>OZ018322.1:107344105-107946605 GCA_963969495.1 Ceratothoa steindachneri | reverse complement strand
TAATTCTAAGTTCGATTGTAGCTGGTTTGAACGGCAATTATACTAATGATGCCATGGTTCTATATATTGGCGTAAAAGATTTGACAAGCTTATTCCTCCTCCGTCTGGCTCCAACATTGAAGAGAGCCTTCGTCATTGTAGCTTCCCTGCTGACGAACCAATATAGGTTGAAAGTGGATTACTGGGATTGATTGTCATGGGATAAAGTTGTATTTGACAATGGGTTTTATATGCGACCTGGATGGGAAACTCTATCCAGACCAACACATCTAACTTATTCCCAGATTGGGCCCACGCGCGTTTCCAACCTGGTACCGAGCTAGGATTATCAATGAGATTCAGGTGATACTCACTTGGGTAGACTTGGTCAGGTTAGTCCACATGAGCCCCATATCCCAGTGACAAACTTATTCGGTCGTAGTTGGGACTTTACGACGATATGAAGCTACTCGTAGGTCTCCAACTCTTGAATTGCAAGTGATGTAGTGTGCATCTTGCTCAGAAAATAAAATGGGCGGCTTGTAAGCTCTGTTTAATTTTATTTATTTGAGCCTCAGGATAGCCGAGTAGGAAAAGGTGTCTGTAAGAGTGATCTCAGCGACCCAGGAAAGTCATTTAAAACTCGCCGCACGTTCCATTTATTTCTTAATTTTGTTTTATTTTCTCTTCTCCCTACATTAGTGCTAATACTCGGTTGAATGATGGACTGCTCCCTGGATAACGTTCCCAACTGGCGTTCGGCTTTCGTTATTTCTTCAAAATATGCTCCTCCTGTATCAAAGGAGCTGAGCATTTTTTTATTTTTTTTTTAAAGTTCATCTGGCGACAATGAGCTGTGCAGAGTGCCGAAAAGTGCAAGCGGCCGGCATGTAAACTTAGCTTGAATCAGTGTTTTTCGAGATTCATAATGGTCGAATGTGTTAAAGCTCCTGCTATGATGGGTCCAATCTAGCGATACTGGGAAGCTGTTCGTAATACGTCGCACGCTTAGTTCTTTCTTTATTTTTCATCTCCCTCATTCCAACTTTTATAACTACAAGTAGCCTACCCATTCTTCATCAAGTTCGGTGGCGGGGAAAAGGATGAGGGTGTTGTACTGGGAGGATGGGCCAAAGAAAGAAAGTGGTGTTGTGATTGACTATATGAGTGATGACATATGTAGGAGTTACCTACCCTCACGCCGGTAGCTACAGCGCGTCCACCATTAGGTGGCCAGGCTTTCACGTGAAGCTCAATTTTGTGTCTCGCCCGCAATCGTACTCTGTGCCCAGAAGTTATAAAACCAACGCCTTATACACTAGGCTAGCGAGAGCCAGGAAGGACAAATACTTTTAGAATAAGTAATATTTTGCATCTCTTTGCATGTTAACCGAAATGCGATTAGCGCTGAACAGGATGAGCTTTGTAGCAATGCACTCTGGGGTATTTCTATAAATAATAATAATAATCCTGGAAAATTATGCATTAGTTAGAACCTCTACATAAGAAATAAATACAATGGTACGAAAACGTGGGATTTTGGAACTCACGCTGCCATTCACGAAGCACGCGTCCCATTTTCAATCTCGTGTTAGTTAATGTACCCTAGCTTCTGGCTTCATTATAACAATTCAATTAGTATTTAATAACATCCCTTAAATAGAGAGAATAAATTTTTTCAATTTCTTTAATTTCGTTCATTTTAATCTCTAAGAATTTCGTCTGGTACGATAACAGGCTTACGTTCTGTACGCGCTCGCACACACACACACACACACACACGTGTACTCTTAACAACCACAGATTTCAACGGGGGACAGACTGGTGTTTTGGAACACATGAAGGAGATTTTTCACATAAAGTACGGCAGGTACCAAGTAGACGACCTGAGAGAGCTCCTGAACACTCAGGAAATGGGAGATATGAGGGTCGGTCAATAAGTTTTGCGAATCGGGAGGACAAAACAGAGGAAGGGGGATGGCTGTTTGTGGGAGTGTTAAGACAAGTTATGACAAGTCAGAACCTGCAGCCTCACGATCATGCTTCTTCTATTTAAGAAGCAGTAGCTGATCGCAGATCGTCAGTCACAAATTTTTCAACAATGGAGAAGGTTGAGCACCGCGTAGTGATCAAATTTTTGACCAAGGAAGGCGAGGATGCAAAAGAGATCCATGAACGCATGGTTGCAGTGTACACCGACACCGCCCCTTCCTATGCAACCATTGCTCGCTGGAATAGGAAGTTCCGCCATGGTCGTTAGACCCTTGAAGATGACCCCGTCTAGGACGCCCGTCAGACGTGACCAACGAGGACACTGTGGCCCGTGTGGAGAGGATGATCCTCGAAAATCGACGGGTGAAGGTCGAAGAAATCGAGCGTGAACTTGGAATATCACATGGAAGTGTTATCAACATCATCCACGACAATTTGGCCATGACCAAGGTCTCTGCAAGTTGGGTCCCTAGAAACCTCGCGCCCCATGATCGACTTCAACGTCGTCAAAGTCCACAAGGCCAGAGTTGCACAAGCTGCGTGTAGGTAAAAATGCGTGTAGGTAAAAATGGATTATATATTTGAAATCAGCATGAAAAAACGAATTAAAATTGGCAGATAAATCTAAGTCACCAGAAAATGTGTTAAAATTGTTCCCTGTGTTATTTCTATGTAATCTCACACTAATATGACACAATCCTTTTATACAAGATTTTGACTTACACGGACACACATACAAACACACGCCTTTCGCCATCTGCCTAGAATCGCTTTTCATGGTGAACGAATGTTCACATCGTCGCTTCAAAGAAAGGTCAGTCCAAATTCCTCTTCCACTTATTCTCTGCAAACAATCTACACAACAGGGGAGGTCCTAATTCCTGTTCCTTTTCTCATTTACAGACCGCAATTCACATGCCATCATTAGCCGTGTACTTACATAATTACATTACATATTTATATACACCTGTGAACACACCATTCTCGTCACGTGCTTTCAAATATTAACTTTCCAAACGCATAACTTGTATTCCATTTCAACTTAAATCATTTATATATTCTTAAATATTCTCTGTATAGCCTTAAATTTGTATCCCTTAAATATCCTCTCTGTTATTCAATTTAATTTTATATAATAATAATAACTTCAAATCATAGATTATGGTAAGATTATAATATATCCTATTTTTGTTAGCTTGAATCCATTACATTCTCATGCTAGCTAGGCCAGTTCAAATCCACGTTATCGTTACGGTACGATCAGTCAACACCAAAACAACAAAATTTATGTTCGTACTGACTATTGCATTTGGTATCTAGGGATGAAATATTCATGCATTAGTTAAAACCTCTACATAAAGCTTGCAACGTGTTTTCAAGATATATGGCCGTAGTATTCTTATTGCATGCGTTTCCTCGATAAAAATTATAGCACTATTATTTCCCCTTTCTCATCGCATTGGTAGTGATCTAGCTCAAATAAAACCCTGGATTTTTTTCTGAGATCTTTCTACAATATTAAAAGATTACTTCTAGTAGAAGGAAGATAGGATATAATTTTTAAAAAATACACGAGACCTACATAAGGGAAATATCAAACACTCGTGCGGATATATGTATGTATTAATATAAAATAGTATACTAGGTCTCGGTACATAATAAACACTGACTTTTTTAAATGAGAATTTATTTAGTTGTTTTGTTGAAAACAGGAAAGAGATCGAAAAACAATATTCATTAATTAATTTCTGGTTCTTTACACGAAAATACCGATGTGTAGTCATTTTGTTAGCGTTTGACTCGATTAATGTCATGGCATTTAATAAAAGTAGTTCAAATGATTTCAATATGATTATGGCAACACTCTTCAGTCAAGTTCAAGTTGTGTTGCGTGCCAACAAAGGCATACTCATATATAAAGCGCTTGCGCCGAGAAATCGAGTATTGCTAAAAATACGTTCTTTTATTTTTTTTTAGATTTTTTATTTCCGAATTATTTAAACCCCTCATACCTGCAAGGGATGCTTTACTTGCCTACTTGCTACGCTTACTAAATTAACCAACTTGTGAATCTCCTCCCGCCTTGGAAAATCATGGACCCTCTCCTGGTATTCTTTTTTATAACTAGCTGCAAATCACTATATAAGGGCCGCTACATCATTCACCCTAGGAGAAAGATTCCCTCTCTTCCATTTACAATAGACTACTCTTGCAACTGAGCGTGACCTTTTACCAAGCGAAAATAAAGTTTTATAATGGCAGTGGGCACTTAGAGCCAGAGGGAACAAATATTTAAGAATGTCCGAATACATGTAAAATACAAACGATGTCATACTCTTACAGCCCTTATTCCATACTCTGTGATATCTGCAAAAATCAAATAATGGAGAATATCGTGTAGGCGTATATTTAAGGCTGTTCGAAAAAATATAACACCCTACAATAAAATTTAGAAAATAGGGAAAAAACACTTTTACCAAACAAAACTAATTATATTTAAGCCTAGAAATAGCGGACAACAAAAAGGAAAAAGCACCAAATTGAAAAAATTAACAATGAATTTAATGATTGATAGCTTCTATACAGAATTTGACAAAAATTAAATGAATAAAATATAATAATTACAACTGAGATTTTTTAAAATATCTAAATTAGCACTAAATTTATTATCAAGAAGGATTAAAAATGTGGCGACGTTACGCAACTCGAGCGCGAAAGAGGTTTTTAAGTATATAGAGATAATTGGAGAAGTGGTTATTTAAAGAATTAAATAGAAAAAGTATTTTGAAGGATAAAAATGAATATGTATTGCAAAGCTGATTAAATTAAGAAGGAACCTGGAGGAGAAATATTTAATGTATATTAATGAGGAAGTATCTTAGAGGATGCAGATACTTGGAGAATATACAAATATTTTCAATATACGATATTTTTTTGTGCTCGATTACAAACAGGGGTCTGATTTAAGCAGGAAAATTTGTTAAGAAATTTAAGACGCCACGAAATTATAACATAAATTCAATTGAATTGGGTAATTAACTAAGGGTAACTCTGGACAAGGAATAAGATAAATTGACTAGGTTTAGCTAAGTAATAGTGGGATTATTAAGACTTTAACATAGCAATGGTAGTAAATGAAGAAATATTGGAAGTTGGATTTTGTATTAATGAAGTAATGGACTATAAAAATGTTAATGAATATAATTAAATATTATAAGAGATGAGCCAGGAAAAGAACCTGGGTTCTATTTCTAAGCTAGCCCCTTCTTAGAATATTCCTATGTATTTAAAATGGGAGTCCAAGTGAATTTTAAATATATTTATAGATGATGACTCAACGATGTAAATTGGCAAGCGATTCTAGTAATTAAGCAAATTATGCGTGAAATAATTCTTAGCCATATTTGTCTTGGACACCAGCCGCAGACTGGCCTTTTGACCTCTGATATAGTCTTCACGTTTCTCATGTCGATACACCTTGCCTGTTGCCTCTGTGACTTGTTTCGCACACAGATTTATTGACTATGCATGACAGGGCCACCCTAGATCTTGCATAGACTTGCCAAGAAACTTATTTACTCTCACTGTAGTCAGTTTACATGCCAAATAAATTCGAATACCCCGTAAGACCAGTATGCCAGCTCCACATGGTATAAGCACTGAGGTTGATGGAAGGTGGCCTCCTGGGACGTACAGAAAGATTTGCAGTGTGTGATCATCTCCACCCTTAATGTCAACATTTTTTAGCGCCTCAGCTCTCCTATCCTCAGTGTCATTGAGCACAATAGTGTCTGGATAATCATTCGCTGAATGAATACTATGCTGAGCGTTTGATGATTGACAAAACAATATCCAGTACAGCCGTCATTTGCAGCTTAAGAAGCCACAGTCAAAACAATATATAGTGCGGGCCTTACACGCAAGAATGTTTTACTTTGATGTTGAGCCAATATGGGTAGTACACACCAACAATGTATTCTATATTTTACTATCAATCTTAAGTTGTTGAGGGATCTTCATTTAAGGCTATGTTTTGAAACCCATATGCGACAAAGCCATCTAGAATGGCTCACTGAACCAATTTCAAGAAAGGTCAGATCTGTAGGAATTTCTCCTGTCCTTATGGTCTGTGTGATTTTATACCCGTACGCTTGATCAGAAGAGATATCCTTTACGACATTGTTATGTGTACTGGTTATATTGTTGACCTAGATAATATATAAATATAATATCCTGTACATATAAATTTGTTTGATAGAATGAAGGTGGAATTTTAAGATTCGGCCTAGGTGCCGGAATGCAGGAAACATACGAGGGATTTGAATATAAAAGGGCCTAACCTTCGAACGTGGAAAGGTAAGGTGGGGAACTCCTGCAAAGCCGCTGAAATGGGGGTTCGGTGGGTGGCAGACGAATGGAGAGGGAACTCGGTGAAAGTGAGTACGAAGCTGAAACAGCGAGTAAAGTTTTGCGATGGACACGCTTGCGGTGACGAGAATCGACCAAGAGGTTGTGAGCCGAAAGAAAATCGAGGCCCAATATTGGACAATCTACCTCGGACATGACGAAGGTACATCGAAAAACTTTACGAAAACTGAGTGAGACTTGAAAGTTACGCCTTCCATAGGTCCTAATATTGGTCGAATTAGCCTCCTTCATAACTAAATCTGAGGGAGCACAAGCTTTGTCGCCCTTATAAGTTGGTATGACACTGCATTATGCACCAGTCTCCACCAATAATGGGAAAACAGAAGTGGGTCAAAAATACGAAAGGAAGACCCAACTTGAGTAAGTGACGAGAGAGCAGGGGATGTAGACCCTTTCCCCCATGCTTTTTTAGTTTAAAGGAGAATTCGAGGTGTGAATTGAAGTTTGAAAATTTGAAGAGTTTCGTTAAGATGAGTGATGCGCGGGGAGAGGAGAGTTCAAATTAGGTGAAGGATGAGGTACCGGTTGTAAATATGTGCACGGTTGTAAGTATTTTACAGCTTGTGCGCCATATTTATTATGGTACCAGCAGCATTGAGTTGATTGGGTGAAAGATACATTATGCTTTGGGAGACTACTAGGCGCAGTATGGGAAAAAGCATAATGGTGGTTGCAAGGCTGTGTACAGTGTAAGGCGTGGTTACCATACCTGTGATGGTACCAACAGAGACCCTTTTGTTGTGAAAGATTATGGTTAGAACAGGCAGAAGAAGATTGCGAAAATTGCTGCATCTCACTTTTTGTGTTGTGGTTCCCTCGTCGATTTCTTTTACGGGAAGTTGAAAGGGTACTTATCTATCCACTCTTCATACCTGTATTGTGGCTCGCTCTGTGCCCCTTGCTGCAGTTTCAAACGGCTGAGGTCACTCTCAATCCTTGATAACGTGGTAGCTAAATCCCTCGTGAGTGGGGGCGAAATTTTGCCATGCCCCGGTCATTCACAAACAGAACTCGCCGTTACCTGAACCTGCCAAATAGAAGAATTAGGCTTAGAGCCGTGATTTTGTACGCTGCTCCAATTTACATAAGGATTTTTATACAGTTGGTCGGCTGATTTTGCTAGCTGGTGATGACATAAGAATGAGGGGTTTAATCTACTCTGGAACTCCCTGCATGAAAATTTCGGTGAGGTGAGGGTCGAAAAGGTCAAATTGCGCGCTTTTTGCCTTGATAAGGTCCTCCAAGTGATTAAAGAAGCTATTGGGACACTTATCTCACTGCGCTTGATTATTAGGGAGCTCCCTTGAGTCTTCAACTTGTGACTTCCCCAATTATTTTCGAAAGGATTCCCTTAATTTGTTATATTGTCCCACTTTTCCCCATTAAATAAAATATCCATAAATTTAATGAAGATACTTATGGGAGCTTTTTCGATTATGGAAGCTAACTTCTCTTCTTCTGTAATGGCTTGATGGCGGAGACTCACGTCACCACGGTCCAGCCAAGTTATAGGTTTTGATGCATCAAAATTCGGGAGTGTGAGAAATGCATGCAAGACTAGGACTGAATCTTGCTGTGTTTCGTTTAAAGATTGCATTGCATTTGGCCTTTGTTAATGAGAATTATCGTATTTGGTAAAATGGATGAATTTTAGAATTGATTTGCGTGAAAGAATGCGAGTAAAATTCCGGCGTTTGTGTGTGTGCGCGCGCAAATTAGTCAGGCAACAGAAACGTAAAAAAAATGAAAACAAAATAGTATAAAGAGGAAATTACTCACTCGTTGTATTTAAGGGATATTATTTAATTTAAATTGATAAGACTTGTAACGATTGGAGGAAAGATGCTATGGATAAAACTTGATACAAAAAAGGAAACACGTGAATAAAATGGTGGTTCGAAAGAAGGAAAAACGTGGATGGCCAAGAGGATTTTGGAAATTAATATTTTCGCTTGAATTTATATTTGAAAATTAACAGGAAATTATTAATTTCTGGGCACCATTTTTATGTGTACTGGTTATTTTATTGTTGACCTAGATAGCATATAATATAATATCCTGTACACATAAATTTATTTGATGGAATGAAAGTTGAATTTTAAGATTCGGCCTACGTGATGGAATGAAAGTTGAATTTTAAGATTCGGCCTACGTGATGGAATGAAGTAATCACACGAGGGATTTGGCACTGTTCCAGTTAATGCTATGTACAATTTTAACCATAGCATTAACTGGAACAGTGCAAAACTAGACATAAAATGCAGTAAATATATTTCGAAAAATATATTAGAATGTATCTCCAACAACGCGTTTCCAAATTTCAACCTTCTTACTGTGTTCATGCTTGACTCCATTATCACTACATATATAAAATCTCAAATAAAGTTGTTTCAGGATTTTGTTCTCCCTAATCTAATCCCCCTTCCACTATTTAAGGTAATGTATGTCCAGCCTCCTGTTCATTCATTGAAAAGGTCTTTAAGAATAAATACGAAAGCGCTCGGAATCGTTTTTTTACTTTTCTCTTGTGGGCGTATGTGCATATATATATATATATATATATATATATATATATATATATATATATATATATATATATATATATATATATATATATATATAACTATCTATTAAATAGCAATTTCTTGTAAAACGTTGTCATTTTCTTGTAAAGAATCAAAGTCTCTCATGGTAAGGAATCGAATTCTCTTATGGAAAGAAATCTAATTCCCTTTGATATCTCATCTCGTGAATCGAATCAGCCAATCAGAACGCATGAGTTATATACTCAAAACGAGCTGGCACTCTTTTCGTTTAAATGAATCTCGTGTGTCCTCTGCCTCTGTGCGAAAAGTTTGTGAATTGCAAGAATTACTCACTATCCAACAGACGAGTAATTAACGCCCTAGAAGTTTCTTGGAGCATTTAAAGGAGTTCATCAAGGCCAAGGGAGGTCAATATGAACTCTTCGACTCCGCCATCACCGAAATTTTAATGCGTGGTGTAATGATAGTAATGAGTAGTGGTGATCGTAGCTGCCTTAGAAGCTTTTTATTGTAATGATAGTAATAAGTAGTAAGGTATATTCAAACTATCCCTCTTTATAGGGTATAATCAACTATATTCATAATAAATCCAGAAAAGAAACAAAATAAAATATGAGTAACATGAAAACATATGGATAATGTCGAAGTATGGCCAAGTGTACGGGATTATACGCACACAGGCTCTAAGGTAGGCTAAGCAAGGCAACAATTGTTATTGTTCTAAGAGTGCGATTTGAATAGCTAGCTGCAGCTGCGTGACCAAGGAATATTCCAAACACAAATACAAAAATAGATTTTAATACACACTAAATAAAAGGTACACAATAAATATGGATAAATAGGTACATGAATAAGACGGAATTAAGTTCCGAATACTAATTGGATAACCAGGGTTATTAAATGGTTATAATTGGAGATTTAGGGTAATGAGTGATTTAGTTCCTTTGAACCTCGAGAGTAAAGCGGGGCAAACTTGGGAGAAAGGGTTCTTGCTGAGCTTGGTTACTCACAGGTGTAGACGGGAACCCGAAGAGGCTGATGCTACTTTCTCCAAAGGGGGGAGGTGACTTCCCCAAACTCGGATTGAGTGAGCTATCGGGCCTCTTGTCCTCAAGATGTCACCCGTCAAACTTGGGGGGGGGGAGGATTTCCCCAAACTCGGATTGAGCGAGTTATCGGGCCTCTTGTACTCAAGAGGTCACCGGAAGAACTTCGGAGGACAGCTTCTCTAATCATTGATCCAAAGGCGGTTGAGAAAGACTTACGTTGCCTCAAGAGACTTTTTTCCCTGACCCGAAGATACGAGTGTGATGTCCACCTCTTCCGTGGCCTTCGACCGTCACTAAACACTTCTCGAGAGAGAGCGTCATTGAATCGAACCTCCGTTCGGGGAAGCGTCGTCTAACCGAATCTTTTGTGTAATCTTTGGGGGGGTGCATATATACTCGGATTTCTCCAAAACAGGAAGAGAGAGGGGGGCCTTCTTAACCTTCATTATCAGCTGGGACAACCAAGCGTGTCCTTGGGAGAAAGTGTAAGAGGCTGGGGTCAGCGGATCTGACGGAACGACCAGCGACTGGGACCATTAAAGTTATTCGAGGTAAACCTACAAATAGACAAGTAATCTCCCGACCCGATGGGGGAAGGGAAGATTAAGACGGCGGGGAGGTAGCCTTCAATCTCAGCGTCATGCCTCGGTGTGAAAATCTCAGTGACCTGGCGGAGCGTCCTAAAAGGGTGAAGTTGGATGGGGGTGGGGGAGTAAGGCTCGCTTTCTTTCATGCAGTAATATCTTAGTAGGTGGGGAAATACTACTATGTTAGAGGGCCCCTCTACACTCCTCCCCACCCAAAGACATTTTTACAGCAAAGAAAACTTTGGGGGGAAAAAATGTCTACAACTAACTTCATCAAGATCAAGAGAGGAACTTATAAAGCTACAATTTTAACGTTTACTAAAAGAGAAAATAACAACAACATATAACTACACGGAATTTACATATGTGTAACCACAGATAGCTTAATCTATACATGCGCACACACGACATCAACAAGGCAAAAAAAAAGGAAACTAGTATTTACATAATGAATCAAACACGAATTATACTATACAGTTAGGTTGTTAGGGGAGAGGGGGGGCTCTTCTATTGGATTCCTACTCAACCTATCGGCTAGGCAGTTGTCGTTGCCTTTAACATACTTGATCCGAAATTGGTACTCCATGAGTAGTAGGCTCCAACGCATTAAACGGCCATTTTGGCTTATACAGATTTTTAGGTACGCCAGGGGTTTGTGATCGCTTTCGACAATAAATTCTTTACCTATGAGGTACATCTTAAACTTAAGAATAGACCACACTATGACTACAGCTTCGACCTCTATCGTGGCATATGCCTTTTCGCGAAGGAACAGCTTTCTACTAGCATATCCTACAGGATATCCCACTCCATCGTCATCATATTGGACGAGATCAGAACCTAGGCCATCTTGAGAGGCATCGGTGCAAACCCCGAATGTTTTATTAGGATTCGGTAATCTCAAAATAGGGGGAGAGATTAGTTTTTCTTTTAACTGGTGGAAGCGGTCTTCCCCGGAAGTGGGTTAATTAACTGGATCGGGGGGCGTTCTCTTAAGCATGTCGCTAAGGGGCGAGGCTATGGCAGCGAAATTTGGCACAAAACGACGATAGAATGACACGGATCCCATAAAGGCACGAAGCTATTGCTTCGTTTGGGGGAGCGGCATTTCCGAAATAGCCTTTACCTTGTCATCCTGGGGAAGCATTTGGTTCCTATCGACCTGAAAGCCAAGGTAGTTAATAGTGTCATAGGTGAAGTGACACTTTGTCGGGCCTACCGTGAACCCGTGTACGCGTAACCTAACCGAGATATAAGCGCACACAGAGACTGTGCGTGTTGGTCCCAGGTACGAGTAGCCACGTACGCGTTATCTAAATAAACGTCACATTCGATAGGGCATCTAACAACCGGCGCATGATCCGGTTATAACTTCTGCAAGCAGTTACCAACCCAAAAGAAAGTCGAGTAAACTGAAATAACCCCTTTTCAATAGCGAAAGCGGTAAAGCATTTTGATCGCTCTGAAAGCGGCACTTGGTGGTAGGCTTTACAGATGTCGATCTCGGAGATGAACTTCGCTTCTTCGAAGGCATGAAAACTTTGGTCGAGAATGGCTCTTTTTTGATCACTCCACACCGGATACCACTTTTATGTAGGAGAATGCCCCCTTTTAATCTCTCTACACACAAACTACTTTTGTCGTGGTATTCTTTGTGGTCGTGATATACTTCTTTGATGAAGTAGGCTTTAATCTAAGAGTGCTAAGAGTGCTAATATTGTTATTTTAAAGAAGAGAGCCGTCTCAAACACGTAAGGATATCAATAAACCTCCAAGAATTCCAGAAATAAACTTATATTTTTAACTTTAACAATTTAATACACAAAAACTAAACATTAACCACAGAAATATTCCCAATATTATCATACACAATAATTATTTTAATTAGCTTCCCCTCTAAAATTGGTTAAATTCGCTACACACTTCAATATATAAGATTTAGGCTTACCGACTCTACTGGAGTTTAAATACCTTAGGAATGTTTTTGCCTCCACGACGCGTGCCGACCGGCCAGATGGAGGTGGTCGAGATCACGAGGTACTTTTGGCGAGGGTAGCAGATGGGGGTCCACACGGTATTCAATGGGGAGGTTCTTCAAGGACGAGAACAATCACGGTGCTTTAGGCGGCACCAAGGTAGGCGTGGTCTCTCTGGCGAGAGTAAGTAGAACTTGGTTCTTAAACCAAGTTAACTTTGAGTTTGGTGTGACCACCGAGTAACGGGCTCGAGGGGGAGCTTATCTCCTTCGTTACTTAATTCTTCATGAGCGAGGACTGTACTCGGGGAGGGTGTTCTTCAAGAACGAATATCGATGAGGGGGGTTTCGCTGACGAGAATAAGTTAAACTTGAATAAGTTAACTTAAAGGTCGGTTTGGTAACCAGGAACTAGCTCGAGGATGAGCTTCTTCTTAGTTCCAGCCTTCCTCAAGGGCGAGTATAACGGAGGGGGGTTTCTATGATGAGAATAAATTAAACTTGGTTCCTCAACCAAGTTAACTTATGAGTTTGATGTGGCCTCGCGTAACGGGGTCGAGGGGAAGCCTTTTCCTTCTTCTTTTCTTAATTCCTCAAGGACGAGGAATACCCCTGGTGTTTAAGATGCACCAGGATATGAGGAGTCTCTCTGACGAGAGTAAGTTGAACTTGACCAAGTTAACTTAACGTTCGGTTTGATAACCAAGGACTAGCTCGAGGATGAGCTGCTTCTTAGCCCCTTAAGGTAGCCCCGCCTCTCTTTCATGGGGCTTCGTAGTCTGACAATCCAAATATTCTACCTGTCCAGTCTCGGTAGCCCGATCTTAATCGGGGGACTTCGTCATCTGGAGACTGACGTATTCCACCTCTCTAGTCTCGGTAGCCCGGGGTCTTAATCCGGGGACTTCGTCACATGGAGACTGACGTATTCTACCTATCTAGTCTAGGTAGCCCGGTGTCCTAATCCGGGGACTTCGTCACCTGGAGACTGACGTATTCTACCAATCCAGTCTCGGTAGCCCGATATTAATCCGGGGACTTCGTCACCTGGAGACTGACGTATTCTACTGCGATTTTCCCCTGTGTTTCTTCTTTATACCACGTCACTCCACTGGGGGAGGGGTAAGAGGGGGGGGGGGCTTGGGGACGGGCCCAGGAAGGTTCTTATTCCAAACGGTTTTTCTCACCAAGTCTTACATCGGCTCTCGTTAGCCTTCGAGCTTGAGAGAAACGCGTCTCCAATTTCTTACTTGAGGTGAATTCAATTCACTCTCGTAGGGGAGATCTTGAATTTTAACCTTTAGGCCTTTCATAGCGACGAGTGGCGCGGCGCTGTGGTTACGCGCTTGACCCCACGGTGCCGGGGCCGGATGTCTTTGCGGTAATCGCCTTGTGTCTCCACTGAGAGAGAACGGGGGAGTTACGATTCTCCTACAAGGGGCATCGGTTCCCCGTCAAACTGTGTAACCGCATTTAATTTGCGAAAATCGACGCACATCCTAAACAACTTGTCAGGCCTCCTAACCATAACAATTTGGGGGGGGGGCAAAAATCGGACGACGAGGGTTCTATTATTCCTAATTTTAATAATGTCTCGATCTCTGCATTGAAAGTCGGCCGTAAATGTATGGGTATGGGATAAGGCTTGCTCCTTATCGCATCTTGAGTAGTGAGGGCAATCTCATGTGTAAATTGGGTTGAGCAACTCGGGAATTCTGAAATGACGTCTGGCAAGCCTTCCAATAAGGCAAGCAATTGAGCCCTCTCATTAGGGGCGAGATTGGAATTTACGTCCAAGTTGGAGTTAGGTTCCGTTTGGGGAGTAGGAAGGGGCGACAGGAGATAATCGTCGTCTGCTTCTGCGCACACCGTTTTGGCCAGGCACAAGGGTTCAACGGTATAGGAGTGTCCCTCGCTTGACGGGGAACGAATGGGGCCTATTAGGTCGATCGAGACCCGCACGAAGGGCTCGGCCACCCTCGGGGTCTTTTGAAGTGGGGCAGGGGCTACACACCCTTTGGAGTTGACCTCCTAGCAAAGGTCACAGGACTTACACAAGTCGATAATTTCTTTGGTCGCCCCTGGTCAAAAGAAATATTTAAAAACTCGCTGTGCTGTTTTGTTATGACCGAAACGTCCAGCCATTAGGCCATCATGAGCCATATTTAGCACGGGTTCGATATACGTTCTCAGCACACACAACGCGTTGGTAGGGGGATTCACCGGTTTAACAGAAGAACCGAATAATAACGGGTCCTTCACGGTGTATTTGTTCTTCCGATTAACTCGCACCGTTTCAGTCTCCTTCTTCCTTGCTTTTTCCTACAGGGGTTGTGAGGTGGGGCAATTCTTCTGCGCCTCAGCAAATTGACCATTGGTTGCGAGGTTGACGTCTGTGGACGATCGTGGTACCGGAGAGATACTTCTTTCTCGGCCTGAGCCATGGTAACGACCGGCTGAGAAATTGGGTTTTGGGAGAGCTGTGCGCTCTGTCCGATAAGGACGGAACAGAATTTTATCGGGTCCGCGACTACGTCGATCTATCCGGTAAAATACTGGAACTGAATATGGCACTGTACCACTGGGAACCTGGTGGCACGACCTAAAATATCATGCACCAATGCGAACCTGTTATGCTGGGGGCTTACGGGGGGTAGTAGTTTGTCTGATACTACTATACAGGTGCAACCTGTATCTCTAAACAAGGTTGACACCCGGCAACCCCATTTACTGCACCATTTTCAAACTGAGCCCAGCGAGGGAACTCTTGTTAAACAGGAAATTTACCTGTTGATCCGGGGGAGAGGGAGCAGGGGCCGCTGGCGATGCGGCTAGCGGATTAGGCGAGGGGGCAGCAGAGATTTGGTGGACCTGGTGAGTCGACGAGGTCCTCAGTTGATAATTTGGGGGGCAATTGTAACTTAAGTGCCGATAGGTGCCACACATAAAGCATACAATAGGTCGACGGGGGTAATTGCTAGGCGTAGAGGGAAGTATTGGAGGCTTCATGTCCTTTTGCTCTCGCGGCGGGTGAAGCCTGTACTTGATCGGCGCTTGCACTTTACGAAGCCATTGTTACCCTTGGGTTGGCTTCGGTTAAACCTAAACTTGTGTTTGGGAGGAGGGATTGTTCTTTTTCACCTCCTTGGGGTAGAGGTCGTGACTAGGAGCGTGAAGGTCGGCTTCTTCCACACACTCCTTGAAAGTGGACGCTCTTCTGTCCGCTATGAAGGCCCTTAGTTCGTGGGGGAGGGTCGACATCAGTTGATTCTTAGAATGAAGTCAATTAGCGACTCATAATCATTTGATACTTGAGCGGAATCCAGCCAGAATTTGAAGTTACGCCGAAGCGTGAATCCAAATTGTCTGTAGGTTTGGCCTGGCTGTATTCGTGCGGAGCGGAATCTAACCCTATACAATTCTGGATTCATGTTAATAGCAGAAATAATTTCTGCCTTTAGGATTGAATAATCAAGGGTGGCCTCTGAAGGAAGCGAAATGAATATGTCACGGAGAGGAAGGTTCAGGAGTGGAAGTATCCGGGCGACACCATCTGATTCTAAGTCACAATTGCTGACTTCGAAGATCTTCTCGAAGTGCGTTAAATAAGAGCAAAAATCTTCTCCATTTTTGTATGTGGGGAGTTTTAGTGAGGGCACTTGAGCCTGTTCATTTCGAGATCCTATGGAGTTTATCTCAACTTGGTCACGGCTTATCTCTCTCTTGTGCTGCCTAATTCTTTCTTTCTCTTCTGTTTCTCTCTGCGCTTTTCTTTCTCTCTCTCTTCTGCTTCTGCTTCTATCGGAGCTTTTTTTCTTCCTCTTCTCTCTGTGCTTTTCTTTCTGCACCTTCGTTAAGTTCTTCTTCCTGGACGTAAGCGATTAAATCTTTCCCAGATAAGCCTAGGATCTGCCCTTGCTTATGAAAGCGATCGAATGAAGACATCCCGGATATGCTCCTCTTGACCCTTGCACACGAAAAAGCTACCAGAGCTATTAAAGCTTTACCCCCAAACAAATATAAATTCTACTAACGGCAACATTATTAAAAATTCCTAGTAAAAATCGAGTGAACTCACACAAAAAATAACTAACTAACGAGTGAATATGACTCATGACACAAAAAATAGCGGTTACTATTAACTCTTAGCTAGTATCCTCTTTTAAGGAACTAAGAAAACTGTGGACACAACACAAAAGAATGGGGTTAAAAAATTGGTTGTTACCCGTCAATCATAAAGAAAATTGTCAGAATACACTGGTGTTCAGATATTCTTGGTGATGCAGCTGCTATTAATTGAACCTAGTGCTCCAAAATAAGGTGGGGAGGATTCTTAGGAAGACGCCAAATTATATATATATATATATATATATATATATATATATATATATATATATATATATATATATATATATATATATATATATATATATATATCTTTATGTCGAAGTATGGCCAAGTGTACGGGAATATACGCACACAGTCTCTAAGGTAGGCTAAGCAAGGCAACAATTGATATTCTGCAGCTGCGTGACCAAGGAATATTCCAAACACAACGACAAAAGTAGATTTTAATACACACTAAATAAAAGGTACACAATAAATATGGATATATAGTTCCATGAATAAGACGTAATTAGGTTCCGAATACTAATTGGCAGCGGTGGGCAGTCCATCAGTACCGATGACGGAAGGTCCGTCAGTCCGTCACTGACGAACTTCCGTTTCGCTGGCGGACGGATGACTGACAGAAACTTTCAAACACTGATGGAATAAGCGCCGACGGAAGCGATTTTCGGCCGTCCCCCGAACCGTCACTAACCCGAAAAGCAAAGACGACCTTCTGCAAATAATGTTCCCGTCAGTCGTCAGCGAAACGGGAGTCCGTCAGTGACGGACTGAGGGACCTTCCGTCATCGATACTGACGGAATGCCCACCACTGCTAATTGGATAACCAGGGTTATTAAATGGTTATAATGGGAGATTTAGGGTAGTGAGCGCTTTAGTTCCTTTGAACTTTGAGAGTAAATCGGGGCGAACTTGTGGTGGTGGTGGGAGGGGGGGTATTGGTGACCTTGGTTACTCACGTATGTAGACGGGAACCCGAAAAGGCTGATGCTACTTTCTCCAAACTCTGATTTAGTGAGAGGAGGTCATCTTGTCCTCAAGAGGTCACTGGACGAACTTCAGAGGGGGAAGGGTGACTTCTCCAAATTTGGATTGAGCGAACTATCGGGCCTCTTGTCCTCAAGATGTCACCCGTCGAACTTGGGAGGGGGGGAGAGAGGATTTCCCCAAACTCGGATTGAGCGAGCTATCGGGTCTCTTGTACTCAAGAGGTCACCGGAAGAACTTCGGAGGACGACTTCTCCAATCCTTGATCCGAAGGCGGTTGAGAAAGGCTGACATTTCCTCAAGAGACTTTTCTCCCTAACCTGAAGATACAAGTGTGATGTCCAGCTCTTCCGTGGCCTGCGACCGTCACTAAACATTTCTCGGGAGAAAGCGTCGTTAAATCGGACCTCCGTTCAGGGAAGCGTCGTCTAACCGAATCTGTAGGTAATCTTTGGGAGGATGCATATCTACCCGGATTTCTCCAAAACAAGCAGAGAGGTGGGGGGCCTTCTCAACCGTCATTATCGGCTGAGACAACCGAGCGTGTCCTTGCGACAAAATGTAAGAGGCCAGGGTCAGCGGGTCTGATGGAACGAACAGCGGTTGGAGCCATAAAAGTTGTTCGAGGCAAACCTACAAATAGACGAGTAATCTCCCGACCCGAGGGGGAGTTAAGGGGAGCGTTGAGTCATTTTTCCCAAAATTTTCAACTTTTTTTTCTTTTTTTTTAATTAGTTATCCATTCTTCATAGAAAATTGATGAAAAAATTCAAAGAAAACTGAACAGAAGCCATTATAATTTAGTGTTGAATACGTTATGGTCGAGTGAGCTTGTGCCATTTCAGAGCTTCTGACTACGCGATTCGCCTAATATATCATTGCTCTATATTTCAGTGTTCGTTAGACAATCAGTGCTATTACAGTGCATTTTGTTGATAATTATAATGGGTCGTTTGTCAAGAAGAAAGAAACAATTACGTCAAATTTCGAAAGTTGGTGGAGAAACAACAAAAGCGACCAAAAATCTAAAACGTGAATCCGAAGCTGCATCCAACTCCACAGCCGCTAACGAAAATGTTTGTGAACCCTCTGTTGCTACTTTGTCAACCTTTCGAAAGAGAATGAATTTGATAAATGAAAATAGGGCATTATTTCCAGACAGTAAAATCTCCGAGAATGATGATTATGAAAATGTTATTCTTGATAAAAAAACTTTACGTTCATTGGTTGCGTCATCTTATTGTGTGGATTGTTGTGAAGCAGGTGAGGTATCATTTGTAGATATGGACTCTGATGTCATTGTGAATGTCAAGTGCGCCTTATGTGACACTGAACTTTTTTCGACTAAAGACACATCTAAAGAATGTAAAAAGAACAAAATGAAGAACACATCAGCTCTTGTATATAATGCTCTGGCATCTGGACAAGGGTATAGGGGCTTCATATTGACAGTTTCGCACTTGAACTTGCCATATATCAGCACATACAGGTATGAGACTTATAAGCATTGCATAGGAAAAGAAATTATTGATAGAAATGCTGCAAATCAGGAAGGTATTAGAGTTTGCATTTTCCAAAAATATGAAGAGTTAGGCATTTTTCCGGATGACCAGGGAGTCCTTGATGTTGATGTGTCTTTCGATGGGACCTGGATGAAAAGAGGTCATACATCACATATAGGAGCTGCTGCTGTCATCGAAGCACACACTGGCTTTGTCATAGACCATGAAGTACTCTCAAATTTTTGCTACGTGTGTACAAGGTCTAAGGCTATGAGCAATGAACAAAAATTGAAGCACTCAAGGGTCTGTCACAAAAACTTTGATGGTAAAGCAGGTGCGATGGAGAAGGAACAGGCTGTAAGACTATGGCAACGATCACAAGCACTAAAATTTAGGTATGTTACATTTGTTAGTGATGGAGACAGCAGTGCATTCAATGCAGTTACTGCACTCAATGACGGACAAGGCCCTTATTCGAATGTTACAGTTTGCAAGGAAGACTGCATAAACCATGTGGCAAAAAGACTTGGCACAAGACTTAGACTAATAAAGAAAAGCACAGCCGAAGATATAACAACTAAGACCGGTAAACAACGGAAAAAGACTGTCTTGGGAGGCAAAAATAAGTTTGTGTCATTACCTACAGCGAAATACTCCATAGGTCTGGCTGTGCTAAGACATAATAATGGGTATGTTCTGTCACAGTTACCGATCAGCACTCCTATGAATCTGAGAAAAAAGAGACAGCTGGAACATTCTGACAAGGAAAGAACTCGGCACTCACTCACACCAGTAAGCAAAAAAAAAAAGAAACACTGCGATGACACCGACACCACCGATTATGCTGGGGGGGCTTTTTGAGCGCTGCTCTTATGACTTAGGTTTCGAACCCAAACCAAAGGCTAAGGGTTATATAATGGAGTGAAGGGAAGAGGGGTCTCCACTGTTCAAAAATCCCCCTTCACTGAGAAGTTATATGACCGATGATGCCACAGTGGGGATGCATAATATGCAGTCAAAACCCCTTTTGCAAGTACGAACCCTCTTTTGCATTTTTCTGCTATTTCTATTTTTGCAAAATGCGCTCACTACCAAACGTAATTTCTTCTAAAGTTTTTATGCGATTTTCGCCATACAAGTGTCAGAATAAAGAGGAATGTATGAACAATCTTCCAACGGCCTCAAAATTGCAGTATTTTTTTTCAAAAATTTTGTATCTCAGATTTTTTGAAAAAAATCAGGTAAAAAAAAATAAAAGTTGAAAATTTGATTTAATTTCGAAACTAGAACGAAAATCAGAAAAATAAGGTCATACATTTGTTTCTACACGCATTTGCCATGTTTATAAAAAAAAAATATATGTATACATAAAAAACTTTTGAAGGAATTAAAAATCTAACCTAACCCCCCAAAATGCAAAATTGTTATGTAACTTCTCAAATAACAACATTTTCAAAAATATTGTAGGAACAAAAAGGTTTTAAAATAACGTTTTACATATAATAGCAAGGTTTCAGATCAACCGAGCAATTAGTTAACAAGCCGACCCAGCAACTCAACGCTCCCCTTAAGATTAAGACCGCGGTGAGGTAGCCTTCAATCTCAGCGTCATGCCTCGGTGTGAACTTCTCAGTGACCTGGCGGAACGTCCAAAAAGGGTGAAGTTGGAGGGGGGGGGGGAGTAACGGTTCGCTTCCTTTCACGTGTATATACGAAAATATTTGACCACTAATTTTCATGACTTCACCTAAATTGTGGAGCAGATTGGCCAAGGCAGCCGACAAAATTTTAATGTCATATTTTCGAAGGTTCGGGTACCGAATGAGTTTTCGGGCATCCAGAAGGAATGTAGCCAATTTTCAGCGCCCCCGGCGTTGGATATTACTGCCGCATTGGATTAGATTGAAAATGATATCCATGAGCTGAAATTGCGCCAGGGGACATATTGAGAATACGCTCATGAACATAGAGCGAAAGTGACAGGCGCCGATCAGCCTTCCGATGACCAAATCAATAATAGTATTTCAACACACATTGTGATGTGCAGCATACTTTTTACATCCTTCATCCACCTAACAGCACCCTCCTAATTTTTTCACTATAAATCAAAGACTCTGTGCTGGTACCATGAAGAATATGGTAATAACCACAACAAATATGGTGCACAAGCTGTAAAATGATTGCATCCCTGAACATATTTACAACAGGTAGCTCCTTCGCCTAACCCTAATCGACTATTTTCGTCTTCACAACACTCACATCACTCTCACTCTTCTCATTCTAATGCTCCAAAAATCTTCGTTTTCTTCAACTTCAACTAATTTAAACTGAAAAGGAAGATGGTTCAAGTGTTTATCTCCTATGCGGTCTTTTCATTACTCCATGTTGGTTCTACTTTCCGGATTTCTGACTTACTTTCTGTTTTTTCATACTTGGTTAACACTGGTGGCGAATGCAGTGTAATGTCGTTCTCTCACGCAGATAAAGCTTGTTCTCCCTCCAATTTAGTCATTAAAGCCACAAATCCCTTGGATATTAAGACGTATGGAATATATATATATATATATATATATATATATATATATATATATATATATATATATATATATATATATATATATATATATATATATATATATATATATATATATATAGTGAGTGCAATAAATATCCGATACATGGTCAAAAGTTTATTTACCATAGTTGCACAACAGCAAAGTAATCGAAAATTGAACATCTTGTGTATTTTGTACGTTGAATGCATATTGGTATCATATTGCAAAAATTGTAAAACATTACTATAATTACGGCAAAAATATCAAACGAACGTTTCAAAAAGTATCCGATACATCTATGAAAACCAGTTAGGTTATGGTGATATGACTTTTCGTCGCTAGTACAGCTTCTAACCTTTTGGGATATTTACTTATGAGGTTCTTACAAATATTTGTAGGTATCTTGGCCCCTTCTTCATGGCATATTCTTTTTAAATCTGTTAGATTTCTTGGGTCCCTTTTCTGAATCTTTAGTTTTAATTCTCGCCACAGGTTCTCGATAGGATTTAGGTCTGGCAACTGACTTGGTCATCCCATAACCTTTATTTTCTTCTGCCGAAACCACGCTGCAGTGCCCTTGGCTGTATGTTTTGGATCTTGTCCTGCTGGAATGTCCACCATCTTGGCAACTTCTTTTCAAGTCATTTGCAGACTGTAAGAGAGTATCATTCAGAATCCTGCGATACATCTGAAAATTCATTTTGCCTTCAATAATATGGAGTCTTCCAGGACCTGCAGAGGAGAAGCAGCCCCATACCATTATGCTGTTGGGATTGTATTTTTAGGATCATGCGCAGAGTTTTTCTGCCTCCAAACGTGACTAACACTATTCCGCCCAAATAACTCAATCTTCGTCTCGTCAGACCATAGTACAGCGTGCCTAAAATTGCAGGCTTCTCTAAATGTTCCTTGGCAAAATTTAGACGATTTCTGACAGGAATTGCTTTCAACAAAGGTGTCTTTCTTGGTTTGCGAGAATGGTATCCCTCGTTCCCAAGAACTGCTCTAATTGTATTTTTGCATACATTTGTCCCAGCTGCTTCCAAATCTTTCTGAAGTTCAGATTGAGTCACTTGAGGATTCTTTTTTACTTTACTGACTATATGTTTAGCCGCACGATTTGAAATTTTGGATAGACGCCCTGAACGTGGTAGACTTGCAGGGAACTGATATGACGTGAACCGGCGAATCGTGTCCGCCGGTGAATGGTTGAGATTGGCATTTTTAGCATAGATGAAATTTTTCTAAAGCCCAAATCACTTTTATGTAACTGAACAATTAGTTCTCTGCTCCTTTTTTAGCAATTCGTTAGTCTTCGCCATATCAGAATTAGAGTGTTAAACGATGACCTCCTTCTCATGCAGCTCTCAGACACTGACTGAAGTCCATTGTTTCACGTGGACGAAGTAGATTATTTTTCTAGAAAGTTCTATAGCATTCCTGTCACGTAAAAAACTCTGGAATGTTCGAGAACTATTTATTATCGCTTTAAAACTAATTTTGTGGGTGTGTTGGATACCTTTTGAAACGAATTTGTATTCAACGTACAAAATACATAAGATGTTGAATTTTCGATTACTTTGCTGTTGTGTAACTATGGTAAATAAACTTTTGACCATGTATTGGATATTTATTGCACCCACTGTATATATATATATATATATATATATATATATATATATATATATATATATATATATATATATATATATATATATATATGCCAACTGACGAGAGCATCTTCATCTTTATATGAACATTTGTCTCATCTTCGCCGGGTTTTCGCTCGTTTGGAAGTGTACGCTAGTGTACTCAACACTTACTGTATACTTCTGTTTTGGTCACTCACAACTTCTTTCTTAGACACCATATTTCTCTTAGCGTAATTCGTCCTCTCGAAGTTAAAGTTTATCTTATTCTGGATTTCTCTCGCCCTTCTTCACCCAAGCAACTTCGTCGGTTCTGTGGTATGGAAAATTTCTACTAGGGATTTATTCTTGACGTACAAAAGAGGCTATGGCCTCTGCTGTTTCATTGTCCCATCCTCCTCCTGGGCCTCCCATAAACCGGTCTTCGGGTGCGTAAGCTACCCATGAATGTTCGATAGTGCAGCCAGTGACGGTTTTGATATGGGCCACATTGTTAATTACGCAGGGCTCCATCCTCTAGGGGGCTCCACGAGAATAAAAAAAATGAAATAATTCCAAATTTCTTTGTGCTCAGCGCTCATTTACGTATCATATCCCGTTATGTGTGGCAATGGGCACCCTCTGCAGGGGGGACGTCGGCGCCCTTACTGCTCGCATGAAGTGGATGAAACAAAACCAATAAGGAAGGTGAAGGGATGAGTTTAACACTGGGCCTAGATCTTAGGTTAATTAGAAGGTTAAATATCAATTACAACACAAATTGATTAGAAATAACCCACATTGCATTCATAGTTCTATATAATATTGAACATACCACAAGCCATTAATCTCACATACATTTCATTTCACTGTGAAAATTTTAAATAATAAATACAAGCAAATCTGCGAACTAAAATGAATTGGTTGAGGTGTCGAGGAATGACGGTAATGTTGATAGTTGATTTTCAAGTTCCAAACATAGAAAAGAAAAGGTCATAGTTATCAGGTGCACAATTTTAAAAGAAGGGGGTTAAAATGGACAAAGGATAAAGGTATGGAACCATATTATCTCTGTATGTAGCCATATTATGGAATGAATGTGCTGAAATAAGCTAACGTTACTTGATATAACTCAGCTGTTCATTTGTTTTCGCTACTGAAAGTTTTAACTGTGTAATTAATATATTGTGTTTTCAATGAAATTTAAGGGGCACTTCTGAAATATTTTGGATCAACTTGTCCTTCTCAGCCCCATATGCCACCACAAAAATTATTTTGGACCCTCAAGATAAGGAGCCATTTACGCGTTCCTCAGTCACACAGGCTACCACAAAAAATATTTTGGACCCTCAGGTTGAGGCCGCCTATAGAAATCAAGTTAAAACACTAGCCAGCCGGTGCCAGGACGATAACCTCTCCCTGAACGTTAACAAAAGTAAAGGAATGATAGTGGATTTCAGGAGACATCAGGGAGACAGACATCGCCCCATCCACATCGACAACCGTGAGATAGAAAGAGTCAGCAGTTTCAAGTTCCTCGGCGTTCACATCACCAAGGATTTGTCCCGGTCGCTACAAACAGTCACTGTGGTCAGAAAAGCTCGTCAGCAGCTATATTTTCACAAGAGATTGAGAAAGGTTGGCATGAACACCAACTTCTACAGATGTATCATGGAGAGCCTGCTGACAGGCTGCATCACAGTGCGGTATGGGCACTGGTCCAGTCACAGCCGAAAACACTACAGAGATTAGTGCAGACGGCACAGAACATCACTGGAAGCCGTATCTCCTCTACTCAGAACATTTAGTGCAGCTGGTGTCTACGGAAAACACGCAGTATAATTAAGAATCACAACCATCCAGCACTCATACTTTTTTTGCCTGCTATCATCTGGCAGACGGTATATGAGACTGACTGTGCGTACTGAAATACAGGTTTTACAATAAGGCTGTCAGGCTCTTTAACTCAATATAAACTGCCTGAGACATTGTACTTCCTCATAATTGACACAATAATTCATGCACACCCATTTTAGACTGTCAGTGTAACAATGGATAATGCGCATGTATATAGACACATTTGTAATTTGATCGTTTATGTTTCTTCCACATTTTGATACTTCTGTTTACAAATAAATTGATTGTTATTTTTAGGTATTTTAAATAATGAGTTGATTGTATTTTATTGTTCAAAGCATTTCATTGCGTTGTTGACGCTGTGTTGACCTGAATCAGAACCGTTGTGTGTATTGGGGTAGGCTACGCTGTAGAGATAGGAAGGGGAGGGGGGGCAGGAAGGTGGTCCTCCCAGGGCGTCATACAACCTATGACCAACACTGGCTGCAGCAGTGTTGGTCACGTGTGCTAAACGAGGAATTTTTGATTGAAATGAGTATTGAATTTGAAAGAATCAGACCAAGAAGTATTTTAAAAACCCGAATTAAATTATCGTGAATCATTATTTAAAATGATATTGAACAGCGCACGATAATGTCAACCTGAAAAAAGCTCGCTTGAATGTGGTTTTCTTGAGAGTTAGGAGGGCACAGCTTTTAAACCGGTCACTTAAACGCCGCTTAGAAACGTTTTCTAAAAGGTAACGCTCCATCCCCGAAGCTAGGCACCACTGATATATATATATATATATATATATATATATATATATATATATATATATATATATATATATATATATATATATATATATATATATGTATATATATATATATATATAATATATATATATATATATATATATATATATATATATATATATATATATATATATATATATATATATATATATATATATATATCCCTTTTCTCTGCGCCTTACTTTTGATTTCAATGTAAAGGCTCCGCTTGCTTGTGGATTTTGGGGCCATTTTAAAGCAGTAAGAAAGCTTCCCTTGTGAGGTCTATCAGTTGTTGTAGCTCTTCATCATTATGGTCAAACCAATCTTGGTGTTCCTTTCTTTTGTATCCCAGAAACTCGAGACTAGATTCTCTAGTAGCTGATTTTATTTACTCCCAGTGCTCATTGATTATAGATGAAAACTCTGTCGGTAGTTTCCCAAGGAGATTTTGTTCTAGTTTCTGCGCGTTCACTTAGTCATTCAGGAGTTCAACATTATATTTTCTATTTAGTTGTTGATTTGGGGTTTTATTTTTTAGGCGTTAGTTGGTCTGTCCAGCATTCGTCTGCTCCAGTCACAGCTTTTGTGATGTGGACCTCATGTTGATCCCGTCTCCTAACTATTACATAGTCAATCATGTCCCAGTGTTTGGATCTTGGGTGTTGCCATATGCCTTTGAATTTATTTCGTTGTGTGAAGATGGTATAATTATCACAAGATCATGTTATGTACATTTGGATAGGAGCATTATCCCATTGGAGTTAGCTTTCTCTATTCTATTTTCCCTGATTACTCCTCTCCATATTTCGTGATATTTTCCCACACTAGCATTGAAGTCCCTAAGGACAATAAGCTTATCTTGTTCTGATGTTGACACTATCATTTGCTCTAATTTGGTGTAGGTTTTTTTTAAATTTCTCCATCCGAGTCAAGGGTGGGTGCATAGACTCTGATTAGTGTAGCATGATGGTTCTTATCAAGTTTTGTCCTGAGAGCCATTAGTCTCTCGTTGACTCCTACTGGTTGTTCGGTCGGCTTGTCAATGAGGTCGTTTCTGATACCAAATCCAACTCCGTATAACGTTGGCTGGTCTGGGCTTTTTTCCTTCGAGTAAAAGGTATACTTGCTCTGTTCTTCTTTGAGATGGCCTTCTCCTGCTCTCCTTGTTTCACTTAGGGCTACTATATTGAGGTTGAACTTCTTTATTTTTCTAGCAACAAAGGCTGTTCTCTTTTCTGGTCTTTCTGCATTTGTCATGTCCAGCATTGTCCTGACATTCCAGGCGCCAACTTTCATTGTATTGTGCTTTACTTTCCTACCGCCGTAAAAGTGGATCCTCCAAGGGCGGTTCCCGTGGCAAACAAGTTCGAGATAAGCATTTTTTTAGGGCTGTTTTTTAGCCCCCCTCCCCTACTGGCGGTGAGCATTGTAGACTTTGAACAAGGTTCTCAGTCCGAGCATCGCTGTCGGACTGTTTCCTTGTTTTTGCCCTAAAACATGAACGGCATTATTGTATTGTGTTCTCGCTGCTCGTGGCAGTTCTTGACTAGAGGCTCTCAGCCCTACGAGCCTAACCCCGTCATCATTCCCTGGTCGCCGACACACTTTTTTTTTGGTAGTGATGGTAATGATCATGATGATGGTGCTAGTGAAGGTTTGGTCGGAGCCGGATGCCTGCGTGCGTGTTTAATTAGTTTATACTTGGTGTTGCAATTCACCCAGCACACATTCCTTCACAGGATCAGAAGTGCGCCTCGTGGCCAGGAAACCCTGGACATCCGGCACATCTGACTCTGCTGCAGCCTTCTTCCGGCTTCACAGCCGTTGAGTTTTACAACCTCTTCCGCCTGTTCTGCCATTGAGGATTTTGTGGTTAAATTCGTAGTTTTCCTACTCCTAGCCTTTGCCCACCCAAGGGCACCCACAAAGTAGTGGGGTCTAGATGGCCGTTGGCTCACAAGGAGCTCATCTAACCTTTGACAGGTCTCCCCCCTCCTCACTGCACGAGACAAGTAGGGGAGCCGATTTAGTCGCGCACAGCTCGACCCATGAAACAGGTTGTACTGGCTTACATGGTTCCCAGTAGCAAACTCAGGCTTTTAAGGCCGGCCTGACCTGACAGGAGGTTATGGTAGCCTCACTACTTATAGGTATCGCCTTTTCTTTTTTTACTTGTGAAGGCTAGGGTAAGAAGATCGGAATTCATATATGGGTAAAAGAAACAATCAGTTGTGAATTCAGGATTCTTTATTTGCAGGACCTTTGAAAGCCTTTGAATGTTGCGTTCTCCTTCTTTGGACATTTTTCAACTCTTTTACTCGCACACATCTCGACGATTATGAGTTTTAACCTTAATTAAGTTGATACATTCATCTTACATTATATATTGATCGATCTGAACACGTAATTTTTCGCAAATACTATCGTATCATAATATCGTTGTTCTGCTTACATGTATTATATTTACAAGGCTTCCGATAATAATAAAAAAAATAATATTTTGCAAGTTTCTCTTTTATAACAACGCAAATTATAATGATTGAATATTACAAATTATGTATTGAGAATAGGAATAATGTAATCGAAATATTTCCGACCAAACTGTTAGAGGTGCCAGAGATTGCTATTTCCTTACTGAACGCTTTAAGTCCTACCCACTGTTTATTCAGGTTTATTTCCATTGATTTGAAAATATATAAATATACAGGGATTAATATATATATATATATATATATATATATATATATATATATATATATACAGGGGTTGGACAAAATAATGGAAACATTAACTAATGCCCCCATTCACACAAAAAAAGTTTTAAAAACTTATTTAAAATGCCTGGAAATGACGTTAAGCACATATTGGTCTCCAAAATTCACAGATCTTGCCATAATCAAGTTTTTTTTTTGTAAATTGGAGTAAAAACTATGGTATATATTCCCTCTAAAAAGCGTCTATGAAGGAGCTAGAGCAGGTTTCACTCGAAAACAGTTAAATTCGTATAGATACAGCCCAAAGCTGTATGAATCGATTGGTCGGCGTATTGAATCTATTTATACTGCTAAGAGGGAGGGGACTCAAATCAGTAATTTAATTAATGTTTCCATTAGTTTGTCCAACCCCTGTATATATATATATATATATATATATATATATATATATATATATATATATATATATATATATATATATATATATATATATATATATATATATATATATATATATATATATATATATATATATATATATATATATATATATATATATATATATATATATATATATATATATATATATATATATATATAATAATTATGTAAACTAAACAAATATTACATCATAACGTTTCTTTTCAAATGAATAGATACAAAAGGCCTACTTAATTCAAAGATTGAAAATAAAAAAGTTATAGAGCAAATAACAAACAGCTTGTAAAATAAGATTGACTTGGTAAAATATAAATGAGGTTATTCACTCTTTTACGTTAACAAAATATTATATCATGATTTGTATAATATTTGCGAATTACACAGCAAGCTAAATATTAACTTATGAAAAACTTCTATACACTGTTCGGGCATCGCAGAATGGCATTCTTAGGGGAGACCTCAATGCCAGATGCCGTACGGTGGGCTATGGTGGTACCAACGATAAAGGCCGAAACTTGGAACTGATTATGGGAAGAAAAAACATCCAAAGGATAGGGCTGGATTTTTCGACCTATATCACTTCCAGATCAGCAACCAAGCCTGATATAATCCTAACAAGTGAAGGCTTCCCATTCAACTACCATAGCAAGCCAGGCCCAACCGTCTCTAGTGATCACATAGCGATTCTCACCACAGTATCTATCGCACCAATCCAGCTCCCAGCCCCTCTCCGGAAAAACTACGCCCTGGCCAACTGGCATCGTTACAAGCAACGACTTAGTGAATATGCGCCAGCTGACCTCAGCATGGCGTCGTTAGAGGAGATAGACAGGGAGCTGGAAAGGATAACAACGTCTATACTAAATGCGAACCGTGAGAGCATACCCATAACAGGGTATAAAACACCCCCTCAGCCCAGATGGACAGAGGAGATGAGAGATATCGCTCGCGTTCACAGGGAAGTGTACGAAGAAATAAGACGGGAGGGTCCCAACCGGGAAAGAAGCTCGCTCCTTCGACGCCTAAGCTCAGAGCTTAGAGAGGCTATCAACCTCCAACAGCTTGATAGCCAAAGTCGACAGCGAACTTAGCCTGGCTAAGTTCTGGCGCCAAGTCAAGAACTTAAAGGGACTTACACCAAGACCAAAGGCTCGGATAAAGGAGAACGGAAACTACATAGAGGACCCGGTGGTTCTCGAAGACAAGTTCAGGAACTTCTGGAAAAACGTTTTCAGGATTACCCCTGAAGAAAACGACGAGTTCGACCAGGAATTCGAAGGCCAACTGATCGAAGAACTAAATCAGGAAATGCATCGCACGCACCCATAATATCGAGTCAACGAAGGCAGGGAGATGGCGGGCCACGGCCGTCCCATAACATCAGAGAAGGTCATGGCCACTGTAAAAGCCTTCCAACAAAAGGCACTAGGCTGGACGGGCATCACCAGAAACAACTTGGTTAACGCCCCACAGCAGATCATTCAGGGAATCGTTAACATCTATAACGCTTCCCTGAATACGGGCTACTTTCCGGAAGGTTTCAAGATTGCTAAGGTGATCTTCATACCCAAGGGAGGTAAACCCCCTGATCAACTGGTGAATTACAGACCGATTGCCCTGCTGGAGATCGTTGCGAAAGTCTACGAGAGACTCCTAGCTGACAGGCTTCAAAAACAACTAGCCGAGCTGGGAGCCCACAACCCTCAGCAGCACGGGTTCCGCAAGGGACGAGGAACGGAAACAGCCCTCGCCCTCCTTGCGAAAAAACTCGCTTGCAGTAAAGCTGAGAGGAGGTACGTAGACGTGGTGCTGCGAGATGTAAAGAAGGCCTTCGATAGGGTTTGGCTGAGAGGGTTACAGTTCAAGATCCTCAACCTCCAGCTTAACCCACTCCTATAAAGGGTCCTTTACAACTATGTCTCTGATAGGAGAGCCCAAATTGCGATCGAGGGCTGCAAGGGACCTGAATTCGAACTCGAGGTGGGAGTTCCACAAGGCAGCTGTCTTAGCCCTCTGCTGTACCTAGTGCACACGATTGACCTGCCTGCTCCAGTGAGGTACGATTCGATGTATCTGCAATACGCAGATGACATCACCCAAATCGTCCTGAGTCCATTCAGGAACTCTGGAAGTCAGGCGAGGGCGACAACTGTCGAAATCGAGAACATCAACCGATATGAGAAGAAGTGGAAAATTAAAATCAACCGCCAGAAGTTCACCATTATTCCAATGAACCGCCAGAAAGTAGACGACGTCATCGTCAATAACGAACTCTATCCGTACTCCAACGAGGGTAAAGTCCTGGGCTTACAACTCTTCAAAACGGGATACAAGACCCATATAAATACCAGAGTCTCCCTAGCCAAAAGAGAGCTGAGGAAACTTTACCGTTTCCGAAGCCTCAGCATGCCAAACATCAAAAAGCTGTATATGGCCTTAGTACGCTCAGTCCTAGTATACCCGGCTGTGATCACGCAGATGGCAAGCTGTACATCTCTCAGAATGATGCAGAGGGTACAGAATAAAGCCACTCTGCTGATCACTGGCACGCAAAGGATCGACCGTATTCGGCAATAAACTCTACACCATAGAGTGGGACTGAAGCCGGTCAATACGGAAAATTCAAAGGCTAGGGAGAAAGACATGGGACAAAGTAGACCGAGAAATACTCCCAACAATAAACCTTGACGTAAACATACGTGCAAATAGAAGACGCGCAATAGGTAGAACGGCTCTGTTCCCTGGCAGTAGAACCTGCGCGAAAGAAGCTGTACTACCTATGTACACGCAGTAGTAGTACACTAGATTGAAGTAAAAGTGATAGTTCAAATTTAATAAATATAAATAAATAAAAAAGAGGAGAAGTGCCCACACTAAAGAACTCCCCCAAATATAAATATAATATAAATTAAAAACTTAATTAACTTTAAATATAAAAAAGGCGAAGTGCCCAATTCCCAATTAGATAATAAAAATCAAAACAACTAAAAACGACAAAAAGAGGCGAAGTGTCCAAATAAAAGAAACAAATTAAAACTCAGAACTTAAGGAGATTCAGCATAAGAGATACCTTTGAAAGGCTCGAATGCTTCGACGGTACAATAAAGCTGAATAAATGTATATATATATATATATATATATATATATATATATATATATATATATATATATATATATATATATTATAATGGAGGAAACTGACTGTCAACGACAGTCAGCACCTTTAATGACGGAGGATCTTTTTAATATTAAGAAGAAGGATTGAGAAGAATGCTAGTGATGCCCTAACACCAGGGCAAAATAGAAACCATTTTCACACCTTTATATACCTACCACACAATTTCATCACTTTCACTCAAATGCAATTGTAATTGTAATTGTAACTTATGAAACAAAGGTCGCACAGGCCAAGAGAAGTCTGCAATGCCTCTATCGGTTCCGAAAACTCTCCCCCAAGAATAAGAGAAAACTCTTCATGAGCCTGGTGAGGCCAATTCTATTATACCCCGTCATTGTCCTGCACCTAGCCAGTAAATCCCAGCTCAAAAAGGCACAAGCAGTGCAGAACAAGGCACTAAGGTTTATTCTAGACGTCAGCCTATTAGACTTTGTCCCCTCAAGTGCTCTACACGACCTTGCCGAGGTCGAACCCCTCAACGTGACACTACACAACAGAGCAAAGGATGTATGGTCCAAGATCAATGCCTACATGCCTGAAGAAGTTCTTCGAAAAATAAGACTTCCCGATCTCGAAAACCAAAATGGACACTACCGACGCGATTTCGGCAGCAGCCAACTGCGTATGCAGGAGGACGCTGTCCCACTATAAAAATAGAAATTTACCTCCGGAAAAATTTAAAAATCCTAAAAGTAGAAAAAAAAGACCCATAGTGGTCATACAACCTAAATGAGATAACATGAATTTTTCAAATTACAAATGAGATCGATATGTACGATCAGAAATGCCCCCCCCCCCCCCCCACACACCCGCCAAAAAAAAGATCCGAAGTGGACAAACTTAACACCGAAGTAAAGAGCAAAAGATTAATCCAAAAAGTAAAAGATCCAAAAAGGACACCGTACATACGCAACGCACATGTAAGACAATAATAAATGAGTAATCTCTGCTGCCATAACTGAAATATTCAAGAATTACAAAGGCTTGAATGCTTCCATGACATCTAATCGAAGCGTAATTAAACCTAAGAATCAGAAATGGAGATATTGCCAGACGTACTGGCACACCAATTCTTCTACTAAATTAGCACTTTTTCTAACTTTACTCTCTTACTATCTCACACCTATTTCCCATCTTTCATTGAAACTGAAACTGAAACTTATATACATATATACATACAGTTGCAATCACATATGTGTGTATGTATTTTCCTTTTCACTACTTTTTATATCCAAGTCCAACTTACAGGATGCCTGGATACTGTATATGGTATCATTACATGAGCCTACCTCAGTTCTTTAAGAGATCTGTGAGTAATTATTGGCGCTTGTCAGTGCTTTTGTAGCATTTGCCTGTTACTAACCTTAGTTGCAACCCTTGCACATATCGCATCAGAAGAAGCAATCCCGGTTATTTGACTCATTGTCCATTCAGACATTTCCAAATAAGATATAGCGTAGGGAATAAGCAGTCTTTTGACCACCATTGTCCTTTCGGACACTTTTAAGTAAATGTTTACCTGTAGATGTAAACCCATTATAAGACATCATAATTTACAACAAAGCGCTCATTTTTTTTTTTTTTTTTAGATTTCCTTGTGTTTTATTTTTCATATTACAATGCTCTAACGGGAGAGGCAGGCTCGCAATGTACGAACAGAGATTTAACCTTTAAATTACTTATTTTTTCATTTATTAGTGATATTTGAACAGCACAATGTTATGTTTGAATAGTTCGTGTTTGGAGCTGTGTTAGGCATTGTTAGTTGGTAACTTGGTTGGCTAAGTTAAGTTCTATTAGTACTTTATTTAATTTTACGGTATATTAGCTTAGTTGGTGTTTGTTTTTAGGTTAGGTTTTCGAAGTTTGTTTGCTCTGTTTAGGGGGTGATATAAGATTTTGGAGTTCATTTTCTGGTAGGTTCCAATGCACCCAGGAATAATAGCCAAAAGGAAAGATTTAATTTTTTCGAACATGCTTTCAATTTTGACCAGATTTCGGGTATTTTAGGATTCAATCGCGCTATTTTAACTAAAAAAAGAGAGGATATTTTCCAGTACGATTTAAAGGAAAATGATATTCTATAGTGAATAGGGTTATATGTTGTGATAGCGAAAGCTTTTATATATCCATTATAAGATTAATAAAAGAATGGATAATTGGAAATAAATGCACACGAGATAAAAAAGAAATAAATATATGAGAACAAAGGGAAATATAAACAGATATTAAATTACGTGGGTCTGTTGTACCTATATGCCAGGAGTAAATTGATGCAATGAGTGAATATACATACGTAGGAAATAAGAAATATTCGTATATTTTAAAATTCATTTCATATAAGGTTTGTAAAATATCTATAAATACAATTTAGATAATACAAGTATGAGAATTGAGTTAGGTTTTATTTTTAAGAATGGTGTCGAAGAATAGGCCGAGGGGTGGTTGGAGTTTTCCCCGACTCTTATCAGGAATACGGAAGGGTCGTCGTACTACTCCTTATACTTCGTTCGGCCCGTGCCCTGACTGGGTTTATTGACTCAGAGTGCTTAGAGGTTGGCTACGGAGGGATTGGAATAAACTTTGCCAGCAAGCGACCCAAAGGAAGTTAGATACACAACAATATGAAAATAAAGTTTTAATGAACGCTAAACAAGAAAAATATATATATACAAATAAGGTTATTTGAGAGATAAATTAATAAGTGAAGCTCGGATATCTCACTTGGCTTGTAAATAACTGTTCGCTATGTAAATCCCTATACACTATTAATGTTGGTAAGCTTCGCGATGAAGGTGTGAAAGAGAAGGGTTACCTTGGAACCTGATGTTCGGGTGGCGCTGGTGAGTGAAGGTGGTGAGATACGGGGTGGAGTCGATTAGGTAGGTTCTCCAGGGACCGACCTGATCCCACAATTCCGTCACGATTCTGCTGGAAGAAGGCGGTGACGGGAGCTTCTTGTTAAAGAGGGCCCCACGCTCGTGAAGTCCGAGGAATCTGGGGTGCATCTGTGAGGGAGGTGAAGTGACCTATCAATGAGTAGGGTCACGAAGAAAAGCCGGAATGTAGTTTTCTCGCTTAGGGAACCAGAGTGAGGCTGTTTGTAGCTTCGGCTCTGAAAACATGAGTACGAAACTGGGTCCGCACCTACTTGCAGACCAACGGGATAAGGAGCCTCCCTAACTGGGACCGATTTCCTCTCTGAAGACTTAGTGCTTCGACGATTTACCACCACACCAAGATATATGGCAATTCCTGCCCCGCAAGACGCTGTGTAAGCTCTACTAGCGAAGGTTAAAAGAATTAATCTTTTATACCCGAAACTCGGGAGAGGTTCACATGGCTCCGGAAGTAGATTTGATGTCAAACGTTCTTCTTAGGGTGAGAGCTGCTTGATTATCTCCTCCATTTCGTCCTATGTAAACTTCTGGAACCTACCGGAATCCAAGATGGACTCTCATATATCGATAACCACTCCGGGAAGGAATGCGGTAGTTAGCTGAAATGGCCGGTGGGTTCTTCCGGGTGGAGGCCACCAGACATCGGCCGGAAGGATAAGGTTTTATATCACGGCCCGCCCAGAAGGGAGGTGGGGACACGTAGGAGCATTAGGCTATTCTCCTACAAATGGTTTAATTATATAATTTATGTGTAAGTAAATTTTAAGGATATAATTTATGTGTAAGTTTTAAGAATACAATCTATGTGTAGGTTTGAAGAAAAGAATGGATGTGTAAGTAATAATCAACATGACTTGGCCAAGAGGAGCCTATTGGTTGGTGAAAATCAGCATTAAGGGCTTAGACTATTTCCGCTCTAAAGCGAATTATAGCACTGCCCTCTGGCATTCCTGTAAAATATTAAATTTATCAATATTTCATTAGCATACTTTTTTTTTTAAAATTTAATGTAAAATTATCCATTATAAATAATCGATCCAAAATCTCAAATAATTTGTAATATATAATTGCCATTCAAAAATCAATGACTAAGATATTCTTTTCAGCAACACAACTTTTACCAATACACACAAAAGAACGCACGCCTTTAGCTGTCCGCTTTGAAGCAGTCACCCATTCATTTGTGCTCCAATTTACTTCGAATCAAGATCCCAATTCACAGTCCATCATAGTTACTTTACCACATCATAATTACTATATCTTACTTTACCACATCATAATTACTATATCTTACTTTACCACATCATAGTTACCATATTTTAATCATAATTACCACTTACTTTATCAAATCATCTTAGTTACTTTACATACCTTACATTCATTTTACTTTGCATTACTTCCAAACATTGCATTACGTTGTATTCCTTAGCAATTCTCAATTTAATTATATCATTCATCCATATAATTGTAATAACCGCTCACTAGTTATTTCCTAATTCAATTCTCTCATTGTGCATTCGTTGATTTTTTAAATATATTTATTTTGCTTATTTTCTGTTTTTCTTACAAACCTAGTTGAGAAGTTTTCTAAATTCATTTCATGTCGGTCGTTAGGCCTAAATATTAACAGACAACTATTCCATCCAAATTCAACAAATTTATGGTAATGGTTTTCAATTATCTATCTAGGCTGATTTATTAACTAAAATCAATCCCACTAATAACCAAATACCATAGAATCGCCGAAAATGCCCTGGTAATTAATTTATCTCGGCTCTGCAATCCACCTACTTCAAGAATGCCCTAAGGAAATCAGCGCTTTGCGTAATACATTATATATATATATATATATATATATATATATATATATATATATATATATATATATATATATATATATGAGGTTAGGTAAGGGTAATAGTAAGAATTCCTCAATCCGCTAGAAAAGTCTCCTGGAGCTCCTAGACCCTATTCAGGAGCGTTACATATACGACTGGGCAATCATCCATTTCTCTACAAAAGAGAAATTTCAAGAAGCCTTTTGTATAAGCTAATGTTTAACTTTAACAGAAAACGGGGAATGGGAATTTTCCCACGGATTTTGGCCCTGTCTATGTTTTTATATTTTTATAAATGAACAATAACGTTCTAGTCAATGCGGTTAGGTAAGATAATAAGAATTCCTTAATCCGCTCGAAAAGTCTCCTGGAGTTACACAACCATTTTCAGGAGCATTACATATACAACTAGGCAACCATCCATTTCTCTTTTTTAGAGAAATGGATGGTTGCCAGAAACAACTTAACCTCACCCACTAATCCCAAGGAAAAAGTATGTTCTAATATTTATAGTACATTCCCACCCATACTCGCCCCAATTAATTAATTTTAAAAAGCTGTACGAGCAACAACATCAATGTTAACTTTCAATACGAAAAAAACTATCCGAAATAATCTGTCTAAAAATCAATCTATCAATAAAAAAGGCGTTTATTATAGCATATTCAATGCAAAATTTGCATGCAAGTATACATTGGCGAAAACAGCAGATTTTCCAAGAGAATGAAAGAACACAAATTCGACATGCTCCGTGAAAGCCTATCATCTAGGCTGTTCCTATATATGTCAAATGAAAAACATTCAATTGACATTGATAATGCAAAAATAGCTTATAATTCCGACAAATATATACATAGGTGTTTATCTAATAGCATCAGATCTTATAAAGGCAATTCATAATTTTAATACCTCCGATGGGCAATTCAACACTAATTTCATGATAAACAGAAGACTCGTCCGGCCTATGATAAAAAATGCCGAAGCTCCATATCGCTCTGCATCCCCCTCCCCTCTAATTACATTCCAATTTGTCAATTTGCGTGCGCTTAGGCTAAGCATCTCCCTGTATTCATTAGTTTGCCAGCGATTGAAGATGACGGATTCCTCCGTCGAAACCTGGTTTCGCAAATAAATCAATATTAATACTCTGGTTTCTTCTTTGCATGTCGCATTTGTGTTCCTTCATTCTTTTGGAGAATCTGCTGCCTTCGTTAAGGTATATTTGATTGCAAATTTTGCATGGCATATAATAAACGCCGTGTTATTTATCGGCAGATCTATTTTTAGACGGACTATTTCATCTCATTGAAAAGCAACATTAATATTGTTGGCTCCTACAAGTGTAAAGTTCTTTGAATAATCTACTTTCTTGATGAACTCTTAAGATTGTATAACGACCGTTTGCATGTAGCTGAGGATACTCCTAATTGCGAACAAAACTCTTATTTTTGTGTAGTGCTTTGTCTTTGCCCTACTAAGTAACAATTTCTAAACTTACATAACTGACCGCAGAAACACATACACACACGCACACACACACACACACTATATATATATATATATATATATATATATATATATATATATATATATATATATATATATATACGAGTATCTTTATTTGTCTAAGTTTGAACGTTTCGAGGAACTAGCTTCAACATCGGCACTAAGAGAATATGATAGTAAAGGGTTAAAATTTCTAGTTTTCATATAATACTAAAATTGAAAACTGCCATTTAAGATAAGCTGATTAATACAAGAATAAAAATTTCAATAATTCATAATACAATATAAAGAATGGATGCTGTTTGATTTATATTTAAATTAGGTTTAACTTTTAGGATGAAAAGTCATTCTAATATTCGTAGTTCGTTGGGGTGGGAGATATGACTAAGTATTTTAAAGTTATCTTTATTAATTTCAGACTTGCATCCTTTGATGTGATCTCGTTTGGGCGAGGGGTCTGGTTTGGTCAGAATCAGCCCCGTGCGGGTAAACATTCCCCGATGCTACTCGATGCGACAATGGATTGATCTAATGGTCGATCCAATATAAGATGAATCGCAAGATTCACAACTATATTTATAAATTACACAGGAACGGCAAGGGAATGGAATTCGGTCCTTATAGCTCAAATAGGATCCAATATTGTGCCCCTTTTTTAATATGAATTTTGGGTCGAGATATGGATAGAATTTATTTAGTCTTCTTAATTTCATTTACAAAGTTGTTTGATTTTTTACCAAATCCTGGGAGATTAAAGTAAATGGATAATTTGTCTACATTATTTTCTGTTGGATTTTTTTTGCTAGAGAGCATTAAGAAACTTTTTAATGTGTTTTTCCATTAATGAGTCGGGGTAACCATTAGTTTTAAAGAAAGTTTTTAGAGAAAATAATTCTAAATGCAGCAGTCCAAATGAAGAACATATATTGTAGGCTCACTGAATAAGAGTTTTTATCCAGGATAACTCAAGGTTTTCTAGCAAGAAACTAAAGAAGCTTGTGCCTAAACTTGTAAATGTAGGCTTCAATAGACTAAAGTTTCATACTTTGTTCCTGAACATTTAATATCTATTCTCAAAAATGGAAGTCTACTATTTTTTGTCGATCTCCATCGTATAATTTATATTTTTATGTCTAGTGTTCAAGTATTTAAGGAATTGTTCCACCTTTTGTCGTGATTTCATTAGTACAAATGTATCATGCACATAACGTCTGTAATAGATAGGTTCATATTCAATGGGACAGTTATTGAGCCAAAGTTGTTCCTAATGGCCTAAGAAGATGTTCGCGAAAGTTGGCCCAAGTGGCAGGTCCACTTGGGCTTTCCTTGGCGTGTGAAATTCTCTATAAAAAAAATAATGAAGAGAAGAAAAGGGAAGAAAAATTTTTCTGAAGACAATTTCCACGTCACATCTCTGTCAAAAATAAACTGCCAAGACCTGAAGAACTGAATTATATTATATTGCCTACATAATAAATGGTGGCGTCATCTCAACTATTGATGCCAAATCTCAGTGGAAACACATGACTTTGAATCTACCTCGAATAAAGCAGCCAATTAGTCACAATATTCTATTCCTTCTACTTTCTTGTATTTTACATTTCTGTTGGTGGCTATACCCCAACATTTGGTGACCCTCCGCATCGAACAATTTAGATAAAGATATAACGATGGGTTCGACACAGCACCAGACTTAAGCGCATTTCGTTAACGCAGTTACTTCGAAGCCTCTCCTCTTCAATGAAGCCTTAGCCGACAGATGTTGAACATAGTGGAGACATGGACTTAATGTAAATAACATTGATAAAAGTGCCAGTGTTCAGAATGCCACCAATAGTGTGTAAAATTGCAAGGTTAATTCGGTCCCTATTCAGATCTTTTAATAGTGTATGTAATAGGAATAGTTCAAATCCAGTGCCCGGTTATACAAATAATATTTCTTTTAGGACAAATTCAGTACCGTACAGTAATAATCCTAAGATTTTTTTATGTACCGTGCACATATCTATTACTATGCAAATGTGAAATATTGTAAATCGTGGTGCAAGTGGCTTAAGAAAGACCAGAATGTGCAAATGCAACAATCATCCAGGCCATTATCTCCAGTTCCTTGGGAAAACTACCCCGACAGGCCGTAATATATGCGACAACAGGTCTGCCCTCGCTAGTTACAGTCGCCACTAAATGGAATAGAAATAAGTATTATTTTTTTACTAGATTCTGGTGCGTGTCACAAGTCCCGTTAAAATTAATTATATTTTGTTAGAGAAGCGGTCTACTATGAATATTTCTACTGCTAATCGTGAATCTATTAAAATTATGGCGAATTTAAGTTAGACGCTTCGATTCCAACTTTACGCCTTTCCTTTAGCTGTAATTTTATTGTGACAGATACGACTTCGCCATTACTCTGTGTACACATAAAAGTGCTCCAACCAAATGTACAGGTGGTTCATTAGTGATAAGTAGCTTATCGCACCATCACCCAATGTAAGTACAATTTTTAGAAAACCTGATGCAATCTTCACTCTTACATTAGCAGATGTGTGTTCTTCTTTACCAAACTCAGTAGGGCTTACAATCGAGACTAGTAGTTCACTACTGACTTTCGCGCGTCACGGATCTCTTTCAAGGATAAGTTCGAAGTTGTCAAGGTAACATTTGAAACTCTATTAAAAAAGGGCATTGTGTGGCGATCTAATTCCCCATTGGCTTCACCCATTCATATTGTAGAAAAGAAAAGTCCCTGAGAGTATCGATTTTCACTCGCTTAATGCTGTAAATAAACCCGACCGTTATCCTTAACCGGAAATTCAAAGCTTTTCTAATGATTTCCTTGGTAAGGTTCGTTTCAGTCATGTAGACTTAGTTATGTATATCATTAGATACCAATGAACCCGTCGATATGAAGAAGATCAGTGCAATAACAGATTTTTATCTTTTTTAATATATATAAAGATGCCTTTTGATCTCAGGAACGCGAGTTGCACATTCCAAAGACATGTGAATAATTTATTTCGCCATTTAGATTTGGCTTTTGTATATATTGACGAGATCCTGATATTTTTTTTTCTGGCGAGATTAATAGCCATTTAGAACATTAGGACAAAGTTTGTGAAATTTTAGAGCAAAACAACACATGGTGAATTTCATTAGAAAAATGCGAGTATATGAAGAAGGAAATAATTTCTTGAGGCTCCACTTATCGCTGCAGACTATGCCTTCCAGCACGTAATTTCACATAACTTATAGAAATGCCCATATCGACAGATTATAAAACAATGCGTAGATTTGCTAGTAAGGTAGTCTATTACCGTAGAATGATGCCGAATTTTGCCAGGATTGTTGTCCCAATAACAGAACTTTGATTCTAGTGTTCTTCTAATGCCCCTTTCTCTTGCCTCTAAAAAAATCCTGTTTCTTGTCTCATTGTTTATTCGCGTCCAATTTTCTCTTTCTCTTGTAGTATAATATATATATATAGTCAGCTATACAAGGTATCTGCATCTTTCTTTCTGTCTTCAAATTTATTTGAAAGGCAGAAAATATATGGCGAAAGCCCTGTGGTGGTGGCTGTTATCACCCTCAGAACTTGTATTTGCTCTTTCTTTGTATGTGACATGAACAATGAGCCTTTAAATTGTGAGCGGGTAAGAGGATGTGGTATAAAAATTCCTTGGAGGTTCCTAGTTTAGGGAGATACTGGGTTTGATGGGGTAACGCTTTGGGGGAAATATAGTCACGAACGACGAGTTGAGAAGAGTGACGCAGCGTTTGCGTGTCTTCATCTTGTTCCTGGGCAAGCGCTATTGCCACATGGTCGATAGGCGCAACGTAGGAAAGTTGCGTGCCCGAAATCGCTGAAATGCGAGAGAGCGTTTCTGGTACGACGTTTGAAGAACCAGGAACATAGCGAATATCGTTCGTCAACTGCAGGATGAAGTCAAGATTACGAATGTCAACTGCAGTGATACTGACGAAGTACTACGAGAAGAACAAGCACCGACCAAAGGCTTATGGTCCGTAAAAATGGTAAAGTCACGTCCTTCTAAGTAGTTTCGGAAGTGACGGATTGCGAAGTATATTCCGAGGAGTTCTCGAGAGAACGTACTATACTTCTTTTGAGAGTCTGAAAGAGAGCGGATGAAGAAAGCAAGAAGTTGCGATTGGTAACCAATTTTTCTGCTGCAATGTTGCACCTACGTGGGTTGAGGATGCGTCGAAGGCAACGTTGATGGGGACTCCTGGAGAAGGATGAGCCAATTACGCAGCTCGGGAAATAGCCTCTTTGATGTGAGAGAATGCATCGCACGCACCAGTATACCTTTCAAAAGAAGAGTTCTTTGTGTTATTGCTGAGCAAAGAGTTGATAGTTTGAATGACCTTGGCACAATTAGGTATGAATCTGTGGTAGAAATTAACCATGCCACAGAAATGCCTAAGTTGCTTGCGCTATGTGGGCCGAGAAAAGTTGCGCATCCCGGTAACTTTACCTTCGAGTGGGCTAATCCCCGTACTCGAGACATGGTAACCCAAGAAGGAGAGTTGGAGGACACCAAAAAGACACTTAGAAGTATTGAGTACGATACCGTACTCTTCAAGTCGAGGGAAAACCTGTCGAAGGTGAGACAGATGCTTCCCTAAAGACGAAGGTGTTATCAGGAGGTCGTCTATGTAGCAGATGACGAAAGGCAGACGTCACCACCTGAGATGAAGGAACGGCAGAGATGATAGACCCATTGATCACTTGCGTTATCAGTTTAGAGTAGAATTGGAATTATTAAGATGAGAAGATTGAGGTTGGAATGGAGGATCAGATTGAGAAGACTGAATTGGTTGTTGAAGAGATGAAAGAGGTGGATGAGCGTTAGAAGAAGGAGGTACTGGTAGTACATATGTGCAGGGTTGTAAGCACTTTACGGCTTGTGCACCATATTTGTTGTGGTACCTGCACCAATTAGTTGGTCGGATAAAAGTAACACTAGGAGTAGTACGACAGTGAGAAGGACGAAATTGTGAAGAACGAGCATGTGATTGAGAATAGGATGAGTGGTAATATTGGCAAGGCTGTATACAGTGTATGGCGTTACCACCAAACTTTTCATGGTACCAGCAGAGACTCTTTGGTTGAGAGTGGGGAGATTAGTTGGAGAGGGATTGGCGGAAGGAGGATGAGTAAATGAATGCCGCGCCTCACCTCTTGTGCTAGAATGTCCTCGTTGTCTCGTCTTCGAGAGGACGAACGGCGCCTGTCCCTTCGTCCACCCTTATGACCGTTCAGTCGCTCGGTCCCACATTAGAGTTTTAGTTTTTGCAGCTCTTCCTCTATCCTCTCCAAAGCGGCAGCCAAGTCCGGTGATGAATGTGAAAATTAGGCGTTACACGGGTCCGGCCTATTGCCACAAGGCGTAGTTCGTAACCGAAACTGCAAAATGGATGGAGGAATGGGACATTGTGGGACAGTTCCCCAGTTTACTTAAAGGATTGAGATATATTATCTCTGCTGCTTTGGCACTTTCATCCACACCTTTGTGCTCACCAATCATGATGAGGGGCTTAATGTCGTCAGGGATCCCACGCATAAAAATCTAATTTAGGAGCGAGTCAAAAAGCTCTGACGAAGCGCCCTTCGCCCGATTAATTCTTTGAGATACTCAAGGAAACGCGTGGGACGCCTATTACACATTTGTTGAGTATTTAGAAGTTCCCTTAAGTCTTCAGCCTGGAATCTACCAAATTCAAACTTGAAAGCTTGCCTCAACTTCCCCCATGCACCATTTCTCCCATTTTGTAACAAAATTCCCCTAAACAAAGCAAAGAAACTTATTGGGACTTTTTGCGTGATGTTTATTATGCGCTCTTGATCTGTTATGGCTTGCTGTGTCATCAGAACCTCGCATATTTTGAACCACGTGATCGGATCGGTCGCATCGAAAGCGGGAAGATTGATTGATGTGTGGTTGGTGCCTAAGGCGCTGACATCCTGGTTTATAGCTGCAGGATGACTAACTGCCACAGGTGACGCACATGTGGTCGTGAAAGTTGAGGAGGCCTAACTCGCTAGCGTGGTAGAGGCAGTTGAAGTAAACATCGTGGCTTGACTATTCATGGCTAAGGGAGGTGTGTCTTTGAAACTTCCGGATAAGAAAAAAATGAGAAGGTTGAATTAAGATGAAAGCAAACTTACAGCGAAAACGAAAGGAGGGCGGTAGGCTTAAGCCTACCTTTAGCAATTTCAACCACCAAATTGACTATTCAAAGGCACAAATCATATATAATTGTAAATATTTCCGTAAAAGAAAAATAGTAGAATCTATATTAATAGGAGAAATTCCCAATTTTAATTTGTCAGATGGGCAATTGAAATGCAGCCCCCATTCTCGTAACCTTATCGTAAACAGATTAGTCAACGATCTTGGACTTACACCCACTGATTAATGACCTTTTTCCCCCGTTTTGTGTTTATGTGTGTTTTTTTCTTTTTGTTTTTTTTCTGATCTGTACGCTATTTATAAATTTTAGTAACAATTGCATTCTCAGTATACGACTGAAGAGGGTATGATAAACTGCATACTGAAACTAGTCTCGTAAATTAAACTTTTGGCTCCTATACAGTGGTTTCACTATTATATACTATATCTCACCAATGAGTTCTTTTACTTATTTACCGGCGACGTTTCGACCACAATACGGTCATCTTCTTAGGCCTAAAATACAAATAAGCGAACAAAATATTTTGCACTGTTAAGAATGCACACTGCTAAATGTACATCTAGAACTTTACTAGCTAGTATTAGCCTTGAATTGCAAAGTTAGAGTTAAAAGGAATATTTAGAAATGGGGCTCAAATTTACAATAAAGAGACTAAGGAAGGATTTTAAAATATTTAAATTAGTTAGCGAGTGTATAATTACTAAAATCTATTAGGTTAGGGGTGCTTTGATTTATGAATCTAATTGAAGCAAAACTGGCAAAAACCTAATATACAAAATCACAAACCTTACGTACTCCAGGCCGACCCCAAAACACCGAACTGCGCCCCGCAACCCACATCCAAAAGAATTCAAGTAACAAGGAGGGGAACCGACGAGAGATCACTATTTAAGTTAGGGGAGAGCTGTTTTATATATAATGTTTCTAGGATTCGAAGGGTAATGAGACATTTGTGCGAATTTAGAATTTCAAAGTCATCTAACGAGATATCACTTTTACACTTTATTACGTGATCTCTTATCGCTGAATTTTCTTTGGTTTCAAGTATCTTGCCGGTTCTATTACTTATACCCATTTGGGAAGAGAATCTTGCTTTCAGAGTTCTCACGAAGCTTCCGATATATTTGCCTTGGGAACCCCCAGGACATTTAAATAAGTATATAATCCAACTCCGAAGACTCTTTGGAACCGGATCCTTTATTGTAAAGAAAGATTTTATATTTATTTTGTTGACAAAGGCAATTTTAAATTTTATTTGACAGAAGTATTTCCTTAGTAATATGTGTAATTTTCGGCTAAGGACTTTATTGTGAATACCCAGCTCTGACATTATTAAATAATGTTTGTCTTTTGCTACTGTCATCTCAGGGTGGCTTGGTTGATAAAATCTACTTAAAAATGTGCGGATTGACTCTTCTACAATAAAAGATGGAAAACCATTGTGCACAAAGAAAGATTTAAGGTACTGAAATTCTTTGTCTATAAAATTGTAGGATGAACAGAGATTGTATGCGCGGTGAAGAAGGGTCTTAATGGATAGGATTTTGTATTTCAAATCTAAGCAACTAAAAAGGAATAATCCTAATCTCGTATTAGTCGGTTTCCTATATACTGATGTTTCTAGACTATTTTTGATTTTTTCTTATTAAAATGTCTAAAAAGGGGAGGGTGTGATCACTCTCAGTTTCCATTGTATATTTAATACCGGGGTGGATGGTGTTTAAAAAATAAGGAAATTCTAAAGCTTGATCTCGTTGTTTAAATATAGCTATGGAGTCATCTACAAAACGCCTATAGAAAGTTGGCCTACATGAATCAGGAACTTGAGAAAAAATATTCTCCTCCCAATCACAATCATACATCCCCAACCGGACGTCATCTATCCAACAATAACACACTTCTATAACGCCTCTTTAGTCTCTGGATACTTCGCGAAAGTCTTCAAGGTTTCACATAGCATTCTATTGCTAAAACAACCTGAAGACAACAAACAACCAAACAATCACAGGCCCATTGCTCTCTCAGAGTACTTAGGCAAAATACTAGAACGTATGATAAACATCCGCCTCCGAAATTTCCTGTAGGAGGAGGACTGGTTTTCTTTCTGCCAATATGGGTTGTTATCATGCATTTTGAGTGTGCCACTACAGTTTTTTCCAGTCATTAAAACCATCCCTGCTTAGTTTAATCGTTTTGTGGGAGAAGACCTTGTAACAGAAACAGTATAAACTATCTTTTCTTTTGGAATACATTTGTCATATTCTTTTGATTTTCTCCCCATTCACTAAATGTCTATAGAAGTAGTAGTGATGGCAACTTCTTCCATCCTGTTTTTTGGGGAACGTGAAGTCTGATTTTATCACATATGGCCCTCGATCTACTAACTCAGTCCTATCTGGATTAGAAAGGTGGGGTGGCAAGTCAACGAGATCAATGGGGGCTGCTGTGACAGACTCACATACACCTGTTGAGGTTGATGATGAAGTGTCTTCAGTCTGCTGATGCTGGGTCCTTCTTCTGTAAGAGATTCAAACATACACAACAACTTATGAAGGCATCTATATAAGGCATTAAATATAATGGTTTTAGTTCAATCACAAAACAAGTTTTAAGCTTTTGACTGTGCTTCAAATGCTCATTATATATCTATGATGACCTATAAAATTATTGAGTAAACAGGGTAGGATATACGAGGGGCGGTCAATAAGTTTTGCAATTCGGATATAAGGAAACGAGATATGAGGAAAAGTGTTTTATTATTTTTCAATATAACCACCATTGACTTCAATGCACTTGCGCCACTTGTCGCTGAGGCTTCAAATTTCCGACAACCAGAAATCTCCCGACTGCTGTTCAATCGACTCTTGGACGGCAAGCTGAACATCTTCATCGTCCCTAAACCGGCGTCGACGCAGTGCAGCCCTGAGCTGGCGGAATAGAAAGTAATTGCTAGGGGCTAGATCTGGACTGTAGGGGGATGGTTGAGCTCCTCGAATCCGCACTCGCGCAGGGCAGCTTGTGCAACTCTGGCCTTGTGGACTTTGACGACGTTGAAGTCGATCATGGGGCGTGAGGTTTCTAGGGACCCAACGGGCAGAGACCTTAGTCATGGCCAAATTGTCGTGGATGATGTTGATAACACTTCCATGTGATATTCCAAGTTCACGCTCGATTTCTTCGACCTTCACCCGTCGATTTTCGAGGATCATCCTCTCCACACGGGCCAAATTGTCACGTCTGACGGGCGTCCTGGACTGGGGTCATGTTCAAGGGACTCACGAACATGGCGGGACTCCCTAATTCCAGCGAACAATGGTTGCATAAGAAGGAGCGGTGTCGGTGTACACTGCAACCATGCGTTCATGGATCTCTTTTGCATTCTTGCCTTCCTTGGTCAAAAATTTGATCACTGCGCGGTGCTCAACCTTCTCCATTGTTGAAAAAATTGTGACTGACGATCTGCGATCAGCTACTGCTTCGTAAATAGACGAGGCAGGAGCGTGCGGTGGCAGGTCCTGTCTTGTCATAACTTGTCCTAACACCCCCACAAACAGCCATCCCATTTTCTCTGTTTTTCCCTACCGATTCGCAAAACTTATTGACCACCCCTCGTAATAGGTTACTGTTTCTACTAATGGCAGTAGTAGATTTATAAAAACTATAACAAACTGCTGGCATTGGCATAATAGTTTGTTTCAAAGCATTAAATAAAGGTGAAGATGATCAACAAACTCATGCATTATCTTACTTGCAACATTAAGCTTTTTAATATCTTGTTTTCACCATGATCAAAATGTTCGTGAGTATTTAATAGAATAGCTATGGAGTCATCTACAAAACGCCTATAGAAAGTTGGCCTACATGAATCAGGAACTTGAGAAAAAATCCTCTCCTCCCAATCACAATCATACATCACCAACCGGAAGTCATCTATCCAACAATAACACACTTCTATAACGCCTCTTTAGTCTCTGGATATTTCGCGAAAGTCTTCAAGGTTTCACACAGCATTCTATTGCTTAAACGAACTAAAGACAACAAACAACCAAACAATCACAGGCTCATTGCTCTCTTAGAGTACTTAGGTAAAATACTAGAACTTATGGTAAACATGCGCCTCCGAAATTTCCTGTAGGAGGAGGACTGGTTCTCCTTCTGCCAATATGGGTTGTTATCATGCATTTTGAGTGTGCCACTGCAGTTTTTTCCAGTCATTAAAACCATCCCTGCTTAGTTTAATCGTTTTGTGGGAGAAGATCTTGTAACAGAAAGAGTATAAACTATCTTTTCTTTTGGAATACATCAGTCATATTCTTTTGATTTTCTCCCCATTCACTAATTGTCTATTGAAGTAGTGGTGATGGCAACTTCTTCCCTCCTGTTTTTTTGGGGAACGTGAAGTCTGATTTTATCACATATGGCCCTCGATCTACTAACTCAGTCCTATCTGGATTAGAAAGGTGGGGGGGCAAGTCAACGAGATCAATGGGGGCTGCTGTGACAGACTCACATACACCTGTTGAGGTTGATGATGAAGTGTCTTCAGTCTGCTGATGCTGGGTCCTTCTTCTGTAAGAGATTCAAACATACACAACAACTTATGAAGGCATCTATATAAGGCATTAAATATAATGGTTTTAGTTCAATCACAAAACAAGTTTTAAGCTTTTGACTGTGCTTCAAATGCTCATTATATATCTATGATGACCTATAAAATTATTGAGTAAACAGGGTAGGATATACGAGGGGCGGTCAATAAGTTTTGCAATTCGGATATAAGGAAACGAGATATGAGGAAAAGTGTTTTATTATTTTTCAATATAACCACCATTGACTTCAATGCACTTGCGCCACTTGTCGCTGAGGCTTCGAATTTCCGACAACCAGAAATCTCCCGACTGCTGTTCAATCGACTCTTGGACGGCAAGCTGAACATCTTCATCGTCCCCAAACCGGCGTCGACGCAGTGCAGCCCTGAGCTGGCGGAATAGAAAGTAATTGCTAGGGGCTAGATCTGTACTGTAGGGGGATGGTTGAGCTCCTCGAATCCGCACTCGCGCAGGGCAGCTTGTGCAACTCTGGCCTTGTGGACTTTGACGACGTTGAAGTCGATCATGGGGCGTGAGGTTTCTAGGGACCCAACGGGCAGAGACCTTAGTCATGGCCAAATTGTCGTGGATGATGTTGATAACACTTCCATGTGATATTCCAAGTTCACGCTCGATTTCTTCGACCTTCACCCGTCGATTTTCGAGGATCATCCTCTCCACACGGGCCAAATTGTCACGTCTGACGGGCGTCCTGGACTGGGGTCATGTTCAAGGGACTCACGAACATGGCGGGACTCCCTAATTCCAGCGAACAATGGTTGCATAAGAAGGAGCGGTGTCGGTGTACACTGCAACCATGCGTTCATGGATCTCTTTTGCATTCTTGCCTTCCTTGGTCAAAAATTTGATCACTGCGCGGTGCTCAACCTTCTCCATTGTTGAAAAAATTGTGACTGACGATCTGCGATCAGCTACTGCTTCGTAAATAGACGAGGCAGGAGCGTGCGGTGGCAGGTCCTGTCTTGTCATAACTTGTCCTAACACCCCCACAAACAGCCATCCCATTTTCTCTGTTTTTCCCTACCGATTCGCAAAACTTATTGACCACCCCTCGTAATAGGTTACTGTTTCTACTAATGGCAGTAGTAGATTTATAAAAACTATAACAAACTGCTGGCATTGGCATAATAGTTTGTTTCAAAGCATTAAATAAAGGTGAAGATGATCAACAAACTCATGCATTATCTTACTTGCAACATTAAGCTTTTTAATATCTTGTTTTCACCATGATCAAAATGTTCGTGAGTATTTAATAGAATAGCTATGGAGTCATCTACAAAACGCCTATAGAAAGTTGGCCTACATGAATCAGGAACTTGAGAAAAAATCCTCTCCTCCCAATCACAATCATACATCACCAACCGGAAGTCATCTATCCAACAATAACACACTTCTATAACGCCTCTTTAGTCTCTGGATATTTCGCGAAAGTCTTCAAGGTTTCACACAGCATTCTATTGCTTAAACGAACTAAAGACAACAAACAACCAAACAATCACAGGCTCATTGCTCTCTTAGAGTACTTAGGTAAAATACTAGAACTTATGGTAAACATGCGCCTCCGAAATTTCCTGTAGGAGGAGGACTGGTTCTCCTTCTGCCAATATGGGTTGTTATCATGCATTTTGAGTGTGCCACTGCAGTTTTTTCCAGTCATTAAAACCATCCCTGCTTAGTTTAATCGTTTTGTGGGAGAAGATCTTGTAACAGAAAGAGTATAAACTATCTTTTCTTTTGGAATACATCAGTCATATTCTTTTGATTTTCTCCCCATTCACTAATTGTCTATTGAAGTAGTGGTGATGGCAACTTCTTCCCTCCTGTTTTTTTGGGGAACGTGAAGTCTGATTTTATCACATATGGCCCTCGATCTACTAACTCAGTCCTATCTGGATTAGAAAGGTGGGGGGGCAAGTCAACGAGATCAATGGGGGCTGCTGTGACAGACTCACATACACCTGTTGAGGTTGATGATGAAGTGTCTTCAGTCTGCTGATGCTGGGTCCTTCTTCTGTAAGAGATTCAAACATACACAACAACTTATGAAGGCATCTATATAAGGCATTAAATATAATGGTTTTAGTTCAATCACAAAACAAGTTTTAAGCTTTTGACTGTGCTTCAAATGCTCATTATATATCTATGATGACCTATAAAATTATTGAGTAAACAGGGTAGGATATACGAGGGGCGGTCAATAAGTTTTGCAATTCGGATATAAGGAAACGAGATATGAGGAAAAGTGTTTTATTATTTTTCAATATAACCACCATTGACTTCAATGCACTTGCGCCACTTGTCGCTGAGGCTTCGAATTTCCGACAACCAGAAATCTCCCGACTGCTGTTCAATCGACTCTTGGACGGCAAGCTGAACATCTTCATCGTCCCCAAACCGGCGTCGACGCAGTGCAGCCCTGAGCTGGCGGAATAGAAAGTAATTGCTAGGGGCTAGATCTGTACTGTAGGGGGATGGTTGAGCTCCTCGAATCCGCACTCGCGCAGGGCAGCTTGTGCAACTCTGGCCTTGTGGACTTTGACGACGTTGAAGTCGATCATGGGGCGTGAGGTTTCTAGGGACCCAACGGGCAGAGACCTTAGTCATGGCCAAATTGTCGTGGATGATGTTGATAACACTTCCATGTGATATTCCAAGTTCACGCTCGATTTCTTCGACCTTCACCCGTCGATTTTCGAGGATCATCCTCTCCACACGGGCCAAATTGTCACGTCTGACGGGCGTCCTGGACTGGGGTCATGTTCAAGGGACTCACGAACATGGCGGGACTCCCTAATTCCAGCGAACAATGGTTGCATAAGAAGGAGCGGTGTCGGTGTACACTGCAACCATGCGTTCATGGATCTCTTTTGCATTCTTGCCTTCCTTGGTCAAAAATTTGATCACTGCGCGGTGCTCAACCTTCTCCATTGTTGAAAAAATTGTGACTGACGATCTGCGATCAGCTACTGCTTCGTAAATAGACGAGGCAGGAGCGTGCGGTGGCAGGTCCTGTCTTGTCATAACTTGTCCTAACACCCCCACAAACAGCCATCCCATTTTCTCTGTTTTTCCCTACCGATTCGCAAAACTTATTGACCACCCCTCGTAATAGGTTACTGTTTCTACTAATGGCAGTAGTAGATTTATAAAAACTATAACAAACTGCTGGCATTGGCATAATAGTTTGTTTCAAAGCATTAAATAAAGGTGAAGATGATCAACAAACTCATGCATTATCTTACTTGCAACATTAAGCTTTTTAATATCTTGTTTTCACCATGATCAAAATGTTCGTGAGTATTTAATAGAATAGCTATGGAGTCATCTACAAAACGCCTATAGAAAGTTGGCCTACATGAATCAGGAACTTGAGAAAAAATCCTCTCCTCCCAATCACAATCATACATCACCAACCGGAAGTCATCTATCCAACAATAACACACTTCTATAACGCCTCTTTAGTCTCTGGATATTTCGCGAAAGTCTTCAAGGTTTCACACAGCATTCTATTGCTTAAACGAACTAAAGACAACAAACAACCAAACAATCACAGGCTCATTGCTCTCTTAGAGTACTTAGGTAAAATACTAGAACTTATGGTAAACATGCGCCTCCGAAATTTCCTGTAGGAGGAGGACTGGTTCTCCTTCTGCCAATATGGGTTGTTATCATGCATTTTGAGTGTGCCACTGCAGTTTTTTCCAGTCATTAAAACCATCCCTGCTTAGTTTAATCGTTTTGTGGGAGAAGATCTTGTAACAGAAAGAGTATAAACTATCTTTTCTTTTGGAATACATCAGTCATATTCTTTTGATTTTCTCCCCATTCACTAATTGTCTATTGAAGTAGTGGTGATGGCAACTTCTTCCCTCCTGTTTTTTTGGGGAACGTGAAGTCTGATTTTATCACATATGGCCCTCGATCTACTAACTCAGTCCTATCTGGATTAGAAAGGTGGGGGGGGGGCAAGTCAACGAGATCAATGGGGGCTGCTGTGACAGACTCACATACACCTGTTGAGATTGATGATGAAGTGTCTTCAGTCTGCTGATGCTGGGTCCTTCTTCTGTAAGAGATTCAAACATACACAACAACTTATGAAGGCATCTATATAAGGCATTAAATATAATGGTTTTAGTTCAATCACAAAACAAGTTTTAAGCTTTTGACTGTGCTTCAAATGCTCATTATATATCTATGATGACCTATAAAATTATTGAGTAAACAGGGTAGGATATACGAGGGGCGGTCAATAAGTTTTGCAATTCGGATATAAGGAAAAGTGTTTTATTATTTTTCAATATAACTACCCTCGACTTCAATGCACTTGCGCCACTTGTCGCTGAGGCTTCGAATTTCCGACAATCAGAAATCTCCCGACTGCTGTTCAATCCACTCCTGGACGGCGAGCTGAACATCTTCATCGTCCCTAAACCGGCGTCGACGCAGTGCAGCCCTGAGCTGGCTGAATAGAAAGTAATTGCTAGGGGCTAGATCTGGACTGTAGGGGGATGGTTGAGCTCCTCGAATCCGCACTCGCGCAGGACAGCTTGTGCAACTCTGGCCTTGTGGACTTTGACGACGTTGAAGTCGATCATGGGGCGTGAGGTTTCTAGGGACCCAACGGGCAGAGACCTTAGTCATGGCCAAATTGTCGTGGATGATGTTGATAACACTTCCATGTGATATTCCAAGTTCACGCTCGATTTCTTCGACCTTCACCCGTCGATTTTCGAGGATCATCCTCTCCACACGGGCCACATTGTCACGTCTGACAGGCGTCCTGGACTGGGGTCATGTTCAAGGGACTCACGAACATGGCGGGACTCCCTAATTCCAGCGAACAATGGTTGCATAAGAAGGAGCGGTGTCGGTGTACACTGCAACCATGCGTTCATGGATCTCTTTTGCATTCTTGCCTTCCTTGGTCAAAAATTTGATCACTGCGCGGTGCTCAACCTTCTCCATTGTTGAAAAAATTGTGACTGACGATCTGCGATCAGCTACTGCTTCGTAAATAGACGAGGCAGGAGCGTGCGGCGGCAGGTCCTGTCTTGTCATAACTTGTCCTGACACCCCCACAAACAGCTATCCCATTTTCTCTGTTTTTCCCTACCGATTCGCAAAACTTATTGACCACCCCTCGTAATAGGTTATTGTTTCTACTAATGGCAGTAGTAGATTTATAAAAACTATAACAAACTGCCTGCATTGGCATAATAGTTTGTTTCAAAGCATTAAATAAAGGTGAAGATGATCAACAAACTCATGCATTATCTTACTTGCAACATTAAGCTTTTTAATATCTTGTTTTCACCATGATCAAAATGTTCGTGAGTATTTAATGATATAATTATTCCAAAAATTAGTTAGTATGTGTTTGATTGCACGGCGATCCTATAAGGGTTTGGTATATTGGCTTGCTTACAGGTTTTTTGACGTACGGTCCGAGGGGTATTAACCGATCAAGGTTTGTAAGTGAAAGGCTCCTTTGTGAAGGAATTAAACACTTATAATTTTATACCACTTTGAAAGGTTTAAACTTACGGTAAAGATTCAATTTGCGCACTGGAATATGCTAAATCGTGTTATGATGGCAAAAGCAAGAATAATGGAGATTCGCAGAGCGGTGAATTAAGAGTCTAATAATTGATCAATGAATAACTAAATGAATCAATCAATAATGTGTCAATAATACTCCTTTGAATAAGTATTATACTCGTACCAGGCAGAATTTTTGGAGGCAACGCGTAGTTCCGCCTTCCTTGGGCCGCTGAGGCGGTGCTTAGCTCCCTATCAGTCCAGCGGAGCCTGTGATTGGCTGATATTCTCCACTTAATATCTTAATTTTGGGGGTCTCTCTCCTGCGATTGTATCACAGAGACTCCGTTTGCTTAAAGCTACAAGAGGTCCTTATCAAATTTTACATTAAGGTGAAACATCTTTTGTTGCCGATTCTGTTCCCCATTCCAGACCTCTTTTTTACTCTGTTTGCCCATCTGCTCTCACACTCGGGTGCGATAGCCTTAAATTGTGGTCAGGTTTCAATCCAGACGTTCTAATCAGATTCTGTTGGTTCACAAACTGTCTCCGAACGACCTTATTTTATTGCTCCTACCATTCCATCTTTGATACTTAGACCACGTGGCAAAATGTGTATTTGTCCTTCTCTCTCTCCCTTTCTTTCTTTGTGTGTGTGCAGTGATTGCACACTACACACGTCCCATCTTAGTCCACGGATTGCGTATGGTACAAAAAGTTACATCCTATGAGAGAGAGTTACTACTTATATATATATATATATATATATATATATATATATATATATATATATATATATATATATATATATCTAAGTCATTATACAATGATAACAATTAACAATTTCACATGTACATATATACAATTTACAAAGTTCAATAATATTTGTACATTGGGTTTCTTGCAAATGAAACCCATCTCCCTGATCGTGTTTTGGCAATTTTTCTCAGGGATTCCTTCACTTCCGATGAACGTTACATGGTAAGGATTTGGTGTTTCTTTCTTCTATCGCCTTTTCTTGCTTATGTGTATCGCGATCGAGTTGCTCATAACAGACCCGTGACCTTGGGTGACGCTGGGCGGCAGAAGGCCTGCTCTCGTTGGTTGCGGCAATTTTGCCGATTTCAACCCGTCAATAGAGACAGTTTCGCTCCTGCCGTTCGGGAACTGTTGTTTGAACACCTTGGGACCGCGTTCGATCACTGGAAAGGGGCCTGCATATGGCGCCTCTAAAGGCTTTCGAACGCGATCTATTCTCACCCACACATGTGACACGCCTTGCAGAGATTGTGGCATGAAAGGTTTTGGCACTGAGTGAAAGTTGCCCTCCGATACTTCTCCGAAATCGATTTGGGCCATCGTTGATGCTAGTTCCTTGATGAATTTGCATTCTGTTTTTGACAAATATGAGGAGACCAATGGTTGCATGTATAATAAGGTAGTGCCAATCACTGCCGTAAAGGGGAAAAATACAGAATCGTTAGGCATTGCACGAATGCCCAGCAAGACTATTGGCAATGCCACTAGCCAACCTTGTTGGTGCGCCATTATTGAGGCATTCAATGTCCTATGTGCCCTTTACACCATCCCGTTTGTGAAGGGTATGTACGATGTTGTGCGAAGGCGGTGAAAACCAACGAGGGCTGATAATTCTCTGAAAAGTTCGGATTCGAACATAGCACCTCTGTCGGTTATCACGTAGAGCGGGACCCAAAATCTTGATATCCACCCGTCTAGGAAGGCCAAAGAAATAGTTGCGGCACTTATGTCCGGGATTGGTATCGCTTCGACCCACCTTGACGCACGGTCAATGCAAGAGAGCACATAACGGCAGTGCGAAGGATAGGATTGGCCGGGAGGCGTATATGTTGCAAGAGGTCCTACAATCTTCACATGTACCGTCTCAAACCTTGAAGACGGGATGTTGATGGGAAGCACTGGAGACTTCGTGTGGCGCGCGATTTTTGATGACTGGCAAGCCAGGCACTCTCTAGTCCAGGAGCGTATGTTCTTGTCCATTTTAGGCCAGAAGTAACGGGCTTTTATTAAGCGAAGTGACGCTCGTATTACCGGGTGTGACAAGTTATGCAATTGGCCATAAATTACCTTTCTGTATGTCATTGGCACAAATGTCCGTGGGTATATTTATGTTACCTCACACCACAGCTGAACTTCCTCCGGGAAGGGAAAAGGCTTCAAGATTGGTTTCAGCTCCTCTGGTTCATCTGTTTTCCCATGTGCCATCGACAAAGCTTGGAGACCAAGTGAATCAATCTGGACCGCATTGACGTTCATTTACAGGCCATCCGCCACTACATTGTCCTGCCCGCGTATGTAGGAGATATCGGTCACATACTCCAAGATGGTTGTCTATTGGCGTTGCTGTCGATCCGTCTTCGCGCTTAATAGCGACGAAAAGGCCGTCACTAGTGGCCTATGGTCGGTGCACAGGGTTACGTGGTGCCCTTCGATCATATGCTTGAAGTATATCACAGCAAGGTACGCTACCAGTAGCTCTTTGTTGTACGTGGAGTACGCTTGCTGTAACTGGTTTAGTTTCTTCGAGAAGAACGCAATTGGTCGTGGAGAACCTTCGATTATTTGGTGCAGGACATCACCTACCGCGTATTAAGAGCAATTCGTCACCAACTGGAATGAATGGAGAGTTATTGGGCAGCGGGGGGGAGGGTAACGGACTCCACTAAGGCAACCCTGGTCTTCTCGAAGGCATTGCGTTCTTCTTCGCTCCAAATTTATTCGTGGGCCTTTGGTTGCATACGAAAAAAGCTCGGTTAATGTGGCTGCAATCGCTGCGGAATTGGCCATCATTTTGAGATAGTATCCCATCATGCCCAAATATCGGTGAAGTCCCTTCGAGTCTTTCGCCACTGGAATCTCTTCTATTTCTACATTTTTTTGTGAATGGCGGCCAAAATTCCTCTTGCGATAAATGGTGCCCAAGGAATCCAATTTCTTCTCTTGCGAACTCGCATTTTTTTCAGGGAAATCCTTAGGCCATTTTCGTGCAGGATTTTGAGTACTTCTTCCAGATGCTTCAGGTGGTCTTCTAAGTTATCCCAAAAGATTAGGATGTCATCTATACATATATGTATACAAACTTTAATCCACGAGAGATGCTGTCCATATGGCTTTGGAAGATGCAGCTTGCATTCCTCAAGCCACATGGAAGATTGACGTACTCCCACAAACCAACTGGTGTTGCGATAGCCATCTGAGGTCATTGGGATTTGATGATAAGCACGGACTAGATCTAACCTTGAGAAAATCCTTTTCCCATGAAGGTTGTCTGATAAACTTTGGATTCATGGTAACGGATATCTGTCGGGCTTCGTGATTGCATTAAACACTTGTATTTTGATACCACTTTGAAATGTTTACACCTACGGTAAAGATTTAATTTGCACAACGAAATATGCTAAATCGAGTTATAATGGCAAGAGCAAGAATAATGGAGATTCGCAGAGTGGTAAGTTAAGAGTCTATTAATTGATCAATGAATAAACAAATGAATCAATCAATAATCACTATTCAACAATGATTTTGCTACTTGGGTATTATCATAGGTGGGCATTATCGCGATAACGATATCTGGTTATCGGTATAGTGTATGGTTATCAGTGTGATTTATCTTCGATTAATAAATCAGCCTAGATAGCATTTCGAAAACTATAACCATAAATTTTGTTTGATCGAAGATGTCTGCCTTTAGCTTTAGGCCTAATGCGACAGCGAAGTAAATTTTGGAATAAAGACTTGGGCTTTAAGAAAGACAATTATATAAATATATTTATAAAATTCAACGAATGTACAGAGATAAGTAAGGTAAGTAAATATGGTGAAACAATATAGAGTGAATGATAGAGTAAATAATAATATAGTAATATAGAGTAGAATAGAGTATCTTTGATATAGTAAATAATATTGAGTTGTAAGTAATATAATGTAGTAATTTAGAGTATTTTAAAGTATCTATAATTGACTGTGAATTGGGACTGCAAGGAGAAGTAAAAATAATTAGGACTTACTCTCTTATTGTCGTTTGTAAAGAATGTGAGAGTAGAATTAACTCAGTATGATTGATTTTGAGGTAAATGAATAATTGTAGAAAGAATGGTTACAGACCTTTAGACGACGAGACCGGCGAGTCAAATGGGAAGGTTCGCGTGCTTATTTGGTCGAGCTGGGAACGTGCGTTTGTTTGTTTGTGTGTGAAATTTAGGAGATGTTGTTTGGAACAGTATACGTTAATTGAATTGAGAAGAAAATAAATAAATTAATTAATTAATAAGTTTAACATAATGATTTGATTTACAAAAGTTGAAGTAAATTAATTTGGAATATTAAATAGACAAAGTTAAGTAAAATGATTAAATTAACAGTTAGAAATAATTATATGATTAAATTAATAAAGTTAAAGGAATGCATAATGAATTTTACATAATAATGGATCTATATACATATTTAAGTTTCCCAGGAGGTTTTTATTATAGGAATGCCCAGAGGAATTGCTATATCGGTTATCCGATATTTTTTCCACGTTATCGATTCATCGGTATCGCCGATACTTTTTGTTTCAAACTAATGATAATCGATAATTTCAGTGTTTGCTTCCAATTTAGCACGGCGATCTATAAGGGTTCGGTAAAGGGGCTTGCTTATAGTTTCTTGACGTACGGTCCGAGGGGTATTAACCGATCAAGGTTTGTAAGTAAAAGGCTCCTTTGTGAAGGAATTAAACACTTGTAATTTTATACCACTTTTAAATGTTTACACTTACGGTAAAGATTTAATTTGCGCACCGGAATATGCTGAATCGAGTTATAATGGCAAGAGCAATAATAATGGAGATTCGCAGAGCGGTAAGTTAAGAGTCTAATAATTGATCAATGAATAACTAAATGAATCAATCAATAATCACTAGTCAACAATGATTTTGCTACTTGGGTATTTTCATAGGTGGACATTATCGCGATAACGATATCGGGTTATCAGTTATCCGATATTTATTCCGCGTTATCGATTCATCGGTATCGCCGTTACTTTTGGTTTCAAACTAGCGATAATCGATAATTTCAGTTTTTGCTTGCTCACAGTTTCTTGACGTACGGTCCGAGGGGTATTAACCGATCAAGGTTTGTAAGTAAAAGGCTCCTTTGTCAAGGAATTAAACACTTGTATTTTGATACCACTTTGAAATGTTTACACTTATGGTAAAGATTTAATTTGCGCTACGGAATATGCTAAATCGAGTTATAAAGGCAAGAGCAAGAACTATGGAGATTCGCAGAGCGGTAAGTTAAGAGTCTAATAATTGATCAATGGGTAACTAAATGAATCAATCAATAATCACTAGTCAACAATGATTTTGCTACTTGGGTATTATCATAGGTGGGCATTATCGCGATAACGATATCGGGTTATCGGTTATCCGATATTTTTTCCGCATTATCGATTCATCGGTATCGCCGATACCTTTGGTTTCAAACTAGCGATAATCAATAATTTCAGTTTTTGCTTCCAGTTTAGCACAGGGGCGAGCCGTGCGTGACTTGAAAGGAGAAATAGGTAGGTCCGAACTGGGAACCGAACGTATACTGAACGGAATGCGGGGCGGCCGGTCTTGACGTCTCCTCAAAACATTCGCTCAGCTTCAGTCTCTCACTAGCTGTCGGACGAGAGATCACGAGGTGTTTGTTGCTCCTGCGCGCTACCGGTTTTACGCGTTCTTTGATGATGTTTTCCCTATGTTCCCGTGCTTCTTCCGTTCTAATTTTTTGTAAACATGTATATGAATGCATGTACTACTCGGTGCTGTTCTTTAATATCCATTTATTAACGTTTTGAACACTTACGAAGTTACGTCCCTATTCTACTCGTAAACTGATCTTATTTTTATTGTAATTTAGTAGTGCGGTGTTTTGCTATTTTATAGTATTGAATTAACGATAGCGTCGCAAGAGACTGTGCCTGCATAAAGCCAAAGAGACTCAGTGGAGTCTATTGACTCTGAGCTCACTGAGGCCATTCCTGGCCATTCCTTGTCAAGTGAGTGAAGTACAAGAAGATGGTTGGTGACAGCTACATCTTCCAGTGCTTGTCCTGCCTCCCCAAGTTCCCTGAGGTGAAGGTGAACAAGTGCACCAAAGCCAACCTAAAGAGCCACTTCAACAGGATTCATCCTGACAAGGCAAAACAAGTTGATAAAGCTTGCAAGGCCAACGTTGGGACTGGTGGCCGCAGCAGGAAGCGGTTCGGTCATTCAGACGACGGCGGGTCAACCAGCAAGAAGAAGCGGCAGATGTCCATCGCCGAGACCTTTGGCATCATGGTCCAGGGCATGATGCCTGGGAATTTGGGATTTATCGATTTATCGGTTATTACCTTATCGGGCGATAAATTTATCGCCCGTTATCAATTATTGGTTATCGCCGATAAGGTTATCGTTATCGATTTATCGATTATCGTGATAAATATTTTCGTTATCGCGCCCACCGCTGGGTATTAGCTTGTGATTTATACTAATTCGAGTATGCTGATTCCGAATCTGTAATCAGAATTGTTCTAGCACGTTAATTCCTAAGTTACACACATACTCTTTAGTTACACATATGGGCACTGTTGCTTTGGCTACCGTAGTGAGAGGATGTGTTTGGTTCCTGCATTACACTCCTGCTTTATCATGTTGTTAAATTTAGCCATTATAGTAGTGGTGTTGAAACGGTATTTACATACAGTTATTAATGGCATTTTTCTTTCAGATTTATCTCTCAGTTAATTTATTTGTAAATGAAATAAGATTGTACAAAAGTATATAACAGGATATATACAAACTAAGTTGAAAACATGAATCGGCGAGGATGTATAAATAGCCCAGACAACTTTTGTTATATCTGTGGAAGATATACTCCAATCAACCAAAGGAAAAATTTAGCTAAATGAGTGAAAACTGCATACAATTATTACTTTCGTTGTAAAGTTGGTGACCAAGACAAGCCCTGGGCACCTCACAAATCTTGTACTGTGTGTTATACGGGGCTCATACAGTGGTTAAATGGCAAACGGAAGTGTATGTTTTTGCTGTACTAATGGTGTGGCGTGAGCTAACAATTCATATTTTTGATTGCTACTTTTGTATGACAAATATTGCGGGATTCTCAAATAAGAACAAGTCAAAAATTGTATATTCAGATTGTAAGTCAGCTATAAAACCAGTCCCCTATAATATGGAGATGCCAATCCCAGTTCCTCCATCACCTAGTGCATTTAAAGAAGATTATTCATCGCCTAAAAAGGAGGATAACAATGAGGATGATTCTAAAGAAAAGAAGATCCAGTTGATAAATCAAGAAAGATTGAATGATTTAGGGAGGGATTTGTCATTGTCAAAAGAGAACCCAGAACTGTTGGGCTCCAGACTACAGCAATGGAAACCTCTAGAGGACGGTGCAAAGATATCTACTTTCCGTAAACGCCATGAGGCCTTAGCTGCCTTATATAAAGAAGAAGATGGTGCTTGTTTCTGTACTGATGTTAATGGCCTCATGAATCAGCTAGGAAACGAGCATTTACCTGATGAATGGAGACTATTCATCGATGCAAGCACTGCTAGCCTCAAAGCTGTGTTGCTACACAATGGTAACAAAAAACTTCAATTTCTGTCGCACTTATTGTTGGGATAATAGAGATATATGACTTAATGAAATTTCTTTTGGAAGGCGTTCATTACTCGCATCATAAGTGGAATATTTGTGGTGATCTAAAGGTAATTTCTTTACTTCTTGGACGGCAGCTAGGATATACAAAGAATATGTGCTTCTTATGCCTATGGAACAGCCGTGACGACAGGAATCATTATATTGTCAAAAGGTGGCTCGAAAGAGAAAAACACATAGTTGGCCAATACAATGTGAAGCACATACATTTGGTACATCCACATAAGATCTACATTCAACCACTCCATATCAAACTTGGCCTTATCACGAATTTTGTTAAAGCAATGGCCCATGATTCTGATGGATTCCAGTATCATTTGTCCATGTAGTGCAGAACTTCCTTAGGAATCATAGGGCTGAAAACTATGAAGAACTAGTGGACAACATGCTAAAGGCCTATCAACGAATGGGGTGTCAGATGTCTCGTAAGATAAATTTCTTGCATTCGCATCTAGATTTCTTTCCATATAATATAGGTGATATTAGTGAAAAACATGGGGAAAGGTTCCAGCGATATATCGCAATGATGGAAAGCAGGTATCAAGGCCGATTTAACGAAAACATGATGGGTGACTACTGCTAGTTCCAACAACGAGAGGATCATATATTCACGTACAAGCGCAAGAGCAAGAGTCTCAATCATTTTTGAAGAAATTTATAGTTAGGTGAGTACTGCCTCTTTTATATGCAATACATATCTTATCTGGGTCTGCAGAAGGACCTACATAATGCCAAATAGGGTGCCCCGATTCCAAACCTTTGCCCAGAAACGTCTCATTCTTCTCAAACTCGTAATAATTATATCATTAATTGATCCAAAGGGAGAAAGTGAGCCATATAGCCTAGTTGCACAACTCAGGAACCTTACGTGCTATGACAAATCTGAGCATAGATTTGGAATCAGCGCATCCAAATTAGTTAGATACAACAACATTTACTCAAGTACCATAGACAAAGTTTAAATTTGTTGGATAGTTTAATGTGTCAATAATCCTACATTTGAATAAAATGTTCTCTTACTTATACCAGGCAGCATTTTGAAGATGAGGCGTAGCTCCGCCTTCCTTGGGTCGCTGAGGCGGTACTTAGCTACCTATCAGTCCAGCGGAGCCTGTGATTGGTTGGAGTCTAGCCTATGATTGGCTGAAATTCTCCACTTCATATCTTAATTTGGGGGTCTCTCCCCTGCGAAGGTATCACAGAGACTCCGTTTGCTTAAAGCCATAAGATGACCTTAACAAATTTTACATTAAGATGAAACATCTTTTGTTTCCGATTCTGTTCCCCATTCCAGACAGCTTTAATTACTCTATTTGCCCATCTGCTCTCACACTCGGGTGCGATAGCCTTAAATTGTTGTCGGGTTTCAATCCAGACGTTCTAAGCAGATTCCGCTTGTTCACAAACTGTCTCCAAACGACCTTATTTTATTGTGCCTACCATTCTATCCTTGATACTTCGAGCTGGCAAAATGTGTATTTGTCTTTCTCTTTTTTGTTCTCTCTCTCTCTCTCTCTTTCTCTCTCTCTTTCTCTTTTTGTGTGTGCAAAGTGATTGTACACTACACTACTACTGTAATGCTCACCTGGTTTAATAGTTTAAAGCTATGCCTCACTTGTTGGTGCGCTGCTGATTGCTGCTTGGCTAGCTGCTGATGTGTAAACACAAATCACAACCAATAACATTGTATTTATGAAGTGTTTTTCATATGTAAATCGTAACATAAAACTTATCAAAATTATTCCGTCATGCTCTTCCAAACACTCATCCCCCACCCCTCAAAAATACAGAGAGGTAATCTCTCTGTGTACAGCTATGGCAATGCCCTCTGGTCATTCTATGATAAAAACCTCCTGGGAAACCTATATATATATATATATAAATATATATATATATATATATATATATATATATATATATATATATATATATATATATATATATATATATATATATATATACATCATTTATTATGGAAAATTCATATCATGCAATTCTTTTACTTTTGTAAATTAAATCATATTTTATGTACAACTTAATAATTAATTAATTCATTTATATTACTTGTCAATTCATTTAACGTACTACTGTTTCAAACAACATCTCTTAAAATTTCCCACACAAACAAACAAACACACGCTTTCAGATGGACCTTCTAGAACAATATTCTTTCACTGTCACTCAGGGCCTCAGGTGAGGAAGACAGTGAGACTGAGGCCTCCTCGGTAGCAGTTTCTACAGGTGGCTGTCGTGGATGCAAATATTTTCTCAGAGCATCTAAATAAAAAAAAAAATACATACACATTAATTTATAGTAGTACTAATAGCACTAAATGGCAGTTCGCAACGGCTACAAAACATAAAGAAGCATGTCTGCATTGCAAATACAGAATTATGACGTTGTGATGTACTAAACTTAAGTTCATGTAATAACTAATAATATGTAAAGTTAACTCTGACATGCATGCATATTGCATAATAGAAATGGTGGTACTTATTAGCGAAATTAATTGTTACAGTAGCATTTACCTTAGTTAACGTTAGCCTACTGTTGCTAGTAATGTCCAAATGAAAAGTCAACAAACACTGTCGCTTGTTAAATGATAATTAACACAGACACATACTTCCAGCAGATGGCGCCCCAGGCGGCTGCCTTGGTCGCTTATGCCAAGGAGACACAGGTGACACTATCCAGTGCGAACGACGACAACTACATGCAAACATACAAATATACGAACACTCCCCAACTCACAATAACCCGCCCCCGTAAGCCCCATAGAAACCAACAACAAATATATTCCGAGCAACATTCGATAAATACTTATGTTTTCACACACACCACAACAATGTACAATGAAAAGACAAACACACAAAAAACATGCTGAGGAGAATCTATTCCAGTCGTAAAGAAAATGCAGTTATACCTAAGCAATCCCTCGTCAGACGACTAATCACATACGCGCCAATCACACTAATGACCGCAAGCCCCACACGTCAAAGAAGCACACAATGCATTCAAAATTCTGCTCTGAAGCGCGCCTGTCGTCCTCCCCTGTACACAAGAATATCTACACTAAACGACTGAAATAAGCTCACCTCACTAAACACATAATATGCATTTGCACTCTTAAGACGTCAACTAGGGAAACTCAAGGAAGACCCAATATACAGCCGCATACATAATATTCAATGGGCTGTACTGGCAATCACATACCCAGCAGCTCTTAACTACCCCTTAGCTACACCTATTTTCACCGAAGTAGAAGTATTAAGTGCCAATTCGTTAATTCATGCCCGCACGGCGTCTCAGTCTCAGCGTACTAGCTAACTCATTGATCTACCAGATCCGTCCCTGCCTTGCCGACCGCTAAACCTCACAGTCAAACACTCAAGTAAAACACCTCTACCAAAATTATAACAACATAAACCTCGCACTGGTGTATAGCCACTGTCCTATCTCCCTCCTCCTATCTCCTTTTAAGTTATTTCCGAAACTTTCCTCTCTGACCGCTGTCTGCTGTAACTTCAGTACAGCAATCATTCTACTTTTTTTTGTATTCTAATCTTGTTATGTCTTGATAATTATATCAATTATATGCTATTTTATATTGATCAATATAAAATGAACATATCATTTTTTAAATTTAGAAAAACATCCCTTCAAAATTATATATATGATACAATATGATGATGCGATGCCAATTGACACTGTTACTGTGTATTGCAAATTATTCGGATTTCATATATGTATATATATATATATATATATATATATATATATATATATATATATATATATATATATATATATATATATATATAATTGGCTAAAAGGCCATGTTTTATGCATGTACTATTGAAGTCCACAGATGGAAAGTGTTATTAATTTTAACTTGTATTTTCTTAATATTTCTTACAAGTTTTTTTAACGGGGTCTTCCAGGCGAGGAAAAAACATCCGCGAATGACATCCTTTATTCCTTACGTCTTGAAAAGGATAGAAAAACAAAAGTATATGTAAAGTGGAATTAGAGTGGATAGAGTTTTTTAGGTAAAAGTGGTGAAAATGAAAAGTTTGAGTGTTGTGCATAGGTGCTGGGTGACCAGCCATCTCTTGAGATTCTTCTTTCGATTTGTTTCTTTTTCTTTAGTTGTGACGCCTCTATTATATTTATGCTTATTATTTGTTGATATTCGTGTCTTTCGCAGTTGTGCTTCCTTCTTTATTATTTTAACACTATGGCTTATCTTATCTAAATATCGGTTGAGGTTGTTTAAGTGGTTTCCCAATTCGGAAGTTTCCTCTGTTTGTTTTTCTATGTTCTATAGGAAGGTCTATAGCTCTTTTTCTCTCATCGTCTATTATCTCCTCAAATGTTTCCACATTTTAATTACTCTGTTGTGTAGAACTATATTGATTGGGTCCATCTCGATTTCACGATGTAAATCCGCTTCTCTCCAATGTTCTATTCTTCTAGTGTTTGTAATAAGTAGTACCCCACTATTTTGGACTCTTTGGAGTTTGACCATGTTTGTTTTGTGTAGCTTGTTTAATGGTGTTGTTGGATACAGGAGTAAAGATTTGCATAAGGAATTCTATATCTTTGGGGTTTTTTTGGCCTCTATTTAAGTTCCTTAGGTGGAATAATTTTTTTAGGCCTGATTTCGCCAGATTCAATCTTTCTTTCGTATGTTTGTTATAACCATTCTTTGTTATTTTCATGCCAAGTACTTTTCCTTCGGCGTGGTATCTGTATACTTTGTCATCGACCACTATTCTCGATATTTTATTGCTCCCCATAGGTATTATTGTAAATTGTTAGGTGTAAGTACGTATTTTCCACTTTCCTTCATAATCATTTATGTTTTTGATCTCTGCCACGGACATTCTAGCGATTGTTGACGGATGTCTATAAGGGCTATTAGTTATTGTAGGGGAATGGTCACTCCCTCCCCTCCCCGTTCACTCTTGGTGCAGCCACAAGGCGGTTACCGCAAAGACATCCGTCGAAGGCATCGGCGGGTTCAGTGCTTAACCGCAGTGTGGCACAACTCGGTGCCATGAAAGACCCTAAAGGTCAAAATGTAAGATCTCCCCCAGGAGAGTGAGATCCAGTTTCACGTCGAATAAGAAATTGGAGACGTGTTTCTCCCAATCTCGAAGGCTAACGAGGAGCCGATGTTTGACTTCATGGGAAAAACCGTTGGCCAAAAGAACTCTCCTGGGGCCGTCCTCAAGCCCCTCCCCCCCTTACCACTCCCCCAGTGGGGTGACGAGGTATAAATGAGGAACTCTGAGGAAAATCGAGGTAGTATACGTCAGTCTCTAGGTGATGAAGTCTTCGGATCAAACCGAACTACCGAGACTGGAGAGGTAGTGTACTTGGCTTGACAGACCAAGAAGTACCCTGCAAGAGAGGCAGGGCTACCTACTTTAAGGGGCTAAGAAGAAGCTCATCCTCGAGCTAAGTCCCTGGTTATCAAACCAAACGATAAGTTAACTTTGGTAAGTTCAACTTACTCTCGCCAGAGAGACTCCTCATATCCTGGTGCACCTTACCTTAAACACAAGGGGTATTCCTCGTCCTTGAGGAATTAAGAAAAGAAGAAGGAAAAGGCTCCCCCCTCGAGCCCGTTACTCGGTGGCCACACCGAACTTTAAGTAACTTATTCTCGTCAGAGAAACCCCGTCTCATCGATCTTCGCCCTTGAAGAAGACCCTCCCCGAGTTCTGTCCTCGTCCATGAGGAAATAAGTAAGAAGGCGAGAAGCTCCTCCTCGAGCTCGTTACTCGGTGGCCACACCGAACTTTAAGTAACTTATTCTCGCCAGAGAAACCCCCCTCCGTTATCCTCGCCCTTGAAGAAGACCCTTCCCGAGTTCAGTCCTCGTCCATAAGGAAATTAGTAACGAAGGAGAAAAGCTCCTCCTCGAGCTCGTTACTCGGTGGTCACACCGCACTCCAAGTTAGCTTGATTTAAGAACCAAGCTCGACTCACTCTCGCCAGAGAGACCACGACTGCCTAGGTGTTGCATAAAGCACCGTATTGGTTCTCGTCCTTGAAGAACCCCCTTCCCCCGGAAGAACGTGTGGACCCCTCAGCGGCCACCCTCGCCAAAACAACCGTGTGATCTCGCTCATCTACATCTGGCCGGCGACACGCGTCGAGAGTAAATAACATTTCTGAGGCCTTTAAACTCCACATGAGTCCGTAAGCCTAATTCTTATATTATTGTTGTGTGTAGAAAAAACGTTAACCAATTTTTGTGGGTAAACTAATTTAATTAATTCTTGTTTAGGATAATATTCAGAGTATTGCTGTAGTTAATGTATAAATGTTATGTATTCAATTGATAAAGGTAAAATATAAGTTTATTTTGGAAATATTTTGCGTTTCTCTTATATATCCTTACGTGCTTCGTAACGGCTCTGTTCGTTAAGATATTCTTATAATATCAATATATTAGACACTCTTAGCACTCTTAGAATAGAACAAAAAGGGGGGGAATTCTACGACAGTTATTATGGTTATATCATCCACGAATTGGGTGGATTCGCCGCTGGCTAACAGTGGTCCAGCGACGCGGGAAGCTGTTCGCATCTCGCCTACGCTATTATTTTTCCTTTGCACCTTTTCCTACTCCCTTCTATCTACAATGGTGCCAAGACACGGGATTGGAACCGTTAGCCCTTGGATAACATTCCCAAACGGGCTCTCTTCGTTTCTTAAAAATACGCTCCGCTTCTAAGAGGGGGGTTGTATAGCGTACGAGAAGTGCAGCCGAGCGGATTAAAAAGCTTCGTTTGAATGAGTCTTTTTTGAGACTCAGGATGGCCGAGTGGATTCGCCGCTGGCTAACAGTGGTCCAGCGACATGGAAAGCTGTTCGCGACTCGCATACGCTATTATTTTTTCTTTCCATCTTTTCCTACTCCCCTCTATCTACACCTTGTATATATTGTGTATAGTGTAGGAGTCAAACATCCACCTTAGTTCAAATTCTGGTCCTTGGTGGTCTCTTATTTGTATAAAGGCCATCCTGTCTGTAACATAGTGACAAAGGAAGGACTTTTGTCATGATTGATGGTAGGCCTAGCCTCTTTATTTTGAATTTCAGCCCGTTTCTCCACACTGTCAAAAGCTTTTTTTACATCTCTTAATATATGATCCGAGTAGTTTTTATTGTACTTTGCTTTAGCCAAAGTTTCCATGAGGAGGGCTATTGCCGTATCTGTGCCTCTTTCCTTCCTGAAGCCGTACTGGCATTGCGGAATTAGATCGTTCTCCTCTAGATGTTCTACCAGTCTTCTGTTTATTAATTTTCCACGATTTTCGCTACCACTTCTAGGAGTGTTATGGATATATAGATACCTGGTTCAGATGGTGATTTGCCAGATTTAGGCAAAAAAATAATTTTACTCCTTTTTAGGGTATCAGGAAAATACCTCGCACTTATTGTTTCATTATAAAGGTCTACTAATTTCTTTAGGAAAACATCTGATGCCATAATCAGGTTATCTCTTGTTATGCCTGTTTTGCCCGTTGCTCTCTGTTTTGTAGCGATAATTGTTGCTTTTAGTTCTTCTAGCGTTATTGTCTTGAAACCTTGCTCTTCAAGAGACCTTGCAGAAGCTACATGATTTGGTGTTATTTCGTGCCGGTTTTCCTTTAGTTCCTGTACTATTCAATTTTGATGATCTCTATCAAAGTCTTCATTCTCGTTGGGCTTAATGTAGAAGACATTGTTCCAGTGTTCCCTAAACATGTTTTCTAGTAGCTCGGGCTACTTAATTTGTTTTTTATTAAGTTTGAGAGTTACGAGGGGAGGTCAAAAAGTTTGGCGAATCGGTAGGGCAAAACAGGAAGGGGGATGGCTGTTTGTGGGGGTGTTAGGACAAGTTATGATAAGTCAGGACCTGCAGCCACACACTCCTGGCTCGTCTATTTAAGAAGCAGTAGCTGATCGCAGATCGTCAGTCACAAATTTTTCAACAATGGAGAAGGTTGAGCACCGCGCAATGATCAAACTTTTGACCAAGGAAGGCAAGAATGCAAAAGAGATCCATGAACGCATGGTTGCAGTGTACACCGAAACCGCCCCTTCCTATGCAACCATTGCTCGCTGGTATAGGGAGTTTCGCCATGGTTGTGAGTCCCTTGAAGATGACCCCCGTCCAGGACGCCCGTCAGAGGTGACCAACGAGGACAATGTGGCCCATGTGGAGAGGATGATCCTCGAGAATCGACGGGTGAAGGTCGAAAAAATCGAGCGAGAACTTAGAATATCACATGGAAGTGTTATCGACATCATCCACGACAATTTGGCCATGACCACGGCCTCTGCCCGTTGGGTCCCTAGAAACCTCACGCCCCATGATCGACTTCAATGTCGTCAAAGTCCACAAGGCCAGAGTTGCACAAGCTGCCCTGCGCGAGTGCGGATTCGAGGAGCTCAACCATCCCCCTACAGTCCAGATCTAGCCCCTAGCAATTACTTTCTATTCCGCCAGCTCAGGGCTGCACTGCGTCGACGCCGGTTTGGGGACGATGAAGATGTTCAGCTCGCCGTCCAGGAGTGGATTGAACAGCAGTCGGGAGATTTCTGGTTGTCGGAAATTCGAAGCCTCAGCGACAAGTGGCGCAAGTGCATTGAATTCGAGGGTAGTTATATTGAAAAATAACAAAACACTTTTCCTCATATCTCGTTTCCTTATATCCGAATTGCAAACTTATTGACCGCCCCTCGTATATTAGTTTTCGGTTTTGATATCCCTCTTGCTAAATTCATTTTCCTCCAGAACTTGGTTGGGTTTAATTCTGAATCGATCGACTCCCCGAAGCGATCCAATCTACATCCCCTTTCTATGTTTGTTATCTATTTTTTATTTTATCCTTTATTATTCGCAGCCTCTCTGTCACCCCGTTTTGGGCTATACTGTTCGATCTTTTCTCTAAGTGTCTTATATTCCCTATCTAATACAGCAGTTTGGGTGGTGCGTTTAGGGTGGGGAATTGTCTTATATGCTGTTCTCGGTACCTAGATTTTGTCCGCATTGACAAGTGTTCTTAATAGGTTTTCAATGGCTTCGTCTATATTTTCTAACGTTGCCTCGCTTAAGTCGGGTGCTGGTAGTTAGCGTGTTCTTCTGCGTAGCCTTGCCATTCTGCATCCTTATAGTTCTTGCTTAACGAACATGTTAGCTGGATCGGGTCCTATGACAGAGTAATTATGACCATCTCAAAGTGACTGGTAAACGATGGTCCTTTCTCTATCAAATAGTTCAATCTAAATGCAGGCGATACTAGTATTATATCTGACTTGGTCGCTTTTGTTTGCCTGATATATTTTGGGAAGTCCGTCTCTCACTCTTTCTACGACACCTCTTCCTATTAATGTGTCGAGGTTTTTTCCTATGTTGTTGAAGTTTCGAGTGTAGCCGGACACTGGAGCGAGCATTAAAGTTTCCCATGAATACTACTCGGTCTTTTTGACCAAAGACGTTTAGAAAGTTGTGAAACGGCAAAAAATTTCTTCTAGGTGGTTGATACCCTGTCATTATCGTAACTGGGCCGTAGTCGTTTCCACTTTGACTGCTAGGTTGGCTTACTCTAGGTTTTGAACTCTGGTGAATTTTATGTTCTTTTTTTATGGCCATCGTTACACCATCGTAGTTGATGTCTCGTGTCGTTTTCGATATTATATTATAGTTCCAGATTTTTTATGGGATGTGTTTCTGGATCTACATTAATCTCGTTTAATAGTATTGTATCAGGATCTTCACTTAAGTAGGCATTGCACAAGGAGTATCTATTTGCGTCCGACCAAGTCACGTTATGGCTAATTATTTTTAATTTTCTTCTATGTTCCATGATGTAGTTAATTACGTGCCTATATGTGCTTTCCTATCCGCTTTAGCTATTTCTCTTTCGCAAGGTGATTTTGTTCTCCCGCATCTCTTCTTAAATTCTTATTTTGTTATTATAAAACAAATTGATTCTGGTATGGTCATTTCACCACTCATTATGATTTTATTTACTTCTTTATCCGTGTATGGTCCCTCGTACTCATATTTACGAGTTACTTAGTATTGTTTGTCTGGAATGGTTTATCTTCTGTAGTGTATAATCTAAGGTTAAATATTCTACTTACTCCTTCTTTTTCTTGAGTCCGTTCTTCGTCGCTGTCTGTTGGTGCTCTAGTCTCCATGGTTTCCTTCTTTGCTTGTGGTATTTTAGATTTAAGCCTCAGGTCCCTAGCAAAGCCTGGGTTTACCCGCTGTTGTTGGATGCTGCCTGTAGGTTCTTGTGCCTCGTTAACCTTTTTGGACTCTGTTGGGCTATATTGCACATTCAGTACTTGACAAGCAATTGCCATTGTGCGGTGGCTGCCCCCACAGTTCACACATTTCTTATGCTGGCTGGTACTGTCTCTTCACTTGTGCGTTTTAGAGCTGCATTCAGAGCACCACTTTTCTTCTTTGTTCGCGCAATCTTTCGTTGTATTTTTTTCAAGTGCAAAACAGTTGAAGCATGTCAATACGCTTATGAATTCATCTCCTTTTATTTGTTCCTGGGTAATTTTTAAGTTGAAAGCTAAAAGACCATTTTTTTGGCCTGTTTATCCATAGCTATTTCTCTGAAAATGACATTAAAAATATGTGTATATTCTTTATTGGCGTTTTTGTTCGTATACTTCATCACTTCCTTGATTTGCACCCAGCTTTGATTTTGTTAGATTTCATCTTTTATCTCGCCAGCACTATGCTCCCCTATCCATGGGTCAATTTGGCGGCAGCAAATAGTTTTCTGTGCCTCAACTTGCTGGGAAACTTTGGCGTATAGGCCTATTGAGTTCAATCTTTTATTAGCCTTTTCGTTGTGAAGCTTATCGACGTCTTTCTCGGTTTGGCATATTGCTACGAAGTTATTTGAGTAGTCTAATAGTTGGATTAAGACTATCCCGAGTTCTTCGAAAGTCACTTTGAAACAGTGGTCCTGTCCAGTTTTTGCACATCTTTTAGGGTGCGCAGGGGCACCCGCCTTCTATTTTCCATTAACTCGAATTCTTCTTCATTGAGGGAAAATAGAGTGACAGAAAAGGTAGAGTTATGAGAGGAAAATAGAGATTGCAGTTATGATCCAAATTATTTCCCTGGCTTATTCGACGACGTGTCGGCAGCCTTACCTACCTCCCTCTAGACTAGTCCTATCAGTTTTTGCTCCACCCACGTAAGTCCGCCGCGCACATGGGTCTAACCCGTCCCGGGCTAAGCTTGAGCCTTCTCTGAGTTAGCCGCCGGTTCAGCTATGGCTCCCACTAACGTGGTTATCTAAGGAGCCTTGAGCTTCCTAGCCGACACGCCGTAATAAGGTGTGTAAAAAAGAAGTAGATTGTCATAGGTCAGGTCCGGAGTCAAGTAGAATCCAGTTCAGAAGTCTATTCTGTGTAGATCTTGGTAAATACTGATGAATCTTGAGTCTCGCCAATTATAATAACTTTAAATAGGTACTCTAAACTAAATGTTTTCCCTTTCAAAATATCACATTCCTAAAATATAGTTATAGAAGAAGACATATATAAATAAATTTTCTGTACCTTCCCATTTGGGTTTCCAAAAATTCGTAAAATTTCGATACTTATATTTATTTATGAACTTCACCATTTTGTTTTTGATATTATAAACTAATCATTAGAAATAACTTTAATACAAAAAACATGAGTCATTATCAAACTAAGATGAAATTATTATTCAAATACTCAAAAAATACCCTTCTTAAATTATAGAGTTAGTGATGATGATAAACGACAATAAAATATAATTTTACCATAATAACTAGCCAGAGATGATTTGATCAACCCAAGGCATCAGTGAAGGTGCAGTTTAGGGTGCGTATCGTAGTTACGACTTTTAATATCACAGTTATGATAAACAGTTATCTATGGATGAACAATACCATAGATTAGGGTTGCACCAATATGCAAATTAGCCGATAACCGATATATCGGCGCCGATACAAGGTTAACGAAATAAAAATAAAAAATATATATTTGAGAATATTTTCGCAATCTTGTTAAGCCAAATCGTCCTCGTTTGTTTACAAACGTATACAATACTATGAATAATAAAATCATTCGATAATAGTAAAGTTTATTGTAGCATAAATGCACTATTAATTTAAATTAGTGTATTATCTACGTAAGTTTGCAATTTCTAGATCATTATAGCGTCCCTCCCCAAGCAACATATATGTATCATATGCTGGCTTCCCTTATTTAACACACATTATAACTTATTCACTTAAATAGCAGGAGTCTACATCTTCACTAATTACAAGTACTAGAGCTAACAGGCCCACAACGGCAAATAAATACAATTAACTTATGATTTCAAAACTTTCCAAGATGGCAGCAGCGTCTCACCCAAAGTAAATCGTAACAATGACTGGAATCGCCCCCTGGCGAGCATAGCGGCAAACAACCACGCTAACTTATCGCCCGACTATAGAAGTAGCAGAATCCGGAATTTGGTGAAGCTACCAATCAAGTATTCGTTATCTTTGGGTGTACATATCATTGTTATATCGTCCGCAAATTGGACGTATAACGAGCTTTCAGTCAGAGGTTGGGGAAGGTCGTTGGTGTATATGTTGTATAGCAAGGGGCTATTACAGCTTCTCCAAGAATATGCATTTGACGAGCAAATAGAGCACAAAATAACGTTCCCCCTGAGGCAGGTGGCCATGGTGTGCTCCTTGTACTTATAACACTTGAAACACATCTGGAGGTCAATAAACTCCTGGTGTTCGATCTGCTTAGGGCAGACACGGACGTTAAAGAGGAACATGCCTTTATATATAGCCTTAACCGCCATTGCAGTATCACAAAATACTATTTTGAATACGTGTGTGTATTCTTTAAATTTTATGATTTCAGCTACCTTCGCCCTGGTGTGCTTTTTTTTCATTTCTGCATGAATCTCTTGAATGATGTGCCCCCCAACCCATGGATCGAGGCGGAGAAGGATAATGCTTCTGTGTGTCTTTATTTGCGGTGGTGTGTGAGGTTTAAGGGTTGTGTCTTTAGGCATTTTGCTACTTTAGGAGAGGTGAGTGCTTTGCAATCACTCTCCTTTGAGCAAATAGCCGCGTAACCATTATGAATATCGATTAGTCTCACGAGCGCAATTCATAGATCCCCATATATTTTAGCCAAAACCCTCTTCCGATCAGGCTTGGGGCCATCGGAGAGGGTCTTCAGCGGTATCCACCGGGTCTCCCTCATTTATCCTTCCATATCCTCATATGTAAGGATTGGAAAAAATAAACTTCAACGGAAATTCCCTACGGAACAATTGTGTGTGTTTGTATGTGTGCGTGTGTGTAGTTTGAGAGAGACTTTATCACCAGGCTTAAGAGAAAAAGAGAGTTCATAGGAAAGGTGTTTCGGTCCAAAGAAATAACTTTCAAATGGTGCTTTACCTTCCGTGTAGGGCTCTTTTCGAATGCCTACAGGTTGTTGTCCGACCAAGGAGACTGGATGAAGAACTGGGAGGGGGAGGGGGAAAACAAGTTCACTCCTCACCACAGGCGCACGAAAGCGAGTGAAAATTTTCACAATTTTAACGCCAAAAAAAATCGTAAAGGAATTTCTTAGCAGCACTGCCAAAACTTATCCAAAAGGATTTACCGAACGCGCGGTACTAACGAGTAAATCTCAGTGCGATAAAAATTTAAGCACTGACACAGTCTTCACGAAAGCAATGGGAATTTTACGAGCTAAGGCAACCAAAGCAGTCATGGAATTATTCACTTGACTTGACTTGACTTTTGTGTATAGAACGAACAGAGAGGGACCGCTGTGGTACGGCAGTCAGGTAGTCAGAGAGGAGCGTTGCGGAAAATAATTAAGAAAAGGACAGCGAGAGTAGATAGGTCGGTGGCTATACACCGAAGCGAGGTGTTGTTGTGAGGGTGTAGGTTATGTGGTATTGGCTGGGCGAGGGTTGGGGGCAAGTCAGGGGGGGGGGAGGCTGACAGCTCATCCGGAAACGCGTTATTCACGATGCCTATTGGTTTATGCGAAGAACGGTACGGGCGGCAGGTGTTCGTGGGCCGTGGGATATCGCGGCGCCATCGCGTACCTTCTCACGTGTAGCGAGGTGTAAAGTGGGTCTGTGGTGAGTTTTTCAAGTTGTTTTGTAAGTCTGGTGTGAGCGTAAGTGTTGAGAGGAGTTAGTTTGTTGTTGTTGTGTAGTGCGTCCATTCTCGAGTACCGCGGCGAACGGCAAGCGCGCTTCAGAGCAGAGTTCTGAATGCGCTGAGCCTTTCGCTTCCAAGTGTCGCTCGCAGTTACGAGCGACAGTGGGGCGTACGTGAGAATGGGACGCACGAGTGCTTTGTATAAGTGTAGTTTTGGTTTTTTACTCGCTGGGTAGAACCTACCCAGCGATGCGTTTGTGCGTGAGGCTCTTGCTTGTATTATGTTTTGGTGTAAGTTGAACCTGAGGGATTTGTCGAATGTTACCCCCAGGATTTTGGTGCACTGTGTGTATGCGAGCCTTGTTGGGTTTTGGTGGATCATGTCCGGTGTGTGTGAGTAGATTTGTAGGTTATGCATGAAGTGATCTCTAGCGCCGTAGAGTGTCATCTTTGTCTTCTGAGGATTCGTGGCAATCAGTCATTTATCCTCTTAATCTGTCTTCTCGTCTAGTATTCTTTGTGCGTGGAGCGCGATTTCTTCAGGGGCCCGGCCGCTGACGAGAATGGTCTCGTCGTCGGCGTAGGCCACTATGTATGTGTGAACACAGTTTTCTGGTGGGCGTGGGGTGTCATTTGTAAACATAATGTAGACTGTGGGTGCCAAAACGCTTCCTTGGGGAACGCCTGAGCGTGGTGTGAAGGGTCGTGATAAAGTGTTGTTGTATCTAATGTGGCAGCTCCGTTCAGTGAGGTAGTGCGAGAGGATCCTTCTGGTGCAGAGAGGTAACTCCGTGTTGTTGGCGAGTTTCCAACGGAGTTCCTCGTGCCCCACCTTGTCAAAGGCCTTCTCCACGTCCTTACTGACGGAGAGTCTTTTAGGTGATTTGTCGTTTTTTTTTGTATTCTGTCGTGAACGATGGTCACGGCCGCCTGAGTGGACCTGCCTCTCCTGAACCCGTATTGATGGGGGGAGAACCAGTCCCTCTCCTCCAGGAACTCCCGTAGGCGGCAGTTGACCATGCGTTCAAGTATTTTGCCTAGGTGCTCTAGTAGAGCAATAGGCCTGTAATTGTTTGGGTGTTTTGGGTCTTTGTGTTGTTTGTGTAGGAGTATGTTGCGAGAGACTTTGAATATTTTGGGAAAGTGGCCTGAGGCTAGTGAGGCATTGAATAGATGTGTAAGTGTAGGGTATATGTCTGCGGGGAGGTTGTGTATGAGTGCGGCTGGTAGACCGGAGGGGGCGGGGGCTCGTTTTGGTGTCGTTTTTACGTAGTATTTTGTTTCCTCGACGGTGATTGGAGTGGTAAGTGTGAACGTGTAATCGAGCACCTCCATTCGTATCTGGGGGGCAGGCCTTAGCTCGTGAGCGTGATTTCGACACCACTCCTGGACTTCCTGGAAGTGCTCCTGCGCGTGTGGTTTTGGTGGGTTGTGCGTGTGTATTGTGTCCCAATGGGACCTGAATGCGTCGAGGATGTCATTAGTGTCTGTGAGTGTGTGGTTGTTTATTTTAAGTGTAATTGGTTTGGATGGTTCCGTTCCCAGCATCCTTTTCACGTGCCGCCAGAAGAAGGAAGGGTCCATGCAACGGGTGTCGTCCGCGATGTGGACGACCTCACTCCACTGCCGGTTCCTATCTAGCTGCACGCATTGAAGGATGCGGGCACGTAGTTGGTTGATGTTGTGTTGTCGTGGGCCTCTGGTGTAGTGGTTCTTGTACTGTGTGATAAGTCTCTGTGTGTGTATTGAGAATGTGAAGTGTTTTAAGCAGGTGTAGTTTTTGTGTGGTGAGTGTAGATTACGTGCGGTGGTGATGGTGTCTAAGAGTGAACACCAGTGGTGGTCTATTTGTCCTGGATTGGTGTTCTCCAGGTCGAGGTTATGTGGTGTGTTTGTGGATATGTGGCTCCTGAATTTAGCCCAGTTTGTGTTTTTGTAATCGTATAGAGGTGATGTGGGGATAAGTATGGGAGGTGTGGATATGAGAAGGCATATCGGTATGTGGTCAGATAGTACGTGGGAATCGGGTGCTATGTGAGTGTAGAATCGTGTGGCGTGGTCGTTGCGGAAGACCACATCCGGGGATGTGGTGCCTCCGTGCGGGCCGAAGAACGTGGGGAAGGCAGGGCCGATATGCTCACAGCGGCAACGCCGCAAGGCACCAGCCAAGTAACTGCCCACATCGTTCGTATTGTTTAAAAAGAGTGTTGGGTGGAAAGCGTTGAGGTCCCCCGCGAAGAAGATAGGTAGGTTGTGGTTTGATAGGGCCCGGAGTGGGACTTCTAAGTTTAGCTGTATTCGTGGTGGTCTGTAGTGTGTGGCCACTATTATGGGGCCAGAGCTTGTGTCAATTTTGCAGGCTAGAAAGGAGGTGTCGCGTGTGTTGACGAGGGAGTGGTGTATGTTGCGCTTTACTAGGATCGCAGATCCTAGGTGCCGCGCCTGTGGGGATAAGTATGTGTGATAGCCTGCAATGTGGAGTCTGTTGTTGGGAGGGTGTAAGCTGGTGGAGTTCAGTAGTATGATGTCGGGTCTTTGTGTGTTGAGTACCCAGTTGGCGACCGTATGGCGAATACCGTGCCAACTGCGTACGTTTAGTTGTACTATGCTAATACGACCTATTGTCGTGGTCTTAGTGCGCGGGAGGCTGACTTGCCAGGCATCGTCCCCTTCTCCTTGGTTATTGCCCAGGAGGCATGAGGGGCGAGTACCTTGACTCGTGTACATGTTTGTTTGTGGGTCACGGCGGTATTGTTGGGTGGGGGAGCCGTAGTGGATGGAGGGGTGTGTTCTGTGGAGGTGGTGGCTTTGGATGGGGTGGTGTCTTGGTGGGGAGAGTTCGTGACGGAGTTGGGTGGCGGAGAGCTGGAGGATGAAGGGCTAGAAGTGGTTGGAGAGGTACAGATTATGAGAGGAGGGGTCTCGGGGGAAGAGGAGGCTGGGACGGCGGTGGGGGGGTTGAGGGAGAAGGAGTCGGAGGAGAAGGAGTTTAAGGAGTGGGGGCTGAGGAGGAAGGAGTCTTAGGTGAAGGAGCGGAAGGCGGAGGAGGAGTGGAGCGAGAAGGAGTAGAGTGAGAAGGGGTGGAGTGAGAAGGAGTGGGAGAGGAAGCAGTAGGGAGCGAAGGAGGAGTAGATACGACAGGAGAGGGGGGGGGGTTGTCCCATGCCTGTAGGCGCGGATGGGGCTTTGGGGTGTTTTTTTTTGGATTGGCATGGGGTGTGGTGGACTCTGTGGGGGTTGGGGTGACAGTGGGAGCTGTGGGAGAGGGGGCGGAGATGGGTGGGAGAGGGGTGGTGGCAGTGGAAGGTAGGCAGGGTTTCGATAGAGGGGTGGAAGAAGTGCGGGCAGAATAGGTGGTTGGGATGGGGGCAGGAGCAGTGGCTAAGGAAGGAGCGTGATGAGAGTGGGGGGCGGTGGTTCCCTGTGGGCAGGGGTGTGTACCTGTCGGGGTGGGGAGGAGTGCGGGTCTAGATGTGTGTTCGTCTATTAGAGCGAACACCTTCTCAGGGAAGGTGATCTGCTCTATGCCGTTGGAGGCGAATAACGTGTTGAGGATCTTCGCGTATAGTCGAGGGTCCCCCCTCGACATGTCCTTTGCCACCGCTGAGAGCAGGGTGGCCAGGTGTAATTTAGTTTTGTGTTGTCGCTGGGAGGGTGTGGGGTGGGGGTGGATGTGTAGAGTGGGGTAAGGGTGGGCGTGTAGAATGGGGTAGGGGTGGGCGTGCAAAGTGGGGTGGGGGTGGTTGTGTGGTGTGTGGGTGTTGGTAGTAGTGGGGGTCTCTGGGTGTTGTCAGCTAGGGTGGGGGGATGGGACGTGTGGGTGAGGTGTGGTTGCTGCAGGGGGTGTTGGGTGCGTCAGGGGTAGAGCAGGGGGAGCATGCAGCGCGCTGGCAGCAGCGGCGAATGTCATGGTGAGGGGAGGGGGGCGGGGGCGGGGGCGGAGTGTATGGTTGTGTGCGTGTTTAGTTGTGGGTGGCGAATGGCCTCCAGGGCGTCATGTCGTTCCTTACCTAGGTAAGGGCACCTGGGGTTGACGGCGACGTGGTTGACGCCACAATTTGCACAGCGGGCAGTGGCGTAGGTGCAGGACGTGTAGTGGTGCCCCACTACACTGCACGCAGACCTTGATGCCTTGGTCTAGCAGCATGTTCTTTGTGTTGTCGCTGTACAGTGTTATTACTGCCCAGTTCTTCGACCTGTTAAAGTAAAGGTCTTCTACGACCTCCTCCCCGTACTCCTGACGGAGGTGCAAGCAGGTGTAGTTTTTGCGTGGTGAGTGTAGATTACGTGCGGTGGTTATGGTGTCCAAGAGTGAGCACCAGTGGTGGTCTATTTGTCCTGGATTGGTGTTCTCCAGGTCGAGGTTATGTAGTGTGTTTGTGGATATGTGGCTCCTGAATTCAGCCCAGTTTGTGTTTTTGTAGTCGTATATAGGTGATGTGGGGATGAGTATGGGGGATGTGGATATGAGAAGGCATATTGGTATGTGGTCTGATAGTACGTGGGGACCGGGTGCAATGTGAGTGTAGAATCGTGTGGCGTGGTCGTTACGGAAGACCACATCCGGGGATGTGGTGCCCCCGCGCGGGCCGAAGAACGTGGGAAAGGCAGGGCCGATGTGTTCGCAGCGGAAACGCGCAAGGCACCGGCCAAGTAACTCCCCGCATCGTTCGCATTGTTGGAAAGGAGTGTCGGGTGAAAAGCGTTGAGGTCCCCCGCGAAGAAGATAGGTAGGTTGTAGTTTGAAAGGGCCCGGAGTGGGACTTCTAAGTTTAGCTGTATTCGTGGTGGTCTGTAATGTGTGGCCACTATTATGGGGCCAGAGCTTGTGTCTATTTTGCAGGCTAGAAAGGAGGTGTCGCGTGTGTTGACGAGGGAGTGGTGTATGTTGCGCTTTACTAGGATTGCAGATCCTAGGTGCCGCGCATGTGGGGATAAGTATGTGTGATAGCCTGCAATGCGAAGTCTGTTGTTGGGAGGGTGTAAGCTGGTGGAGTTCAGGAGTATGATGTCGGGTCTTTGTGTGTTGAGTACCCAGTTGGCGACTGTATGGCGAATACCGTGCCAACTGCGTACGTTTAATTGTATTACACTAATACGACCTATTGTCGTGGTCTTAGTGCGCGGGAGGCTGACTTGCCAGGAATCGTCCCCTTCTCCTTGGTTATTGCCCAGGAGGCGTGAGGGGCGAGTACCTTGACTCTTGTTGATGCGTGTTTGTGAGGCACGGCCGTATTATTGGGTGGGGGAGCCGTAGTGGGTGGAGGAGTGTGTTCTGTAGAGGTGGTGGCTTTGGGCGGGGTGGTGTCTTGGTGGGGGGAGTTCGTGACGGGGGTGGTCGGTGTAGAGCTGGAGGATGAAGGGCTGGAAATGGTTGGGGAGGTACATATTATGAGAGGAGGGGTGTCGGGGGAGAGATGAGGTAGGGACGGCGGAGGGGTGGTGGAGGGGGAAGGGGAAGGAGTCGGAGGAGAAGGAGTTGAAGGAAGGGGGGTTGGAGGGGAAGGAGTCTTAGGTGAAGGGGCGGAAGGCGGAGGAGGAGGTGAGTGAGAAGGAGTAGAGTGAGAAGGGGTGTGTTGAGAAGGGGGAGGATTGAGAAGGAGTGGAGGGGGAAGCAGTAGGGAGCGAGGAGGGAGTGGAGCCAGGAGAGAGGGGGGTTTGTTTGTCCCGTGCCTGTCTACGCGGGTGGGGCTTGGGGGTAGGGTTTTGGGGGTTGGCACGGGGTGTAGTGGACTGCGAGGGGGTTAGAGTGACAGTGGAGGCTGTGGGAGAGGAGGCTGAGATGGGTGCGAGGGGGGGGGGCAGTGGGAGGTAGGCGGAGTCTGGATAGAGGGGTGGCGGAAGCGCGAGGAGGATAGGTTGTGTAAATGGGGGCTGGAGCAGTGGTTAAGGAAGGTGCAGGGACAGGACAGACGGCGGGGAGAGCGTGGTGAGAGTGGGGGGCGGTGGTTCCCTGCGGGCAGGGGTGTGTACCCGTCGGGGTGGGGAGGAGTGCAGGTCTGGATGTGTGTGCGTCTATCAGAGCGAACACCTTCTCGGGGAAGGTGATTTGCTCTATGCCGTTGGAGGCGAATAGTGTATTTAGTATATTCGCGTATAGTCGGGGGTCACCCCTCGACATGTCTTTTGCCACCGCTGAGAGCAGGGTGGCCAGGTGTAGTTTTGTTTTTGTGTTGTCGCAGGGGTGGGGTGGGGTGGGGGTGTAGAGTGGGGTAGGGGTGGGCGTGTAGAGTGGTGTGGGGGTGGTAGTGTGGTGTGTTGGTGTTGGTAGTAGTGGGGGTCTCTGAGTGTTATGAGCTGGGGTAGGGGGGGGAGGGATGTGTGGGTGGGGTGTGGATGCTGCAGGGGGGGGTGCGTTGGGGGTAGAGCGGGGGGAGCCGGCAGCGTAGGGCTGGCAGCAGCGGCGAATGACATGGTGAGGGGAGGGGGTGCGGGGGCGGGGTGTGTGGTTGTGCGTGTGTTTGGTTGTGGGTGCCGGATGGCCTCCACGGCGTCGTGGCGTGTGGGTCTGATGTTGTGTTGTTCCTCAATGTGTGTGGGGTTTGTGAGGGTGCCGCAGACCTTGATGCCTTGGTCTAGCAGCATGTTTTTCGTGTTGTCACTGGACAGTGTAATTACTGCCCAGTTTTTGGACCTGTTGAAGTACAGGTCCTTGATGACCTCCTCCCCGTACTCCTGACGGAGGTGCGAGCGAAGGTCCTCATTAGTGAAGGCCAACCACAAAGGGTTGGTCCTTGTGACACGTATTTGGTATCGTTTCATGATACCATCAGCGAGTCTCGTCTGCAGGTTGTGTGTGTTTAGTGTAGTGGTGGCATTTTGGTGGAAAGTTAGCGCGTCCTCCTGTGAGCGGAAGACGAGCTTGTGGCCTGTGCGTAGTTTGATTATGTTGGTTATTGGTGTGTCGTGGGTGGAGGCTAGCGTGAGCAATGTGTGGTGGTCGATTGTGTCGGGTGCTGGTTGTGTGGTGCTCGTTAGTATAAGGTGTGAAGTGTTTGCCATTTTTGTGGTCTATACGCTTTTTTTCTTTATATGGGAAGGCCCCCGCCCCGCCGATGAGGACCCCGTGAACATGACTCGGATGTGGTGAAGGGTGATGGATGATTTTATGGACCTGGTTGGGCTCCTCAGAGGGTGTAAAAAACATGGCGGACTTAATGATGACTGAAGCCAGAATCAACTGACTCCAGTCGGGGTGCCGCCCCCTCTATTGGGTTTTGGTTATTTAACAGTTACGTCCGACATCTCACAGAGACGGAAGAGTCTCCCTCTGTGGTCCTGGACGGTGCCGCAGGGTAGGTTGTTATGCCTCCTCACGTTTGTAACTGAATCCCAAACCAGGTTGCTTCTTCCTCTGGGTTCCGCAGCGGGGTAAGCCTCAGACCTCCTTTCCCCAGAGTTTTCAATTATGCCTTTTCTAAGTAGAACGGCATAGTTGCAACGAAGCTATATGTGTAGAGTCACGTTCACGGAGCCAGACATCACGGCGGAGCAGGGATGGGGGGGTTTAGCACGTCATATCAGAATGACGTGCCTAGGAAATAAAGGTATTTTTATTCGGGTGGGGGGTGGGGGGCAGGAGGTGACTTAAGGTCCTATTTAGGTCCGGGGGTATCTCGTGGATGGTGAAATTTTCGTCCTGGAGAAAATTCGTTGGTGAGCCGGAGTGTCCTGGAGGTGACTTTCCCTCAACGTTACCTCCTTTGCTGGCTAAGACTTCTCTTAGGTTGTAGAGCTCACAGATAAATTCGATCGCTGTATGAATTATTTACAAATTGCTATACTATATATAGTCTTTCTACGTGAACATAAGTATTACAAAAATTGGCCAATCATGGCGCGGCAAATTTATAAGGGCAAATTAAGCGCTACGAGAAACATATAAAATTGGAAGGTTCAGATTCGCTCCGATCTAGTTTTCTGGCAAAGGAGGCAAAAGAAAATGAAAGTTTGAAAACGTGCTTCTTTTAACGGCGGTTAACTCGGAGACGCCGATATGTTGGAAGTATGGTTTCCAGCTGCAGTTGCACGTTAATTGCCGGTTTCTCCATTTGAATAATGACTGCTTCGGCCATCCGCAATAGTCTGCGGTTTTGGATTCTCACGATGATGGAGGTGTCCTTATTCAGCTTTTCATGGGTTAATGTAGTGCCATGAGAGTGGTCGTGTTTGTTAATCACGCCATCTTGAAAGTGAGCTGTTAGTCTCTTGACAGGGCTGTGGAGGTTACGCCGATGTAATTGAATTCGCAGTCACCAACTTTGCACGAATATTCGTATACGACGTTAGTCTCGACGACGTGTTTAAACTTTCATTTTCCTCTGCCTTCTTTGCCAGAACACTAGATCGGAGCGACAAATAGTCAGACAACCTGAGCCTTCCAATTTTATATATTTCTTGTAGCACTTAGTTTGCCGTTAAAAATTACCGGCGCCATGATTGGCCAATTTTTCTAATACTTATGCTCACGTAGAAAGACTATATATATATAGTGTCGCAATTTATCGCTGAAAAGCAGTTGTCTGATGGAAGAGATATTCTACGCTTATTTTCGAAGATTGTACAGCAATTTCTTGGCTTTTGAACTGGATTCTACTTGACTCCGGACCTGACCTATAAAGAAATACTCCTTTTTACACACCTTATTACGGCGTGTCGGCTAGGAAGCTCAAGGCTCCTTAGATACCCACGTTAACGGGAGCCATAGCTGAACCGGCGGCTAACTTAGAGAAGGCTCAAGCTTAGCCCGGGACGGGTTAGACCCATGTGTGCGGCGGACTTACGTAGGTGGAGCAAAAACTGATAGGATTAGTCTAGAGGGGGGTAGGTAAGGCTGCCGACACGTCGTCGAATGAGCCAGGGAAATAATCTGGATCATAACCGCAATCTTTATTTTCCTCTCATAACTCTACCTTTTCTGTCACTCTATTTTCCCTCAATGAAGAAGAATTCAAGTTAATGGAAAATAGAAGTCGAGTGCCCCTGCGCACCCTAAAAGATGTGCAAAAACTGGACAGGACCACTGTTTCAAAGTGACTTTCGGAGAACTTGGGATAGTCTTAATCTAACTATTAGACTACTCAAATAACTTTGTAGCAATATGCCAAACCGAGAAAGACGTCGATAAGCTTCTCAACGAAAAGGCTAATGAAAGATTGAACTCAATAGGCCTATACGCCAAAGTTCCCCAGCAAGTTAAGGCACAGAAAACTATTTGCTGCCGCCAAATTGACCCATGGATAGGGAAGCATAGTGCTGGCGAGATAACAAATGAAATCGAACAAAATAAAAGCTGGGTGCAATTAAAGGAAGTGATAAAGTTTACGAACAAAAACGCCAATAAAGAATATACACATATTTTTAATGTCATTTTCGAGAAACAGCTATGGCTAAACAGGCCCCCAAAAATGGTCTATTAGCTTTCAACTTAAAAATCACCCAGGAACAAATAAAAGGAGATGAATTCATAAGCGTATTGACATGCTTCAACTGTTTTGCACTTGAAAAAAATACAACGAAAGATTGTGCGAACAAAGAAGAAAAGTGGTGCTCTCAATGTATCTCTAAAACGCACAAGTGAAGAGACTGTACCAGCCAGCATAAGAAATGTGTGAACTGTGGGGGCAGCTACCGCACAATGGCAATGGCTTGTCCGGTCAAATGAGAAATAATAGAGGGCAAACGTAGGGAAAAGGACAAAGTAGAAGAAGAGAAACAGAACCAGACATATGCTAAAGTAGCTAGAGCAACGGCAGATCACTACCAAGCTACAAAAAATGTGATTGAGCTAAAACAGAAAAAATCATTGAACATTCTGTCGGGTATATTACATGCACATGTACTAAACGTAACAAACCCGGGTTTATATTCCAAAGAATTGAACAAAATGTTACGCAACAACGGACTCTAACCAAAGTCGGTCCCGGTTAATCCTCCGTCATCTCAAGTACTGAATGTGCAATATAGCCCAACAGAGTCCGAGAAGGTTAACGAGGCACAAGAACCTACAGGCAGCATCCAACAACAGTGGCTAAACCCAGGCTTTGCTAGGGACCTGAGGCTTAAATCTAAAATACCACAAGCAAAGGAGGAAACCATGGAAACTAGAGCACCAACGGACAGCGATGGAGAACGGACTCAAGAAAAAGGAGTAAACAGAATATTTAACCTTAGATTATACACTACAGAAGATAAACCATTCCAGACAAACAATACTAATGAACTCATTCTTGGCATAAAAAGGGTTATCATAAATATGAGTACGAGGGACCATACACGGATAAAGAAGTAAATAAAATCATAATGAGTGGTGAAATGACCATACCAGAATCAATTTGCTTTATAATAACAAAATAAGAATTTAAGAAGAGATGCGGGAGAACAAAATCACCGTGCGATAGAGAAACAGCTAAATCGGATAGGAAGTCACATATAGGAACGTAATTAACTACATCATGGGACATAGAAGAAAATTAAAAATAATTAGCCATAACGTGGCATGGTCGGACGCAAATAGATACTCCTTGTGCAATGCCTACTTAAGTGAAGATCCTGATACAATACTATTAAATGTAGATCCAGAAACAAATCCCATAAAAATCTGGAACTATAATATAATATCGAAAACGACACGAGACATCAACTACGATGGTGTAACGATGGCCATAAAAAAGAAAATAAAATTCACTAGAGTTTAAAACCTAACGGAAGCCTACCTAGCGGTCAAAGTGGAAACGACTACGGGCCCAGTTACGATAATGACAGGGTATCAACCACCAAGAAGAATTTTTTTGCCGTTTCACAACTTTCTAAACGTCTTTGGTCAAAAAGACCGAGTAGTATTCATGGGAGACTTAAATGCTCGCTCCAGTGTACGGCTACACTCGAAACTTCAACAGCATAGGAAAAAACCTCGACACATTAATAGGAAGAGGTGTCGTAGAAATAGGGAGAGACGGACTTCCCAACATATATCGGGCAAACAAATGCGACCAAGACAGATATAATACTAGTATCACCTGCATTTAGATTGAACTTTTGATAAAGAAAGGATCACCGTCTACCAGTCACTATGAGATGGTCATTATTACTCTGTCATAGGACCCGATCCAGCTAACATGTCCGTTAAGCAAGAACTATAAGGATGCAGACTGGCAAAGCTACGCAGAAGAACTCGCTAACTACCAGCAACCCGACTTAAGCGAGGCAACGTTAGAAGATATAGACGAAGCCATGAAAACCTATTAAGAACACTTGTCAATGCGGACAAAAACTACGTTTCGAGAACAGCATATAGGACAATTCCCCACCCTAAACGCACCACCCAAACTGCTGTATTAGAAAGAGAATATAAGACACTTAGAAAAATGATCGAACAGTATGGCCCCACAGGGGGTGACAGAGAGGCTACGAATAATAAAGGATGGAATAATATCGATAACAAACATAGAAAGAGGATGTAGATTGGATCGCTTCGGGGAGTCCATCGATTCAAAATTAAACCCAACCAAGTTCTGGAGGAAAATGAATTTAGCAAGAGGGATATTAAAACCGAAAACTAATATAACTCTCAAACTTGATGGAAAATAAATTAAGTAGCCCTTGCCACTAGAAAACATGTTTAGGCAACACTGGAACAATGTCTTTTACATTACGCCCAACGAGAATGAAAACTTTGATAGAGATCATCAAAATTGAATAGTACAGGAACTAAAGGAAAACCGGCACGAAATAACACCAAATCATGTAGCTTCTGCAAGGTCTCTTGAAGAGCAAGGTTTCGAGACATTAACGCTAGAAGAAGTAAAAGCAACAATTATAGCAACAAAACAGAGAGCAACGGGCAAAACAGGCATAACAGGAGATAACCTGATTATGGCACCAGATGTTTTCCTAAAAAAATTAGTAGACCTTTTTAATGCAACAATAAGTGCGGGGTATTTTCCTGATACCCTAAAAAGGAGTAAAATTATTTTTTTTGCCTAAATCTGGCAAATCACCATCTGAACCAGGTATCTATATACCCATAACACTCCTAGAAGTGGTAGCGAAAATCGTGGAAAATTAATAAACAGAAGACTGGTAGAACATCTAGAGGAGAACGATCTAATTCCGCAATGCCAGTACGGCTTCAGGAAGGAAAGAGGCACAGATACGGCAATAGCCCTCCTCATGGAAACTTTGGCTAAAGCAAAGTACAATAAAAACTACTCGGATCATATATTAAGAGATGTAAAAAAAGCTTTTGACAGTGTGGAGAAACGGGCTGAAATTCAAAATAAAGAGGCTAGGCCTACCATCAATCATGACAAAAGTCCTTCCTTTGTCACTATGTTACAGACAGGATGGCCTTTATACAAATAAGAGACCACCAAGGACCAGAATTTGAACTAAGGTGGATGTTTGACTCCTACACTATACACAATATATACAAGGTGTAGATAGAAGGGAGTAGGAAAAGGGGGAAAGAAAAAATAATAGCGTATGCGAGTCGCGAACAGCTTTCCACGTCGCTGGACCACTGTTAGCCAGCGGCGAATCCACTCGGCCATCCTGAGTCTCAAAAAAGACTCATTCAAACGAAGCTTTTTAATCCGCTTGCCTGCACTTCTCGTACGCTATACAGCCCCCCTCCTAGAAGCGGAGCGTATTTTTAAGAAATGAAGAGAGCCCGTTTGGGAATGGTATCCAAGGGCTAACACCCCCCCTCCCGAGTCTTGGCACCATTGCAGATAAAAGGGAGTAGGAAAAGGTGCAAAGTAAAAATAATAGCGTAGGCGAGTTGCGAACAGCTTCCCGCGTCGCTGGACCACTGTTAGCCAGTGGCGAATCCACTCAGTTCGTGGATGATATAACCATAATGACTAATAGCCCTTATAGACACCTGCCAACCTTCACTAGAATGTCCGCGGCAGAGATCAAAAACATAAATGATTATGAAGGAAAGTAGAAAATACGTACTAACACCGAAAAATTTACAATAATACCTATGAGGAGCAATAAAATATCGAGAATAGTGGTCGAGGACGAAGTATACAGATACCACGCCGAGGGAAAAGTACTTGGCATGAAAATAACAAAGAATGGTTATAACAAACATACGAAAGAAAGATTGAAGCGGCGAAATCAGGCCTAAAAATTTTTTTCCACCTAAGGAATATAAATAGAGGCAGAAAAAAACCCAAAGATATAGAATTCCTTATGCAAATCTTTACTCCTGTATCCAACAACACCATTAAACAAGCTACACAAAACAAACATGGTCAAACTCCAAAGAGTCCAAAATAGTGGGGTACTACTTATTACAAACACTAGAAGAATAGAACATTGGAGAGAAGCGGATTTACATCGTGAAATCGAGATGGACCCAATCAATATAGTTCTACACAACAGAGTAATTAAAATGTGGAAACATTTGAGGAGATAATAGACGATGAGAGAAAAAGAGCTATAGACCTTCCTATAGAACATAGAAAAACAAACAGAGGAAACTTCCGAATTGGGAAACCACTTAAACAACCTCAACCGATATTTAGATAAGATAAGCCATAGTGTTAAAATAATAAAGAAGGAAGCACAACTGCGAAAGACACGAATATCAACTAATAATAAGCATAAATATAATAGAGGCGTCACAACTAAAGAAAAAGAAACAAATCGAAAGAAGAATCTCAAGAGATGGCTGGTCACCCAGCACCTATGCACAACACTCAAACTTTTCATTTTCACCACTGTTACCTAACAAACTGTATCCATTCTACTTCCACTCTACATATACTTTTGTTTTTCTATCCTTTTCAAGACGTAAGGAATAAAGGATGTCATTCGCGGATGTTTTTTCCTCGCCTGGAAGACCCCGTTAAAAAAACTTGTAAGAAATATTAAGAAAATAAAAGTTAAAATTAATAACGATTCCACATCTGTGGACTTCAATAGTATATGCATAAAACATGGCCTTTTACCTAATTATATATATATATATATGAAATCCGAATAATATGCAATACACAGTAACAGTGTCAATTGGCTTCGCATCATCATATTGTATCATATATATAATTTTGAAGGGATGTTTTTCTAAATTTAAAAAAGGATATGTTCATTTTATATTGATCAATATAAAATAGCATATAATTGATATAATTATCAAGACATAACAAGATTAGAATACAAAGAAAAGTAGAATGATTGCTGTACTGAAGTTACAGCAGACAGCGGTCAGAGAGGAAAGTTTCGGAAATAACTTAAGAGGAGATAGGAGGAGGGAGATAGGACAGTGGCTATACAGCAGTGCGAGGTTTATGTTGTTATAATTTTGGTAGAGGTGTTTTACTTGAGTGTTTGACTGTGAGGTTTAGCGGTCGGCAAGGCAGGGACGGATCTGGTAGATCAATGAGTTAGCTAGTACGCTGAGACTGAGACGCCGTGCGGGCATGAATTAACGAATTGAAACTTAATGCTTCTACTTCGATGAAGATAGGTGTAGGTAAGGGGTAGTTAAGAGCTGCTGGTTATGTGCTTGCCATGCAGCCCATTGAATATTATGTATGCGGCTGTATATGGAGTCTCCCTTGAGTTTCCCTAGTTGACGTCTTAAGAGTGCAAATGCATATTATGTGTTTAGTGAGGTGAGCTTATTTCAGTCGTTTAGTGTAGATATTCTTGTGTACAGGGGAGGACGACAGGCGCGCTTCAGAGCAGAATTTTGAATGCATTGTGTGCTTCTTTGCCGTGTGGGGCTTGCGGTCATTAGTGTGATTGGCGCGTATGTGATTCGTCGTCTGACGATGGATTGCTTAGATATAACTTCATTTTCTTTACGGCTGGAATAGATTCTCCTTAGCATGTTGTTTGTGTGTTTGGCTTTTTATTGTACGTTGTTTTGGTGTGTGTGAAAACATAAGTATTTATCCTGCCCCCTCTCAAGGCTTGACCTGCCGCCGCCGCTCGCTGTTATGTTTACACTGCAAGGTGAGTGGGGGATGGGTAGCTCATCCCAGCAGTTCCCATTGAGGATGGTAGATGGATGTCGTCGTGTTTCAGTGTCACTGTCAACAAGTCATTTCTTAAACTTTTATAATGAAAAGGAAGCCCTAGCTGTCAGCTGGAACCTAGAAAAAGTGAAGAAAGGAAGAGGAGAAAAAACGGGCCCAAAGTAGAGGTATGTGTCTGTGTTAATTATCATTTAACAAGCGACAGTGTTTGTTGACTTTTCATTTGGACATTACTAGCAACAGTAATCTAACGTTAACTAAGGTAAATGCTACTGTAACAATTAATTTCGCTAATAAGTACCACCATTTCTATTATGCAATATGCATGCATGTCAGAGTTAACTTTACATATTATTAGTTATTACATGAACTTAAGTTTAGTACATCACAACGTCATAATTCTCTATTTGCAATGCAGACATTCTTCTTTATGTTTTGTAACCGTTGCGAACTGCAATTTAGTGCTATTAGTACTACTATAAATTAATGTGTATGTATATTTTTTTTTGTTTAAATGCTCTGAGAAAATATTTGCATCCACGACAGCCACCTGTAGAAACTGCTACCGAGGAGGCCTCAATCTCACTGTCTTCTTCACCTGAGGCCCTGAGTGACAGTGAAAAAATTTAAGTTTTATCAATTAAGGAATATGACTGGAGTAATATTACTTATTTTTTATTATCTGTAATTTATGTAAGAATTATTGTTATATAGGCTAAATAAACTTGTATCAGAAGTATTAAGCGATATAAAAGAACACAAACGGAACAATCCAGAAATGTCATGAAGATGGCTGTATGTGGTCGCTCTGTGATTCCCGCTGCATCTCTAACCGCTGGATGTCGGCTTCCATCCTCCGTAATGAAACCTCAAGGTTCATCGATGGAGAAGATTTTACCCTTGAACGCTCGGCCCGTTCGTCAGATGAGCTCGACGTGCCTCGAACCTGCGAAATTGAAGCATTGTTTAATGGGCCGTGAGTTTGGCCGTTGCGCCAATTCACGTAAGGACTTTTATACAATTTGTCTGCGGCTGCAGCAACCTCATCAATGCTCGTCGGATTCGAGCTTAGGATTAATGGCCTGATTCCCTCGGGGAATTCTCTCATGAAAATCTCAGTGAGGAGAGGGCTAAAAAGTTCGATTTGAGCACCTTTTACCCTGATAAGGTCCTTCAGATGAGTTAAAAAAGAAGTAAGACTCTTATCTCCCATATCTTGAGTATTCAGGAGCTCTCTCAGGTCATCTATTTTGGACCTACCGTATTTATTGAGAAAAGCCTCCTTCAGGTGGTCTATAACACCACCCTGTTCCCCGTTAATTAGCACTTCCCTGAATTGAATAAAGGTACTTATGGGCAACCGCTGCATTATTGCTGCTACTTTCTCTTCCTCGATGACGTTCTGTGGTTTAAGGAGGAGGAACGAGACTTCCGACCATGCAATTGGGTTTTCAGGATCATAAACGAGAAGAGAGAGGAATGCATGTGGTTGTCTGTGCGCGGACTGTGGGTTCGAGGCAGATGGTTGTTCATGATGATCGGGTTGGCCGCTAGTTGATGTCCTTACTTGGTGTGTTTGGTCCACCATAGTCACTGTTTTATGTATACTTGTGCTAGTTGAATGAATGTGTTGACGTGAGTGAAGTAGTTGTTGTTTTGTGCACGTGTGTGTGTGTGTGTGGAAATTATTCATGAGCACGGGAATGTGACTTGAAAAATAATTGAGAAATAAAGGAAATTGTCCACTCGTTGAATATAGGGGATAGTATTAAATTAAAGTGACATGAATTATGATAATTGGAAGAATGTGGTTAAAGATAACACGCGATATAAAAAAAATGAATACGTGAATCGAAAATGCTCAAGCGAGGCTTTGGGAAAATTGATGCGTGGAGTTAAGAATTATTTTAACGTTTAAACTTATATATTAATTGACGGAAGATTATTAAACTTTGGGCACCACTTTATAGTATATGGTTATAAATTAGATTTATTTTCGGTTAATAAATCAGCCTAAATAGCGTTTCGAAAACCATTATCATAAATTTGTTTGATGAGTTCGTCTGCTATTTTTTAGGTCTAAGACGAAAGCGAAATAAATTTTGAAATAATGAACTAGATTTTAAGAAAAACAATTAAACAAATATAAATATATTCATAGAATTAACGAGTGTACAATGAGATAAGTTGGATTAGGTATACAACCTAAGATATGGTAAAATATGATTTACAGTAACGTGATCTGAAGAGAAATAAAGTACGTGAAATAAATATGAAATAATATGGTGACTATGATAGACTGAATTGAGGGGCTTTGAGCGGAGAATGGCGAGAGTCAAATGGGAAAGAATATTGTTCTAGAAGGTCCATCTGAAAGCGTGTGTTTGTTTGTTTGTGTGGGAAATTTTAAGAGATGTTGTTTGAAACAGTAGTACGTTAAATGAATGAATTAATTATTATGTTGTACCTAAAATATGATTTAATTTACAAAAGTAAAAGAATTGCATGATATGAATTTTCGATAATAATTGATATATATATATATATATATATAAATATATATATATATATATATATATATAAATATATATATATATATATATATATATATATATATATATATATATATATATATATATATATATATATATATATATATATATATATATATATATAAGTTTTCCAGGAGGTTTTTATTATATGAATGCCCAGAGGGCATTGCTATAGCGGTACATAAAGAAAGGGGGGCTGATTTTTTGGAAGAGCATGACGGAATGTTTTTGATAAGTTTTATGTTACGATTTACATATGAAAAACACTTCATAATACAATGTTATTGATTGTGGTTTGTGTTTTACACATCAGCAGCTAGCCAAGCAGCAAGCAGCAGCGCACCAACAAGTGAGGCATAGCTTTAAACTATTGATCAAGGTGAGCATTACAGTAGTAGTGTAGTGCACAATCACTCTGCAAACAAAGGGAGAGAGAGAGAGAGAGAGAGAGAGAGAGAGAGAGAGAGAGAGAGAGAGAGAGAGCAAAAACAGAGAAAGACAAATACACATTTTGCCAGCTCGAAGTATCAAGGATAGAATGGTAGGCACAATAAAATAAGGTCGTTTGGAGACAGTTTGTTAACAAGAGCGGAATCTGATTAGAACGTCTGGATTGAAACCCGACAACAATTTAATTCTATCGCACCCGAGTGTGAGAGCAGATGGGCAAATAGAGTAATTGAAGCTGTATGGAATAGGGAACAGAATCGGAAACAAAAGATGTTTCATCTTAATGTAAAATTTGTTAAGGTCATCTTATGGCTTTAAGCAAACGGAGTCTCCGTGATACCTTCGCAAGGGAGAGACCCCAAAATTAAGATATGAAGTGGAGAATTTCAGCCAATCACAGGCTAGACTCCAACCAATCACAGGCTCCGCTGGACTAGTAGGTAGCTAAGTACCGCCTCAGCTACCTAAGGAAGGCGGAGCTACGCCTCGTCTTCAAAATGCTGCCTGGTATAAGTAAGAGAACATTTTATTCAAATGTAGGATTATTGACACATTACACTATCCAACAAATTTTAACTTTGTCTCTGGTACTTGAGTAAATGTTGTTGTATCTAACTAATTTGGGTGCGCTGATTCCAAATCTATGCTCAGATTTGTCATAGCACGTAAGGTTCCTGTGTTGTTCAACTAGGCTATATGGCTCACTTTCTCCCCTTGAATCAATTAATGATATAATTATTACGAGTTTGAGAAGAATGAGACGTTTCTGGGCAAAGGTTTGGAATCGGGGCACCCTATTTGGCATTATGTAGGTCCTTTTGCAGACCCAGACAAGATATGTATTGCATATAAAAGAGGCAGTACTCACCTAACTATAAATTTCTTCAAAAATGATTGAGACTCTTGCTCTCTTGCTTGTACGTGAATATAGGATCCTCTCGTTGTAGGAACTAGCAGTAGTCACCCATATGTTTTCGTTGAATCGGCCTTGATACCTGCTTTCCATCATTGCGATATATCACTGGAACCTTTCTCTATGTTTTTTTATTAATATCACCTATATTATATGGAAAGAAATCTAGATGCGAATGCAAGAAATTTATCTTAAGAGACATCCGACACACCATTCGTTGATAGGCCTTTAGCATGTTGTCCACTAGTTCTTCATAGTTTTCAGCCCTATGATTCCTAAGGAAGTTCTGCACTACATGGACAAATGAATCCCATGCTGCCACTCAAGTGGAGTTAGTGAATTTCTTAACTCCTTGTCACGTATCAATTCTCTGATCTCCGACCCTACAAAAATGCCAGCTTTAAGCTTAGCATCGGTTTTCTTTGCACCCAATTTCTCTTTGAGATACTGGATTCCATCAGAATCATGGGCCATTGCTTTAACAAAATTCGTGATAAGGTCAAGTTTGATATGAAGTAGTTGAATGTAGATCTTCTGTGGATGTATCAAATGTATCTGATTCACATTCTATCGGCCAACTATGTGTTTTTCTTTTTCGAGCCACCTTTTGACAATATAATGATTCCTGTCGTCACGGCTGTTCCATAGGCATAAGAAGCACATATTCTTTGTATATCCTAGCTGCCGTCCAAGAAGTAAAGAAATTACCTTTAGATCACCACAAATATTCCACTTATGATGCGAGTAATGAACACCTTCCAAAAGAAATTTCATTAAGTCATATATCTCTTTTATCCCAACAATAAGTGCGACAGGAATTGAAGTTTTTTATTACTATTGTGTAGCAACACAGCCTTGAGGCTAGCAGTGCTTGCATCGATGAATAGTCTCCATTCATCAGGTAACTGCTCGTTTCCTAGCTGATTCATGAGGCCATTAACATCAGTACAGAAACAAGCACCATCTTCTTCTTTATATAAGGCAGCTAAAGCCTCAAGGCGTTTACGGAAAGTAGATATCTTTGCACCGTCCTCTAGAGGTTTCCATTGCTGTAGTCTGGAGCCCAACAGTTCTGCGTTCTCCTTTGACAATGACAAATCCATCACCAAATCATTCAATCTTTCTTGATTTATCAACTGGATCTTCTTTTCTTTAGAATCATCCTCATTATTATCCTCCTCTTTAGGCGATGAATAATCTTCTTTAAATGCACTAAGTGATGAAGGAACTGGGATTGGAATCTCCATATTATGGGGGACTGGTTTTATAGCTGACTTACAATCTGAATATACAATTTTTGATTTGTTCTTATTTGAGAATCCCGCAATATTTGTCATACAAAAGTAGCAATCAAAAATATGAATTATTATCTCACGCCACACCATTGGTACAGCAAAAAACATACACTTCCGTTTGCCATTTAACCACTGTATGAGCCCCGTATAACACACAGTACAAGATTTGTGAGGTGCCCAGGGCTTGTCTTGGTCACCAACTTTACAACGAAAGTAATAATTGTATGCAGTTTTCACTCATTTAGCTAAATTTTTCTGTTGGTTGATTGGAGTATATCTTCCACAGATATAACAAAAGTTGTCTGGGCTATTTATACATCCTCGAAGATTCATGTTTTCAACTAAGTTTGTATATATCCTGTTATATACTTTTGTACAATCTTATTAAATTTACAAATAAATTAACTAAGAGATAAATCTGAAAGAAAAATGCCATTAATAACTGTATGTAAATACCGTTTCAACACCACTACTATAATTGCTAAATTTGACAACATGATAAAGCAGGAGTGTAATGCAGGAACCAAACACACACACAACACATCCTCTCACTACGGTAGCCAAAGCAACACCCCCCATGTGTGTAACTAAAGAGTATGTGTAACTCAGGAACCTTACGTGTTAGAACAATTATGATTACAGATTCGGAATCAGCATACTCGAATTAGTATAAATCACAAGCTAATACCCAGTGGTGAACACGATAACGAAAATATGTATCACGATAACCGATAAATCGATAACGATAACCTTATCGGCGATAACCAATAATCGATAACGGGCGATAAATTTATCGCCTGATAAGGTAATAACCGATAAATCGATAAATCCCAAATTCCCAGGCATCATGCCCTGGACCATGATGTCAAAGGTCTCGGCGATTGACATCTGCCGCTTCTTCTTGCTGGTTGACCCGCCGTCGTCTGAATGACCGAACCGCTTCCTGCTGCGGCCACCAGTCCCAACGTTGGCCTTGCAAGCTTTATCAACTTGTTTTGCCTTGTCAGGATGAATCCTGTTTAAGTGGCTCTTCAGGTTTGCTTTGGTGCACTTGTTCACCTTCACCTCAGTGAACTTGGGGAGGCAGGACAAGCACTGGAAGATGTAGCTGTCACCAACCATCTTCTTGTACTTCACTCACTTGCCAAGGAATGGCCAGGAATGGCCTCAGTGAGCTCAGAGTCAATTGACTCCGCTGAGTCTCTTTGGCTTTATACAGGCACAGTCTCTTGCGACGCCATCATTGATTCAATACTATAAAATAGCAAAGCACTGCACTACTAAATTACAATAAAAATAGGATCAGTTTACGAGTAGAATAGGGACGTAACTTCGTAAGTGTTCAAAACGTTAATAAATGGATATTAAAGAATAGCACCGAATAGTACATGCATTCATATACATGTTTACAAAAAATTAGAACGGAAGAAGCACGGGAACATAGAGAACAAATCATCAAAGATCGCGTAAAACCGGTAGCACGCGGGAGCAACAAACACCTCGTGATCTCTCGTTTGACAGCTGGTGAGAGACTGAAGATTAGCGAACGTTTTGAGGAGACGTCAAGACCGGCCGCCCCACACTCCGTTCAGTATACGTTCGGTTCCCAGTTCGGACCTACCTATTTCTGCTTTCAAGGCACGCACGGCTCGCCCCTGTGCTAAACTGGAAGCAAAAACTGAAATTATCGATTATCGCTAGTTTGAAACCAAAAGTATCGGCGATACCGATGAATCGATAACGCGGAAAAAATATCGGATAACCTATAACCCGATATCGTTATCGCGATAATGCCCACCTATGATAATACCCAAGTAGCAAAATCATTGTTGACTAGTGATTATTGATTGATTCATTTCGTTATTCATTGATCAATTATTAGACTCTTAACTTACCTCTCTGCGAATCTCCATTATTATTGCTCTTGCCATTATAACTTAATTTACCATATTTCGTTGCGCAAATTAAATCCTTACCGTATGTGTAAACATTTCAAAGTGGTATCAAAATACAAGTGTTTAATTCCTTCACAAAGGAGCCTGTTACTTACAAACCTTGATCGGTTAATACCCCTCAAACCGTACGTCAAGAAACTGTAAGCAAGCCACTTTATCAAACCCTTATAGATCGCCTTGCAATCAAAACAAAGCCTACTTACGCAGATCCCATAATACGCTGACCCTATAATTGGCGATTCTATGATTGGTGACCTTTTGCCTTTGAACCCCTAAAACTGGCTATCAATCTTAGCCGCTGAAACTGAACAAAGAAGAAAGAAGAGCGAACGAAGAAGAAAGGAGATGCAAAACACATACCACCAGCAAGCAAGGCAAGAAGGAGTTTTCGCGAATCCGGTGAGCATTAAACCACCTATGTTTAACGAATCAGCGGTCACTGGCTGGTTCCGTATAATTGAAGCTTAATTCCATAACTCCGGAATAAAAAAGAACGAGGCAAAATTTTATTAAGTCTTAGCCTCACGGCCCCCGGAAACTGTCAATCGATTGCCAGAGGATATTTTTGAAGGACAAAACTACATCAACCCGAAGACGGAAGTCATTGGGCTTTTCGGAAAAAACAAGCCCGAACTTTTCGACAAACTCATAGTGTCTTTCCCACTTACCGGCCGGAACTCACTGAATTTGGAAGAACTAAAGAGGACAGCACTTCAGGTAGGAGTCGGTGAGGATTTAGTGCAACATAAATTTGTTCAGTCCTTGCCGCCAAGCATAGCTCCTGTAATCGCGTCGCAGAAGGACTTATCCGTGGCTCAGCTAAGTAAATTAACGGATGAACTGATTATGTTCGACAAAGCGAGTGGGCAATTGAGGGAATGCAGTGTAGTGTCCGCATCTGATTCCTCTGTGCTAATTAATAGTGCATATAATAATCGTGATTTTAATAATAATGCATTTAGTAGTCGTGATCTAATAATTAGGCATTTAATGATCGTGCAGTTAATAATTGTGGATATAGAGATAGTGTGAATAACGCCGCGAATTCGTCGTGGCCAGGGCATAATAACACTCGCTATAAGCATAATATCCCGGTGGGCTTACGGCCATTTAGTGGGGAGCAAAAACCTATGGTGTGCCACGCGCATATTTATTTTGGTGAAAAGGCAAAAACTTGTAAACCCTGGTGCAGGCGGCCAAAGAGAGGTGAGACTTTGCAAATGCAGCCTTCCCCTAGGCTATCTTCGCCGCTTCTGGCAGAAAACTAGCCAGGCATGCCATTGCTAGCGCGGCAGCTGGCGTGCCATCTGTTTTCACGATCGCTGCAAAAATATACAATCAAAAATGCGAAGTAAAATAGATACGGGAGCGAGTGTGTCTATCGTCCCGACAAAACTGGTGCGATTAGGTGAAGTGCGTGAATCAGGTGTCAACATTTCCACGGCAAATGGCGGAAAAATTAAGGTGCACGGCGAGGTGCACGCGGATATTGCAATCCCAAGTCTCCGGCGATCATTTAGGTGGTCATTCGTAGTCACCGATACCACCTCTCCAATTTGGGAAATCGATTTCCTGAGGCATTTCGATCTCTTGGTGGATTGTGCCTGCAGTAAACTACTGGACCGGCAAACGAAGCTTGCCACAGCCGTGAAGATCTCCGAGAAGCCTTTAGTTAAACTGATAACTGATGACCTCTTTAACGTATCCCCCGCCCCCGTGCCGTCCAATCATGGAAGAGTTCGGGGCTCTGTATGGGCCCGCCTCCGCTCAGCCATCACCATCCCTGCCACAGTCAGTAGAACACACCATTAACACTGGCAGTGCCCCGCCGACGTTTGCACGACCAAGACCTTTGTCGGCAGAAAAAAAAACTTAAAGTCGTAAGGGCCAGAATTGAGGAATTATCAAAAGAAGGGATTATCCGTCCCTCGAAATCACCATGAGCCTCGCCGATCCATTTAGTACCGAAGAAGTCATCCCGGGAATACAGGATGGTTGGGGACTTCTGGGCGCTGAATGCAATCACGAAGCCCGACAGATATCCGTTACCATGAATCCAAAGTTTATCAGACAACCTTCACGGGAAAAGGATTTTCTCAAGGTTAGATCTAGTCCGGGCTTATCATCAAATCTTAATGACCTCAGACGGCTATCGCAACACTAGTTGGTTTGTGGGAGTACGTCATTTTCCATGTGGCTTAAGGAATGCAAGCTGCATCTTCCAAAGCCATATGGACAGCATCTCTCGTGGATTAAAGTTTGTATACATATATGTATAGACGACATCCTAATCTTTTTGGATAACTTAGAAGACCACCTGTAGCATATGGAAGAAGTACTCAAAATCCTGCACGAAAATGGCCTAAGGATTTCCCTGAAAAAATGCGAGTTCGCAAGAGAAGAAATTGGATTCCTTGGGCACCATTTGTCGCAAGAGGAAATTTGGCCGCCATTCACAAAAAAAAATAAAGAAATAGAAGAGATTTCAGTGCCTAAAGACTCGAAGGGACTTCGCTGATATTTGGGCATGATGAGATACTATCTCAAAATGATGCCCAATTTCGCAGCGATTGCAGCCACATTAACCGAGCTTTTGCGTATGCAACCAAAGGCCCGCGAATAAATTTGGAGCGAAGAAGAACGCAATGCCTTCGAGAAGACCAGGGTTGCCTTAGTGGAGTCCGTTACACTCCCCCGATCCTGCCCAATGACTCTCCATTCATTCCAGCTGGTGACGGATTGCTCTCAATACGCGGTAGGTGCTGTCCTGCACCAAATGGTCGAAGGTTCTTCACGACTGTCGTAGAATGGACTCTCGACGATATACGATATATAACTATTCGTTGAGGGAACTTCTTTAATTATCTTTAGAGTGCGTTAATGTCTGGCGGGCCGATATTATGTATCTTCGATATGCTTAAGAAGTGGAACTGAGCTCAAGGATAATAATATTGCTATCATTAATAAAATAGAGTTTTATTAATAATAACTATCAACAAACACAAAACGGAAAATATTGACATAAACAGAGAATGGAAAGGGTCGTGGGGGCTAGGGCTAATCCGAGGATTAAAAGGTTTAAAAAGGTAAAACAAATATAGAGTTAAAGAGATGGGATGGTTCGCTAAACCATTTAAAGCACAGGATAGAATTGACAAAAGGGTTAAGTACTCAAAGGTGACGTTTGGCTTACTTAACTTTATACTAGTGGTGCAGTGGAAGGCGACGTGAAGGAATTTTCGGTCCGCTGGCGAGTTCTAGCCGAAGGGGGGGAATAAAACGATCCTGACGTGGCGTCTTGGGAATGAGAACCGTTTCTCGACGAACGGCTTGAAGAACACTGGCTGTTCTACGTTGTTCTCTTCTGAACAATAGGGGGGTGAGAACCGTCTCTTGTCTACGGGCTCAAGAACAATGGCTGTTCTAATGTTGTTCTCTTCTGAACAACAAGGGGGAAGGGTGAGAACCGTTTCTTGGCGAACGGACTCAAAAGAACAATGGCTGTTCTACGTTGTTCTCTTCTGAACAACGGGGGAAGGGTGAGAACCGTTTCTTGACAACGGGGCTCGAACGAACAATGGCTGTTCTAACGTTGTTCTCTTTCTGAACAACGAGGGGAAAGCCTTTTGGAATCGGCGTCGCAAAGGCTCGAACTTTGGCCCTCAAGGGATTTTGTCCTCCTTCTGGACAAGTGATGGTGAATCTCGAGGTCGAGGTCCCTTGGCGCACAAAGTGAGAGAGGGTCGTGGTGATGTTTCGCGACGAAAATCTGGATCTCCAATCTGATCTTAGTGGTAAAGTTTCCATCTAAATAGTCGAGACACTCCCTTGGCGTGGGGGAAAATGGAGTGGGAACTTCGAGGGAATGAACAGCCGAGGCTGGGAACAATGCCTTATCTGCCCATAAGCCTAACTCAATCTGGCGAGGTCGGCGTATGGGGGCGAACGGGGGGACGATAACCTCCTTGTTTAAACATTGACATCCGGTGGCTGCAATAAGACGCCAAGCTTCGAAGCGAAGATGCACGTGGGAGCATCGTGGTTTTAAATAATATGTGATAGGAGTTGAAACTAACGCTGCCTCAACCCGTTCTATCACAACGACCAATTGCGTTCTTCTCGAAGAAACTAAACCAGTTACAGTAATCGTACTCCACGTACGACAAAGAGCTCCTGGGGCGTACCTTGCTGTGATATTCTTCAATCATATGATCGAAGGGCACCACGTAACCCTGTGCACCGACCATAGGCCACTAGTGTCGGCATTTTCGTCGCCATTAAGCGCGATCATTTGTGCCAATGACATGCAGAAAGGTAATTTATGGCCAATTGCATAACTTGTCACACCCGGTAATACGAGCGTCACTTCGCTTAATAAAAGCCCGTTACTTCTGAGCCAACATGGACAAGAACATACGCTCCTGGACCAGAGAGTGCCTGGCTTGCCAGTCATCAAAAAATCAAGCGCCACACGAAGTCTCCAGTGGAGATGGAAGGACCTCTTCCCCCATATACGCCTCCCGGCTAATCCTATCCTTCGCACTGCCGTTATGTGCTCTCTTGCATTGACCGTGCGTCAAGGTGGGTCGAAGCGATACCAATCCCGGACATAAGTGCCGCAACTATTTCTTTGGCCTTCCTAGACGGGTGGACATCAAGATTTGGGGTCCCGCTCTACGTGATAATCGACAGAGGTGCTTTGTTTGAATCTGAACTTATCAGAGAATTATCAGCCCTCGTTGGTTTTCACCGCCTTCGCACAACATCGTACAGACCCTCCACAAACGGGATGGTGTAAATGGCACATAGGACATTGAATGCCTCAATACTAGCGCGCCAACAAGGTTGGCTAGTGGCATTGTCAATAGTCTTGCTGGACATTCGTGCCTTGCCTAACGATTCTGGATTTTCCCCCTTTACGGCAGGGCTGGCACTACCTTATTATACCTGCAACCATTGGTCTCCTCATCTTCGTCAAAGACAGAATGCAAATTCTTCAAGGAACTAGCATCAACGATGGCCCAAATCGATTTCGGACAACTATCGGAGGGCAACTTCCATTCGGTGCCAAAATCTTTCATACTACAATCTCTGCAAGACGCGTCACATGTGTGGCTGAGAATAGATCGCGTTCGAAAGCCTTTAGAGGCGCCATATGCAGGCCCCTTTCCAGTGATCGAACGCGGTCCCAAGGTCTTCAAACTAGAGTTCCCGAACGGCAGGAGGGAAACTGTCTCCATTGGCGGGTTGAATCCGGCAAAATTTCCGCAACCAACGAGGGCAGGCATTCTGCCGCCCAGTGTCGCCCAAAGGTCACGGGTCTGTTATGAGCAACTCGACCGTGATACACATAAGCAAGAAAAGGCGATAGAAGAAAGGAACACCAAATCCTTACCTTGTAACGTTCATCGGAAGTGAAGGAATCCCCGAGAAAAATTGCCAAAACACGATCAGGGAGATGGGTTTCATTTGCAAGAAACCCAATGTACAAATATTATTGAACTTTGTAAATTGTATATATGTACATGTGAAATTGTTAATTGTTATCATTGTATAATGACTTAGATATATATTGTTGTAATAAACATGGTAGCTTTGAGATTAGATACCAATTGTATATATATATATATATATATATATATATATATATATATATATATATATATATATATATATATATTTAAGTAGTAACTCTCTCTCATAGGATGTAACTTTTTGTACCATACACACTCCGTGGACTAAGATGAGACGTGTGTAGTGTACAATCACTGCACACACACACACAAAGAAAGAGAGGGAGAGAGAGAGAAGGACAAATACACATTTTGCCAGGCGCTCGAAATATCAAAGATGGAATGGTAGGGGCAATAAAATAAGGGCGTTCGGAGACAGTTTGTGAACCAGCAGAATCTGATTAGAACGTCTGGAATGAAACCTGGCCACAATTTAAGGCTATCGCACCTGAGTGTGAGAGCATATGGGCAAACAGAGTAATTAAAGCTGTATGGAATGGGGAACAGAATCGGCAACTAAAGATGTTTCACCTTAATGTAAAATTTGATAAGGTCATCTTGTAGCTTTAAGCAAACGGAATCTTTGTGATACCCTCACAAGGGAGATACCCCCAAATTAAGATACGAATTAGAGAATATCAACCAATCACAGGCTCCACTGGACTTATAGGTAGCTAAGCACCGCCTCAGCGACCCAAGAAAGGCGGAGCTATGCGTCGCCTCCAAAATTCTGCCTGGTATAATATTCATTCAAATGAGTATTATTGACACATTATTGATTGATTCATTTAGTTATTAATTGATCAATTATTAGACTCTTAATTCACCGCTCTGCGAATCTCCATTATTCTTGCTTTTGCCATCATAACACGACTTAACATATTCCGTTGCGCAAATTAAATCTTTACCGTAAGTGTAAACCTTTCAAAGTGGTATAAAACTACAAGTGTTTAATTCCTTCACAAAGGAGCCTTTTACTTACATCGTAACACACTTTGCAACTTCTTCTGTACTGCTTCTTTCATTTAGTTCCTCTGCATCCTTCCTTTCCAAGGTTATAATCTCCTTTCTCACATCAGACACTTCACCAACTCCTCTAATTTTCCCCAATAACTATTTTATGACCCTTTTCATATCTTCATTCTCACTTATATAGATGTCATTTACTTTCAGGCTCTTTACACTTTCAGTGCTGCTCATTCCTTCTCCTCTCATGAATCTGTACCATTCACGGCCACCTTGCAACCCTTTTTTCTTTTAGAGCCTGGATCACTTTCCTTTCGCACTTAACTTTCACATCCCTAATCATGCGCTTTGCCCCTTTCTGTTGTCGTACGTACTCTGCCCATACATTTTGATACTTATTTTCATTTTCGTCACTTTCATGTCTTCTCTTTCTCAGCAGTCTACATATTCTGTTGAGCCTCTTTCGCTCCTTCCTAAAATTCTTGATCTCATCGTTCCACCATGGTTTGCACACTCTCTTTCTTCTATTCACTTGTATACGACCTATCTTGCTCACTGCAACATTTCTTACATTTTCCACAAATCCTCCATCCATCTCATTCACGTTATGTAGATCACCATCGATTCAAGTTCTTTCACTAAAGTCAGCTTGGAAATTTTCGCAATTACATCTCTTAATCTCCATTTTCTTCCTTTATCCTTCACATTTTCTCCTTTCTCCCCTGCAACTTACATTCCACCAGAAGCATATTGTGGTCAGATACAATGTCAATCATTTCATCTTCGTCTATCCACACACAGGATATAATTTCTCGTATTCTTCCAGTTATCAACATGTAGTCAATTATCTACACATGTCACACGCCCTTCCGCTAAAGTTTCATTCAGGTTTGATATATCTATATCATTTATGAACTCAGCGAGAACTACACCATTCCTGTTCATATGTTCTCCTAGCATTCCAGTGTCTGTATTCATGTCCTCCATGATGATTAGTCTTTTAGCCCTTTGTTGTTCATTCTGGCACTCTACTCTAATAGCCACTACATCTTCTCTGCTGTTACTGCCTCTAACCTCTATTTCCCCAACTATCAGTTTCCCTTCTCTCCTGTGGAGGAAGGCTATTCCTCCTCCTAATTTTTCATGGTTCTTTCGTTCTTTACCAATCATCACATATTCATTTCCATCCATTCGTATCTTACCCCTCAGGTGTGTTTCTGTCAGTCCCACAACATCAAACTTCGACTCATTTAACTCTTTACAAACGTCCTCATACTTTCCGACACCCTATCCTCTAACATTTATACATCCTATCTTCATGCAATTACCCGCCTGGTTGATATCTGCTTTCCTCCCTCACCTCGTTTGGCCTGGGTCGTCATTCGTTCATAGGGCACAGCGTACCTGCCCTCAGCCATTCACATAAACGTCATTCAAACCTGTCATTTCCGGCCTCACTCAGGTACACTCCATCTGCAGCAAACATTTGGTCATCTCTCAGTGGACCATCTGTCTCAATGAAGTATGATCCTCATATTAGTCCTCTTCCTCACTTCCTTATGCCGCTCTCCTGCACGCGGTCTTCTCATCACTCCAATCACTGCCACTGTTACTCTATTTCCTTCCACTGCCTTGACTGCTACCACTACTTCCTTCACTTTTTCATCCTCTTTCACTTCTTCCAGGCTATTACCACCACCCTAGATAACCATCATGCTATTCTTCACTGTACCTGCTTCCTGTTTAACTTTCTCCCTTATGTTTTTCATTTTTGCCCCATTCGAGCTGGTGCATCCACTTCCCTCTATCCTGAGCTTTACTTTTGCACTCACCCTTTTCACCATGCTGTCTCCAATTATTTTCACTGGTAGCCTCTTTTTCATCATTCTCTTTTGTCTGGGTACCACTGGACTTCTACCAGTTAGGGGCTGTTCACTCTGTGTGCCTCTTTCTGCTGTAGATACTTCTCTCATACTTTTATCTACTCCACCCACTCACTTCTCGATCGAAGAAGGCATGGATCGCATAGGTATATTAAATTGCTAAGGTCTCGCACCTTGGTGTCCTTGGAACCACAACCAGAAAGGCCCCAAATCCCCAAGAAGAAGAAGAAGACAAAATCTTCTGTTGTTATTTTGTCCTCTATACTCACACCTACCCTTTAAAATTTGTTAGTGCCAATTTTCGCTGGAATTTAATGGTTTTATTCACTTCATTTATGTATTGTACTTCTTTCAACCATCAATTGATTAATGTAAAAATGCTAGTCAACTTAGATATTTACTTATACGTATATATTTTCGTTTAAATTTTTAATGCATCAAGCCTGGCCTAATTCTAGTCATACTTAATTTGGGCTTACCCTTAGTGATGGATAAGAGGCTAGGGAGCCAAGCTCATATGGTTGCCTCTTCTCAGGGGTTGTTTTATGTAGTTATCGTAGTTCTTAAATCCATTTACACTTGTTCCAAAGACTACATTTTCAGGGAGCCTTCCATTTATCAATTAGTTAAACGTGTAGATTATCGGCCCGGCCTGGGAAAAATTGTTTTGCGTAAATATTATCGTTCACCCGTGTTTGAATCTTCGTTTGCGTTATCGTTCACCCGTGTTTGAATATTCATGCGCGTTTGAGTTTTGTTCGAATGCTAGTTGCCGCCATTTTTTTTTTTAAATCTTGAAATTAAACCCACCGGAAATGCTGTTTACGTAGGCCATTTTATTTACCAAATTGCCCCCCAAAAAACAAACGAAACACTTTGTTTCCCGTACTTAATTGCATTGGTTATACTTACAAAATAGCGGAGGGAAGCCTATTTATTTTGCGCGCCTGCGTCGTATTCGAAATCTAGCTGACGCCATCTTTCTTATCCAAAAATAAAGAACGATAAGCGCTGTTAACTTACTTTATTTCGGGGGGTACACTTCAGAAATAGCGATGAGGAAGGCATGGAATCGTTATTTAATTCCCGTTTTGGTCAACGGGAAGCGCTTGCAGAAGATGGCGGTTGCAAGATAGGCGTCGAATTGAGCGGTTTTTCTCCCGTATTTGGGAATTAAACCTCTCGCATCTCGCCAGACGCGTTCAATATTCTGGGGTCACCTCTAATTGCCGGCCACAGATTTCGCATTCACTTTTAGTTCGCACTAAATTATGCACTTCCAAAAAGTTGTTTAATTTATCTCTAGCAGAAACTAGGCTTAATAATTTCGCAATAGACGACGGACAAACTTGACAATACGATTGCATTTTGAAACTGCGGAGAAGATGTGCGATTGAGAATTTTCAAACTGCGTAAAAGGGGAATGTTTGACACCCAAACTGCTAAAAAACAAGTAGTTCCTTGAAATGATCTAGCTAATTACATTTAATTGTATAAAAGTAGGTAATAAAAAGAGTAAAATGGGGAAAAATATATTGAAAAATAAAAATGACTCCGAATGGGGATAATAAAAAGCTATTAAGTATGAAAAAAATTGAAATTAAGCATTTCTGACGTCATACCCCCACCCCCCACCCCTTATTATAATTTGCAAAACGATTAAAGACGCTGATATGATGTAGTTAAAGCATTCCCTTCTGTAAACGTCAGAACATTATAACAATTAGGATTATATACTGGGGGGCTGTGCCCCCCAGACCCCCCAAATTTAATGAAACTCAGGATCATCATAGTGTGGTCTCCCCCTTGTGCTTACCCTCACACGAGCCGTCCCCTTAAATGTACTCAAAAAATGTGAAACATTTTGGAACACGGACGAAAAAACTACGGTTTATCAGCCCAGGATCGGCCGGGCCGATAATCTACATATTTACCATCAATTACTCTAGCATTGAAGAATTTGCTACTCTTGGTTGTCCGGTGGCGTTGTAGAGGTGTAAGAACATAAGAAAAGGAGACTGCAAAAGACCATTCATGGCCTACATAACATAACATAACATAATTTCCCGGATGACAAAAGCCACAAGGGCCTATCAAAGGTCATCCGTATCCATCAAATCCCACCCATATAATGCATCCATAAAATTTTGTCAGATCATGCATCTACAATATACAATTTAACAATCCATAGGAATGTCCAACCATGCATCTACAATATATAATTTAAAGCCTCCATAGGAGTCTGTCAAAAACAAAATCAAAGTCCCCCAAAATATACAATAAAAAGAAACTGCATTCACAGGAATGAGTCAAGAAACATATCCACATACCAAAAAGCAAGAAATCAACCCTCCATCCCCATATAATCATCCAATCTGCGCTTGAAAACATTCAAGTTTGGGCTGTCTATAGTCTCAGGTGGCAAACTATTCCAATAATCCACCACTCTGTTAGTGAAAAAATATTTTCGAACATCCAGTCTGCACCTCTGTTTTTTAATCTTTAAGTGGTGGCCTCTAGTTCTATTACTACCTTCTAACTCAAATAACTTGCTGAAATCCAATTTATCCATCCCAGAAAAGATTTTAAAAAGCTCAATCATATCTCCCCTCACACACCTTCTTTCAAATGAAAACATATTTAATACCCTCAGTCTATCTTCATATTCAAGGTGCTTCAGGGATGGTATTATTTTTGTTGCCCTCCTTTGTACTGACTCTAATAAGTTTATATCATGTCTAAAATGTGGTGACCATGCCTGTATACAGTACTCTAAATGTGGCCTGACATAAGAGTTGTATAGTTTAAGGATGACCTCCTTACTCTTGTAGCTAACATTTCTTTTAATGTAACCTAGCACCCTATTTGCTCTATTTTTTGCCTCAATACACTGCTTTGAAAATTTCAGTGACCTATCTACTACCACTCCTAAGTCCTTCTCATCTTCAACTGAATTAAGCCAATATAAGAACATAAGAAAAGAAGGAGACTGCAAAAGACCATTCATGGCCTACACTTGGCAGCTCCTGTTCCATTCAACACACAAAAGATTTCTTACCAGAGAAAAGTCATCAACATTGTCACCCTTAACAGGAGTTTGTCAGATCTAATCTACAATATACATAAAATGCATCCAGAGGATTATGTCCATTCATGCAACCGCAAAATATAATCTTCCCACTCCTTAGAAAAATATATACATATGTACATAAAAAAAAGTCAGTCCCATCTAGCAGCTTCATCCATATATTTATCTAATTTATTCTTAAAACTACCCAGAGAGGAGGCTTCTATCACATGCCTAGTGAGCCTATTCCATTCATCTACCACACGATTTGTAAACCAATTCCTCCCAATCTCCTTCCTAAACCTATACTTATCAAGCTTAAACCCATTGCTATGTGTCCTGTCATGTTCACTAAGTATAAGAACCTTACCCAGATCCCCTTTATTATATCCTTTTACCCATTTGAAGACTTCAATCAATTCCCCTCTGACTCTTCTCCTTTCCAATGTATGTAGATTTAGTTTTCTGAGCCTTTCACCATAGGGTAAGTTCCTTAGCCCACCAATCATCTTTGTCATCCTTCTCTGCACAGACTCAAGCAAATCAATATCCTTCCTATAATATGGTGACCAAAATTGTACTGCATAGTCTAGATGAGGCCTAACTAGCGCCAGATACAGTTTTAGAATGACTTCAGCACTCTTATTGCTTACACTCCTCCTAATGAATCCCAATATCCTATTAGCTTTATTCTTAGCATTTAGACATTGCTTTCTAGGACGAAGGTCTGAACTTACCAAAATACCCAAGTCTCTCTCACAATCAGTCCTCCCTAAAATTCTGCCATTTAATTTATAACTATTCAATGGATTATTTCTACCTATACTAAGTACACTACATTTGTCTATGTTAAACTTCATTTGCCATTTCTCGGCCCAATTGGACAGAATGGTCAATTCCTCCTGCATTACAACAGCATCAGAATCAGCCCTAATGGCCCTACCTAGCTTAGTATCATCAGCAAACTTACTCAGGTCACTACTTATACCTATGTCAAGATCATTAATATAAATTAAGAATAGCAAGGGACCCAAAACAGATCCTTGAGGAACTCCACTGCTAACACACCCCCACTCAGATTTAACTCCATCTATACTAACTCTTTGCTGTCTGTCACCAAGCCATGACTGAATCCACCTAAATATACTGCCATCGATCCCGTGTGCTTTAACTTTGCTCAGAAGTCGCAAGTGTGGCACTCGATCAAAAGCCTTACTAAAGTCCAAGTATAAAATATCATAGTTTTCATCATTATCTGCTGCTTCATACACCTTACTATAAAAAGACAGCAAATTAGTCAGACAGGATTTACCCTTACCAAAGCCATGCTGTGATTCTTTTATCAACTTATGCTTATCCAAGTGATCTCTAATATTCCTTGCTATAATAGATTCCATCATTTTCCCCACCACTGATGTCAAACTTACTGGTCTGTAATTAGACATATTTGTTTTATCCCCTTTCTTAAATATAGGTATCACATTGGCTTTCTTCCATGCCACTGGCACAATGCCACTCTCCAATGATTTTCTAAAGATGCATGCTAGGGGCTCACTTAACACATCCTTACATTCTTTCAAAATTCTAGGAAAGACCTCATCAGGACCGGGTGCTTTACCACTTTTGATTTTATCAATTTCCTTTGTCACTATCTCCTTTGTGATCAATATATCCTTTAATATCCATCCATCTCATAGCTAAATTCCCTATTATCTCTCCCCATGTGAATAACTTTGCATTTATTAAGGTTAAAAGTCATCTGCCACTTCTGAGCCCAAGCTAACAACTTATCTAAGTCACCCTGCACTTTAAAGCTACCCTCAACCTCTTTGACTACAGCTGCCAATTTAGTGTCATCAGCAAAAATTGACACTTTGCTATTTACACCTTGCCCAAGATCATTTACATAGATTATAAATAATAAAGGGCCTAAAACTGATCCCTGAGGTACGCCACTAATAACATTCCTCCACCCTGACCTCACTCCATTCAGTACAACTCTCTGTTTCCTATTTTTCAGCCATTCAGTTATCCAATTTAAAATGTTCCCACATATCCCATGCAGCTTTAATTTGTGAACTAGTCTTCTATGTGGAACCTTATCAAAAGCTTTGCTGAAATCTAAGTAGATCACATCAACTTTCTCACCCCTATCTAATTCTTTAGTTACATAATTCATAAAATCCAGTAAATTAGTTAAACACGATCTATCTTTTCTAAAACCATGCTGAGCATCATTAATTAACCTGCTACTCTCTAGATGATCAGAAATTTCCTTCTTAACTATCTTCTCAAGAATTTTACAGACTATAGAAGTTAAGCTTACCGGTCTAAAGTTATTTGGGTCCTCTTTGCTTCCCTTTTTAAAAATTGGCACTACATTTGCCAATTTCCAATCATTTGGTATTTCTCCAGACTCTAGTGATCTAATAAATATCTTCTCGAGAGCTACTGCAATACTTTCTACACCTTCTTTGAGTATCCTAGAATGAATGTTATCAGGGCCAGATGCCTTACTAGTATTTAACTGCATTATAAGCCCTTTAATTTCTTCTCTGTCTATATTAATAGAATTTATCACTACTTCCCTTGACCTAAAATTATCATCAATTAATCTAACTGGTTTCTCTTCTGTGAATACTGAAGCAAAATGATCATTAAGGACCTCTACTATTTCCTCATCAGATTCTTTCAAAACCCCTTCATATTTAATAGGCCCTATTTTATCACTGTTAGATTTATTATTGATTCTATAATAGCTAAAGAATTTTTTAGGATCTTTATTATTATTTTTAGCTAAATTAATTTCTGCTGTCCTTTTGGTCTTCTTAATAATCTTATTTAGTTCATTTCTGGTTGACCTATAATGGTTTAAATTATCTAAACTACTCTCACTTTGTAATCTCTGGTATGCCCTTTTTTTCTCTGATACTTTATTAGCTATTTCTTGATTCCACCATAATGGTTTCCTACATTTCTTCCTAATAGACTTCATCGGAATACACTGTTCCTGAACCATGTTTAATATAGTCTTAAAAATATCCCACATCTCATAAGTATTCTTTCCATGGAATTCAATATCCCACCTAATCTGATTTAGCATGCTGCGTAATTTATCGTAATCTCCCCTATAAAAATTTGGAATTTTTGTGGAGTTTGTCATTGTTCTACCCTTAACTATTTGCAAATTAAACCGAACCATCTGATGATCACTGTTTCCCAATGATTCCCCTACACTCAATCCTTGAACTAAGTGATCATCATTTGAAAGAATTAGATCTAATATATTGGCACCCCTTGTTGGCTTATTAACAAATTGGGTCAAAAAGTTATCCTCAAAACACTCCATAAACTTACAACTTGCTCTATCTCTTCCTATCATATTTTCCCAGTCTACAGAAGTTAAATTAAAGTCACCAAGAATAACTGTATCTTCTTTGCATCCTTTCCTTATTTCCCTAATCATTAACTCATCGATACAATCAGTCTGTCCTGGTGGTCTATAAAAAGCTCCCAAGTGTATTTTCCTATTTTTACCAACCTTAATATCTATCCATAATGATTCACCTTCTCCTTGCTTTATAGAGTTATTTAGATTTGAAGAAATGCTATTTCTGATATAAATAATCAACCCACCACCAGTCCTATCTCTCCTTTGACTAATGTACATAGTATAACCTTCTAGTTCAAATTCACTGACATTATCATTAAATATATTTTCATTAACCCATGATTCAACTATACATATTATATCTATATCTTCATGAATGATATAACTAAATAATTCATCCCTCTTATTTCTAAGACTACGAGCATTTGTGTAAAGACAACTCAGCCCACCTATCCCTGAAGCACCTGAGGGCCTATCTCCTCTGCATCTCCTTTCTCTCCTTCCCCGACCCTGTACTCTTGTATTTAAGAACATAAGAAAAGAAGGAGACTGCAAAAGACCATTCATGGCCTACACTTGGCAGCTCCTGACCACTATCACTACTCAAGTAATTAAACCCTAAAGCACTTCCATTAGCCTGCCTACCTTCTACAAATCTGTGTTTGCTTCCTATCCCTGCCTCACTTTGAGCCATTAAATTTCCCTGACCACTATCAAAACCTAGTTTCCCGCCTCAAAAGACCTAATAACACTATCTAATTCCCGCCACAAAACTTCAACCCCATCTCGGCTCAGATGGAGTCCATCCATCGCATACAAACCCTTATTCCCATAAAACCCACTCCAAACATCTACAAACACCAATCCTGACTCCTCGCACAAACCTTTCACATATTCATTCAACCCCATTGCACGAGACAACCATTCCATCCCCACATCCATTCTCGGAAGCACACCTGAAACAACGCCTTTTACTCTACTTTCACACATCCTTTCAATCAGCCTTTTATACCGCTGTCGTAACTCACTAGTACCCACCTTCTTTACATCGTTTACTCTGACATGTGTAATCACAACTGCTTCCCTCTCACACCCAGATACCAACCTATCATACCTCTCACACACATCATTTACACCAGCACCCGGCAGACAAACTCTCACTCCCTTCCATTTACTTTCACTCAACTTCCTATCTAAATACCTAATCTGAGAGTCACCCATCACAATCACCTCAGTCATTCTCCTATTCTCTCTAGGCCTAGTATTACCCTCCTTCCTGCTCTCACTCACTCGACCTCCTATTCTACTTTCAGGCACGGCCACACCAGACAAATCTCTTTCAAATTCTTCCTCTCTCAGGGCATCAAATCTATTAGTTAGCCTAACAGGTTCCATGTCCCTCTCATTCACACACCTAACCTGTCCTAACTTATCTATTCTGTTCACTTTCACCCACCACTCATCATCACTTACTTCACTTACTGCTTTCTCTCCAGTCCCTGTTCTAGGCCTAACTTCCTCCCTCCTGGTCCCAATCTGACTCTTCAAACGGATGACCTATGATGAGCCCTTGTGGCTTTTGTCATCCGTTATATTATATTGTGGGGGACTTTGATTTTGTCTTCCCCTGGTGATGGTGCTTTTTGTGGGTGGGTTTTGACGGAGGCGGATGACCTTTGATAGGCCCTTGTGGCTTTTGTCATCCGTGTAATTATGTTATGTTATGTTATGTTATGTTAAACGTACACTTGCATCTCTTCTCACTTCAGACACTAAATCATTCAGTCTCAAGCATTCTGCACGTAATCGACTCACCTCCTCAGTCAAAGCACATACACGGCACTCAGACACATTCACTCTCCTCTCTACACCACAGACATCGCACACTACATACACACTACTTTCAAAAGGCATACTCTCTACATCCAAACAGTCAGCCATACTTAAACAAGAACAATAATAGAAACAAAAACTTACAAACAACAAGAATTTGACCCGAATTTGTGCGCGCAAGTTTAAAACCTGCTAATCAAGATGGCCACCGAAGTAAACAAAAGTCACTCTCACCAAAACAAAATAACCACAAATTAACTTCGTTATATTAACCAAATATATGATCTTATAACTTAATATTTATGTTTATGTCACACACCAAAGTATATCAAATAATCAAAATATTCTGAGAGCTCTACGAAACACGTGCTACCTGTTTGAAGGCAGCTCCTGTTCCACTCAATACACAAAAGATTTCTTACCAGAGAAAAGTCATCAACATTGTCACCCTTTACAGGAGTTCGTCAGATCTAATCTACAATATACATAAAATGCATCCAGAGGATTATGTCCATTCATGCAGCCGCAAAATATTATCTCCCCACTCCTTCGAAAAATATATACATAAAAAGAGTCAGTCCCATCTAGCAGCTTCATCCATATATTTATCTAATCTATTCTTAAAACTACCCAGAGAGGAGGCTTCTATCACATGTCTAGTGAGCCTATTCCATTCATCTACCACACAATTTGTAAACCAATTCCTCCCAATCTCCTTCCTAAACCTATACTTATCAAGCTTAAACCCATTGCTACGTGTCCTGTCATGTTCACTAAGTATAAGAACCTTACCCAGATCCCCTTTATTATATCCTTTTACCCATTTGAAGACTTCAATCATTCCCCTCTGACTCTTCTCCTTTCCAATGTATGTAGATTTAGTTTTCTGAGCCTTTCACCATAAGGTAAGCTCCTTAGCCCACCAATCATCTTTGTCATCCTTCTCTGCACAGACTCAAGCAAATCAATATCCTTCCTATAATATGGTGACCAAAATTGTACTGCATAGTCTAGATGAGGCCTAACTAGCGCCAGATACAGTTTTAGAATGACTTCAGCACTCCTATTGCTTACACTCCTCCTAATGAATTTCATTATCCTATTAGCTTTATTCTTAGCATTTAGGCATTGCTTTCTAGGACGAAGGTCTGAACTTACCAAAATACCCAAGTCCCTCTCACAATCGGTTCTATTACCTGGTACGGCCCTACCACTCTAGTCCAGCCAGACCGGATAGGAGAGGGACAGGCCCAAAAGTCCAAGACAGATACTCCAGTCAGGCTACATGGGAGGTTTACTCAAATATATCATTAATGACTGGCTAAGTGTATCCTCCATATAAAATACCTTGAAAATATAACAAATTGAGATTGAAATGAACTGGCAGTAGGTCAAAGGTGGAACAATTCTTCACCGAGAAAGTACTGCAGTCTAGACTTAAACGCAGTGAGGCTCGGAGCATCAACAATATCTTGGGGTAGAGAATTCCATTTTTGGATAATTCAACAAGAGAAAAATCGTCTACGAGCTTCCAACTGACAATGCTGCATCTGAATCTTAAATTTATGACCTCTTGTGCTAACAGTAGGTGCCATTGTGAAGATGTCGGAAGGGGAGATGATGGTTAAATCGTGGAATATACGATAGCAATAAATGAGGTCCTGCCTTAACAGCCTACCCTTCACGGAGAATAATCCCAAAGTTGTCAGCCTGTCAAGGTATGGAAGATCAGTCAGACCAGCAACCTGTTTTGTCCATCTGCGTTGAACAGATTCCAGAAGCTGATTTTGGCCCTGGAACCCAAGATTCCAAATTGGAGATGCAAAATCTAGAATCGGTCGGACATCAGAGATGAAAAGGGTTGACATGAAGTTAGCCGAGCGAGTAACAGTTGATTTTAAAAGATTAGTGGCAATACCTCCGGCTTTAGCAGTTGCACAGCTTATGTGCTGGTGGAATTTCAGTTTCCTATCCACAGTTATTCCCAAATCCTTGTGAGAGAAGCATTGATTTATAGGAATGTCATTTAGGATGTATATGGGAGTAAGGAGATCATCTGACTGGACACAGCGCTGTCTAGCAAAGCGGAGATGGACACATTTACTGGTAGAAAACCTTAGCCCCCAAGAAGCAGCAGTGGAAGATAGTAAATCAATATTATCCTGCATACCTGGAAGAGATAAGGAGCAGCCAAGGGATGGGGCAGAGGAGTGAAAATATAATTTGAGGTCATCAGCAAACATCTTAAAGTTGCACTGAATTTGGAAGCAGGTGTGATTTATGAATATGAGAAACAACAATGGGCCCAGAACCGAACCCTGGGGAACTCCACTTAAGACTGGTTTTGCCAGGCTTGTGTATCCATTTATTGAGACCTTCATTGAGCGGCCGAGTAGAAAACTGCTGATCCACTGTAACAGATTGCCGGAGATACCAATCGCCACTAGTTTGTCAATGAGTGTCTGGTGATGCACTCGGTCAAACGCCTTAACAAAGTCAAATAGAATTAAATCAACTACTTGTCCTTGATCATACCAGTAAGTTATGTAGTCGTAAGTGAGTAAAAGTTGGTCAGTGACTGAACGGTTGGGCCTAAAACCAAATTGGGACTCATCAAAAATTAGATGATCTTCTATGAATCCAAATAGTGACTTGCAAATAATGCGTTCCATTGTCTTGCAGGGAGTGGGGTTTAAACTAATCGGGCGATAGTTCAGCGGATCACTACGGGATCCTTTCTTATAGATTGGGCAAACATGAGATGTTTTCCAAGTCTGAGGTACGGCACCAGATGACATAGACTTATTGAAAATGATGGACAGAGGGTAAGCCAGTTCTGATGCGCATTCTTTTAGAAGGCGGGGATGGAGGTTATCAGGACCCATGGCACTATCAACATCAAGTGATTTGAGTTGGGATACAACATCTTTGGGGTGAAATTGGACAGATGAAATAATGCCCTGGCACGCTTGATGTTGAAAAAGGTTCAAAGATGTCTCAACAACAAACACTGTAGAGAACGCTTTGACAAAAGTATTGGCCATGGTGATAGGATCATCAGATAGTTCACCGTCAACCCTAAGGGGGTCCACTCTAGGTCTATTGAGTTTTTTGTTCCGAATATAGGAATGAAATAGTTTAGGTTTAGTAGCCCTGTTCTGCACAAGATTTTCTTCATATTTGATTTGGGCGGTTAATACTTCAAATCTTAGCGCAGAACTAGCTTCATTAAACTTAAATAGTTTTTGTAGTGCCAAGTAAGAATGTCTGCCATAAGTCTGTCTCGTTAATTTGAATTCATTCCACATTTTGGTACACTGCTTGTAGAGGTTACGGGGGATGGACTTCAACCATGGGGATGTTTTTTTCCTGTAGGACCTCTTAGGGATATGCTGCTGAACAAGTTTAGTTAAAATGTTGACAAAAACTTGTGATGCGTCATCAATATTAAGGTATAGTAGTTCGAAGTCCCAGTCGTACTGTCTTAGGGACACTCGTATTTTGTCATATTTTCCCTTAGGCCAGTCATAAGTTGGGGCAGAAGTCACATCAGGTGGAGGCTCACTTTGGAATAAGTAAGATACTTTGATAGTTACGTGTCCGCACTTGGGGAAAGGCGGATACACACTCACATCCTGAATCCGGTCAGGGTCAGATGTAAAGACAAGGTCTAAAATATTGCCGGATGAAACAAAGGTGGGCTCACAAACCCACTGATGGAGACCGAGCGACTGGAATAGTTCGAGGAACATGGAGTCAAAAGGTGAAATATTTATATGAAGATTGTCATTTTGCCATGAGATTGAGGGGAGGTTAAAATCACCCAAAAGTACGAATTCCTTGCCAGTGCTAAATTCACAGATGAAGTCAATAAGAGCAACATTCTCCTCATATGTATAGGAGGGAGGACGATAAACTGTTAGAACATAGAGGTTGAAAGTAGGAAGATAGAGTACCAAAGTATTTGGAAAACTCCCAGAGTTGACATCCACACAAACCTTAATGTTATTCTTTACATAAACACAAACGCCAGATTTAGGAACGAGGGAATCAAAGTCATGCCTAAATATAGAGTACCCATCGATATTTACAACAGAGTCATTTACCACAGGTTGAAGCCAAGACTCAGTAATCGAGAAAAGAGCGATTTCCTCATTACAACAAAACTCTTTGACATAAGAAACCTTATTAGACAAACAATTTAAATTAGTAAGTGCAATATTTAACAAAAAATGGTGAGGTTGGGTTGTGAGGCTGCGCGTTAGTTTTTTGTGACATGGCCAGCAGTGGTGCCCCGTGTAGAGCCGGAAGCAGCAGCAGTGGCATTGGGATCAGTAGTTAGGGGGGTGCTGGTATCATTGTTGCGGGAAGCAAAGCGTGCTTTTAGTTCCTCCCTCTGTTTGTATGTTAAATCTCTGGTTATATAGACTGAGTTATTCAATCTGAATAACTTTATTACTGTTGAAAAGATGAGACACAATTTCATTAAACTTGGTAGTTACTGTAGCTGCATCGGAACCAAGGCCTCTAATTATCACAGATTCAGCTCTCTTTTCCCTCTCTCTTATCTCCACTGCCTCTTCATGAAGAATAGTTCTAATCTCAGATGTACTGGGGACAGCAGACTGAGCAGAGGGGGAGGGATTAGTAGAGCTATGGCCGCCAGCAAGTCCATTTGATTTTAGATCTCTTAATTCATTTGCCATAATTGATACCTCATGGGATAGTGCTTTGACAGTATCAAAAAGCTGTACGAACTCCCTACCGTCAGTACCAGAAGCAGATCTATTTACACCCTGGCTACGAGCAAGACGACAGGCAGTACACACATAGGTGGTGCCCTTATTAGAATACTCAACAATAATCTTAAAGGCATTATATGGAAGACCAGAACACTTTTGAGCGCCGTGGGTCCAAACAGAACATATCTCACACTCCAAGGAGTCTTCGTTACCAATTATTATGCCACAAGTACCACATGGACTATCATCATCATCAGTGACTGGTACAACGTCAACACCACCCGCGGCAACCAAACTGGATCCAGGGTCACAACCTTTTTTGTCCAGTTGACCCCATCCCCTACCTCTCTCACCAGTCATGGCAGTAGGACAGATGGCTTATACCAGACAATACCAGGGGCGGGTGTGATTGTGGAGGAGAAATCGTGGCAGGTGACGGTGGTGAAGCGACGATAAACAAGTTCACAAAGCGGAGCTCAGAGAGGCACGTCCGACTCCCACCGTGGTGAGAGCACATGAGAGGCTATGTGTTATGACCCCAACAACTTTTATCAGAAATCAAATTTTACATTCAAGTGCCTCAATGCAACTTATGCACCCAATGCACTTCAAGTGACCTATGCAAACAAAATCCCTATTTGGGTTTCCCCGCGGGTCGACCCCTCAGACGGAAGGAATTCCCAAACAAGTCCCTATTCACTTATATCACTTGGGTAAACTGTTATTATTAGCAGCTTTCTTATGGTTTACAGAATAATTTGCTAAAAATATTTAAACAAAGTAATATTCAACAATTCATACTCGATACAATCCGTTTGGGCGGCGAATCGGGAGAGTTAGGCCGCCGATAATTGATCGTTCCTTATTTAAAATAGGAGCAATTAACGGAACTCAATTAATATTCCACAGTGTGCAAAAAACATTAAGTAATAGTTACTTTACTAAAAAAAAAAAAATGTTTTAAACGATTTGATTATATTTCGAAAGCAAACTGTAAAATATATCAGGAGCGATTGTAAACATGTCTAACTCCGAGCACAACAACAGCTCAGATCCTCCCTAAAATTCTCCCATTTAATTTATAACTATTCAATGGATTATTTCTACCTATACTAAGTACACTACATTTGTCTATGTTAAACTTCATTTGCCATTTCTCGGCCCAATTGGACAGAATGGTCAATTCCTCCTGCATTACAACAGCATCAGAATCAGCCCTAATGGCCCTACCTAGCTTAGTATCATCAGCAAATTTACTCAGGTCACTACTTATACCTATGTCAAGATCATTAATATAAATTAAGAATAGCAAGGGTCCCAAAACAGATCCTTGCGGAACTCCACTGCTAACACACCCCCACTCAGATTTAACTCCATCTATACTAACTCTTTGCTGTCTGTCACCAAGCCATGACTGAATCCACCTAAATATACTGCCATCGATCCTGTGTGCTTTAACTTTGCTCAGAAGCCGTAAGTGTGGCACTTGATCAAAAGCCTTACTAAAGTCCAAGTATAAAATATCATAGTTTTCATCATTATCTAATGATTCATACACCTTACTATAAAAAGACAGCAAATTAGTCAGACAAGATTTACCCTTACTAAAGCCATGCTGTGATTCTTTTATCAACTTATGCTTATCCAAGTGATCTCTAATATTCCTTGCTATAATAGATTCCATCATTTTCCCTACCACTGATGTCAAACTTACTGGTCTGAAATTAGACATATTTGTTTTATCCCCTTTCTTAAATATAGGTATCACATTGGCTTTCTTCCATGCCACTGGCACAATGCCACTCTCCAATGATTTTCTAAAGATGCATGCTAGGGGCTCACTTAACACATCCTTACATTCTTTCAAAATTCTAGGAAAGACCTCATCAGGACCGGGTGCTTTACTACTTTTGATTTTATCAATTTCCTTTGTCACTATCTCCTTTGTGATCAAGATATCCGTTAATTTCTCTTCATCATTACCCCGAAAGATCATTGACACCTCAGGTATATTTAGAGTATCCTCCTGTGTAAATACTGAGAGAAAAAAGTCATTTAGCATTCCAGCCATTGAGTCCCTATCACTCACTAATTCTCCATTTGAATCTATAAGTGGGCCTATTTTATCTCTAACCTTAGTTTTGTATAATTGATAAAAACTTTTAGGATCTTTCTTTGCCCTATTTGCCACTTTAATTAACTTTTTAACATCTCTTGCTAGTTCATTATATCTCTGCCTTAAGTGATCCTCTCCATTTTTTATTTTCCTATAAATGCCCTTTTTAATGCCAATATAATGCTTAATTTTATCTGTCATCCATTTTGGGTCATTATTTTTAGTCCTAATCTCCTTATATGGAATGTTAATCATCTGACCTGTAATTAATTGCTCACTTATTCTTTCATACTCCTTCAATTGTAATCTCTTCCTCCTGGTGATTATTGTCTCCACTAACTGATATCATTGAATCTATTCCTGATTTGATTTCATTGCCTGGTTTCTGTACAACTACCTCCAGGTAAGTCCTTAGCCCATTATAATTTGCTCTTCTAAAGTCAGGAATTTTAACATTGTTCATGCTACTATCAATACCATTCCATTTCATCTTGAATCTAATTTCACAATGGTCACTATTACCCAAATTTCCTCCAATCTCAGTATCCTTAATAACTTCTTCCCTATTTGCTAGAACTAAATCCAGTATATTATTACCTCTAGTGGGTTTGTTAATAATCTGCCTCAGAAAATTATCTTGGACAACATTCAAAAATTCCTCAGCCTCCTGATCACCCACAAGAGCTTCCCAGTCTATATTTCTGTAATTAAAATCGCCCATTATACACACATGCTTACTTTTACATGCCCGTTCTATCTCCTGCCACAGAAGATTTGAAGCTTCCTTACTAAGATTTGGTGGTCTGTATAATAATCCTATGACAAGCTTGTTTTTACCTTCCTTTACATTTAGCCATAATGACTCTGTGTTATCATCTAATTTAATTGTACTGTTTACACAACACTGGAGATTATCTTTAATATAAATAATTACCCCTCCTCCTCTCTTCCTATTCCTATCTGTATGGAACATGTTAAAGCCCTCAATCTCAACCTCAGGTTTAAAGTGATTACCTGCCAAATCAAGCCATGACTCTGTTATCGCAATTATATCAAAATTCTCTTCACTCGCTAACGCTCTTAAGAGATCTATCTTATTCCTTATACTCCGACCATTTGTGTAGTATATTTTAAAGTTTTTTTATTATTCCCATCTTCATTGCATCGTGCTTTTTTATTCCTAGTTATCTGCTCATTTACTTGTGCATTAGTCCCCCTATAATGCATCAGTATGCCTTCCCCCCTAGCTATTCCTTTATCTCTGCATCCCTTCCATTTCCTAGACCTGCCCTCTATTCCTGTTATTCCCTTACCTCTAACAGCTTCTAGTTTCCCACCCGTAAGGACCTAATCACACTATCCAGCTTCCCCGATAGAACCTCAACACCTGCCCGACTAAGATGGAGCCCATCCATCGCATACAACCTCCTATTCCCGTAAAACCCACCCCAGACATCTACAAACACCAATCCTAACTCCTCACACAGTCCTTTCACAAATTCATTCAAACCAATTGCACGCGACAACCATTCTACCCCCACATCCAATCTCAGAAGCACACCAGAAACAACACCTTGTACCCTCTGCATGCCCAATTCCGAATAGTTAGTTTTCAAAAAGACCTTGCCCAAATCCTTATGCTTACTTAATAGAAACTTTTGTGTTTCAGATAATACTTAAATTTTTGTTAGTATATATATATATATATATATATATATATATATATATATATATATATATATATATATATATATATATATATTTATTTATTATATGATTAGATTAAGCAAAGCTGATTAATATATTATTTAGGTAAAGTTGAAGACGAGCTGCTCCGAGCGATTTTTGTTTTTTTTTCCTGACCCAAAACAGATGGAATCCTGTGTGTGTTTTGGTTTCGTTCAAGGCGTGTAATAATATGGGTAAATATGTAGATTATCGGCGCGAATGATGGGACGTACTATTTCGTCCGTGTTCCAAAATGTTTCACGTTTTTGGAGTACATTTAAGTTGACGGCTCGTGTGGGGGTAAACACAATGGGGGGACTACACTACGATGATCCTGAGTTTCATTAAATTGGGGGGGGGGTCTGGGGGAATAGCCCCCCAGTATATAATCCTAATTGTTTATAGAATAATAATTCGAAAAGGACTCAAACGCGCATGAATATTCCGACAGGAGTGGACGATAATATTTACACACAAATGTTTTTTTCGGCCGGGCCACTAATCTACATATTTACCATAATATGTTGTTTACGTCACATTTAAAATTAGTTGGTGCCATTTTTGTTTGAAATTATGACTTAGGGGAAAACTAAAAATCCAAAAAATGCAAAATAAAAAACAAAACCAAAAACGAATGTTACTTACATTATTCTGGCAGGTATAGATTCACAATAGTACCAAGGAAGTTGTGGTATCTATCTAGAATTATCATTTTGTAGAGTATTGCCGTATCCGAGTCCTAGCTTATTTTGGATTACTTTTTCTGAGCTGAAATCGGTAATACGGTAAATATATAGACGAGCGGCCCGGCCGATAAGATGTACTATTTCGTCCGTGTTCCAAAATGTTTCACGTTTTTGGAGTACATTTATAGGGGACAGTTCGTGGGGGGGGGGGACAAACATGATGCGTGGACTGCACTACGATGATCCTGGGTTTCATTAAATTGGGGGTGTTCCCCCCAGTATATAATGCTAATTTTTATAATGTTTGGACGTTTACAGAGGTGAATGCTTTAACTACATCATGTCAGCACCTTTAATCGTTTTGCGAATTATAATAAGGGTTGGGGGGGGGGGGTCGGGTATGGCGTCAGAAAACTCAAACGCGCATGAATATTCAGAGACGGGTGAACGATATTATTTACACAAAATAATTATTCCCTGCCGGGCCGCTCGTCTACATGTTTACCGGTAATACTTCAGATTCGGGGCACACGGTAGATGGCGCTGTTAGTCGGTTACAATTTTGGGCTACAATAATGAGTTCCAAGATAATTTCAAAATATTTATGCTAAAAGAATAAAAAATAAAATAAAACGATTAATAAATAATAGATTATATATAAAAAAGAAAGAATTAATAAAATATTGCCAAAATAAGTAACAAAGCGTACAAAACAAGGCATTGTTCATTGATGACTTCAGTTAACCATTATAGCAAAAGAGGAAACATTATGGAAAAGAACGAAACTTAAAAGAAAAACAGCTTCAGTCGCCCGAGGAAAAGATCAGAATTACCCGGAGCAGCTCGTTTTCAACTTAGTAACACTTCAGTTTCGAGGTGCATGGTAGGTGGCACTGTTTATAGGCTACAATTTTGGGCTACAATATATGGTAAATGTTGCGAGTATGGCTGGATGCAATTCTAGCTTATTTTTTGGGCTACTTTTCAGTGTTTTTCTGCTATCACAATGGCCAATCAAAGATCTGTATTCAGTTTTATCAATGACCAATCCGAAAGCTCTATTTGTTTCAAGGCTTTTTGTGCTTTTTATATTGATCAAAACTAGGGTTTTCTTTTATTTTAGATTTTTTTCGGTAACACTTCAGATTCGGGGAGCATGGTAGGTGGCGCTGTTAGTAGGCTACAATTTTGGGCTACAATATATCTCCTATGATATCATATGGTTGCGCCAGATGTGAACAATTACGGCGTTATATTTTTTTGTATATGAGTATATAGTGGGGGGCTGTGCCCCCCAATTGATTGAAACTCGGTATCATCGCAGGGTAGTCCCCCCGCAGTGATATCTCCCCCATGAGCAGTCCCCATGAATTTACTGTTTTTTTTCCCCGACAGCTTTTTACTGGCAGAAAAACCTAACCTAATAACAAACAATGGTAATACTTCAGATTCGGGGCACACGGTAGATGGCGCTGTTAGTCGGCTACAATTTTGGGCTACAGCATATCTCTTACGACATCAGATGGTAGCGTCAGATGTGACCAATCACTGCGTTATATTTTTTTGTTGTTTTGGGGATTTGTAACTTTTAGTCTATTCTTTACTAAATATCTGCGTTCTGCTCGTTTATAGTTTTGTTTCTAAGTTAGGTAAGGTTTCTTGATGTCTTTTTTTGTTTTGTTTTTGTATTTTTTGTTTGCTGTGAACGATAACATCGTAGCTTATAAATAGGCCCTGTTTTGCAAATGTTTTTCTTTCGTTATTGTGTTTTCGTGCTCTTCATGAGCTTCTTTGTTATTCGAATTCGGCTTTACTTTGTATAATCGCGAAAAACTTTTAGATTATCCAGAGGTGCATAAACTAATCAAGAAAGCTATAAAAGTAAGAATTGTTTGTTATTAGATTGAGGGTCCCTGGTTGTCGCAATCTGCGTGAGCGACTAGTGACAGAAATTCTTGCACACCCGCAGAAGTATCCTGTTCAGCTCGGAAGGTCCTATACTGCTGCAATGAAACTCATGAAGATTCCTGGTCAAGCTCCATCAGAATTGTTTCTCGTGGCCTTTGCTAATGTTTACAAGTTGCAAGTGGTAGTTCATCATTCTGCATACAACTCTATTAATTATGACCCTACTCCGGCATTGTCTAATGTTAACTCTAGTTGCAGAGTACACCTCCATTGTTTGGGAGGAACCCACTACAAGCCCATGTGTGAGGAAGATCACTACACCTGATATAAGCAAACCTGACAGTGATATAGACCCTCCCGCTATTGAAGAAGACTGATGATGATACAGATGATCCTACTGTGTCTTTAGTATTGCCTTCTAATATGGTTTGCAGCACTGCTCACTCATCTGGTCATTATTGTAGAGTTCCTGTATTGGTGAGCGTTGTTACTCTTGAACAGCTCAATTTGTCATCTGCTGTTCATCCCTGTCTTATGAGAATACGCTCATTTGGTAAAATTCTGCTCACTGAAGGGTCTGTTGATATTGAGCTTAGCTTTCCACCAAATAATGACCCTGTTACTGTCTCTTGTGTTGTTATACCCAATCAAGATCTGCCTTGCTGCCTGTTACTGGGAGCTGATACCATAAAACAGCTGGGGGGATGGTTGAACTCTTCAAATCCACACTCGTGCAGGGCAGCTTGTGCAACTTTGGCCTTGTGGACTTTGATGACATTGAAGTTGATCATGGAGTGTGAGGTTTCTAGGGACCCAACAGGCAGAGACCTTGGTCATGGCCAAATTGTCGTGGATGATGTTAATAACACTTCCATGTGATATTTTAAGTTCTCGCTCGATTTCTTCAACCTTTCCTCGTCGATTTTCAAGGATCATCCTCTCCACATAGGCCACATTGTCCTTTTGGTCATGTCTGATGGGGGTCATCTTCAAGGGACTCACAACCATGGCGGAACTTCCTATTCCAGCGACCAATGGTTGCATAGGAAGGGGCGGTGTCGGTGTACACTGCAACCATGCGTTCATGGATCTCTTTTGCATTGGTCAAAAATTTGATCACTGCATATGTACACCTCTGGTGTTCAAATCAGTCCTTGCTGTCATTTTTGTAGTGGGGACCAATCGGTTTCCCACCTTTTATTGGATTGCAACCATTTTGCCATTCTCTGGTTGTCCTGTTTCCCCAACCCTTTTAACTATTCCTCCTCACACCCGTCTTTGATTCATATTGGTGGAGGAAACTTTTATCCCTTCATTTTTTTAATTTTTGTCACAAAGTGATCTCCACCTTTTATAGATGATTTGCCTTGTTTTATCCTAGCTGCCATATAGAATCCACTTGGATTGGGCAGCAACCCACTGGTTCCTTACCTTAAACCTTAAATCTCATCAGTAAATAGGACCAATCTACTTCTAAGACCCTGGGTAACAATTAATATAAACAAGAAATAGAACAGGGCCCAACACTGAACCTTGTGGGACACCACTGACAGCATCAATAAAATTACTAGAAGAACCATGGAACACTACCTTAATATTTCTTCCAATCAAGAAATCACCAATCCAGCCAAGAAGAGGATTGCCAATACCAAGTAGAGACAACTTATCCTTCAAAATTCTATGATTGATTACATCGAATGCCTTTCAGAAGTCAAAGTAAAGCACATCAACAGTTATACTAGAATCTATATACTAAATCACATAACCATGTGTAATCAATAACTGGTCAGTCACTGACAAACCAGTACTAAAACCAAATTGCATAGGTGAGATAAGAGAATTTGACTCTAAATAATTGTATAGTTGGCCAAATAGATGTTAGACTTGTGGGTCAGAGTGCATACCACCTTTAAATAAAGGCATAAAATTGGCTAATTTCTACTGAATTGGTACATGCATTGATGAGATACTGGAATTAAAAATAAGGCATATAGGAAAACATAAGGCAGCTGACATTTCTTAAAAACAATAGAGGGAAGACCCTCCAGACCACACCTAGAGGAGGGCTTTAAGTTGTTGATGGCAGAAAAAGGTCATACAGAAAACTTTCTGTAGGGGAGATATGATTGAGCTTTTTAATCTGTTCTGGGAATGATAAATTAGATTTTAGCAAGTTATTTGAGTTGGAAAGTAGTAATAGGACTAGGGGTCACCACTTAAAAATTAAAAAAAACAGAGGTGTAGGTTGGATGTTAGAAAATATTTTTTCACCAATAGAGTGGTAGATTACTGGAATAGTTTACCATCTGAGATGGTAGACAGTCCAAACTTAAATGAATTCAAACACAGATTAGATGATTATATGGGGAGGGAGGGTTAAACATAACATAATTTCACAGCTGACAAAAGCCACAAGGGCCTATCAAAGGTCATCCGCATCTGTCAAAACCCACCCACAAAATGCATCCATAGGATTGTGTCAGATGCATCTACAATATACAATTTAAACAATCCATAGGATTGTGTCTGATCATACATCTAAAATATAAAATTACTACAGTATTCAAAAACAAAAAGCATCATCATCAAGACTCATCAAAATCCAAATAAATCGTAATATACAATAATAAAAAACTGCATCCACAGGAATATATCCAGAATACCCCCAAAGTTAACCCTCCCTTCCCATATAATCATCTAATCTGTGTTTGAATACATTCAAGTTTGGACTGTCTACTGTCTCAGATGGCAAACTATTCCAGTAATCTACCACTCTTGGTGAAAAAATATTTTCTAACATCCAACCTGGACCTCTGTTTTTTAATTTTTAAGTGGTGACCCCTAGTCTTATTAATACCTTCCAAATCAAATACCTTGCTAAAATCCAACTTATCCATCCCAGAACAAATTTTAAAAAGCTCAATCATATCTCCCCTCACACATCTTCATATTCAAGGTGCTTCAGGGAAGGTATTATTTTTATTGCCCTCCTTTGTACTGACTCTAGCATGTGGATGTCATGTCTAAAATGTGGTGACCATGCTTGTATACAGTACTCTAAATGTGGCCTAACATACAAGTTGTAGAGTTTAAGGATAACCTCTTTACTGTTGTAGCTAACATTCCTCTTAATCTATCCTAGCACCCTATTTGCTCTATTTTTTGCCTCAATACACTGCTTTGAAGACTTCAGTGACCTATTTACTACTGGCCAATGCCCATCCATTTCATAGCTAAATTTCCTTCCCATGTTAAGAACTTAGCATTTTTTAAGGTTAAACGTCATTTGCCACTTCTGAGCCCAAGCTAATAACTTATTTATGTCACTCTGCACTTTAAAGCTACCCTCAACTTCTTTGACTACAGCTGCCAATTTAGTGTCATCTGCAAAAATTGACACTGCTATTTACAGCCTCCCCAAGATCATTTATATAAACTATGAATAATAAAGGGCCTAGAACGGATCCCTGATGTATGCCACTGATAATGTCCCTACACTGTGACTTCACCCCATTTAGCACAACTCTCTATTTCCTCTCTTTCAGCCATTCAGTTATCCAATTCAAAACTTTACCACATATTCCAGGCATTTTTAATTTGTGAACTAGTCTCCTATGTGGAACCTTATCAAAAGCTTTGCTAAAATCTAAGTAAATTACATCAACATTCTGTCCCTTATCTAATTGTTTAGTAACATAATCCATAACATCCAGTAAATTTGTTAAACACAATCTACCTCTTCTAAACCCATGCTGAGCATTATTTATTAACCTACCATACTCTAGATGGTCAGAAATCCCCTTCTTAACTATCTTCTCAAGGATTTTACAAACAATAGAAGTTAAGCTTACCGGCCTAAAGTTATTTGGGTCCTCTTTACTTAACTTTTTAAAAATTGGCACTACATACGCTAATTTCCAATCGTTGGTATTTCTCCAAACTCTAGTGGTCTAGTATATATCTTTTCAAGAGCTACTGCAATAATATCTAAAGCTTCTTTGAGTAACCTAGAATGAATGTTGTCTGGGCCAGATGACTTACTAGTATTTAACTCCAATATAAGCCCTTTAATTATTTCCCTGTTCACATTAACGGTATTTAACACTACTTCCATTGACCTAGAATTATCATCCATTAATCTACCTTGATTCTCTTGTGTAAATACTGAAGAAAGATGATAATTAAGAACCTCTAATAGTTCCTCATCAGATTCTTTCAAAACTCCTTCATATCTAATAGGCCCTATTTTATCACTGTTAGATTTGTTATTAATTCTATAATAGCTAAAGAATTTTCTTGGATCTTTATTATTATTTTGAGCTAAATTAATTTCTGCAGCTCTTTTGCTCTTCTTAGTAATCTTATTTAGCTCATTTCTGGTCGACCTATAATGATTTAAATTCTCAAAAGTACTTTCTCTCTGTAATCTCTGGTATGCCCTTTTTTTCTCAAAGTTTTCCTAGCTATCTTGTGATTCCACCACAATGGCTTCCTACATTTCTTCTTAATAGCCTTCATTGGAATACACAGCTCCCGGACTACTTTTAGTATAGTCTTAATTTTAAGAGTGCCCCACATCTCAAGTATTCTTTCCCCTGAATTCTATATCCCACCTAATCTGATTTAGCAAATTTTGTAATTTATCGTAATCTCCCCTATAAAAATTTGAATTTTGTTGATGTTCTACCATTCACTATTCCCAAGTTAAAATGAACCATCTGATGATCACTATTTCCCAATGCTTCTCTGACAGTCAATTCTTGAACCAAGTGATCATTATTTGAAAGAACCAGATCTAAGATATTGGCACCCCTTGTTGGCTTATTAACAAATTGAGTAAAAAAATTATCCTCAAAGCATTCTATAAACTTACTCTATCTCCTCTGCATCTCTTTCCTTTCCCTGCCCCACCCTGTACTCTTATATTTCCCTGACCACTATCAGTAACTAATTTCCCGCCTGCAAAGACCCAATGACACTAACTCCTGCCACAACACGTCAACACCAGCCCGGCTTAGATGGAGTCTATCCAATGCCTTATTCCCATAAACCCATTCCAAACATCTACAAACACTAATCCCGACTCCTCACACAGGCCTTTCACATACTCATTCAGTCCAATTGCACAAGACAACCATTCCATCCCGACATCCAATCTCGGAAGTACACCTGAAACAACACCTTTCACTCTACTTTCACTCATCCTTTCAACTAATCTTTTGTACCTCTCTTGTAACTCACTTGAACCCACCTTCTTTACATCATTTACTCACATGCATAATCACACTGCATCCCTCTCACACCCAGACACCAGACTATCATACTTCTCAGACACATCATTTACACTAGAACCCAGCAAACAAACTCTCACTCCCTTCCATTTGCTTGCACTTAACTTCCTATCTAAATATCTAATCTGAGAGTCACCCATCACAAGCACCTCAGTCATCCTCCGAGTCCCCCTAGGCCTAACATTACCCTCCCTCCTGTTCTCATTCAAACTACCACTTATTTCACTTTCTGCCACAACCACATCAGACAAATCACTTTCAACCTCTTCCTCTCTCAGGGCATCAAATCTGTTAGTCCACGTAACCGGTTCCATGTTCTCATTACCCTCCCTCCTGTTCTCATTCAAACTACCACTTATTTTACTTTCTGCCACAACCATATCAGACAAATCACATTCAACCTCTTCCTCTCTCAGGGCATCGAATCTGTTAGTCCACCTAACCGGTTCCATGTTCTGCTTACTCACAGACCTAACCTGTCCTAACTGATCTAATCTATCCATATTCACCCACCATTCATCTTTACTCACATCAGTCACTTCTTTCTCTCCAGTCCCTAGTTTAGGCCTATCTTCCACCCTCCTGGTCTGAGCCACATTCTTCATGCGTACACTCGCATCCCTTCTCACTTCATTCACCAACTCACTTGATCTCTTACACTCATCACGCAACTGACTTATCTCTACCAAAGCCACATTTGCACTAGTCACATAACAAACCGGCCATACTCAGATCATCCAAAGCAACAGCCATACTGAGAAACTTTTCAAAATATTTATTTTAAAATTCCTTTAGTATTATGTCTATTACTCAAAGTTAACTATCTTCCCGAACTTAAATATATTACACCAAAAAATCCAAAATGAAAAAATGTCACTGAATAAAGAGCTGGCTGAGAACACTTCCAATCGCTACCAACCCTGTTAAACTGGGTTGGGGGGGGGGGGGTATTCTGGACTCATTCCTATTGATGCAGTTTTTTATTATTGTATATTATGATTGATTTTGATGAGTCTTGATGATGATGCTTTTTGTTTTTGACACATTCCTGTGGGTGGTTCTAATTGTATATTGTGACTAGAGGTCACCACTTGAAAATTAAAAAGCAAGGGTGTAGGTTGGATTTAAGAAAGTATTTTTTCACCAATAGAGTGGTAGACTTCTGGAACAAATTGCCGCAGAGGGTAGTAGGTAGTCCAAATCTAAATGTATTTAAGAGTAGGTTGGATGAGTTTATGGGAAGGGAAGGTTGTGATGGTTCCTAAGTTTTGTATATATTAATATTGTTTGTATATATCTATAGCTGCATGATTTAGTTCTTGACAAGCCTTGATTGGTGATACCCTTGTTTCTGGATGCAATCCTCTGGATGTAGTTTTCCTGGGAGTTTGGGTGCCTTGAAAAAGAGGCCGCTTGACTCGGATGACCTATGATGAGCCCTTGTGGCTTTTGTCATCCGTTATATTATATTGTGGGGGACTTTGATTTTGTCTTCCCCTGGTGATGGTGCTTTTTGTGGGTGGGTTTTGACGGAGGCGGATGACCTTTGATAGGCCCTTGTGGCTTTTGTCATCCGTGTAATTATGTTATGTTATGTTATGTTATGATCCGACACAATCCTATGATGAATTGTTTAAATTGCATATTGTAGATGCATAATCTGACATAATCCTATGGATGCATTTTGTGGGTGGGTTTTGACAGATGCGGATGACCTTTGATAGGACCTTGTGGCTTTTGTCATTGTGAAGAAGTTTATGTTATGTTATGTTGAACACTGAAGAAAACTGAGTCACCAGTTGATTGACCATCACCTCAGCATCACTGAACCAAGATCCATCTGCTAGAAGAGGACCAACCGATGGTCAATTAATTTTCTTTTTCCTCAAGTATAAATGGAAGCATTTGGGATCATTATTAGTTAATTAATATTCGTATCGGATAGTGCTCTTCTTACATTATCTTTATATGATATGTTAGCATCTCTAAACTGTAGCCAGGCCTGTACTGCTTGAGGGGAATTATGACCAAGCAAAGACCCATCATGTTTTAAAAGTTTTCTGCCTTGTAAGGGCTTTAAATATGTTTCTGATCCATGGTATTTTTTAGGACATGGATGACATAATCGGGATGTTTAAAGGACACTACATTTAAACAATATACCTATGTGGTCACAACATGAGAGGTGCAGTGAAATTCAAATCAGAAATTCATCATGATCCGAGGTCAGAACTAGATCCAGCACATTATGTATTAGAGTGAAGAAAGATAGGGAATGTAATCCCCTGGAACAAGCCCAAAGAGTTTAAAATATCTAGAAAGGAAAGAGAGAACCCAGATTGAGCAAATGAAATTAGAACAGACCCGTCAATACTGGGAAAATTGAAATCACCCAGTAGCAGTGTAGCGGGCCAAAAATAGATCTCTAATCCCAATCGATAATCGATCCAACCCGCTTCCTACACTGTCCAGACGTGAGAAATCGAGGGAGAATAAAACGGATTGTATATACAGTCCCTTTACTTACAAAAAAATACAATGATAGTTACAGTTTATATTTACAAAATTTTATATTTACTAGGGAAGTGTGCACACTTCAAAATGAGGCTAAATTCCCCAATCAAAATAACGATACCAAACGAGAATCTTATAACGGGCGGATACAACAATTTACGTAAATTCTACACAAAACAAAAAAACACAACCACAACCGAACGAAAAGGGGACACGCGCTATGACTTGCTGGAGGTGGGTGGTAGTTGGTTAACTAGAAGGAGGCAGGATTGTCAACGAAGGCAGGTATGGCGGTTCAGGTGGTTAGAGACACGAAAGCCTTCCTCTCAGGGCTGGGTGGAGCACTCTTCTATAGAACCCCTCTTGCTGCCAGTCCACACTTCCACTCTCTGAAGAAGAGATATATCCTCCTTCAGTGACCCATTTATTTATACATGAATGGCCAAACTAATAAGTGGGCATTACCCAAAAATACATCGACTAGCTTACCTCTTTCCAGAATAACGCTTTGTTAAAAGTTAATTTAAACAAAGAACTATCTTATTATAGTGATATTTCAAAATTAGCTATTATCTTTCCAGAATAACGCCTGGAAAGAAAGAAAAACATGGTAATCATTTTATACATGAATTAAACAAAAATAAAACAAACCCATTCCCATTCACACACATTCTTACAGAGGGAGGGAGAGGGTACTGAGAAAAGGGGTGGGAGAATGGCCCTTTTACACACACTCACATTCGCCCCACCACACCCCTCCTTCCTTAAGCCATTCGACCAGCCACTCACTAAACCCTTTCAATCACTCTCCACGGTACCACTTGTGCTCAATCGCACCCTTCTGCACCCATTCACACTCTTCTACTGGTCCCTGGCTACGCGTAGCAATTAGTCGGGATTGTTCGTCAGTCGTCCTGTCAGTCTCATCGTCACTATTTATCATCTCATCAACCATACTCTTAGCCCTCATTACCAGTTCTCCCATCTCACGACAGAATTCTTTCATACTCTTCCGTTCAGAACCCTCACTCTTCATACCCCCATTCATCAGCTCCTCACTCACAGCTCTCATCCAACTCAAGGTACATTCTTGCGAAACAGACAGGTCACTCACATCCCCTGTATTCTCAACAGGCATACCAGAAACCCCTTCGACTGGTTCCCACCAGAAACCTGAAAAATCCGCCACTTCATCATTCACTACATCAAACTCACCCCTACTATTACCATTCATAAAACCCGAAAAATCAGCCACACTAGGTTCATTCTGCCCAAACACACTATCATTCATACTGTTCCCAAAACCAGAAAAATCAGGCACAGGCAGCTCACTCACTCGTCTACTTATACCAGCCAAATCACTCACCTGTTTACGCAAAAACTCAATCTCCCTTTCAAGATCCCCCATACCAGAAACACTCTGCTCAGACTTACTTTCATTCGTACTTGCATTCTTCCTTTCACCCTTCTTTGTACGCTTTCTACTCCTCGAGACTAAGACTAGCTCTTTCCCAGACAGATCCATTCTATCACATTCAATCTCATCATCATGCACTTTACCTCTTTCTCTACACAGTCCATACACCGGATGGCTCACCAGGTAGTCAGGAGGTTCTCTCCATCTCCTTAACTGACTCTGATGAGCCCGCACTCTCTCAGTCATGCCGTCATTCAAACTCTCCAAAACATACGTTACCCCATTTTCCCAAACTCTCACAACTCTATAAGGTCCATCAAACTTCTCACTCATCTTTGATACATTCAACCTACCCTTCACTTCTTTCACCTTCAATACTTTTGTACCTAATTCAAATGAACGGAACCTTTCATGCGCCTCACGCCATACACTCTGCTCACTTTCACTCAAACGAAACCTATCTTTCACTCGCCTTTCAAAATTCATTACAAACTGACATGGGGACATTCCAGTTGCACTATGCACAGTTGAATTATACGCCCACAACACTCTCCCCAGACACACATCCCAGTCATTCACTGTCGTACTCATCATTCTCAACATCTCACACAAGGTTCTTATAGTCTGTTCAGCCAATCCATTTGAAGACGGTACATACGGAGTTGTTCTCACATGCTCCACACCATTCTCTCTCAACATTTGCTCAAACACTTCCCCTACAAATTCAGGCCCATTATCACTCAGACATCTTCTAGGCTTCCATACACACATAGGAAAGAACAACTGCTCAACCACACGCGCAACAGTCACACTCCTTTTATCTCTCACAGGCGCTGCATACACAAACTTACTTTTATGGTCAACCATCACAACCATACCAACATTCCCAGCACTCGTACGCGGCAAAGACACACAATCAATCACTACCAATTCAAACGGTTCTTTCGCATCAACTTTCAACATCGGTGGTTTCACTTGCACACCTTGCACCTTTCGCTTCTGACACCTTTCACACGTAGTTGCAACATCATTCACAACAGTTCTCAGAAACGGGTGGAACACATGCTCCTTCATACACTCCCACAGCTTAAACTTACCCATATGCCCATAATTATCATGCACAACCTTCACCAGACCAATCATACCAACTAAGGACATCACAGGTACATACATATCATCACCACCCTTCACATGCCTCACAAAATATACAACATCCATACAAACAACAAAATCCTTAGCATACCTTTTAAAATCACTTAAACACTCTGGCCATTCATTCAAATCAACACGCATCATTACACACCTCTTCAACTCACTAACAAAAGGACACATCTCTTGCATCTCTAGAATATCATCATCACTTAAAATCTCATTCTCATCATCCATGACCAACTCAATCATACCGCAAAACTTGACAACATTCTTTGCACACTCATTCAACCTCATCACCTCACATTCACCTTTCATAAGACGATCCTTATCAGCATCCAAAGACAAATCATTCAATCTCATAAAGTCTACACCAAGCAAGAAACAACAAGGCATTTGCTCACCTTTCAGAATCACAAAGTCATGCTTCACATTCACACCATTACCCAAACTCACTTTCAGACTAACCTGTTCCCATGCCACTATCATGCCATTCCCTAATCCACTTATCCGTAACTCCACAGGTTTATGCTCGCAACATCTAAACTCTTCATACTTACTCAGAATATTCTCATTCACTAAAGACACTTGCGCTCCAGTATCAATCAAACCACAGAACAACCTTTCACCAACTTTCACTCTCGCTTCCATCATATCAGGTCCACCATGTTCGCAATACACAGAAGGAACAAGCACACCAACATCAGCACTGATATCCACACTGTCATTAACTCCCATATCATCACTCAACACACACTCATCTTCATCCAGACAATCATTCTTCTCTCTTATATATGAACACTTTTCAATTACCCAATTGTAGTGCACACCGCTCAAACATTGCAGATGTACCACATTAGGATTCAAACCCTTCATCTTCTCATCCTTGTACACAATCGGCCTCTCACCACCAAAGTGCACATAAACAATCACTCCATACAAACGACTCACTACAATCAACACTTCCTGAAATGGCGGAACCCCTTGCATACACATCGCTCTCAATTCTTTCATGAAGTTCCGCACCTTTGCCATACCAATGCTTTCAGGCTTCCTACACACTTCATTCATTACCTCCTTCCTTAAATCATCTACACTATCGGGCACTCTCACATCTACTCCATCACTCTTCAAATCTTGCAAACCATTCCATACACTCTCAAACAAGGAATCACCACCACCCTTACTCTCTTTTCCATTCATAATTCCTTTCGGCAAATACTCAGGATCACTCACTCCACACACATTTTCATCATTCGTACCAGGATACCTTGACATCAAATCAGCCACTCCATTCCGTTCACCAGGCACATACTCAATCACATAGTCAAAGTCACTCAAATCTTCCAAAGTCCTTGCAATCCTACTATCGGCCCACTTCATACGCTGCAGATACACAAGAGGTTGATGATCGGTTTTTATCACAAACCTCACACCATACAAAAATGGACGCAACACTTTCAAACAATATCTTATCGCAGCCAGCTCTCATTCCACAGTCGAATACTTTCGTTCTGCAACATTCATAGCCTTGGATACATACCCAATTATTCGCCTGACATTCTCTCCATTCAAACGCTGCTCTTGCATCAGAAAACCTCCCATACAATACCCACTCGCATCTGTATACAATTCAAGCATTTTAGCATTTACACTATAATCTGGGTAAGCCAATTCAACATCTTCAGCCGCTGCCTCTTTCAGTCTCTCATACGCCTCATTCATCTTATCATTCCACTTGACAACCGTACTACCTTTCTTGCCCATCCACTCAGTCAGAGGCTTACTCACACCAGAACAATCACGTATAAACTTTCGCTGGAACTCAATCAAACCCAAAAATGACTTCAGTTGCTTCACAGTCACCGGTTTAGGAAACATTCGCACCTTCTCAACATACTTCGATGATTTTCGCAATCCATTCTCACTCACCATATGCCCAAGGAATTCCACTTCTTTCGCAAACCATTCACACTTCGCTACTTTCACCTTCACACCAACACTCTCCAACGTTCTCAACACATCATTCACCAATCTCATATGCTCCTCAAAAGTCTCAGTCATAATCAAAATATCATCTATAAACGCAATCACATTCTTACTCGCAAACTTACTCAACACAACATTCATTGCCCGCTGGAAGGCTCCGGGAGCATTAGCCAACCCAAAGCTGAGGTTCCGGAACTGGTAATGCCTCTTTGAGGAAGAGAAGGCAGTTACTGGCCGGCTCTCCTCAGCAATGGGCATCTGGTAATACCCCCGTACCAGATCCAGCTTCGTAAACTACTCCATCCCATGCATACTATACACACACTCAGATACCACACACATCGGAAACCTTTCTTTCACAGTCCTTTCATTCACCTTTCGATAATCCACACACAGACGCAATCTTCCATCCGGCTTACGTACAGGTACAATTGGACTATTCCATGCACTCTCACTCTCCTCAATCACCCCCAATTGCTCCAATTCCAAACACTGCTCCTCAATCTCTTCAGCAACCGGACGTGGGAAATGCCTTGGCCGCTGATAGATTGGGGAGTCCTCCTTCAGGACAATCTTGAATTCCGGGAGCTTTGCAACCCCAAAATCCAGATCACCCTTACTGAGGGCTCCCTTTCGCTCAAATATCATTCGATACACATCCTCCCTTTCATACTCAGTCAAACATCCATCCAATTTCACCATGTCCTTCACCTCATTAAACATCCATTCACATGTCTTTTCATTCACAACATTCACCCTGATATCCGTACTATCATCCATACCTACATCATTGACAGTGGAGAGGTGGCCCAGTACATCTCCGACTTGGATTCCCCTCACCTGCCCTTTCACACTGGGGTCTGCCTGCACACATACAAAAGGATCATTCATTCTCATCAAGCCATCAAACACACAAGCAACACACCTTACCTTATAACACGCATCCTTTCCATCCAATATCACAGTGTTCTCACTCACATTCAAACTAACATCCTTACTCCAACTCACTCTAACAGACACCCTTTCACCCTTCACAAGCCTTACATTCTCCATAGCAGTCACCTCAATATCAGTAAACACACTCCTCAAAACGCTACCATCTTTCCCTACATACAACTTATACACCCCATTTTTACCAATCTTTCTCTCAATCTGATCACTCGCAGGATGCACAACCATACGATTCATTTTCATAAAATCATAGCCCAAAATCACACCATACTCACTACTCACCTTATCAATCACAGAAAATTCACATTCATTCATCATCATACCATGCATTCGAACAGGTGACCTTATCATTCCAATCACAGGCACTCTCCTATTACCAATACCTACTAAACTACCCTTGCACTCAGACAGGAGGGCTTTCTCGCTAACCTTGTCATACACATCTTTATACACCAAGCTCGCCTTGCATCCAGAATCTATTAAAGCCAAACACTCAATTCCATTCAATTCCACCTTCACACTCAGACACTCATACTTCCTACCAGACAGCACTTTCACACTAGACAGACTTACCAACACATTACTCACACTAATGCACCCAGAGGATACTTCAGCAGGTACCCTCTTACCATTCAGTTTCCCGCTTCAGACTTTCCATTCACACCTTGCGCTCTCAGTCTAATCCAACACTTTTCACTTGAATGTCCTTCCATCGCACAATAGCTACATACATTCCTCTGGTCACGACACATCCTTGCATAATGACCAGCCTTTCCACAATTACCACATGCATATTTCATACTTTCCCCACCAGTTGCTCCACCATTCAACCTCGGACAATCTTTCTTCAAATGGCCTATTTCTTTACACTCGAAGCACTCTTTCACACTTTCCTGGCAATCCTTTATCATATGCCCTTTCTTACCACACCCAAAACACGCACCAGATGTCCACCTACATTCTGCCAACATATGACCTTTCCTTCCACACCGACGACATTCCACAATCTTTCTCCCACCATTCGGTCTCTCATTTGCTGGGACATACCTCGGTTTCTCTCTCATATATCCCTTCCCACGCTTGAAATTCATCTGCCCCCTTCCATTCGACCACCCTCCATTTGCCCATCCATTCTGCCGGCCCAGGAAGTTTGACATCACTCCAGCTGGTGCAGCCTTCAGGGCATCCCTGTAGCTGACAAACTGCTGGGGTGGATGAAAGCTCCTGGGCTTCTTACCCCCAACATTCACACTGTACCATCCATCCTCTTCTAGATCGCTTTCATCATCAAATCGTCCATCTTCTAACAGTTCCAACACATCCTCCCACATCAACCGTTCACCTGTCAGTCTCACTCTCTCCTTTCTCTTTCCACTCAGCCATTCACTCACCTTTCGCGGGATCGTGTCCAAAAACTTCCTCATGAGTGGTTTACATTCATTTACATCATCATCACCATACCTCGTTCTTGCCATACTCTCAAGCCTATGTGCATACATATTCACACTTTCACTCTTCCCAATTCGAGCCTTCTCAAATTCATTCACCCTCTTATACTTCACACTCTCTTTCATTCGTTTCACCTGCCCAATCAATCTCTTCTTCACTACATCGTACTTTGGCTCTCCCACACTCGTTATCACTCGCAAGAACTCCAACACTTTCCCATCCAAACAATCTCCCAGAACACTCACCCAGTGACCCTTGTTCTGCGGGTACTTGAGCTTGCAGTACCGCTCAAAATCCCCGAAGAACTCATCCATACTCTTTCCCCCATGCAATCTAAACTTATCAATCCTTGGCACTTCCCTAATCAAAATTCCTTTTCCCACATTCACTTCACTCTCCGAAGAGCTACTCTCGGTCTCACTCATTCCAATCATATCGTCACTCTCTCCCTCATCTGAGTATAGCGAATCCACACTCTTCCCTCTCGCCTTCCTATCCTTAACCTTAGAACCATGCTTACTTCCTCTCTTCCATTCACCCCCTTTCCTACCACTCACAGTATCTTCTTTAGACTCAACCCTACTGCCATCCATTCCATTTAGCGGAGTCCCTTCAGTAGGAGCAGGGGTCAGGGTTGTAGGTCCTGGGACTGATCCAGCCCCTGTCATCATGTTATACAGGTCCTGCATTCGTCGGTCCGTCTGATCCTGTCGGTCTCCCATTTCCTTCTTCATCTTATCAGTCTTTTCATTCATCCCTTTTATTTTATTCTCCATTCCCTCCATCATTCCCCGCAACATTTCACACTCCTCTTCTTTCTTTCTCAACTCCAGTCTCAATCGCACTACTTCTTCATTCAACGTTTCCGCTACAGCCATTGTTCCCAAGTTAGTAAAAAGATAGGAGAAGGGAAAAATCAATCAAACTACTTGTCACACTAATTGGGTATGGGCTGCAATCCAATCCAGTCACGCTCCCAGTTTCGAAGTCTCACGTCCCTATTCGGGCGCCAAATGTAGCGGGCCAAAAATAGATCTCTAATCCCAATCGATAATCGATCCAACCCGCTTCCTACACTGTCCGGACGTGAGAAATCGAGGGAGAATAAAACGGATTGTATATACAGTCCCTTTACTTACAAAAAATACAATGATAGTTACAGTTTATATTTACAAAATTTTATATTTACTAGGGAAGTGTGCACACTTCAAAATGAGGCTAAATTCCCCAATCAAAATAACGATACCAAACGAGAATCTTATAACGGGCGGATACAACAATTTACGTAAATTCTACACAAAACAAAAAAACACAACCACAACCGAACGAAAAGGGGACACGCGCTATGACTTGCTGGAGGTGGGTGGTAGTTGGTTAACTAGAAGGAGGCAGGATTGTCAACGAAGGCAGGTATGGCGGTTCAGGTGGTTAGAGACACGAAAGCCTTCCTCTCAGGGCTGGGTGGAGCACTCTTCTATAGAACCCCTCTTGCTGCCAGTCCACACTTCCACTCTCTGAAGAAGAGATATATCCTCCTTCAGTGACCCATTTATTTATACATGGATGGCCAAACTAATAAGTGGGCATTACCCGAAAATACATCGACTAGCTTACCTCTTTCCAGAATAACGCTTCGTTAAAAGTTAATTTAAACAAAGAACTATCTTATTATAGTGATATTTCAAAATTAGCTATTATCTTTCCAGAATAACGCCTGGAAAGAAAGAAAAACATGGTAATCATTTTATACATGAATTAAACAAAAATAAAACAAACCCATTCCCATTCACACACATTCTTACAGAGGGAGGGAGAGGGTACTGAGAAAAGGGGTGGGAGAATGGCCCTTTTACACACACTCACATTCGCCCCACCACAGCAGCACATCCCTACAAGAATAAAAAGAATCAAGAAATGAAAGTAACACAACATTCTCTTTGATTGAGTAGCTGGGTGGTCTGTAAACAACCATAACAAAAATTTTATAGGATGGCAAATAAACTCTCAGTGTTAGGATGACACTGAAAAATCTGATCAATCTTAATTGATGTATCAATATAAATACCAACTCCATGTTAGGGATAGTCTGAGGGAGAATCATTTCTTATAAAGACAAAACTAAGAATATCCACCACAGAAGTATTAACTGATTTAGTAAGCCAGGTTTCAGTGATAGCAACAACCCTAACACCATTAGAAATACAAAAATTGAAAATGAAACTAACTTTGTTTGACAATCAATTAACATTAAGTAAGCAAAACACAAGAAAGATTTTTACAGGCTTATTTATGTACATTAGTTTTGAAAATTGGCAACTTGGGGCAAAACTGAAGTATTTGGTTGTCAGTGAGCAGGGGTGGCAGCTGCAAGACTAGTTGAAGTAGAGGGAGTATTATTCATGGGTGGATTTAATGGAAGGGCATTGGAACAGGAAACAGGAGCACTTCCAGCCATTGACTTAAGTCAATTTGCTAACTTAGATCTTTTTTCTCTATAGTCCAAACATTGTTTATAGGTCAGGTCACGGTTGATAAATACAGGGCTGGGAGCGGTGTCACTTTTTTTGTTTAATTTAGAATTTAATATTTTTCATATTTTCTGTGAATTTTGATACTTCTTTTTTCATCTTTATAATTCCACTGAATAAAATCTAATTAATAGTAGCAGTTTTTTTTTTGTAGTTGAATTTACACTGATTAAAATACTCCCCAGGTGTTTATGCCTTCGGGATATGATATTTTGGACTGATAACCAGTTGCTCAATGTTTAATGATGGAGTTCCAAAAGAATTTTCATTGTTGAAAAATAAATTATCTTATTTAATTACCTAAGCTTCAGGGCCATATCTTAAAGGCAAATTAATTAAGGATATATCCAATTCATTTTTTAGCATTTTATATGAGGAGACAACACATGCTGAAAACTTTAAAGAATTACAAATTTGTATAAGATATTTTTCCGAAACTAAGGGGCACAAGCCATTTGAAAAAAAATTTTTAGGGCATGCTCTTGCAGAAACTATTGTTGAAAAAATAAATGACTCACTTAACATTTCAAATTTAAAATATGAAAACATGTTGATGTTAGGATCTGATGGTCCAAATGTTAATAAGTAAATTTTTAGAAATATAAATGAAATCATAAAACAGACACGCGGCAAGAGCTTACTTGATGTAGGAACATGCAATTTGCATATGGTTAATAATGCCTTCAAAAACGCTATTCAATCATTTGGTACTGATGGCTCATGCTGTCCACTATTATTGGAAGCATTACATAACTTTTTTGATGATTGGTCAGGGCGATGGCAAGATTTTAAACAAATTCACAAGATCTTGAAACATGTGTCCAGTAGATGGCTATCTTTGGAAGCAGCAGCTATCAGATTTTTGAATCAGTTTTCTGACATACCAAAATATTTTTTAACGTATATTCCAGAAAAAAAAGAAACTAAGAACTTGATAAGCAACAATTATAGCAGAGATGAAATTTGTGTAGGTGCGTGGCCAATTTTTACTAAATTTAGTAAAAAATTTCAAACATGCAGCCCATTAATTCACCAACTGCATGATGAGTTAATGAATGTTGCCAATAAAATATAAGCAGGATATTCAAAAGCTCTGCCCTTACTTCAGCAAATGGCTCTGAAGATATAAAAAAACATAAAATAAATAGGAAACCAGTACCTTACTTTTGAAACATCATGAGATTTGTGGTAGTGGTATTTAAAGTGAGTATAACAGCCTGCTGGAAGAAAAAAAGAGAAGATTTTGTTAAAAATTTGCCGTTTTTATAAAAAGGTTTATTGTACCTACTGAATAAATCCTCATTAAATAACAATTTTGCAAAATGGTTCAGACATAAAAATAGCCATTGTTTGACTGATATAAAGATTATTAGTAAACTTTACCCTATGGATTTTGAGATAGTTTGCCTTCAAGATGAGTGGAAACTTTTACAGATTAGTGACGCTGTGGTGGAGCAAATGTGAGTGTGTTTGTAGGGTCATTCTCCCACTCCTTTTCTAGTGAACCTCTCCCTTCCTCTTTAAGAATATGTGTTAAATGGGGAGATGTTTTATATATATATATATATATATATATATATATGAAATGAAAAACTCACAAAGTATCACATGAGGGTGGCAAATGAATGCAATATCCTGCAGGAAAAAATGAAAAGGTGTTTCCAAGTACTTTCGAACTTTATTAAGTTCCTTATCAAGGATAACTACAAGAAATAGTATTAAATTAGAGGTATATATACGAAAGAAAAATATGAAAGACCGCCTCAAAAACAAGAAATCACCAATGAGGAAGAGGGAAGGTAAAAAACACATTAAGGATTACAAGAAGCAGGTAGTAAGGTCAAACTAAATCGAAGGAAAGGGTAACAGATTCAAAGAAATGGAGATAGCCTAACGAGGGAGATTATAAGACACGATGAGCAAAAGGGGGAAAAATACAAAGTACAAAACAGAGCAGTGACAATTAAAAAATAATAATGAATAATAATAAAAAAAAATTAAAATAAAATAGGGGCCACATAACTAAAGAATGTATATAAAAAACCCCCACTAGGAACGCAAGACAAAACTAATTTCTTTGAGTATTAATCTTTTAATTATAGCATCTATTTTATATAAACCAGGGGAAAGGTTAAAATTATCACATTGGCTTATAAAAGCACATTAAATGATGTTCCTTTTTATATGGTCATTGGAACGATAAATAAATTTGGCCGAGTTCCAGTTAATTAAATGGTTCTTATCTGACATATGGACAAAGAAAGCACTGTTATCTTCCCCTTTTCGGACATTATATTTATGTTGATTTATGCGAACAGAAAGTTGTTTACCTGTTTGTCCATAATATTTACTTAGACAACCAGAACACTCAACTGAATAAACTCCCCTCCTCCCAAGCTATTACAATTATTATGTACTGATAAATTCTTAATGGTCGTCTCATATTTAAAAGCAACAGAAATGTTAAAGTTATTCAAAAGACGGGGAAGATCACAAAAACAAAGAGAAAAAGGTAGAACTAAATTATTATTACTATTAAAAAGGAGAGTAGGAACAGTTTGATAAAATGTCTTTTTAGCAGAAGAAAGACAGTTTTGAAGAAACGGGTAAGGGTAACAAAGTTTATGGCCAATTTCAAAGATATTGGAAAATTCCAAATCCATATATTCCGGGCTCACAACACGTAATGCCGGTAGAAACATAGAAGAAAAAACAGAGCGTTTAACTTTAGGGCTGTGAGAAGAGTAAAAATGAATATACAAATTTAAATTAATAGGCTTACGAAAGATGGTGGAGTATTTAAAACATGTATGAGTTCTATGAATAAGAAGATCAAGAAAGGGAAGGGTTCTATTATTTTCCAACTCATGGGTAAATTTAATTGAAGGGACGAGACAATTGAGTCTGGTAAGAAAAACATTAACATCTTTGGAAATTTTTTAAAAAATACAACATGATATGCAGAATTTATATATATATATATATATATATATATATATATATATATATATATATATATATAATGTAAATTCTGCATATCATGTTCTATTTTTTCAAAAATTTCTCTTACCAGATATTACTGTTTTAAGTAAATTTAGCGAACAGCCACTCTATTATTCTGTTAGATTGTACTTGTCTTATAATAATCTTTTAACAAAAGTGGCTAAGATTGTAATATTTGCAATATTATAATAGAATATACCATATACGTCCAAAACTCTAATACATTTGGACAGAAGGGCTTTTATATAGCCTCAATACTGCAACAGGGTTGCAATATAATAATTATTGAGCTCGGAAACACCAGGCCTTTAAAAAATGCGCATATCAACTTTTGGTTACAAGAGTGACTGCCAGCAAGATTTTTTTCCAGGGGAACCCTAAATCGTAAAGCGTGGTACCATGTAAGCTAAAGGCCTCTTTTTGTTTCTTGTTTGTATTTGTTTGCTCATTCATCTCTTCTTTTGTTTAGTAAATATTTTGGTTTGGTGATAGGATTGATTTTTTTGTATATATTTAGAATGCGATTGCATAGTAAATTTATTTTTCCATACTTTTTTGTTCATTTATATACAGTGGAACCCCCACCATTCGTCCGCCTCGCTACTCGTCCAACTTGTTCAAGTAAAATTCAACTCATCATTCGTACGCTTGCCTTGAGATTCGGACAGCTCACCTTGTTCCTGGCTGCACCATGCAGTCGCTTCAGCTCATTCTCATGCTGGCTTTCGTACTCTACGCATCATCCACGCAAGCTTCATGAAACTTTGTGCTATTTTAATGTTAGTTTTTGTTATTTTTATTAAAAATAGTGCAGCCATGGGTCCAAAAAAGATTAGTGATTCAACCAATTCTAAAAGGAAAGCAGTGAAAATGACAATTGAATTGAAAAAAGAACTTGTTGTAAAGTTTGAACTCGTGTCTCTAACCTGTCAACTCAGTATGGCATGGCAAAATCAACCATATCATCTATACTGAAAAATAAAGACATAATAAAAGAGGCTAATGGGACAAAAGGAGTGACCGTTCTTGCTGTGAACAGGTCACCTATAATTGAACCAGTGGAAAAACTTTTGTTAGTTTGGATTAACGAAAAACAACTTTGCTGGTGACAGCATTTCTGAAACAATAATTTGTTAAAAAGCAAAGTGAGACAGCCCTGGAACCAGTGCGCAAAGTGATGAATTTAAAGCAAGTAGGGGGTGGTTTAAATAAGCAATCATCTGTTGGTCTGGAATGGATTAATCCAATTTATATTATATCTTATGTGAAAAAATGATTCACCATTCGTACAAATCGCCATTTGAACTGCCTCTGGAATGGATTGTGTACGAATAGCGAGGTTCCACTGTATATATATATTTATATATATGTAACGAGATCTCAAATATATTTAGCCATATTTTTGTAAATAAAGGACTGTATATACAATCTGTTTCGTTTCTCCCTTGATGTCACGTCCGACTTAGTGTAGGAAGTGTGTTGGATAGATTGGGGCTAGAGTGTAGGTTTGGGACCAGCTACATTTGGCACCTGAATAGGGATGTGAGATCTCGAAACCGGGAGCATGACAGGATTGGATGTAGTTGCTTGATTTTTCCCTTCTTCTGTCCTTTCTTACTACCCTGGGAGGATGGCTTCGTTGGAGCAGGGTCTCCATGATGAAATTGTGTGACTGAGGCTGGAGTTGAGGCAGAAAGAGGAGGAATGTATAATGTTGAGGACAGTGATCGAGGGAGTGAAACGTGATATAGTGGATATGAATGAAAAGACTGATCAGATGAAGGTGGAGATAGATGAGGCAAAAGGAGGTTTAGAGAAGGATGCAGGACCCTTGATCCTGACCCCTGCTCTGACCGAAGGGGATAGGACTAATGGGATCAATGGGAGTTTTTACGAGTCTAGAGAGGACAGGATGATTGTGAGTGATAGGGAGGATAGAAGAGAAAAAAGAAGACTGGGTCAAAGGGGAAGGATCGGAAGGTGAGAGGGAAGAATGTGGACTTGTTGTATTCGGATGAAGAAGAGCATGAAGTGAATATGGGGAAAGGTATTTTGATAAGGGAAGTGCCAAAGGTTGATAAGTTTAGGTTGCATGGTGAGAAGAGTGTGTATGAATTCTTTGGGTAATTTGAGCCTTAGTGTAATCTCATGTACCCAGAGAATAAGGGATATTGGGTGAATGTATTAAGCGAGTGCTTGGAAGGGAAGGTGCTAGAGTTTTTCCGCATGATCAGGAGTGTGGGTGATCCAAGGTATGAGTGGTGAAGAAGCGATTGATTGGGCAAGTGAAACAAATGAAAGAGAGTGTGAAGTCTAAAAGGGTGAATGAATTTGAGAACACTTGCATGGGAAAGAGTGAAAGTGTGAATATGTATGCACATAGGCTTGAGGCTAAGGCGGGAAAGAGGTATGGTGATGATGGTGTGAATGAGTGTAAGCAACTGATGAGGAAGTTCCTGGACACAATCCTGTGAAAGGTGAGTGAATGGTTAAATGGGAAGAGAAAGGAGAGGATGAGATTGACAGGTGAACAGTTGATGTGGGAGATGTGTTGGAAGACTTAAATGAGGATGGATGGTACAGCATGAATGTAGGGGGTAAGAAGCCCAGGAGTTTTCCTCCACCCAAGCAGTTTGTCAGCTATCGGGATCTCCTGAGGGTTGCACCAGCTGGGGTGATGTCAAGCTTTCTGGGCCGGCAGACTGGCTGGGTAAATGAAATGGGACAGATGACTGCTGAGTGCATGAGTGGTTATATGAGGGAGCAATCGAGGTATGTCCCAACGAAGGAGAGGCCAAATGGGGTGAAAAGGATTGTTGAATGCTGTAGGTGTGGAAGGAAGGGACACAATTTGATGGAATGCAGATGGACTTCGGGTGTGGAAAGAAAGGGCATATGGTAAAGGACTGTCAATAAAGTGTGAAAGAATGTTTCAAATGTAAAGAGAGGGGACATTTGAAGAGAGGCTGTCCAAAGTTGAATGATGGAGTGACTGCTGGGGGGAGTATGAAGTATGCTTGTGGTAATTGCGGAAAGTCTGGTCATTATGCGAGGATGTGTCATGACCAGAGGAATGTATGCAGCTATTGTGCGATGGAAAGACATTCAAGTGTATGGTGTTGGATTAGACTGAGAGCACAAGGTGTGAATGGAAAGTCTGAAGTGAGAAAATAAATTGTAAGAGGTACCTGGTGAAGTATCCTCTGGGTGCATGAGTGCAAGTAATGTGTTGCTAAATCTGTCTAGTGTGAAATTGCTGTCTGGTAGGAAGTATGAGTGCTGGGTGAGTGTGAAGGTTGAATTGAACGGGATTGAGTGTTTGGCTTTGATAGATTCTGGGTGCAAGATGAGCTTGGTGTATGACAAGCTGAGTGAAAAAGCCCTCCCGTCAGATTGTAAAGGTAGTTTGGTAGGAATTGGTGGTATGAAAGTATCTGTGATTGGAATGATAGGGTCAACTGTTCGAATGCATGGTATGTTGATGAATGAGTGTGAATTCTCTGTGATTGATAAGGTGAGTATGGTGTGATTTTGGGGTATGATTTTATGAAAGTGAACTGTATGGTTGTACATCATGCGAGTGATCAGATTGAGAGAAAGATTGATAAAAATGGAGTGTATAGTTGTATGTAGGGAAAGATGGTAGTGTTTTGAGGAGTGTGTTTAACGGTATTGAGGTGACTGCTATGGAGAGTGTAAGGTTTGTGAAGGGTGAAAGAGTGTCTGTTAGAGTGAGTTGTACTGAGGATTTAAGTTTGAATGTAGGTGAGAACACTGTGTTATTGGATGGAAAAGGTGCATATTATAAGGTAAGGCGTGTTGCTTGTGTGTTTGATGGCTTGATGAGAATGAATGATCCTTTTGTATGTGTGCAGGTGTACCCCAGAGTGAAAGGGCAGGTGAGAGGGATCCAAGTTGGCGATGTGCTGGGTCACTTCTCTATGTCAGTGAGGCAGGTGTGTGGATGATTTTACTGATGTCAGGGTGAATGTTGTGAGTGGGACGTATGATGAAGTGAAAAAGATGGTGAAATTGGATGAATGTTGGACTGAGTATAAAAGGGAGGATGTGTATCGAATGCTGTTTGAATGAAAGGGGGATCTGAATTTAGGGATTGCGAAGATTCCTGTGTCCGGTTGCTGATGAGATTGAGGAGCAGTGTGTGGAATTAGAACAATTGGGGTTATTGAAGAAAGTGAGAGTGCATGGAATAGTCCGATTGTGCCCTTACGTAAGCCTGATGGAAGATTGCGTCTGTGTGTGGATTATCAAAAGTTAAATGAAAGGACTGTGAAAGAGAGGTTTCCGATGTGTGTGGTATCTGAGTGTGTGTATAGTATGCATGGGATGAAATTGTTTACAAAGCTGGAGTTGATACGGGGGTATTACCAGTTGCCCATTGCTGAGGAGAGCCAGCTGGTGACTGCCTTTTCCTCTACGAAAAGGCATTATCGGTCTGGAACCTCAGCTTTGGGTTGTCTAATGCTCCTGGTACCTTCCAGCAGGCAATGAATGTTGTATTGAGTAAGTTTGCAGGTAAGAATGTGATTGCGTTTATAGATGATATTTTGATTATGACAGAATTTTGAGGAGCATATGAGATTGGTGAATGATGTGTTGAGAACTTGGAAAGTGTTGATGTGAAGATGAAGGTAGTGAAGTGTGAATAGTTTGCCAAATAAGTGGAGTTCATTGAGCATATGGTGAGTGAGAATGGATTACGAAAGTCACAGAAGTATGTTGAGAAGGTGTGAATGTTTCCGAAACCGGTGACTGTGAAGCATCTGAAGTCGTTTCTGTGTTTGATTGAGTTTCAGCGAAAGTTTATATGTGATTGTTTGGGTGTGAGTAAGCCTCTGACTGAGTGGATGGGCAAGAAAGGTAGTACCATTGTCAGGTGGGATGATAAGATGAATGAAGTGCATGAGAGACTGAAAGAGGCAGCGGCTGAAGATGTTTAATTGGCATACCCAGACTATATATAGTATGAATGCTAAGATGCTTGAATTGTATAGGGATACGAGTGGGTACTGTATGGGAGGTTTTCTGATGCAAGAGCAGCGTTTGAATGGAGAGAATCTCATGCAAATAAATGGGTATGTATCTGAAGCTATGAATGCGGCAGAGCGAAAGTATTCATCTGTGGAGCAAGAGTTAGCTGTGATAAGGTACTGTTTGAAAGTGCAGCGTCTATTTTTGTATGGTGTGAGGTTCATGATTAAAACAGATCACCAACCTCTTGTGTATTTGCAATGTATGAAATGGGCTGATGGTAGAATTGCAAGGACTTTGGAAGATTTGAGTGATTTTGACTATGTGATTGAGCGTGTGCCTGGTGAATGGAATGGAGTGGCTGATTTGATGTTAAGGTATCCTGGTACAAATGAAGAAAATGTGTGTGGAGTGAGTAATCCTGAGTATTTTCCAAAAGTGATTAGGAATGGAAAGGAGAGTGAGGGTGGTGTTGATTCCTTGTTTGAGAGCGTATGGAATGGTTTGCAAGATTTGAAGAGTGATGGAGTAGATGTGAGAGTGGCTGATAGTGTGGATGACTTAAGGAAGGAGGTATGTAGGAAGCCTGAAGGTATTGGTATGGCAAGGGTGCAGAACTTTATGAAAGAATTTAGAGTGGTGTGTATGCCAGAGGTCCCACCGTTTCAGGAAGTGTTGATTGTATGGAGTGATTGTTTATGTGCACTTTGGTGGTGTGAGGCTGATTGTGTACAAGGATGAGAAAGTGAAGGGTTTGAATGCTAATGTGGTGCACCTGCAGTGTTTGAGCAGTGTGTATTACAATTAGGTGATTGAAAAGTGTTTGTTTATGAGTGATAAGAATGATTGTCTGGATGAAGATGAGTGTGTGGTGAGTAATGATGAGAGTGCTGATGTTGGTGTGGTTGTTCCTTATGTGTATTGCGAACATGGAGGACCTGATATGATGGAAGCGAGAGTGGTGTGAATGTTAAGCATGACTTTGTGATTCTGAAAGATGAGCAAATACTGTGTTGTTTCTTGCTTGCATGGATGATGAGAATGAGATTTTAAGTGAAGATGATATTCAAGAGATGCAAGAGATGTGTCCTTTTGTCAGTGAGTTGAGGAGGTGTGTAATGATGCATGTTGATTTGAATGAATGGCCTGAGTGTTTGAGTGTTTTTCAATGGTATGCTAAGGATTTTTGTGGTTTGTATGGATGTTGTATATTTTGTGAGGCATATGAATGATGGGGATGATATGTATGTACCTGTTTTTTTCTTGATTGGTATGCTTGGTTGGTGAAAGTTGTGCATGATAATTATGGGCCTTTGGGTAAGTTTAAGTTGTGGGAGTGTATGAAGGAGCATGTGTTCCATCCGTTTCTGAGGACTGTTGTGAATGATGTTGCGACTATGTGTGAAAGATGTAAGGTGTACGAGGGAAGCTGCTGATGTTGAAAGTTGATGCGAACAAACGGTTTGAATTGGCGGTGATTGATTGCATGTCTTTACCACGTACAAGTGCTGGGAATGTTGGTATGGTTGTTATGGTTGATCATAAAAGTAAGTTTGCATATGTGGAGGCTGTGAGAGATAAGAGGAGTGTGACTGTTGCGCATGTGGTTGAGCAGTTGTTTTTCTCCTGTGTGTGTATGGAAGCCTAGAAGATGTCTGAGTGATAATGGGTCTGAGTTTGCGAGTGAAGTGTTTGAGCGAATGTTGAGAGAGAATAGTGTGGAGCATGTAAGAATGATTACGTATGTCCTGTCTTCGAATGGGTTGACTGAACTTACAATTAGGACCTTTTGTGAGATGTTGAGAATGATGAGTACAACTTTGAATGACTGGGATGTATGGTTGGGTAGAGTGTTATGGGCGTATAATTTGACAGTGCATAGTGCAACTGGGATGTCCCCATATCAGTTTATGAATTTTAAAGGTAGGTTTTGTTTGAGTGAAAGTGAGCAGAGTGTATGGTGTAAGGCACATGAAAGGTTTCATTCATTTGAAATAGGTGCAAAAGTATTGAAGGTAAAAGAAGTAAAAGGTAGGTTGAATTTGTCCAAGATGAATGGAAAGTTTGAAGGACCGTATAGAGTTGTGAGAGTCTAGGAGAATGGTGTGACGTATATTTTTGAGAGTTTGAATCAAGGTGTGACTGAGAGAGTGCGGGCTCATGAGAGTCAGTTGAGGAGGTGGAGAGAACCTCCTGGCTACCTGGTGACCCATCTGGTGTATGAATTGTGCAGAGAGAGAGAGAGATAAGGTGCATGATGATGAGATGGAGTGTGATAGTATGGATTTGTCTGGAAAAGAGCTCGTCTTAGTCTCAAGGAGTAGATGTCGTGCAAAGAAGAGTGAAAGGAAATATGAAAGTAAGTCTGAGCAAAGTCTTTCTGGTATGGGGAAGCTTGAGAGAGAGATTGAGTGTTTGCATAAGCAGGTGCGTGATTTAACTGATATGAGTAGGCGAGTGAGTGAGCTGCCTGTGGCTAATTTTTCTGGTTTTTGGAACAGTATGAATGATAGTGTATTTGGGTAGAATGAACCTAGTGTAGCTGATTTTTCTGGTTTTATGAATGGTAAGAGTAGAGGGAGTTCGATGTGGAGAATGAGGAGGTGACTGACTTTTCTGGCTTTTGGTGGGAACCAGTTGAAGGGATTTCTGGTATATCTGCTGAGAGTAGAGGGGATGTGAGTGATTTGTCTGTTTCGCAAGACTGTACCTTGAGTTTGATGAGATCTGTGAGTGAGGAGCTGATGACTGGGGGTATGAAGAGTGAAGGTTCTGAAGGGAAGAGTATGAAAGAGTTCTGTTGAGAGATGGGTGAGCTAGTAATGAAGGCTAAGAGTATGGTGGACAATATGATCGATTTGTAGGGCAAGATGTTTTATATATATATATGAAAATTAACCCACAGGAAAATGAAAAGATGAATCCAAACACTTTTGAACTATATTTGCAAGTTCATTTTCAAGAACAACCTATAAAAGGTTGTCTTCTCTATTTTCATGCTATTCCTTTAAAATGAACTTGCAAATATAGTTTGAAAGTGCTTGGATTCATCTTTTCATTTTCCTGTGGGTTAATTTTCATATTATTGCTTTCCTCATGTGCCAATTTGTCAGTTTTTTTTCATTATATATATATATATATATATATATATATATATATATATATATATATATATATATATATATATATATATATATATATATATATATATATATATATATAATAGAAATTCTGGATATCATGTTCTATTTAAAAAAAAATAATCTCTTTCCAGATATTACTTGGTTTTAAGTAAATTTAGTGAAAAGCCATTATTATTCTGTTAGATTGTACTTGTCTTATAATAATCTTTTAACAAAAGTGGCTAAGATTGTAATATTTGCAATATTATAATAGAATATACCATATACGTCCAAAACTCTAATAGATTTGGACAGAAGGGCTTTTATATAGCCTCAATACTGCAACCAGATTGCAATATAATAATTATTGAGCTCGGAAACACCAGGCCTTTAAAAAATGCGCATATCAACTTTTGGTTACAAGAGTGACTGCCAGCAAGATTTTTTTCCAGGGGAACCCTAAATCGTAAAGCGTGGTACCATCGTAAGCTAAAGGCCTCTTTTTGTTTCTTGTTTGTATTTGTTTGCTCATTCATCTCTTCTTTTGTTTAGTGTCAGGATTGAATGTTTTTGTATATATTTAGAATGCAATTGCATAGTAAATTTATCTATCTCTAATTTTTTGTTTATGTATAATGAGATCTCAAATATATTTAGCCATATTTTTGTAAATAAAGGACTGTATATACAATCCATTTCATTTCTCCCTCGATTTCTTACGTCCAACTTAGTGTACGAAGCGGGTTGGATAGATTGGGGCTAGAGTGTAGGTTCGGAACCCACTACAATGCCAATAATATTGACCAAGATATTGATGTCCACATTTTTTTTAATAAGATTTTTAATTAAAAAAATAGCAGTGGTAAAATGAAGTGCCCACTCATTTTAAAATTTGCCAAGGCATCCTTTTCCCTTTCACACGCAAATTCGGATGTAGAAAGAGGTTTCTTCATTAGTTGCAATATTTTGGATGAAACCACTGCTTCAATGTCAGTTGAAATGCTTAATGCAAAACAATATAAAATATGGACTAAAAACAATTAATAATAAACCTAAACTGGTCCCTATTACTAGAGAGCTTTTGAATATGGCTCATTCAGCTCATGCCACATACAAGGCTCATTTAAAAGAAAGATAAAAATAGAAGAGGAAAGGAAATAAGAAGAAAAACAGGCTGCTCAAAAGTTTGAAAGAGAAACAGAAGGTAAAAACCTGAGTATAAAAGACTTGGAGAAAAAGCTTTCATACTTACAAAAAGAATTATCAATGACACAATTTATAATGAAGCTAGTGAATGACTGAAAAAAGGTATTCAGAAAAATGACGATGGAAATCAAGATAGCTAATGCAATGCTAGAGTCATATAAGACTAAAAAGAAGGAAGCAGAGAGTTCTGCAGCTGAAGAAAAAAAGAATAATTTCAAAACTTGAAAAACGGAAGAACAGCCTTATTAGTGACTACTTTGAGAAACAAAAAGAATAAGACACAGTGATGTTATACTATGTCAGTTACCCTATTTATATTTCTTGCTCATTTTAATTTTTAATCAGTGATATTGACTTGTTTAGTATGTAAGTATTATAAAGACTGTTTGACTATGTCCTGAACATGAGTGGAATTGACCATTAAAAAAATTAAAAATACATTTTTGTTTTCTTGTGAAACTCATAGTAAAAAACTTGAATCTTTATAACGTTTCCATAATTAAATGTGAAGGTCTAGAAGATTTACTTTAATATCTATTACCTAAACCCACGTAAGGGCTGTGGCGATTTGCCTTCCTGGCCGCCGAACTGACAGGACTCAGCACCCCATCCGGCCCCAGCTTAGCCTCTTCTCCTTCTTTCAGAAAGCCTGTATTTCTCCCCTACTTCGTCACTTTCCCTACAACCTCTCCCACAACTTTCTCTGGTCAGCCTCTATTTTCTCATGATAGATGCTGACCTCAGCCAACTATCCTGGATCGGGGTTGAGGGGGGAGGGAACCAATGTTCCATAACCCCTGATCTCCGGTTTGGGATGGTGGGTTTTTAACAACCTGCTTCATCGACACCCATACCTTCCTCACATCACCTTTCCTTTTCACTTCACTCTATTTTTTTCATACCATGCCCAAGGTGGAGCTGCCATGCTGAAGGGCTGCCAGGTCACCAGGTGGGAGGGGTGGCCTTAAATGGCGGCACCTGGCAGAGCCAGGCCTGTGTGCACCCCTTGCAGGGTGGGCTACTGCGAGGGGTGATAAGCTTGTGCATCCTGTGAGAAAATTAGGGTTACCATGCCCAATGATGCAAATTAAAAAAAAAACTTTTCCTTTCCCCCTCACAATCAACAGAGCTGCCTTCAGGCAGCTCCACAGAAAAAAAATGGAGCCCCCCCCCACCCCTCTGTGTTCTCACAGGGGACCCTCTTTCCAGCGGCTGTCCCCCCTTTACTTCCCAGCAGCTGTCCCCCCTTTACTTTCCAGCGGCTGCCCCCCTTTTACTTTCCAAGGGGACTGCTTCCCATTGAAGCAGCTCGGTAGTGCAAACCCCCTTAGGGCGGAGAGGGAGGCCAGGCACCTTCAGTCACTTCCCTCAAAAGACCTGCTTGCTAGAATACTAAACCTAGTGGGGGTGAAGGCCTGTCTCTCCCAAGACGAGACTAATGACACTGCTGCCAATAGGACCTGTGATGGCCAAATGGAGGCCCCACCCGAGATATACATGGTCCTTGAGGCAACTCAGCCTCAGATGGTAGGGCCTTCCATGGGAGCAAATCGGGGCTCGGTGCCAAGCACCGAACTCGAGTCTGCTCCTATGCAAGGTCCTCATCAAACAACTAGGGTTTCCAAGGCAGTGCAAAAGGGGAGGGATCTCTTCCTCCGACTGGTGCCCCTACAACTACCAGGACCTTCTCCATCTCGGAGAAGTACCTTGCTCCAGCCTGGGGGCTCCTACTGGTAAAGGGGAGAAGAGGGTTCATTCCCTACCATCCTCTCCTAAAAAGAAAAAAAAACCCCCAAGACTCAGGGCTCCTCTCCATCTGCAGGGATGGATGGGTCTGCTGCCATTTTGGTAAGCAACCAAGCCAAGATCGGCACATCCGGCCTTTCTGCCTCTCCGGATGCAGAGCCCCTGACTATGACCAAAAGTGCTAGAGCGCAAAGCGGAGCCTCAATTACATCGGGCCCCTCATTCAGAGATTACCTAGCGTTTTTGAGCCCGCTGGCTTCAAATGCTTCTTCGTTATTCGCCCCACTGATGGCACCATGTTGGCTAAGGGCAACATGATCCATCAGAGGAGAGCTTTAACTAGTGTGATTGGTAGAGAGCCGAAGGTGACCTGTTTCTTGGATGGGAGCCTTCTGGCAAATGCGGCTGATCCCTCTGAGGCGGCCAAGATAAGTGCTTCCAACACGTGGTGGCACCGCAGTGAGTGTGATGCCACACTCTACCATGAACTTTGTGAAAGGAGTAGTTTATGTGAGGGAACTTATGGACTACTCCATAGAAAATATATCACTAGAGATGGCCGACCATGGGGTGGTTAAGGTTGAGCTTGTGATGAGAAAACAGGGAGAGGCCTCGAGACCCACCCCTACACTCTTCGTCATGTTTGACTGTGACAAGCTCCCTGAGTCGGTGCATGCCGGTTGGCACAGCTGCTGCAAAGGTGCTATTACTGTCACTGCTTTGGCCATACAAATCGCTCATGTAGATGTGCAAAGTCGGGGTCACCCGAAGTCTGTGTAAATTGCCCCAAGGCCACACATGATAAGTCTAAATTGTATGTGGTCAATTGTGGAGAGCCGCACCCTGCTTCTTTGCAGCAATGTGGTGCATATCTCTTTGAGAAGGAAATCCTGGCTATTTGGGCCCAGGATTTTCTCATTCCGCAAGGCTAAGGACTTGGTCCTGGCGCGCCCGGCTCTGACTGGGACATCTTATGCCTCAATGCTTAGAAAGACACCCTCTGCTCCTGGCTCATCTAGGCCAATGAGCACAGTTGTTTCCGCACCCATTCGGAACCCTTCTGCAGGTTTTACTCAACCCGGGTGCTCCCCTGGTAAAGCTGGTGGGACAAAGGGTTCACACCCACCCCTGACTAAAACCAGGGCTTCCACCTTCCCCACAGCATGACTGTTTCCCCTAAGTCAAAATGGCTACGCGCCTCCACGGAGTCGTTACACTCACAGGAGGCAACACCCATGAAGTTGGTTGCCAGGCCATCTTCTGGGGTTTTTAAAGCTGCTTCCTGAACGGAGGACAGCAAGAAAGGAGCTTCGGCTCCTTCGCCCATGCCTAGTGGAGGGCTGGGTGGCTCGGAGACAGTGGATCCTCAAAAAGAGGGCCTGCCTAAGGTTTCGAGATGGAGGGAGGAAAAGACTTGCATGGCGAGCCCAACCATCCCCAATAAGTCCTTGAAGGCAACAGTGCCTTCAGCGCATTGTCTGTCCAACAGTGCCCGGGGTTCTGCCTCCGGAAAGCATACGGCCATTCCCATGAGGGTAACTATCAGCAGAATTTTGGGGGGGCGGGGGGGGGCCTTAAAATTCCAAATCTGCACTATTTCCAGACATTCGCGGAAATCTACGTACATAGTCGTAAAACATGTGTTGGTTGGCTGAGATGGGACGATTCCAGCCAATCAGCGTTCAGATCTCACTCACTCGACTACAGTATGTACAGTATATGTACTGATTTCCAGCACTCTATTCAGTATGATTGTGTCCCATGTGTGTGAGCGGTGATTTGTATTTTTGTCATAATTTTGCATATTTCTCATTTTTCAATCATTTTACACCCTGAATAATTCTTTCTTTTTGCACCTTAATATTAACAATGCCTAAGCGTGCTAAGAAAGTGATTGAATAAACCAGGATAAATACAGAAGAATCTGACAAAGAAGATAAGGAAGTTCAAGCTGAAGTTGGGCTTACATTAGAGAGGCTAGCTGTTCTTCAGAGAAGAATTAAAAGTGTTCAGGCAGATTTGGAATCATGGGACCCTCACATGGTTCATTCCATGGAGGCACAAAATAGCCTCGATCTTGCTATGGGCCTTTACTGGGACATGCTAAAGAACATGAAAAAGCAATGATCTCAATTGCCCATTACAGTGTTTTTCACCCCAAGTAAAAAGCCTGAACCCCTAACCACCCCCGAAACTACACCCTTCACCTCTGGAGAAATTTTTCCTCCTTCTCCTTCTCCTCCGGTGTTTACTGAGCAGGAGTCTGAGCATAATTAGAATCTCTTCAGCTTTCCTGTGCAGTTATATCATCATTGTCATCATCATCATTGAACTGCACAGGCAACATCATCTACAATCATCAATAATCATTCTTCAATCAAAACAAAACTATCTCCAGGTGAGTAAACATTATAGAATAAAATAATTTAATGTGTTCTGATACTTTATTTCATACTGTATGTGTATGAACATGACAAAACAACTTCTTGAATTAATATGGGGAGCGTATTAGGATGTTTGGGAAGGGTTGGGGGTGTTTTGAGGGTAGCATCAACTATCCATGGAGGTTCATGGTCCCTATCCTCCACGAATATGGGGGATCGACTGTACTGTTATTTCCGTTTACATTCCACCGTCAGCTGACTTCGAGGCCGGGGACTTCCGCCGCTTCGTGGCACAGTTGCGGAGGCCCTATCTCTTGCTTGGGGAGACTACACTCTATCAATCCCCGCGGTCATTGCCAACCTAATCGACGAGCTTGAGATGGGTGTCATAAATGTGGATCAGTTTACGCATCACTGCCCGAGAACCGCTTCATTTTCCTGCCTTGATCTATCTTTGTGCTCTCTAGATGCACAACCCATTTTGATTGTGGAGTTGTCGATGACCTCCCTGTTAGTGATCACTTTCACATTCAAATATCATTTCTGGGCTGCTGCTGCCTGAGAGCCCGCCCCGGTGGTGCTTGGCACGGGCACGGTGGTCTGCATTTCAGGAAATGACTGAATTCCCTCAGTCAAGGAGTTAGGTTGATAGATGAGGCCATTGAGTTCTCCGGCAACCTCATTGCTGTGGGCCTGGCTACTATTCTTAGAAGGTCTGGCTGTTTTGCACATGGACCACTCCCATGGTGGTCAGCTGAGTGTGAGATGGCTCTCAAGCAGAAGCGCTATGCCTACATACACTATAAGCGCCGCCCAAATGATTTCACTGTCAGTGAATTTCGTCGGGCTAGGTTCCGGTGTATTTCAAAGCACACCCGCCGCTCTTCTTGGCGGGCATATGTGTCTTCACTTAATGGGAAGACCCCTCTAGCAGAGGTGTGGAAGTGAGTCAAAAGGATTTGGGGCAAGTTCTCGCAGGACCCCCCTCCCATTCTCCAAGAGAATGTGACTGCAATCTCAGCCCCTGCATCTGTGACGGAATCCTTCGCGACCGCTTTCTCTATATTCTCTAGCCGGGTTGCTGCTCTGCCAGCATTCAATGCATGTTGTAATGTCGCAGAAGGCCCCCGCCTGGATTTTACCTCCAGAGGCGGAGAACCCTTCAACGACAGGTTTACTCTAAGTGAGCGTTCCGCTCTTGCTTCATACGCCGACACCGCCCATGGTCCGGATGATGTCCCGTACCCTATGCTTCGACACCTGGGTGAGTGAGGCATGGCCTTTCTCTTAGATTTGTTCAACTGGATCTGGGTGGAGGGTCTCCTCCCTGATTCCTGGTGAATCGCTCCTGTGCTTGCCTTTCGCAAACCGGGGAGAGATCACTCTACTCCGACCAGTTTCTACCCAATCTCTCTTAACCTCTTGCATGTGCAAGTTGATGGAAAAATTGGTAAATGCTAGATTAGCCTGGGTGAGCAAGGCATGGCCTTTCTGCATTGTCCCCCAGACTCTTCAGCACATTCTTGTTGAATGTCCCAGTCTGGGTGATCTTCGCTCACCTTACCTGTTCCAGTACTGGGACGAGCGAGGTCTCTACCGCTTGTCCCTTCTACCCTGGATTGGTTCATGCACACTGAGTTGTGGACTATACAACTTTCTAGAGGAGACTGGCCTAGTCCACTTTATTTGACTCTCTGTTGTAGGTTGCATGTTCCTGCACCAGGTGATTTAAAAAAAAAATTTTTTTCAAGGGGCTATCTGGCGACTGCCCACTTAGGCTGCACCAGGGGAAGGTGACCCTTCCCCCAATGCCTGAGCACTCTTCCTTGTTGCCTTTCTGTTTTTTTTAATATAGTCTTAGTAAGCTTTGCTGAGTATAGTGACTTATACCCCAAGTAGGCAGTCACCAAATAGGCTCCTAAAATTTAAAAAAACAAAACAAAATGTCCTCTTTCCACTGTAGTTTCCTTTTGGCTAGCAGGATATGGAATTTGCCCACATTTATATTTCTCCTAACTTCATAACTTCCCTTACAAACCTCTCTGAATTTATTTCTAGAGGTGGCTAACTTTCCTATTTGATTAAAAAAAAATTAGATCCTGTACAAGACAGCAATGGTTGCCACTGCTGACTTTTTCTTGTGCTTTGGCAGATTTTTGAATGCTGAGTTATGGAATTGAGTTTCTGTAAAAAGTAGGCCTCCAAGATATTTATTTTTTTTAGTTTTTACAGTATTGATTGCTTGTGTTACTTAATGGGGTGCATGATTGTCTTATTTTAAGGTTTTTTAAGGCATTTCTTCTAATTTATATAATGTCTGGTTTGATCTCAATTATATAATTGTTAAATGCGTGTTTCAGCTTCTTTTTTGTTGTTTTATTCTCAAGATATTTCTTAGCTTCATGTGTTATTTTTATATTTCACCTGAGATTCCTTCATTGGTTTTAGCTAATACAAGACTTTTACATTAATCAATTTTTCCATTTAATTGACTCGATTCTCTCTATTCATCATCAAGGATTAACTGTTCTCTCAGTTCCTCTGCTATTAAGTTATATAATCTCCCTGCACATGCAATTGATAGGACCTGTAAAACAACTTAAGCTTAACCCCATTCCAAATATTCTCTTTTTACATTTATATCTTGGGAGTCCTGATACAAGAAGCTGCTTTGTAAATCTCATGGTACTTAATTATCCTCTTTTTTTCAGTTGTTAAATGACTGTTTTTATTAAAATGTCATACTTTTGTCCTGTAATTTAAAAAAAAAATATGATCAGTGTGAATCAAATATCTGATTGGGACTTTTTATTCTAAAAGTAATTGATTTCTGAGCTAGCCTAACTAGTCCCCATCAAATAATGTGGTCGGGTGCACCTCACTGGGCTCCTTGGGCCCTTCAACCACAACAGTATCAAAATATGGATCATGAAGAAAGTAAGTTTTGTTTGTTCGTCTTAATATAAACGTTGCCTGGGAACAAAATCAAAATATTTATGAAATTCAACCTAAAATTAGTCTTTAGTAGAAATCAGCATTAATTAGTCCAATTTTTCTCTTTCAGTTGATTGGGCTGAATTAGCTAAGCAGTGGATTCAGATGAAGGAGAATGTGGATGCTCCCCCTCCTCCTCCTCCTCCACCCCCTCCACCCCCTCCAGATGATACTAATTCCACCATTCCAGCATCACAATCTAGTGCTAATAACTCAGTTGAAGGAGAAAATCAGATAGCTGGAGAAATGGATATGGAAATTGAAGATGAAAAGGAGTTAAACAGTGGTGACCATTCTCAGCCATCCCTTATGCAGCCACAGCAGGAAATCATCAATGGTGAGTTTGTTTCTGCCTAAACTTAAAACCATGGCTCTATTGTTGCCTTTGGGTGAGGTTATTTTTTTTTTCCTTTTAGGTGAAATGTGGCATGGCTGGTGGGATGGAGCTGGTCCTCAACCCAGCAATACCAATTGGGGCTGGGGTTGGCCCATGGGATCATCTCAGGCAGAGGCTGCGACTCATCCACCAGGAGCTGTTGTTGATCTTCCTATTGAACCTACAGTTGCTCATAGCCATTATTCTACAAAACCTGTTTGTTTTCTATCTCATTGTTTTTAAATTGAGTGCATTAGATACAACATTGATTGTTAAATCTCTGAATTTATCATTTTTGTTTAATTTTATAAATTTTCTATAACCTTTGAGTATTACCCACTGTTTTGTGGGGAGGAGCATGAGTCTGCACTCATTTTTGTGGAGCTTGTTTCCAGAGGCTTATAATACTTTCTTTCAGCCCTTGGACTTAATTTTATTTAAGCAACCCTTCTTAATTGATCCTTCATCACTTTGCCATATGTCTTACCTTTCTCTTCCTTTTTGTACTGAGTGGGTTTCTAAAAGAGTTACTAATTGATGCTCATACTTATATCATACTTGCTAATTCCTCTTTTAGGTTGAGGAATACCCATGGATACGAGAAACATCCACTCACCCTTCAGTACCTCCCAGATCTGATTCTGAACACAGACATGGGAGAAGCAGGAGTCATTTCTCGGGTAGGGTTTATATATAAATTTCACTGGTATTTCCATCAAAGATGGTCTTACTTAGTGGCTAGGTTTTAAACCTGAGATTTGAGTTTAGCAGTGCTTTCTCAAACAGGGTTGCAAGCCAGTCAGTATCATATAGCTTAATTTAAATCTGATAAAAATGTTTCAACTAGGGCTGCCACATGTTTTGGGGGGAGTATAAAAAAATTCCCTTAAAGGTAACATATTTACTATCTATTTCCATGATACCAGGCTTTGAAAAAGTGACACTGCAAATTTTTACAGCCTCAGAACCTTCAGAAAAAGTAACATTTGTTACAGTACATAACACCCTATTGCTATAAAGGGCCAATTTGATATAAAAATAAATGATGGGTGGCCTTTTGCTTGATTGAGCATACAGAAGGGTGGGGCTTGGTTAGTTTTTAATGGCATTGAAGTGGCCTGATCCCACTTTGTGGGAAGCTGGTGGATGTTAAAGTTTGAATTGTTAAGTTGTGAAAGTGTTACTGTTCAGGTTTTTGATAGCAGTGAATACAGATATGTGTTAGTATGTTTAGTTGTTGATGATGATTGCATTGAAACCTTGTCAGGGTGACCTTTATTTAGTGTTCGAAGGATGTTTCTTCTGAACGTTTTGTTGCTGCATTTTTTATGCACAATGCTGCCTATTTTGGGAGTATCATGATTTCTGTGGTATTGATAAATTTAAGCCTGAAGAGATTAAGGTGTTGTTCGATGAGCACTCCTATCACTTCAAGGTGGAGGTGGTTAATTGGAGTCCTTGGATGCATCCCATCGCAAAGTGTTGGACTTTTATCACCTAGGTACCAAGTTCAATCCCTCTGAGGGCAGGCAAAAGTTCAACATATGTGAAGGAGCTGACTGCCTATTGGGAGCTGTAGTAAACCTTACATCCTCATGCACATATCCATTCACAATACCAATGTCCTTCCAAGCACAACATATCCACACACACTACGCAAAACTGGTTTTATGCTCTCTAGTTGGTGTCAAAAACAATACTATCCATTACCCAGTGCCCTCAAGGTACATTAGACCTGTTCAAAATGTCACATGTTGCAAACACTTTTGGGCCACATGTTGTTTTTGTTCCACTAAAAAAGTAAAAGATTCATGCCAAATTTTATTGTAATTGGACATTGTTTAGGGGTCTCCCCCCACAAAGCAACAATTTTTCAAAAGCAAACAAAAAGTTAGCAAATATGAAAAAAAGAAGTTCTAATATATTTCTTTTCGTACGCAGGGAAGTACAAATAGAATGACATCACTGAGAGCTGAAACAAGACAAAAAACAGTTCTGAAAGGACCTCCTTGCTTTATTCGGAGTCCGATCGCTCAGGATTCAGTAGGGCTGCCTTGGAGGTCTTGAGGCACTCCCTCCTATCCTTGGCCACCACCTTCAGAAGGAACTGCTTCCGAGCTTCTCGGGTGATTGCCACGTTGAAGGTGGTCTTCAGGGCCACTTCCCATTCGACAACATCGTTAACCACCTTCACCTGGTCAATTGCCCTCTTCATCTTGCAGGAGAGAGGATCCCCCTCCCAACTGGCAGGGCTCTTAGCCAAGAGTGTGGCCAGTTCCTCTCCTTGTACTAGGAGCAGGAGATCCAGTGCCTTTCTCGACTGAGAACTGAAGAAGCCTGAAAGAGGCTTGTTGGGATTGAAGGCCTTTCCGTCCAGACGTTTCAGTCCCTTTCCCTCCCTCTTCATGTTCTGGACCATGGAGGCCTTCTCTTCTTTTGTAACCCTTTCATCAAAGAGAGAGAGGGGGGCACTGAGTCTTCTGACACATAGCAGAGATGGCGCCCGAATGCCTTTAGGGCCACTTCAGCAACGCGCTTATTGGGGATTCCTCTGCAAAGTTCCCTCACGAAGAGGAGATCGTTGTAAGAAGCATGGGAAGGAACCATGGCCTCATTCCACGGATTGGCGTAAAGGAGGGTGGTGAAGAGGGACACCTGTTCCATGGATCGAAATTTGTGAGAGGTCAGCCAAAACTGAGATCTGAAGAGGAAAATCGTGAGAGTGTAGATTTCCTTCAACATCCATTTTGTTTGATGAAACGCTCCTGGTGCCCTCAACTTGGAAGTCATCCCAATATCACCTCCCAGGAAGATGTAGGAGAGAATCGAGAGCTCCTTGTAGTCATCTCTTGGATGGCACTCTTGAGCTCGCTCAAAGCTGTCTCCCTTGCATCAGACAGCTCACCTGTCAGGAGAGGAAGGACACTTTCTTCATCCGTGTAGGACATCCAAAATTTCTGGTTGAGGAAGTCCCACTGGTACCGTAACTGGATGAAGAGGGACGTTAGGCCCGCCAGATGGTCCATAACAGTGTTTGAAAATGTCCCCAAGGATCACTTCCAGGATGTGGTGCCTGCACATAAACCAGAGGAGATTCCTTCCCAGAGCCTCCTGAATCTTGATTCAGTTTCCTTCATTGGGACCTGTGTTCGAGCCAGTAGTGTCAAACACGATTCCTTGAATGTGCGCCTCCAGTCCAGCGTCGGATACCGTCTTGAGGCCAGCCTCTGCCATGTGATGCCCAGTGCCTTGGAGGATCTTGGCTGCTTCCAAGAAGTAAGTACTCCTTGTCCCCACCTGTAACGTGATTGGCGAGCCTCTCAACGCATTCACGTCCCCCAGCGATGTTGGGCAGCTGCTTGGCATCCCAGTGAAGTCGCACAAGAGAATTCAATCTTCTCTGCACTGGCCACATCCTTTCGATTCTTTCTCCTATGCCGGTGGATGCAGCTCGATGAGATCGTGATGGTGTCGATATTCTAACCGGTTGCCTTGGCTACGGCTCCTACCACTGCCATTGCAGCCAAATCTGAGACCTTGAAGTGGTCCAGTTTGGTGGTCCCTTCCTTTGACAAGATCATGGCAGACTTCTTTCCAGCTCTTCTCTTTAAGAGGACTTAGGCACTTGAACTCTGCATCGCTTCCATCCGTTTCCCTGTAAGAGGATGAAAATGATGAGACCACCTGGCTTGAAGGTACAACACTTAAGGCGATCTTTTTCGCAATCTCCACAGCCTGTTTCCACTTCTTCCCACTTCCGCTTTTTCTCTTGGAGCTTCGTTGACACAGTGTCCAGTCCAGTCATGGAGGAAGTTGATTGATCCTCCCTTTGTCTGATGAGGAAGGCCCTGTCTTCCTCGTTTGTGGTCTTTTCAAGGGCATTTCTGTGGGCCACATTGAACAAGTCATCAAAGTCCCCTTGAAAGATCTCCTCATTCATCCTTGCCGTTTCCGAAGCTCTTTTCTTGTGCTTCTGAAGACCCTCCACTAACTTGAACAACTTTGCTTTGCTGTAACGCAGTGTGGAGGTAGGGAGACCTGCCTTCTCCCGAATCCCCAGGACTCCCTCCATGGTCTCCTTCACAGCCTCCACCCTCTCTCTGTTTTCTTTTCAAGACCGTGGTGGAAGTAGCATTTTTGGAGCACTTGCCCCTTTGAGGAGAGACGGCTCCTGGTGATGTTCTCCTCCGGGTCACCGATCAACCACCACTGTGTGCGAATAGAAACCATAGCACCTGTGAAAGGAAAAATGGGAATATTGAAGTTCTCTGTTCTGTTAGTGATCACAACTGAAAATGATAACTTTCAGTTCCCAATTTACCACCAGAAGAATGATGAAGTTGGTGACATCTAGACACCAAACAAACACTTCCAAAGGCCAATGTCACTTCAATAATGGACCAGGTGGTAGCCACATGGATGGAGAGGAGAATTTGTCGCTCTGGGAGACCTTTATATCTTATCCAATAGAGTTCAAATTTGCTGTGCACCTATATGTTCTCAAGTGGAACAAGAATAACATGTGGCCTGAAGTCTCCCACAACTTTTATATTTTCGCAATATGAACTTGAACAGCCCTAGGGTACATGTTGATAGTTCAATACAAACAAAAGCTTTTTTATTTTTATCATAGACTAGTTTGGGAGCATCATGCCCCATCCTTCCATTGTACAAACACCCACAATGTTTGACTTAAGACATTTCCTTGATACAAAAGAAAACAAAAATAATGTTTGCAAGAGATACACAAAACAAAACATGGAGGGGACATTTACAAAGAGGGGCTGCCTCCTCCTAATGGCGGGGGGTGGATTTGTATCTGAGAGTGGATAATCAGTCTAGAGGTTCCTTTTCAAACACTGACAATGTTTGACTTAAGACATTTCCTTGATACAAAAGAAAACAAAAATAATGCCTGCAAGAGATACAAAAAACAAAACATGGAGGGGAGATTTACAAAGAGGGGCTGCCTCCTCCTAATGGTGGGGGGGGGGGTGATTCCTACCTGAGAGTGGATAATCAGTCTAGAGGTTCCCTTTCAAGAGATTAAAATTTGGTAAGGAATTAATTAAAGCCACCTCAATTACCTGTTGCTTGAGCTATTCATTGTCGGTATAAATAGATTCTGATTTTTCCTGACTGGCGCTATGATTAGTGGAATTCATTTGTTCGAATAAAGCATTAGATTTATTGCCTGTAAATACAGAATACTTGTTTGTATACCCTCTAAGATAAGCCATGTCCAATTTGTCCTATGTATATTTCCTCGCTATTTTTACAGGAAATTTTATCCACACCTTTATTAGAATCGGGGAAATTCAGGATTAGCTCATTTTGTGAAGATAAAGACTAAGATTAAAATTTTCAAATGATTATTAATATGTTTAAGGGAGGAGTTGTAAGGAAGAACAATGCTCTTAGGTTTACAGTCATGCCTAATATGGCTGGAAGGATTAATTTCATTATTTTACTAAGTTTTTAAGTTATGGTAAAAAATATTTTGCCTTACAAATACATTTTATTTATAAAATGTAGGAGAGTCAATGAAAGATGTTTGGAATATTATGAATTTCACCATTGATGAGTTTAGGATCACATTTCTATATGTACGGATGAACATGGTTGAGATAACTGACTATTGTGTCACTATGATGGGAGTTAGAATCTATATTACGGTGATTAGCACATCAAGGAAGGGGGAGACTGAAGTTTGATTATCATTCAATTTAATAGAGATTATTGAGTTAGCTTAGGAAGTTATTAAAATTACCATTTTCTAGCCATAGTAAAAATAGTTCATTACATAATGCAAAGGTTTTATTTGTGAAATATTGGACCATAGTTCTTTCTCATTTTGTATAAAAGAAATGTCTTAGGTTAAACATTATCAGTGTTTATACAGCTGAAACTAGTCCTGTACTTGCCATAAAAAATAAAAACGTTCTTCTAAAAACAACTTTCCTTTGCATGACCTCAACATACAAATTAATTATGCTTGTCTGTTAAGTGACAGAATGGATTTAGTTATTTCAATGCAAATATACCTACATGTGCCATTTTAAACTTTGCAGCCACGTCTATTGATGACAAGACTTCAGATTTTCATCTTGATGCAGCACAGAGGAAAAAACTTCCTTTATGGATTAGGGAAGGTCTTGAAAAGATGGAACGCGAGAAGCATAAAAAAGTAAGTTGCAAGAAATGCCATTGGGGTAAGATGTCACCAGGGTTTAAATCTTATGCCTATGTAATTCTGTTAATAGTTTCATTAGAAGAACATGAATTATAAAGCTGTAAAATGTGTTTTGGGTTTATTTAAAATAGTTCTTATATACCTGCCCCCCCTACCCCATTTGCATGTTTTCAAATACAATTGACTTCACTTATAAGAAACTCCATTTATTAGAATCAGCTGCCTATAAGGACAAACAGCACTAGTCCCAAATAAAATCCTATGTAGCTGTGCTAAATTCATTCAGATATAGGGAACCAGAATCTGCTTACAAGGAGTAAAAAGGTACATAAATAAATGTGTTAAATATACAACTTAATGTAAAGGTTTATATTGTATTAACCACTTTACAACCTACTATAAAATTTCATGTGATATATAATTTTTTGCTTAAAATATATGTAGATAACATAAATATTTACCATTTCTATGAAGCAGTTGGTGCAGACTGTACAATTAGTTACAAGTCATTCAAGCATTAGTTATGTTCTGTGGTGCTCAGCTCATACTAGTCATATGCACATTGTGCATATTGACTATTTATTTTTTATTTATCAGATTACTCTTACAAATGTCAAGGAGAGGAAACTCATTAAGGATTAAAGAAAAAAATTCAAATTTTGGACAAAATTAAAAGTTATACCTAATGGAAGCTTGAATTTGTCCCAGTTTTAAATCTTAGGAATTCCAAAAAACTACACTTTCACGACTCCGTAAGAATCTAAATGAGCTTCACATTACAGCTAAATAATTTCCCACAATGAAGAAAAGAAAACATCACAATAAAAATCTTGAAGTTGAAAATGCTTAAAGAGATGGTTTAAAATCATTATCAAGAGAGATCTAAGGCTTAACGGTGAAATTCTTAAAGAAAAGGCCAAAGTTTTTGAAACAGAGCTGGGATATCCAAAGTTTCAATCAACTGATGGGTGATTTTCAAGATTTAAAGCTCGCAATCAAGATACAAGAGAGCTCATGGAGAGAAGGCCAGTGCGGATTTACATCCATCTACAAGTAGCTAAAGATCGGAAGTTTTCAACACTGCCCAAACTTCAAGAAAAATACTCTTCTAATGACATCTATAATGCAGACAAGACAGGATTGTACTATCATGCAATGTCAAATGGTTCATTCACATTTAGAATGGAAACTGTGATGGGCTAAAAAAAAAAAGCGATGAATCGTATTACAGTTCTAGTTTGTATTAACATGCCCGGAAGGGACAAAAGAAAATTGTTGGTTTTTGGCAAAGTGGCTAAACCTTTAAAACACCGAGATTTAGCCGCTGTGCTGATAACAAACATTTTTCTTTTGTCACTTCCAGGCATGTTAATACAAACTAGAACTGTAATACGGTCCATTGCTCTTTTTTTTTAACCCATCACAGTTTCCGTTCTAAATGTGAATGAACCATTTGACATTCCATGATAGTACAATCCTGTCTTGTCTGTAATTTTTGTTGAATGGGTAATGAAATGGAATGCATAACTTCAAGCGAGTAACAGGAAAACTTTGCTTCTTGTGGATAATTACACTCCCCATTCGCACTTAGAAGGCTTGTCAAATATTCAATTAGAACTTTGCCTCCTAATACCACATCACTCATTCAGCCGATGGATATAGAAATCATAAAGAATCTTAACATGTCATACTGCTCCGCTTTGGTTCAGTTAATACTGAAAGCTATTGAAGACTCTTATCTTACATCAGAATCAACTGCGAAAGACTAAGTGCAAAAATATCAATTTTTGCAAGCAATCAAGTTCTTAGCACACAGTTGGTGTAGATTTAAGAAGAGCACCATAGTTACTCGTAACTGTTTCAAACATTGTGGCTTTAAAAATGCTGACAGAAGTAATGACCGTACAGATTTTCATACAGAAGAAAATGCTGATTACACCAGTGATGTGTTAAAGGTAACAAATGCCGAAGGATATCTAGAGAAAATGGTGAATTACAGTGTTGTGATGAGAATGAAGAAGACCTTATGGAATTGAACATTGACGATATTAAGTAGACACAAAGTGACAATTAGAACATTCAGAATGAAGAAGATGTACAGGAGCCTCAAGTTGCCATTATCAGCGACAACGAAGCAAAGAAAAAGCTTTGAAGATTTGAGGTTGTACTTTATGAAGGAGAGTAATGAAACTAGCCCAAAGTTAGACTTGGGTGATTGCTATGATTTTGTTGTTTCTAAAATTTCAAATAAATAATTTACCATTCACTTTTTCTAGTTAAATATTTATGTGTGTATCTTACTATGTATTGCACTATTTCATTTATATAACTATAGGGAAATAGTGCACTATTGCACTATTATTTGTGTTAAATAAAATAAAATATATAAATGACTTGGATTTTATTTCGCGAATAGAACAGCCCACATTATGTAATAAAATGTACTACAGACATCACACATTATGTAATAAAATGTACTACAGACATCAAATAGATTACTTAAAGATTATAAACATACTTGGTAAATGTGATATATATATATATATATATATATATATATATATATATATATTGAGTCAATTTCCAATCATAAAGAAAACTATAGTATGTATTTTAACAGTGGCTTTTTATTAAACTGTAGAAAATTGCATTTTAACACCAACTTCAATAAACATTGAACTTTCAGTTATAAGGCACCACCGCTTATAGGGATGAAAACCTTTCGCCCAGATGAGGTCCTTATAAGCGAAGTTGACTGTACTTATTTCCTTTGCCATTCCTGAAAGGTTTGGTATTGATACAAAGCAAAAATCTTTATAATAGTTGTGCGACTGAACAAATAAATTTCTTTGTATCTTTTTTCAGCTTGAAAAAGAGAGAGAATTACGAAACAAGGAAGAACTTCTGCGCAAAAAGAAAGAAGCAGAGTCTCAAGCTCGCAGAATCCTGAAAGAAGATTTACTTTCTTCGGGGAAGCCATGTCTTCCTATGAAGAGTAAATTTGTAAGTTATCCAGCTGTATCTTCTGAGAGAGAAATGGGAAGGTGGCAAAGGCTGTGCAAGAAATCTCATTACTCTTTAATGATAACCCTGCAATGGGGTGCCCCATGTAAATTGTTACAATTGGCCCCCGTAAGGGGCGCGGCGATTTACCATCCTGGCCGCCGTGCTGACGGGATCCAACGCTCCGTCCGGCCCCAGCTTAGCCTCTCTTCCTTCATTCAGATAACCTGTATTTCTCGCCTACTTCGTCGCTTTTCATACAACCTCTCCCACAACTTTCTCTGGTCAGCCTCTAATTTCGCAGGGTAGATGCTAACCTTCTTCTCAGCCAACCGTCCCGGATCGGGGCTGAGGGGGGAGGGGACAATGTTCCCTAGCCCCTGAGCTCCAGTCTGGGGATGGGGGGGGTTTAATAACCTGCTTCATCCCCACCCATACCTTCCTCATATCCATTTTCCTTTTCTCTTCACAATCTATCTTTTTACGCCGTGTCCAAGGTGGAGCCGCCATGCCGATGGACTGCCAGGCCACCAGGCGGGAGGGGTGGTCCCGAATGGCGGCACCTGGCTCTACCAGGTCTGTAAGCACCTTGCAGTGCGGGCTACTTCGAGGGGTGATGAGCTATTGCATTCCATGGTACAAATAGGGTCACCATGCCCAATGATGAGAAACATAAAAATCTTCCCTTAATTCCCCCTGTGCTTGGGCAGGGGACCCTCCATATTTCTCTAACCGGAAAGGAGGCTTACTCCTCTCCTACGACTACGGGTGTAGGGAACTTCCCCTCACCCCCTTCTCTGGAGGTGCTATCGGGCACCTCCCTATTTCCAGCGGCAGTCCCTCCTTTTTCTTTCTAAGGGGACTGCCAAGAAAGCAAGCAGGCAGCCCATTGCCGACCGCCCCTCATCGAAGCGGCTCGGTTCGGCAAACCCCCTTAAGGGGGAGAGGGAAGCCAGACCCCTTCGGTCGCTTCCCTCAAAAGACCTGCTGGCAAGAATATTGAACCTTGCCGGGGTCAAGGCCTGTGCCTCCCCACACATGACTGGTGACTACCAACAGGACCTGTGATGTCCTGGGAGGGAATGGCCAACTGGAGACCCCTCCTGTAATAGACCTGGTCTTTGAGGAAACCCAGCCTCAGACGGTAGGGCCTTCCATGGGAGGGAATCCGGGCTCGGCGCCAAGCACAGAACGCGAATCCGCCCCTATGCAATGTCCTCCTCAAACGGCTGGGGTCTCCGAGGCAGTACAAGGAGGGGAGGGATTTCCTCAAACCGGTGCCCCTTCAACCACCAGGACCTTCTCCATTTCGGAGAAGTACCTGGCTGAGGCCGGTCCATCTGGCCTGGGGGCTCCTGTCGGCGGAGGGGAGAAGCGGGTTCATTCCCCGCCCTCCTCTCCGAAAAATAAAAAAGACGAAAAAGACTCGGGGCTCCTCTCCATCCGCGGGGGCTGTGGGGACGGATGGGTCTGCTGCCACTTTGGCAAGCGACCAAGCCAAGATCGGCACATCCGGCCCCTCTACCCCTTCGTGTGCGGAGCCCGTGACTATAACTAAGTGCACAGGGCGGAGCCTCGATAACATCGGGGCCCCTCATTCAGAGTTACCTTGCGTTCAAACGCTTCCTCGTTATTCGCTCCACTGATGGCAACATGTTGGCGAAGGGCAACGTGATCCATCAGAGGAGAGGATTAGTTAGTGCAATTGGTAGAAAGCCGAAGATGACCCGTTTCTCGGACGGGAGCCTTCTGGAGTATGCGGCGAATCCCGCCGAGGCGGCCAAGATAAGTGCTCTTCCGACACTTCATGGCACCCCAGTGAGTGTGACGCCGCACTCTACCATGAACTTTGTGAAAGGAGTAGTTTATGCGAGGGAACTCGTTGACTACTCCATACAGGACATCACCTTAAAGCTGGCCGACCATGGGGTGGTCAAGGTCGAACGTGTGATGAGAAAACAGGGAGGGGCCTCGAGACCCATCCCTACACTCTTCGTCACGTTCGACTGTGACAAGCTCCCTGAGTCGGTGCGTGCCGGTTGATACCGCTACCGCGTGAAGGCATTCGTGCCACTGCCGCGGCGGTGTTATTACTGTCACCGCTTCGGCCATACGAATCGTTCTTGTAGACGTGCAAAGTCGGGGTCACCCAAAGTCTGTGTAAATTGCTCCAAGGCCGCACACGATAAGTCTAAATCATGTGTGGCCAAGTGTGTCAATTGCGGAGAGAGCCCACCCCGCTTCTTCAAAGCAATGTGGTGCTTATCTCCTTGAGAAAGAAATCCTGGCCGTTCAGGCCCAGGATCGACTCTCATTCCGCGAGGCTAAGGACTTGGTCCTGGCGCGCCCGGCTCTGCCTGGGACGTCATATGCCTCAATAGTTAGAAAGGCACCCTCTGCTCCTGGCCCATCCAGGCCAACGAGCACGGTTGTTTCCGCGCCCATTCGGAGCCCTTATGCGGGCTCTACTCAACCCGGGCGCTCCCCTGGTAAAGCTGGCGGCAAAAATGGTCCTTACCCAGCCCCGGCTAAAAGCAGGGCTTCCCCCTCTTTCCCTAGCGTGACCGTTTTCCGTAAGGCGAAACGGCCACGCGCCTCCACCGAGTCGTTAGACTCACAGGAGGCAACACCCCTGAAGTTGGTCGCCAGGCCATCTTCCGGGGTTCCTAAAGCTGTCCCCCGAAAGGAGGACAGCATTAAAGGAGCTTCGTCTCCTTCGCCCACGCCTAGTGGTGGAGCGAGTGGCTCGGAGACGGTGGTTCCTCGAAAAGAGGGCCCTCCGAAGCCGCAACGCCCGCCCGAGGTTTCGAGGCGGAGGGAGGAAATGACTCGCATGGTGAGCCCAACCTCCCCCAATAAGTCCTCGAAGTCGACAGCGCCTTCACCACTTTGTCCGGCCAACAGCGCCCGGGGTTCTGCCTCCGGCAAGCGTACGGCCATTCCCGTGATGGTCTTCTGTTCGAGGAGGGCCCCTGTGTCTCATTCAAGCTAGGCCTGGAGGGCATATTCCTTCAATGGAATTGCCGTGGATTCCGGGCCAACTGGGAGGAGCTGCGGAGGCTCGTCTCGTCCCATTCCCTGTTACATATTTTTCTGCAGCAGACCATGCTAGGTGCGTGCCCCCTGCCCGCCCTCCCGGTGTATAAGAGTCTTGCGACCCCACCACCACGAGATGGCCGGGCTGGGAGATGCGCGGTTTACACCCGGCATGATGTCTCCGTTCTTCCTTTCACTTTAGATATCTCCTTTCAGGCAGTGACTGTGCAGCTGCACATGGATAGGAGGTATACTATCATTTCTACGTACATTCCACCGCCAGCTGACTTCGACGCGGGGGACTTCCGCCGCGTCGTGGCACGGTTGCTGAGGCCCTATCTCTTGTTTGGAGATCTGAACGGCAGGCATCCTCTCTGGGGATATTACTCCATAAATCCCAGGGACAAGTCCTTGCCGATCTGATCAAAGAGCTTGAGATGGGTGTCCTAAACGTGGATGAGTTTACGCATCACTGTCCGAGAACCGCTTCATTTTATTGCCTTGACCTATCTGTGCTCTTCGGATGCAATGCCTGATTTTGTTTGGGGGGTGGTAGATGGCCTCCATGGTAGTGATCACTTTCCCATTCAAATATATCTTTTTAAGGGCAAATGCCGCGTGAGATCCCACTTCGGTGGTGCTTGGCGCGGTGGCCTGCATTTCAGGAAATGACTGAATTCTCTATCTCAGTCGACGAGTTTAGGTCGGTAGATGAGGCCGTTGAGTTCTTCTCCGGCAACCTCATCGCCGCGGGCCTGACTACTATTCTTAGAACGTCTGGCCGTTTTGCACGCCGACCACTCCCATGGTGGTAGGCCGAGTGTGAGACGGCCCTCAAACAGAAGCGTTATGCCTACATGCGCTATAAGCGCCGCCCGAACGATTTCACTGTCGGTGAATTTCGTCGGGCTAGGTTCTGGTATATTTCGAAGCACGCCCGCCGCTCTTCTTGGCAGGCATACGTGTCTTCACTTAACGGGAAGACCCCTCTAGCAGAGGTGTGGAAGCGAGTCAAAAGGATTCTGGGCAAGTTCTCGCAGGACCCCCCCTCCCGTTCTCCAGAGAATTGGACCGCAATCTCGGACCACGCGTCCGTGGCGGAATCTTTCGCGACTGCTTTCCCCGCATTCTCTAGCTGGGATGCTGCTCCGCCAGCATTCAATGCACGTCGTGGTTTCGCGGAGGGCCGCAGGCTGGACTTTACCTCCAGAGGCGGAGAACCCTTCAACGACAGGTTTACTGTGAGTGAGTTGCGCTCCGCTCTTGCTTCGTGCGCGGACATCGCCCATGGTCCGGACGATGTCCCGTACGCCATTCTTCGACACCTGGGTGAGCGAGGCATGGCCTTTCTGTTAGATTTGTTCAACAGGATCTGGGTGGAGGGTCTCCTCCCTGATTCCTTGCGAATCGCTACTTGGCTCGCCTTTCGCAAACCGGGGAAAGATCACTACTCCGGTCGGTTTCCGCCCAATTTCTCTAACCTCTTGCGTGTGCAAGTTGATGGAGAAATTGGTAAATGTTAGATTAGCCTTTTTTCCTGGAGAGTGGAGGCCATCTGTGTTCTGCACAGTGCGGCTTCCGAAAGTTCCACTCCACGTCGGATGCTCTGCTCCGACTGGAAAATGCCGTCTGCGAGGCCTTCCTTCGTAGACAGCACTACTCCACGGTGTTTTTCGATCTGGAGAAGGCCTATGATACAGCATGGCGATACTGTATCATGGAGACTCTCCACACGATGGAGGCGAGGGGACGCCTACCAATGTTTATATCTCAATTTTTGCGAGATCGTCGATTCTGCGTACGGGTGGGGGGAGCGCTCTCCGGCCCAAAGGAGCAGGAAGAGGGTGTTCCGCAGGAAAGTGTCCTCAGTGTCACATTCTTTGCCCTGAGCATCAACGGCATCACCTCAGTGCTGCCGGAAGATGTTCTCGCTACGCTCTACGTGGACGACCTTTCGATCTCTTTTGGCGCGGCCCAGTTTCCAACTCTGGATCGTCGACTCCAACAGGCATTGAACCGCGCCCCCCGCTATGCCGCCATCCATGGCTCCACCCATACCCAGACTTGTTTTTTAATGGGGTTTGCCTGTAAGTGGTTGAATCGCACCGTTTCCTCGGTCTTGTATTTGACCGATGCCTCACCTGGGAGGCTCATATTCGCCGCCATAGGGTCTCTTGTACCCCCGCCATGGATATTCTCCGTTCTGTGACGTTAAGCGCTTCAGATAGGGCTACTGCCTTACTTTTTTATCGATCCTTTGTTCGTTCGAAGCTCGACTACGGATGCGAGTTTTATGCATCCGCAGCCGAGCGTTTATTGCGGAAGGTGGATTCGATCCACCACGCCGGCCTTCGCCTTGCTACCGGTGCCTTCCGCACTTCCCCCATTGAGAGCCTGTTGGTCCATGCTGGGGAGATGCCACTCGCTCTACGCCACGTGCAGTGCATTACTCTCCTCCCTCAGTCGCCAACAGCTCTCACTGCATCCGCAGCTGATCTCGACGGTGCCTATGCCACCGAGCGACGCCAGTCATACCCTAAGCCCTTTGGCCAGGAAACTCCGAGAGCTAGGAATAGCTCCCGGGCCGGTGGCGCCCCTGGTTCTGCCCAGGACGCCAACCTGGAGGGTACCACATTTGGCTATTTGTCGCCATGCCTCTGCTCCCAAAGCTTGTACAGCGCCGGGAGTATTGTGTTCGACCTTTTTGGAGCACACCTCGTGTCCCGCTGGAACCGTGCCAGTGTATACAGATGGCTCCAAGTCCCAAGAGGGGGTCGGCTTCCACGCCGTATCCCCTCTGTTTGAAGTCAGCGCGGCTCTACCAGGTGCTGCGTCTGTCTTCACGGCCAAGCTGGTGGCAATACACCACTCGGTACGGGAGATTACGCGACGTGCCCGGTTCGGAGACCTGATTGTGATATATAGCGACTCACAAAGCACCCTGAGTGCTCTCGGGGCATTGGAATCTCCGCATCCCCTGGTTCGTGATATCCGTGACGCCACGGTTTTGGCGAGCCGGGCAGATGTCGAGATTATTTTCTGTTGGGTTCCTGGACATGTAGGAATTGCGGGGAATGAGGGCGCCAAAGAGTCCGCGAAGACTCTGCGACCGGACCAGCGTTTCGCTCTTCCTCACACCGACTACATGGCAGGAATACGGGCAGCTCTTCGGACTGCTTGGCAAAGAAGATGGGAGACGGTCGTAGGGAACTTAAAGTTGCGTGCTATTGCGCCGCGACTGTTCTTATGGACCTATCCCCCAATGCCGCGACGGCTTCTGGTCGCTTTCTGCCGTCTCCGAATCGGACACACTCGTGTGACGCATCGCTATGGATATTCTTTGTTCCCTGACGTTCAGCGCCTGAGGCGCTGATAGGGCTACTGCATTACTTTTTTATCGATCCTTTCTCCGTTCGAACCTCGACTACGAATGCGAGTTTTATGCATCAGCAGACATGCACAGTGTATTATTCGCCTGTACGCGCCAGCCTGGTGCCTCCCTCAGTCTCCAACAGCTCTCACTGCATCCGCAGCTGATTTTGACGCTGCCTATGCCGCCGAGAGACGCCAGTCCTACCCTAAGCCCTTTGGGTTTAGGGCTAGGTAACTCTTTCGAGAGCTAGTTATAGCTCTCGGGCCGGTGTCGCCCCTGGTTCTACCCAGGACGCCACCCTGGAGGATACCACCTTTTACTATTTGTCCAAAGGCCTCTGCTCCCAAAGCTTCTACACCGCCGGAAGTATTTATTACCTTCGGCCTTTTTGGAGCACACTTCGTGTCACGCTGGAACCGTGCCAGTATATATTGATGGCTCTAAGTCCCAAGAGTGGGTCGGGTTACACACTGTATCCCCTCTGTTTGAAGTCAGCGGGGCTCTGCCAGGCGCTGCGTCTGGCAGCGGATTGTGATTTATAACGACTTACAAAGCGCCCTGAGTGCTCTCGGGCCATTTGAATCTCCGTATCCCCTGGTTCGCGATATCCGTGACGCCACGGTTTCGGCGAGCCAGGCGGATGTCGAGATTTTCTACTGCTGGGTTCCTCGATATGTCGGAATTGCAGGAAATGAGGGCGCAAAAGTGTCCGCGAGGATTGGGCTATCAGAGCATCGTTTTTCTTCCCCTCATACCGATTACATGGCAGGAATACTGGCTGCTTGGCAAAGAAGATGGGAGACGGTCGAGGGGACTGTTCCCATGGACCTACCCCCTAATGCCGCAACTGCTTCAAGTTGGTTCTGTCGTCTCCGAATTAGTCACACGCGGGCCGCCCCGCCATTTGATTGAGCGCTCGCCTGCGCCTTCTGTGTTGTTCTCATACTGTTTGGTTCATCTTTGTTAAATGTCCCAGTCTTGGTGATCTTCGCGCACGTTACCTGTACCGGGGCGAGCGGCGTTGCTACTGCTTGTCCCTGTACTCGGGATGTGTTTGTGTACACCTCTTTTTGACTATCTTAAATTTTGAAGGTTCCAGGCCTCCTCTATTATATTTTACTTTTTTTTAATTCATATATTCCTGCTCCACCGGGGAAGGACCTTCCCCCCAACTCTAGAGCCTGCTTCCTTCTTTTTTTACCTTTTTATTTGTCTTTTGCCTTTTGCATATTTGTTTTTTTATCTAACCTAGCATTATTTTTGTTGATTAGTTGTTTTTGTTTTTATTTTTAAATAGCCTAATCTATACGCTACCCTTTTTACTGCGGCTCGTGCCCTCGTAGGCAGGTAGTCGTCTATGAGGAATTCTCTAAAAAAAAATTGGGGGGCTTTTAGTATACATGCTTAGTTTAACTTGACCTAAGGTTATGTTTCTTTGTGATTTTAGTTACTGTACCCTCGAAGGTGGGTGGGTGTCCGATGACAGCATATTTTTTTTAAAAATAAACTTTGTTTGATAGTTTTCATATGGAATGTAGCTGAGCATCCTGACTACTATACCCAAAACAATCTGGCTTAATGCCATAGGATGAAGAAAAAAGTAGGATAAGATTTATTTTGATAGGAGGAATTCGCTCTTGTTATATTGGAAGTTAGAGTGTTCCCATACCCATTTCAATGCCACTGAGAACGAACTCCTAACCGATCATATCCGTCCTTTCCTTTTGCATGAAACAAGTCACACTTTACATATCGACGGGCAACTCGCAGTATCGCGGTGGTATTCCTACTTTTTCGCCTTCCCGGTTGATCGAAATCAGGCGTCAGGGAAAACTGCCCATTGTTTCTTCTATCGTGAGGGAATAGTTTCTTCAGCCCCAAGTCATAACCCGAAATTACCATTTTTTTTACAACAAAAAACTTGTATCAAAAGCATCGCGCCATTCATCACTAGGTTAAATTTCAAAGGACCCTTGAACATCAATGGTTTGACTCATCTATTGTTGACGCAGGAAAGCGATTCGGAGTCGACTGACGAAAGGGAAGCTGACGACAGGGAACAGCCCCAATCCACGTCTGCCTCCATGATCGATTCTCAACCTGTTTCTCGCGTCAGCCCGCCGGTGGAACAGTCACCCTCGCTGCCAGCATTGAGCGAAGAGGAAAGAGCAGCACAAATGGTGAGGGATTTTCCTTACAAGGAATTTTACTTTTGAGAATCTGTTCCTCCCAATCCCCTCCTTTGGCTGCATAGACTTTGTAACTTCTACACATTTTTGCACCATTTTCAAACTGTTCATGAATCCTTTTGAATACCCCTCCCACCTCCCTCCTGTAAAAGTCGAAGAACTCGACTACAATTGAAAGAAGGCATTAAAATGACCAATCAGGATCTTTGCTTTATGAGGATTTAATTAGTTAATGAAACGAGGGTTTCATTACACAGATGTTGAAACTTCGCCGCTGGATGACGGAGGTTTTACTCGATGTAACCTCCTCACTGATGGAAGAGGTGGCCGCCGAAGTCATTCAGAAGGCTCGCCGAAAAGGTACTGGGGAAAGTTCAAAAGGGTGTGAACTCGGGGTTCTATGTAGTTCCTAGTTGTATTTTTCAATAGAAAGGCAGTAAACCCGGGGTTTAGGGATGCACTAAAGTAGGCACGACTTATTGAGGTGGATTTACTTCTTTAGTGAAGGGAGGGGGGGGGGGCTCAAGTTTGTTATTCGTTCTAATGTTGTGTAATTTGTAGGAAGTTTAGGGTCAAGAGATGCTTATTTAATCTTAATAATAAAATGGAAATGGTTAAATTTGCTTTGATTTCCCTTTGTAGTCATTGGCATGAAAATGAAATTCATCTTAGCTCTTTTACAGTCACTCTTCCCGCATAGTCTTATCTTATCATATGAAGCCGAGCTCAGTATATGTTCGTGGCTATTAATCTAATAATAAGCAGAAGAGTTGGAATCGGTTTAAGAGAAATTTTTTGCAGTGTTTTAAACTTACTCGTGAGAGGTTCTCTTGAGGGCTTTTAAGACTTCCTTAGATTAGGCGGAGCTTCCATAGAGCCCACCGAGGCTTCATCTTGTCTTTTGCCCCAAAGCGCTCATCGTTCAGGTGAAGAAGCCCTCTGCCCTTTCCTCTTTGTCTGGAGGCCTCGGTGAGTAACCTGCTTTTTGCACACCCGTTTCGGGGACGTTTCTACTTATCAGTTTGTGTGTTCCAAGAGTTTTATTATGTTCCTTCTATGGGTGTTATGTGCTCAGTCATTCTGGGCCACATTTCTTGACACAGTCGTTAGTTTTGACAAGTTGGCTTAAATTCATTGTCCAATTTGCCCAATTATTGTTACTTTAACCTTTCAGACACATATATTGATGAAACAGTTTAAAGTGTAGACTGGTGTGTGTAAGGATGTGTTAGATCTGTGACAGAAACGACGTCAGAAGTTTGTGTGGGGCGCTCCTGGGGGAGAATGACCTTGATTTGGTTACAGGGTTGAGCATCTACAGCGACAGTGAGGATGAGGAAGAAGACGGACCGGCAGCGAGGACAGGAGGGCGGTTCGAGGCAGAGGAAGATAGCGACGCCGAGCTTCGAGACACGATCGAACGCAAGCAAAAAGCGTTCGAAGGAATCGAACGCGCGATACTCCAGAGGCTGCAGAAGCAAGAGGTGGTTGCCCTGAGGAGGAAGGAAGGGGATGAGAGCCCAGATGACGAAGAGGACGAAACGGGAGCAAATGAGGATGAAGCGATGAAAAAAGGAGGCGCTTCCCCTAGCTCTTCCACCTCCCCGAAACGACAGTCATCGTCAGCCGAAAGGGCTTCCAAAGCGTCCACATACGACGGCTCGCCAGGTACGACGACCCCGCTCAGCACCCATCTTATATTTAACGGGGCTGGCGTGTAGTGCAATAGGGAGGATTTTAAAGAGTGGGTAACATATAATAGGTTGCCTTAACTGTAGCTATGAACCAGGCAAGTTACCCTGATCCAAAGCCTAATTTTAGCAGTATACAAGAGTGGGTTCCCAGTTCAGTGTGTTTGCCCATTTCATGCGTGTATGCGCTCGTATATACTTGCCTACGATGCTCAGCTGACACCGCAATGGATTTATTTTTACCTCTTCTGACACACCCACACACACACACACGCACGCACGCGCACGCTACAAGGAGATGCTTTCGAAATAGATTTGGGTTTACCTCCGTATGCAGGAAGTTTTTAAAATTGAGGGTATTCCTTATTTGTTGTGAGAAATCTCTAAAGAGGTGATGTTAGATAAAGTAAAAGATGTGTAGCCGCAGATCCTCCTGCTGTTATCGGTGAGTAATGAATACTCAACTGTGATGCATTTAAAAGATGACTAAACCCGTTCGAAATTTTATTCGCGTAATACTCAATGACGTCAGCGTGTGGGGTTGTCGTGGACCTCGTTCAGCTATGTCGCTGGCCTTTAGGCGCGCCACTCCTATTGTGTAGAAAAGGGGTTGATGTAGCTTCCTCGCCTGGGGGGTTTGTGCCCCCAAGGGGGTAATAGCACTATTTTTTTGCCTTAAGCACGAAGATCCCTCGGCGCTCATAAGTTTCCTTCGTTTTTCAGAGGAGGACGCAAAGGGCGAGACTCGCACTAAGAGGTCCTCCTCTTCCTTCTCCTCTTCGTCGTCCTCTCACAGGAGCCTAAAGTCCGATTCTGAAGAGGAGAAGAGGGCTCGCCAGAAGAGGTCCCCGTCTGAGGACAAGAAAAAAAGACACAAGAAGAGGTCCAAAGACTTGGATCGAGGCCGGAGTAGATCCTATTCCTATGAAAGAATCTCCAAGAGGAGGAGGTCGAGGTCCAGCGATAGGAGATCACCTTCGAGAGACCGTCGGCGATCAAAACGGAGGTCGAGGTCAAGAGAGAGGCGGCGCAAGTCTAAATCGAGGGACCATAAATCGAGGAGGAGGAGGAAGAGGAGGTCTAAGTCACGTGAAAGACACAAGTCAAAAGAGTCAGTCTGGAAAAGATCGAGGTCGAAGAAGATGTCACGGAGGATCCGTGAGAGGTCACGCTCGAGGTCTTATCGCCAGCCCGACCGTCACCGGAGACGCGCTCGAACCATGAGCGATGAGAGTGAGAGCGGAGGTCGCAGGGGCTGGCGAAGGACGTCGTCGAGCTCGTGCGAGAGCAATAAAAATCGTCGGCAACGCAAAAGAGCGAAGAGGAGAGAGACCAAAACCCCGGAGGACTCGGACTCCTCCTCCTGAGGGCCCTTACGAAGCTAAGTAGATCCTTCCACGGTAAGTGATTCATTGCGGCCTCTCGTTGTTTAAAATAATTCCCATCGGTGGCTTTGAATTGCACTAATAGAATGACTTCATACTACTCTTCTTCACTTTAGTCGTCACTGTGTGTTTCAGGACCCTCCTATGGCTGGGTTTTGGCGACGACCACGCAAATGCGCCACTAAGCCGCGCCAACACACGGACGCAGCTTCCAAATGTGAAAAGCTTTCCTTTCACGGTCGCCTTACTTGGGCGTGGTTGCCCTCGCCGGTATTTATCTTACTCGCTAAATTTAACACCACTCAAGTTCACGAATCCGTTCAGGAAAATTTTTCATTTGAGTAAAATTTCCGATGGAATTGTATTATACAACTTTTTTTTAGGTTATTCAGATGGATTTTATTTGAGTCACTTAAGTGGTGGCATTGAATTTATTACTAAGTAATGTATTACTATAAAACTATCGATCACCATTGTTTATTTTTCGCCTTTATACATTTTGGTTTCCCCCCTCTTAATAATGCGGCAATAAGCGCCGGGTATTTTCCTAACGCCCTGAAACAAGGGAAAATTGTATTTTTGCCCAAACCAGGAAACTTTAGGCCGATAACTAGGACTTCCACCTATCCTAACGTAACACCCCCTCTGAGCCAATCATATTCACATTGGCTTTATCTTGAATTGTTAATTCGATTACAAAGCTGTTTATTTTGGCCAGCCTGCATACTTCCTGAAAGCCAGCATCATGGACGGTCAAACCTACGAGTATCTGACTCAAGATATGTTGTCTGTCTGTAGGGCTTAATGTTTGGGCATGTTCTTATTTGGTGTTAAGGGTTTTCCGAGTGATGGTGACAGTATGGGTGGTTTTGGTTGCTTGTTTGGTCTACGAGGGCATTCTAGTATTGCAGTTTGGGATAATGTCCTGATATGAGTCTGGAGAGAGTGACTTGGGAAGGAAAGGTTCTTTGTCCTGAGGAGGTGAGTGCAATTGAGGATTGATTGGGAGGTTGTATAAATAGATGTGAGTGGTTTCTCTTCGCTGCGGTGGTCGAGTGAGGTGTAGATTCTGTTGAGATGTTCTCAATGTGTTCCTTTGTTGCTCTCCTGGGGCCGTGAGTGTGGCATGGGTTTGGTTTGTTCTAGAACTGCGTCTCTCAACAATGTGGACAATTTTGGGGGTGGTTTGTGTACATCCGCTGGTTGTCCAAAGAGCTTTATTTTGTGCTGGCTCGAATGTAGTGCCAGGAACAAGAGAATTACGGACAACGATAAACCATCGGCCAAGATTAAACGCAAAAGTGATTCTGAGGATAGGAAGAGATGACGGATGATGATGATGTGGGATATGGAGAGTGGTATGACAAGTGGAAGTGAAATTATGAGACTGCTATCCACGAGTTAGCCTGGTGCGACCCAATCGTAGGCAGGCAAGCGCCGTATCTGCATCTCTGATCGGTCCTAGGAGGAAGCCTACTAACAGATAGGGTGTAGTGCGATGAAGTTTGGTGAGAAGCGGAATTTGTAAGGGAGCGTCGCATTGTGTACAAAGAATCTTTGGGTATAAGATATCAAGGGAATGCTTCTCCATTATAGTGCCAGAAGATGAGTTATGAAATGAACAGGGTTTATTGCTGAAGGTGTGGGGACAAACCTAGCTGGCTTCCGAGACGCCGCCTTTTGCGTGCATTATCAAGGGAGGAAACTACATGAAATAAATTTGATAAATTAAAGGCAGGTGTAATGAAAACTGCCCTGAGTGCTCCCAGGGCATTGGAATCTGCACCCACTGATTCGCGTTATCCGTGCCGGATGTTGATATTATCTTCTGCTGGCTATAGCTATTGTGATGGGTTTAATGACAAACTTGCCTAGATAGCAGCCATTAAACCTTGCTATATGAATTTAAAGTTCAAAAAATGACTTGAAAGAGAAAACGTGATGAAGGATAACTATTTCAACCGGGCAGGTTTCAAGATCACTGACTCATAAATTTAACAAGATTTATTGAACAACAAATAATGGAATATGACTAATTTGAGTATACGGTTAATGAATATGATGTATATTTATATATATTGAATATAGGAAAATGGCCGATGATTTTAATGTTAAGACGAATAAGCTATATAAGGTGGATATTATAGTGAATAAGATATAAAATATGGGGGAATTCTATTTTTAGACCTTTGTATACACTGATGATTAATTAGGGAGCTAATTCTTACTGACCTTATCTGGAGCTCTGATTGAATAAAAGTATTCGTTAAAATGCGCTCAGGACTCGGGGAAACGGGAAAGTCTATTCTGATAAGTTAATTTCGAATCTGGTTGTACTAAGGTTTTGATTCGTTGGTGTTTGGGAGGAGTCTTACTTTGATTTTGAGGTAACCTCATTGGTATCAAAGGTGGTACAAAAATGGATTTGGGGGCGAGATGTCTAATTTTTTCAGACGGGAAATTGCCAACTGCCTCTTTACGAACTTTGTAGGAGCTTGCAAAGATGTAAGCTGCTACATGGCTCTTTGACACACAGGGAATCAGGGCACCAAAGGGTGCGAGGACTGACAACCAATGGGGAATATTCGCGCATGTTACATGTCCCAGCACCCGGACGATCAGAAACGCTACCACTTATACCTTCTGTTCGGCACTGGTTCCTGCGCACGGACTATCTGGAAGTTGGCCCATATTTTATTTGGCTTTTGGGTGTTGGTCGCATGTTCCAGTGGCGAGGAGAGGCCTCCATCCCTTTGTCGCATTTCTTGTTTTGTGTGTGGAAATTTTAAAGTTGCTTAGTAGTAGGCTAAAATGTTAAATGCAACACCTTGAGCCTTTAGTGTCAGTCGCCAGATGACCGCCCTATGAACGAAAAAATATTGGGCCAATGTACATCAACGGGAAGAGTGGTGAGTAAAACTTCAGAATAACTACGCCGGGCTTTTTTTTTATTAAAAACCGTACTAATGGTATTTTTAGGCATTCTAATTATCATCTACGGCTTCGGTTAGGCGCGGAAAGCACTTATTATTAAGATACTAGTGTAGCACTGCCTGATTCTTATTAATCTGCAGTACTCCAAAAATAAACAAAGTAATGTACGTATATATGATTTCTGTATTACTCAAAATAATTAAAATTAATTTATCATTCAAAGTAACTTGTATCTGAATGTAATTAGAATTTTAGCGTAGTGAGATGTAAAAACAATATATATATATATATAGTTTTTATCACGATAATCGATAACGATAACCTTATCGGCGATAATTGATTACTGACGACACATTTATCACTCGATAAGGTGATAACCGATAAATGGATAAATCCAAAATTTCCAGGGCACCATTCCCTGGGCCATGACGCCAAAGGTTGGCCTTGGTGCCCTTGTTCACCTTCACCTCAGTGATCTTGGGGAGGCAGGACAAGCACTGGAAGATGTAGCTGTCGCCAACTATCTGCTTGTACTTTACCCACTTGCCAAGGAATGGCCAGGGTGACTGAGGCATAGCCTCAGTAAACTCAGAGTCAATGGACTCCAATGAGTCTCTTTGGCTTGATGCGGGCACAGTCTCTTGCGACGACATCACTAATTCAATACATACTATAAAATAGCAAAGCACTATTAAATATCAATAAAAATAGAATAAGTGTTCAAAACGTTAATAAACGGATATTAAAGAATAGCGCCGAATAGTACATGCATTCATATACACGTGGACAAAAAAATTAGAATGGAAGAAGTACGTGAACATAGGGAAAAAATCATCAAAGAGCGCGTAAAACCGGTATCGCGCAGGAGCAACACCTCGTGACCTAATGACGAATAAGTCACCTGGCCCGGATGGGTTTCTACCTAAAGTGTTGAAAGAAGTGCGCGATCAAGTGTCACGACACCTGAGCGCAATCTTTAACATGTCAATCCGGACCGAGGACCAAATGCGTTCCTAGAGACAGGCGTGAAGCGGAGGTGACTCCTATCTTCAAGAAAGGAGACCGAAGCCAACCGTCGAACTACCGACCTATCAGTTTGACTTCGATAGTCGGTAAACTCATGGAAAGCATGATGGTGGACAGAATGACGCCCAGCACAGCTTCCCAAGGCAACGGTCATGCCTGACGAACCTTGTGGAATTCTTCCACTTCGTGTTCAGTGAGCACGATCGGGACAAGGCGGTGGATGTGGTCTACCTAGACTTTCAGAAAGCCTTTGATAAGGTACCACACCGCCGCCTTCTCCGGAAAGTGCGAGCGCTGGGCATAGACGGAAAGGTAGCCGGCTGGATCGAGAACTGGCTAAGTGGCAGACGGCAACGAGTGGTGGTGAATGGACAGTCTTCTGAGTGGGTGCCCGTTACTAGCGGGGTGCCTCAAGGTTCTGTCCTGGGACCACTACTATTCATCATCTACGTCAACGACATGGACGGTGACATGGTTGCCAAGATTTCCAAATTTGTCGACGATACCAAGCTTGATATGAACGTTGCAAAGGATGGAAATACTGCCCGCCTGCAGGAAGACCTTGGGAAGATTGGGGAGTGGTCGGACACGTGGCAAATGCCTTTTAATGTGGGGAAATGCAAAGTGATCCATATCGGCCACAGAAACCCCCAATCTCAGTATATCCTTAAGGGCACTGCTATTGAATCCACCGACACTGAGAACGACTTGGGTGTAACAATCACTAGTGACCTCAAGTTTTCAAAACAGTGCATTGAGGCGGAGAAAAAGGCCCAAAGGATGCTAGGCTATATTAAGCGCCAGTTTGGTTATCGGAACCAGGAGATTGTACTGTGCCTGTACAACTCACTTGTCCGACCGCACCTGGAGTATGCCGTGCAATTTTGGAGTCCTTCATTGCGAAAGGACATCGCGAGATTGGAACGCGTACAAGCCAGGGCAACCAAGCTGATTCCCTCTATCCGACATAAAAGTTATGAGGATAGACTAAGGGAATTAGATCTGTTCTCGCTGGAAACCCGTAAACTGCGTGGTCAGCTCATCGAAGTTTTCAAAATACTTCGAGGGTTCGACAATGTTGACTACCGGGATATTTTCACACTGAGTGAGAACAGAACGCGCAATTACGGCTTTAAACTTGAACTGAAGCGTTACAACCACAATCTGTGTGGAAATTTTTTCACTTACAGTATCTGCGGTATGTGGAACGCACTTCTAGTGGAATTTGTCAACAGTGAATCTGTTGACCAGTTTAAGTCAATACTAGACAAAGTCTTGAAAAGTGGCCGTTTAGGGACGCAAAACAATTGAGCAGCCTTGTGCCCGCTCGATTGCTAGTCCAAAGGTACCCTCCTTGAATGGACCGTAAGGTCTCCTAGGGTACCTTCTTTCCTTGTTGTTACTCCTTGTTGTTACCTCTCGTCCGACAGCTGGTGAGAGACTGAAGCTGAGCGAACGTTTTGAGAAGACGTCAATATGGGCCGGCCAACACTGCGTTCATTATACGTTCGGTTCCCAGCTTGGACCTCCCTATTTCTGCCTCCAAGGCACGCTCGGCTTGCCCCTATTCTAAACTGGAACCAAAATCTGATATTATCGATTATCACTAGTTTGGAACTAAAAGTATCGGCGATACTGATGAATCGATAACTCGCCCACCTATGCTTTTCTCCTTGCTCAAACTAACTCCAAAATCTTTGCCATACTCGTTTACATCTAACAACCTTTGCAACTCTTCTGCTGTCTCACTCATCACAATCACATCATCTGCGTACATCAACAGGCATATCTTTTCATTCCCAACGCTTACTCTTACATTCAACCTTCTTACCTTATCAGCTAACTCCTCAGTGTACACGCTAAACAGTGTTAGGGAGAGGATACACCCTTGCCTAACGCATCTCACAATCCTCACCCATCCTGTTTCTATATATCCTAGTCTATACTTTGCTATAGTATTTACATACATGATCTTTACAATGTTAACTATCTTCTGACTATGTCCTACCTTCTCCAACATTCTGCACAAAACCTCCCTGTTTACTTTATCATATGCCTTCTCTATGTCTAGAAAAGTTAGATACAGCTTACTCCTATTGTCGAAGGTTAGTGAGTGAGTAATCCTAGTCCCACTTCCTAGGCATATATTATAATCCCGCACCAAGCTGAAGTAGAGGTGAATTGTAGCCCATACACCTACCGTTTCCACTTACAGTGAATAAGAATAGCCCCGGTGCGTCCCTTTTGATCAAAATCAAGATAATGATGACCTGAGTGTGTTCTCACTCAGTAAAAGCCAGTCATGGGTGGACTTATGTAATATTGAGAATTAAGCCGAGTGGATTGCTTATTAATTGCCCTAGGATCGTCCAAAATAGTTAAACACAGATACAAAAATAATCTTTAATATACATGAATTAGAAATATGAAATAGCATATATAGGTATAAATAAGATTAGTCCTTGCACTGGACAGGTAAGTCTATATATAATGTCGTGGGGATTACACTTGAATTCTACGTACTAGGATGCTTGCGTCTTAATTGCACCCGACAGAATTAATGGAATAATATTATGGAATTAAGCACTGAATTAATCACTTGAAATAATAGAGGTTATGAGCTAGGGATGGAAATTCTAGTTAACGGTTGAACTGGTGAAGTAGGGGAGGGGATAATTCACTTTAATGATACCTTGGAGTTCGTAAGCATTTGGAGGGTGACGGTGAATGTCTTCTTCTTCTGACGATGTTCACACTTAGCCCGGTCGTCCGAAGTTACCGAATGTGTGGGTAATCCTAGACCGGCGTCCTGATTTAATGATCCTAGGCCGGATCGTGAAGGCGAGTCAAACTGTGACTCAAATCGTAATTCTTCTCCTCGAAGTGACCGTTCCGATTATTGGCTCCTGGAGTTGGTAGCCGAAATGATTACCTAGCTGCGGCTAGGGTAATCCGCAGAGGGAGGTCCTGTATAACCTCTAACTCTGAAGGTGGGCGAGGGGGGAGGTTCTGCGAGAAATTTGGCACCTACAAGTAGCGTGACGGCAACAACCAATTCTCCGAAGTTCCTTTCTTGCAACGATTGAACTGTTTCCTTTGTGGGGCTAGCTCCACACACAACGTAGGTCCAAGATCTTCTGCATGACTCCGGGGAGAATTTTCCCTTTTATTTTCCACATAATATTCATATCGCTGCGCGAAAGATCTTTTGTCTGCTGCCAGACATGCGATATATTTACGCTTCGCCGCGAACCGAACTTTCCTCCTCTCGAACTGCGGGTTTATGAGCGCTCAAGAACGGGTGAAGGAGATTCGAAGTGAAAAGGCGAATTTGGAATAGGGTGGGGGGGGGGGGCATGCAGCTGTGTCGGTGTATTTATGTATACACTAATGTATGGGGTATTAGACTTCTACACCCATCTTTTATCTTTCTTTCAATCATTTTATTCACCACGAACATGTTGTCTTCCGCTCTTCTGTCAAACCTGAAACCATTCTGCTCTTCACCTAGCATCCTGACCCTTTCAATCCATTTGCTCAGTCTTTCATTCAACACTGTACACTGAAAACTTTTCTTACTGTATTTAACACGGCTATTGGTCTATAATTCTTCAGTTCACTCTTACTTTTACACCCACCCTTGTGCAGCAGAGTCACTCTGCATTCGTTTCATTCCCTCGGTACTCCTTCTTCTTCCCACACCTTGTTAAATAATTCTGTCATTCTGTCAATCACAACCTCGCCTCCATTCTTATACATTTCATACTGTATTTCAGCCGGCCCAGCTCCCTTTTCATTCTTCTGCTTTTTCAAACATCTCTCAACTTCCTCTCTCCTAATTCTTTCATTTAGCTCACTTGCGTCTTTACTCTTCAGTGTCACACATCCTTCGTTTATCTCTGCCGCCTCTCCTACCCCACCTATAGTTTCCCCAAACTCTTTTATACAATCAATCATTTTCTCCCTATCTGTTACACATTCACCATTCACCCTCAAGCTTTCCACCCTCTCCTTTTCATTCACACTTTCACCTCTCATGAACCTATACCATTCACGCCCTCCCTGCAATCCTTTCTCTTTCATTACCTGAATCACATTTCTCTCACACTTCACTTTTGCATTCATAATCTTTCGCTTGGTTTGTCGCTGTCATTTCACATACTCTGTCCATGCCTTCTGGGAATTCCTCCTCGGTTGCTTCACTTTCATGCCTCTTCTTTCTCAGTCTTCTGCATCTCCTACTATGTTTTTTTCGTTCACTTCTAGCATATCTAATATCATCATTTCATCATGGTTTACACACGCTCCTCCCTGGTCTCACCCTTACATATCCTATGTGTCTCACTGCTGCACTTCTAACGTCCTCCACTAAACTTTCATTCACATCGTGCAGCCTAATTCCTTCCACAGTTCTTCCATTCAAATCTACCTGGAAATTCTCCTAATTAGCATCCCTCAGTTTCCACTTTCTTTTCCTATCCTTCTCCTTAGCTTCCTTTCCTCCATACAACCGGCATTTCACTATCATCATATTATGGGCTGATACAATATCGACCATGCCCTCCTCACCAATCCACATGCTAATCACAGATTCACGCATTCTTTCATTCACCAATATGTAGTTGATAGTTGACTCTTGCCCCCTTGTATTCCATGTTATATGCCCTTCTGCCAAAGTTTAATTCAAATTTTCCAGATTCATTTTGTCTATAAATTCCGTAAGCTTTCACCATTTCTATTTATTCTTTTCCTTAGCATACCTAGATGGGCATTCATATCTCCCATAATAATCACTTTTTCTCCCTCATTCACTCTCACCAATTCTTTCAAGATGCTGTACTTGGTCCTGTTCTCATTCCTAGCTCATTCACTCTCAAAAGCCACGATAAATCTTTCAGTGTTACCCCGGTCACCTGCACAGTCAATTTTCACTGCAAATATATCTTCACTCATGGCACAGTTACCTACATTCAACCTCTCTACTCTCAAGTTCCTATTTTTCCTATATATATAATAGCTACCCCTCCTCCATTTCTAGTCTGTTTGTTCCACCAATCATTATATACTCACTCGCTGCCATCCACCTGTAGCTCATCTTTTAGCTGAGTTTTAGTCAGGCCTACTATATCAAGCTGCCATTCATTTAACTCTTTACTCATCCTCGCATTTCCCAACTCCCCATCCTCTCACATTTATACACCCAACTTTCATACGCTTGCTAGCTCGGTGGAATTTTTCTCTTTCTCTTTCCTGCCTTCATTCGCCACCTTGTCTCACATTCCCTATCTCACCTACCGTTCATCTTCTCTGCAGTGCTATCTCAGTGGCCTTCACCCACTCCCATAGCCTCCCGCCTAGTCTTCTTTAGCCCTCCTGCCCCAGGTGCACCCCATCTCTTCCAAAGGTCCTCTCTTTTAACTCTGCATCCGTATCTATGAAGCTAACCCCAATATCTTCTTACTTTATCCTGTTCAATTCCATATTTACCATTCTATTCACCTCCCTTATTCTCCTCTCATACCAAACATCATCACAAGGCCTTCTCATCACTCCCACTACCGCAATCCATACATTCTTCTTTCCCCTCTTTAATTCTGCTACTCCCTGTGTGATTTCTTTCACTCTGTCCTCTATACTCCCTCCACTTGTTCCGCTACACTACTTGCCCTCTCGAGCACCCTCGACATGTTGCTCCTTGGCAGACATACATTCTTACTGCCCCTTTCCTCTATCTGTATATGTCTCCCCATATACTTGATCATACTGTCTCCCACTATGAGCCTGGGCATTCTTGTCTTTCTCGCCATGGTACGTCTATAGCAATGCCTTCTAGCATTCCTATAAAATATTACATGTATCAATTTAAATATTACCATTACCTAATATCATTTTAACGTAATATACCTTATGCATAAATATTAGCATACTTTACTTTTTAAATTCAATTTAAAATTATCCATTTATTTTCCCATTTAAATTCTACAATTTCCATTAAATCTTATGTAAAATCTCAACTTAGTTATGTATCAATAATCAATCCAAAATCTCAAATATTTTGGAATATATAATTGCCATCCAAAAATCATTGGCTAAGATACATTCTTTTCGCCATACTTACTTTAGTCAAACACACAAACTAACACGCTTTCAGCTCAACCCCATTGAACACCAATATTCCTCATTTGACTCTCGCCATTCTCAGCATAAAGGTCGGTAATCATTCCTTCTACATTTAGTCATTTAACTCCAAACAAATCATACTTAATTTAATTCCTCGTCCTCTCACAATTATTCTCTGCAAACTGCCATACGAGAGTAGGTCCTAATTCTGGTTACTCTTTCATTGCAGATCCCAATTCACAATCCACCATAGTTACTACATCATAGTTATCATATCTTAGTTACTTTACCATACCTTACCTCACTTCACCTTACATTCACTCTACTTTTCATTACTTTTATACATTGCATTACGTTGTATTCCTTAGCAATTCTCACTTTAATTATATCATTCAGCCATATAATTGTAATAACCACTCACTAGTTATTTCCTAATTCAATTCTCTCATTGTGCATTCGTTGATTTTGTAAATATATTTATTTTGTTTATCGTCCATTTTCTTACAAACCTCGCGCAGAAGTTTTCTAAATTCATTTCACGTCAGTCATTAGGCCTCAATATTATCAGACGACTATTCCCTCCAAATTCAACAAATTTATGGTAATGGTTTTCAAATAGCTATCTAGGCTGATTTATTGACTAAAATCAACCCCACTAATAACCAAAAACCATACGTTCACTCACATCCATACTACTCTTCCGGTGTTCTCCCTCCCTTATTCGCTCCTTTCTCTTCTGGTCACTCTCATTCACTACCACCACTTCCTCTTCCACAACCCACTGAACCTGTTGCTGCATACAACAGGTTCCCTCCTCCTTCTCTCCCTACCCAGGCCTACCCTTCTCCCATTTACTTGCTGCCATTCCTGCTTGTCAGTCTCCTCTCCCTCTCACTTTCATATTTCTTGTTTTTGTGTTGACTCACCTATTTCCAGGCAACCTTGGGCCCTACACTACTTATCTTTCTTAACTTGGCAATGTGCCTTATATTTTTCTTGTCTTCCTCTCTAACAGTACCCAATTCCTCATATACCTCCCTAACTTCCAACATGAGCACAAGGATCCTATCCTGTAGGGTGCATATTAGGCACTTCCTCATATCTGCCACCATTCTTTCGTAGCCACAGTGCTCACACTGCGTATACGGCCCCAGACTTTCAGTCACTGCCCCCATTTGATACACAGTTAACCTCTTTCATCTCTACTGCTCTTTCCATATCGTTATTATTGATACTTTTTCTAATACTTATCACGTTCCCTGATGACCGCGTGGACGATTTTTCCAATTCGTTAGAGAGCTCGCCGAGAACACGTCCGATCGCTGGTTTTTCTGTTTAAGTGAATGAAAAAAGCGCAACAAGATTCTCCGGCTCATTATTCAATTTTCATCTCAAAATTTATTGTGTGATTAATTCTTGTTGCTATTTAGGCTAAACAGAACACTAATTAATTACATAATAATAAATGGTGCCCAGAAATTAATATAACTCGCGTCATTTGACAATTCTAAATTTAAACTTAAAATAATTTCAAATCCTTGTGGCATTCACGTTTCCCCATGATCTCCAATTTTCATTCGCACATTTCAATTTTTGGTATCACGTTGTATCCAAAACATCATTCTCCAAATCATTATAATTCTTATTAATTTAAATTAAATATTATCCCTTAATACAACTAGTGAATAATTTTCTCTTTATACTAAAAAAATTCTCAACTTTTTTCACGTTTGTGTTCCGCCACTAACCTGCGCGCGCTCTCTCTCTCACTCACATACACATGTGCATACACTCTCATTCTCTCATGCACAGCAATTCTAAAATTCATTCATTCTACTCTATACAATATTCTTATTTACAAATCACATACATCCAAAAGGCATCATAATGAAACCAGTCATCGGTCAGTGACTAAACGCCCTCCACAATGCAAGCTTCAACCGAAACACACCAAAATTCTGCATGCATCTCTCACACTTCCGGTTTATGATGCAACAAACCCAGTCACTTGGCTTGACCTTTGTGATTTAATCCTCCACCTTCAAGTCATAACGTAAGAAGAGAAGAGTGCTGCTTTTATTAAAAAAATCCCATAAGTATATTCATAAAATTTAGAGGTATCTTACTTAATGGGAAGAAAGTTGGAGCTTATGGAGAATAGAGGGAGGCTTTCCGAAAGAATTTGGGAAGTCACAGATTGAAGACTTGAGGGAGCTCCTTAACACTCAGGAGATTGGAGTTAAGTGTCCCACTAGTTTTTTAAAGCGTTTATAGGACCTTATAAGGGCGAAAGGCGTACAATGTGACCTTATCGACCCTGTCATCACAGAAATTTCATGAGGGCAGTCCTAGAATATATTAGGCCCCTCATTCTCATGTCTTCGCTGGCAGATGTTAATCTGTATGTAAATTTATGCAGCATACAACAAACACGGCTCCGAGTCTAATCATTACATTTTGCAGGTTCAGGTAACGGCGAGGTTTGCTTGTGAATACCAGAGCGTAGCGAAATTCCATCCTCCATAATGAGGGATTTAGCTGCCACGTTATCAAGGATTGAGTGAGAGTGACCTCACCTCAGCCAGTTGAAATTGCAGCAAGGGTCACAGAGCGAGCGACAGCACGGGCATTGTTGATGAATACTTCGTGAAGTTGGAGTTAAAATATCCGTTTGATGTCATAGGATGCACATAATCAGTTAAAGATTAAATAAGGTTCTGCACTTCATCCCTTATAAAATGGTATCGAATATCAATATGTTTTGATCTTTGGTGATTAATGGGGTTATTAGCAAGCTTGATAGCACTCTGATTGTCAACACCAATGCTTACAGAACAGTGCCTAACATTTAAAAATTCTGACAAAAGTTGTTTTAAAAATTTAGCCTCCTGAATGGCATAAGTAAGTGCCATATACTCAGGTTCACAAGATAAAAGTGCAACTGTGGTAAATATCACAAGTATGGGCGGATGCGATTCTAGCTTATTTTGAGGGTCGGCTCGTCAGGGGGATGGGCCTACGATGATCCTGAGATTTTAATCATTTGGGGGCCACCGTCACTGGGTACATAATCGAAAATCGCCATAAACTTTGTCCACGTAGATTTCAGCTCAGAAAAAGTAGCTAGGAAGAATAGCCCCAAATAAGCTAGGACTCGGATCCGGCCATTCTCTACACAATTACCGAAAAAATTAATTTTACAGGAAATTAATGAACCATGTTCATACAATGAAAAACAATAACCAGATATACTATTCCTGTCCTCAAAAGGTCCCCAATCAGAATAAAAAATTCTACTAGCTGCAAAGGTTTAATTAGAACATAAGAAAAGGAAGAACCACTAACAGCCACTGGGGCCTGTCGAGGTGGACCTTAAGTTAATATACATATCCCAGTACAGCACTATTTCATTCAAAGGCTGATGTCAAATATTTACAAACGCCCAACTATATACACCATTTTATAGACCATAGAGTCCATGTCAGTACTAAGCAATATTTACAAATGACTATAACTAAATTATGTAGACCAAACAGTGCATGTCAAATAATTTCCAAACTATCCATATATTTGTCCAACCTATTTTTAAAAATCTCAAGTGACTCGCTATTGACCACCTCCGCAGGCAAATCATTCCAAGAATTTACTACTCTCTGGCTAAATAAGTACTTCCGAATATTCAGCCTAGACCTCTTTTTTTTTACTAATTTCTTCTCCGTAGTTTTGGATGAAAATGTTGTCACCGCTCTAAGCTATGGTTTAAATTTCTCTATCCCATCCCATCCCATCCTTAAAGTGTTTCCATTGCTAAAAGTTTTGCCAATTTAGAAAAATTCAGTGATGTACCTAGTGATTAAATTTCTATTGTAAAAGGTTGTGTTTATCAATTCTTGGCAATTCTTGGCTATCCCCTTCGTTTCATCGTACTTTATCGACTCTTCGAAAAAATTCTTCACTCCATATCACTAAGGCCGATAAATCTGGTAATATCGTAATCATGGATAAAAATTCCTATCTTAATATAATGTTTGTAATGCTTAATGACCAAGATACTTACCTACCTGTATTAAAAGACCCAACTCTTCAAGTTAACAGTGACTTCCATAAGAATGTACGGCGATTACTTAAAAACTTTCCTGATTTAATTTCAAAATTCAAGTCTAGTAACGCTACCCTTCCTTACGAGTATTTGTACGGCTTAGTAAAAACTCACAAACCAAATTTCCCAATACGTCCTATTATAAGTTCTGTTGGGTCTGTTTCATATTTCCTGCCTAAATGGCTTACTTCATTTTTTACTCCATTCGTTGGTACCATTTCCCATTCTCATGTCACTAATAGTTGCGACCTTATTTCGAAACTTAATGCTATTCATTATTCTAATGATTTTAATCTTGTTGGTTTTGATGTTTGTTCATTATTTACCAAAGTACCCGTTGAAGATCTTTTTAATTTCCTTAATAATCATTTGCAAAATTATGACTTGCCGGTACCCGTTACTACTTTCATGAACCTCATTTTCCTTTGTACCAATAACGGTAAGTTTTCCTTCGAAAGCAAATATTTCGTTCAAAAATTCGGATTAGCTAGGGGTCTTTCACCTGTCCTTTCTAACTTATATATGGAGTTTTTTGAAACAAAACTTCTCCCTACTCCCTACTATACCTATACCAAACGTTCGGGGCGAACGTCCCTTCAATTAAATTTACCCACGAAACGGAAAATAATAGAACCTTTTCCTTTCTTGACCTTCTTATCCATAGAACTCATACAGGTTTTAAATACTCTATCTTTCGTAAGCCTACTAATTCAAATTCTTATATTCAATTTTACTCTTCTCACAGCCCTAAAGTTAAACGTTCTGTTTTTTCTTCTATGTTTCTACGGGCATTACAAGTTGTGAGCCCGAATATATGGATTTGGAATTTTCCAATATTTTTGAAATTGCCATAAGCTTTGTTACCCTTAGCCGTTTCTTCAAAACTGTCTTTCTTCTGCTAAAATGACATTTTATCAAATTGTCCCTACTCTCCCTTTTAACAGGAATAACATTTTAGTTCTACAATTTTCTCTTTTTTTTTAGTGATCTTCCCCGTCATTTGAATAACTTTAATATTTCTGTTGCTTTAAAATATGAGACGACCATTAAGAATTTAGTAGTATGTAATAATTGTAATAGTTTGGATGGGGTTTATTCAGTAAAGTGTTCAGGTTCTCTAAGTAAATAATATGGACAAACAGGTAAACAACTTTCTGTTCGCATAAATCAACATAAACATAATGTCCGAAGAGGGGGAAATAACAGTGCTTTCTTTGCCCACATGTCGGATAAGGACCATACAATTAACTGGGACTTGCCAAAATTTATTTATCGTTCCAATGACTCTATAAAAAGGAATATCATTGAATGTGCTTTAATAAGCCAATGTGATAATTTTAACCTTTACCTTGGCTGATATGAAACAGATGCTATAATTAAAAAAACTAATACTTAAAGAAATTAGTTCTGACTTTTGTCTTTAGTTTTATATACATTCTTTAGTTATGTGGAGCAATTTTATTTTTTTAATTATGTCACTGCTCTGTTATGTACATTGTTTTGTTTTGTTTTTGTTTTGTTTCACCTTCTTCTTGACTTCCCTACTCTTTCGCTCCTCGTTTCTTATAATGTCCTTCGTTAGGCTATGTCCATTTCGTCTTCTCAGTTTGACCTTATTACCTGCTTCTTGTAATTCTTAATGTAAATTTTTACCTTTTTCCTTCCGTCTTCCTCATTGGTGATTTCTTGTTTTTGAAGCGGTCGTTTATACTTTTCTTTCTTATATATACCTCTATTATAATATTATTTCTTGTAGTTATCCTTGATAAGGAACTTAATAATGTTCGAAAGTAATCGGAAACACCTTTTAATTTTTTCCTGCGGGACATTGCATTCATTTGCTACCCTCACGTGGTACTTTGAGTTTTCATTTCATATATATATATATAAATATATATATATATATATATATATATATATATATATATATATATATATATATATATATATATATATATATATATATATATATATATATATATATATATATATATATACATATATATATATATATATATATATATATATATATATATATGGAAGAAAAACAGAAGAAGAATAGAAGAAATAAAGAATAGAAGAAAAAGATTAGAAGAAGAATATATATATATAATATATATATATATATATATATATATATATATATATATATATATATATATATATATATTATTTTTCCGCTTCTTCTTCTTCTTTTTCTTCAAATCTTCTATTCTTCTTATATTCTTCTTCTATTCTCCGTCTTCTTCTTCTTCTTTCTATTTTCTTTTTTTATTCGAATTTTTCTTCTGAATTCTTCCTCTTCTATTCTTCTTCTTCTATTCTTCCTGTTCAATTCTTCTTCTATCCTTCATTTCTTCCTCTATTCTTCTTATTCCATTCTTTTCTATTCTCCTTCTTCTCCTTCTATTATCATTCTTCTATTCTTCTTCTACTCATCTTCTTTTGTTGTTCTTCTTCAGCTTCTTCTTTCCTATTCTTCTTCGTCTTCTATTTTTCTTCTTCTTTTATTCATCTTCTTGTATTCTTCTTCTTCTTCTTGTATTCTTCTCCTTGTATTCTTCTTCTTCTTGTATTCTTCTTCTTATTCTTCTTCTTCTTCTATTCTTCTTCTTCCTTTATTTTATAATTCTTCGTCTTTTGTAATCTTCTTCTATTTTTATTTTTATTCTTCTATTCTTCCTCTTCAATTCTTATTATTGTTCTTCTTCTTATTCTATTCTTATTTTATTTATCTTCTTATAAACTGCTGCTTCTTCTTCTTCGAAACCTTGTCTTATTCTATTCTTCTTCGTCTACTTCTATTCTTCTTTTTTTCTTCTTGTTCTTCTTCTATTCTTATTGTTCTTCTTCTATTCTTCATCTTGTTCTATTCTTCTTCTAGTACTTTTATATTCCTCTTCTATTCTCCTTCTTATTCGTCTTATTCTTATTGTTCTTCTATTCTTCTACTTCTTCTTCTATTCATCTTTTATTTTTCTTCTATTCATTTTCTAGTATTGTTCTTTTTCTATTCTTATTCTTCTATTCTTCTTCTTCTTTTTTCTTCTTCTTCATCTATTCGACGAATTTAGCTGCAGGCTAGTCCAATTGGGATTTGCAGCATTTATTTTTGGCACTATTCATTCATTCCTATTGGAGCGGCGTATTATAGTGAAAGAGGAAGAGGCCTAAATATAAACACGCCTCATTAGTCTATGGCTTTCCTGCATGTCAAATCTATGTATATATGTATTGTGTCATAATTATTACTTTATATAGTAATAGAAAAGAAGATGAGACCCAATTGTAAGATAAAATATATGTGTGTTTATATGGCAGAACATGACATAATGAATAAGCCCGTTTTGTTGAGTACAGATGTACGAGTATGTGCTTATGAATACCATTGCCATTTATGAATGTTAAAATTCTGTTAGACATTAGGTCCTGCCTGAGGTACGTACTTAATATGTATTTATAATGCGTTATTTCGCAGTTACTCCATACTGCCAAGGCTGTGGGGCCCGAATTGCAGCATTTAAGAGGCTCCAGTACAACTGGGACATTTAAATAAATAGACATTATCACTGCGGAACTCCAAAGAGATAGGATCTTTACATTGGTAGCACTGTTAGGTCTCTTGGAGCTAGGTTCTCTGCTCATATGGGGATTAGTTGGCGTACAAGCAAAATATTAAATAGAAAGGAAAAGTCATCTATTAGGGAACACACCATAAGCTGTAAAACTAACATTTCTATTGAGAATTTTAAAGTATTAGACTTTAACAACAACAAACATTGCCTAAGAACCCTCGAATCTCTATATATAAAACACTACAAACCTACACTCAATGAAGATTTAAGTGCAATATCATTATTAATTAACTAATTTTAACTACAGTTTGTTAGTTGGTTTGCCTTTTAATAAACCAACCGTCAATGTAACCTATATATATACTAGCCCCTTTGTTAAACCTACCATTCACTCTCTAGGATGGATCCGCTTTAGTAAGTACCCAAATTTTCCGTTTTTATATTAAATGTTTTTAACTGTTAGTCTTTACAAAATTTAATAATAAAAAAAAAAAAGTTTAAATTTATTATCTTTAAATAATGCCAAGTCAATTTCTCTTAGTTTGTAATTAATTTCTGCAATAATCTTTAAATTTATGAACTAATTTTTGAGTCAGTCTTAAAGCAAATTTAACTGTTGCCAAGTCATATTAAATTTAACTTGTAGTACTTTCTACTGATATTCTGTAATTGGTCACCTGTAAAATAATGTCTTGTTGGCCTTTTCAAGTTTTCTTTATGCATATTAACTTTGTAAACTTATTCTAGCCTGAAGATGAAAACTTGTAGTTTTCGAAACGTAGTGAAAAATTAAAAGATGCTACATCCGTTTCTCGTGGCTCTGGGATTTATCCTCAATATTAAATGCAGGCTTCACGGCCGAGCTCCATGTGGATATATATATATATATATATATATATATATATATATATATATATATATATATATATATATATATATATATATATATATATATGTATGTATATATATGTATATATATATATATATATGTAGATATGTATATATATATATATATATATATATATATATATATATATATATATATATATATATATATATATATATATATATATATATATATATATGTATGTATATATATATATATATATATGTATGTATATATATATATATGTATGTATATGTATATGTATGTATATATGTATGTGTGTGTATGTATATTTTAAATAGATATAAAGCAAGCGGTTCGTCTGACACATGAACATACGCACGCTGGAAACGGCTATCTAAGGTCGCCACATGAACAAATACGAGTCTCTCGCACACAAAAATACGCATGCTGAGAATAATTATCAGCAAAAACGTCACAAACTGAACAAATAGTCTTTGGCCACCAAAATTTTACAAAGGACTGTAAGAGACAAGCGATTTCCTATAATTAAGATAAATCTGAGACATGGTAAATATGTAGGTACAACAGGTACACATCGCTTTCGTAGATGGAAGTAACGAACAAATTACATCACTTGCTCCGCCCCATGGACATTGGGTCACGCTCCTTGGAGACGGCACACTATATATAGAGAGAGACTGAGAGACAGAATTCAATTCGGTAGTTAATTCATTTGATAATTAAGTAAAAAAAATTTAGTAGTCAAGATCAGTCAATCACAGAATCAATAAGTCCCTTAGTAGCGTTACGAAGCCACGTTAACTCGCATAAATCCTGCCGCTTTTAGACTCGATACTTCGCATAAAATATAAGCCTAAACTCACTGACAACAAAGAAGTCGAGACGTTTCCACTTTAGTAGGTCAATTTAAAGTTCGCTGGTTTTAGTCCTCCTATCAAGCTGCTGTGTTGCTGCTTATCAGGCGGACGTCAGCCATCGCAAGCCCCAACTCCCTACCATGTGATGCCCAGTCACGGTGGTAACCTCCCTAGTAAATAGTGTCAGCTTAAAAAGAATCCGGACGGAGATTCGAACTACTGACCCAGCGATTGCCGGGCAAGCACGCTAACCACTATATTAGCCGGGCGGTTAGCCAGGTCCTATCAAAGTCCCTTTCTTACCCCGATCACGACACCTTTGGTAAGCCCAGCCTATAAGGAGTCAAAACCAATTCAACAGGGATATAAAGTAGGCCTACTACTTAAGGTCCTCATTACCCTAGAGTCAACTCTATCGGAACCTTCTCCCGCACACTGCCCAGGACAATTTCGCCTAAATGGGCTGGGTTCGCAAAGCCCGTCAATGCCAGATTGGGCAATATTATATGTAAATTTTGGAATTTCTAATACTATGGAGACTTTTCTCTCAACCTCCCCACTCATAGTAGATACTTTCCATGAGACCCCCCTTTTTTTCTTTTTTACTGTAACTATGTCAAAAATAGAAAATATAAACTAATAGTGGGTGAGGGCAAGGGCATGGAAATCTGCTTCCAAGTGCGGCCTTGTCCTTCCTAGGTATCGGGGAGGATGAGGAAATTCGAGGCACCCCTTTGCCATTTTTGGAGCCACTCTAGGCGAGCTCCACTTCTAAAAAGGAGGTGGCTTCCTGTGTGCTGTCTCAGGGGCCATTCCAGCCATCTACCGGAGAGGAGGCTTACTACGATTCTAGGCCTATGGGTCTCGGGGTTTTCCCCATACCCCCTTCTTTGGGGTGCCCATGGATAACTCCATCTTTTGACTAATTGAGGTGTCCCTTATTCTGTGTACATTCCACCGTCACCCGACTTCGACGTAGGGGACTACCGCCGCGTAGAGGTACTGTTGCCGAGAAACTTTCTCTTGCTCGGGTATCTGAACGGTAGACACCTCTTTTGGGAAGACTACTCTATCAATCCCAGGGGTCAGTTCCTTGCTGACCTGATCGACGATGTGTCGTAAATGTGGATAAGTTTGTGCATTAGTACCCGAGAACTGATTCATTTTCCCATATCGACCTATCTTTGTGCTCTCAGGATGCACAGCCTAATTTTGGGTGGGGGGTAGTCGATGAAATCCATAGTAGTGATCACTTTCCATATCAAATATCATTTTCTGGGCCGCTGCCGCTTGAGAGCCCGCCCCGCTAATTCTTAGCGCCAGCGCAGTGGTCCGCATTATAGGTAATGACGGATTTCTCTGTCTCAGTCGAGGAGTTTAATTCAGTTGATGAGGCCTTAAAGTTCTCTCGCAACTTCATCGCCGTGGGGCTAACTATTCCTAGAACGTCTGGCCGTTTTGTACGCGGACCGCTCCTGTGGTGGTCAGTCGAGTGTGAGGCGGTCCTCAAACAGCAGCGTTTTACCTACATGCGCTATAAGCGCCGCCCAAACGATTTCCCTGTCGGTGAATTTTGTTGAGCTAGAGCTAGGTTCCGGTATGTTTCGAAGCACATCCACCGCGCTTCTTGGCGGGCATACGTGTCTTCTCTAAACGGAAAGACCCCTCTAACAGAGGTGTGGAAGCTAGTTAAAAGGATTCGGGGCAAGTTCTCGCACAACCTCCCCCCGTTATCCAGCAGAATGGGAGCGAAATCTCGGACCCCGCGTCCTTGGCTGAATCCATCACGACCGCTTTCTCTGCATTCTCTAGCCGGGATGCTGTTCCATCATCAATCAATGCGCGCCGTGATGTCGCAGAAGGCTGCCGACTTGACTCTACCTCCAGAGGCGAAGAACCCTTCAACGACAAGTTTACTTTCAGTGAGTTACGTTCCGCTCTTGCTTCGTGTGCGGACACCGCGCATAGTCTCGACGATGTCCTGTACGCTATGCTTTGAAACCTCGGTGAGCGAGGCAAGGCCTTTCTGTTAGATTTTTTCAACAGGATCTGGGTAGAGGGTATCCTCCCAGACTTCTAGCGAATTGCTACTATGCTCGCTCTTCGCAAACCAGGAAGAGATCACTCTACCCCGACGGTTTACGCCCAATCTCTCTAACCTCCTGTGGGTGCAAGTTGATGGAGAGTTTGGTAAATGTTAGATTAGCCTTTTTCCTGGACAGCGGAGGACATCAGTCTTCTGGGCAGTTCGTCCTTCGCAAGTTCCACTCCACGTCGGATGCTCTGCTCCGACTGGAAAATGCCGTCTGCGAGGCTTTTCTTCGTAGACATCACTACGCCACGGTGTTTTTCGATCTGGAGAAGGCCTATGATACCTCATGACGATACGATATCATGAAGAATCTACACGATGGGGGCGAGGGGACGACTCCCAATGTTTATATCTGAATTTCTGCGAGATCTTCGATTCCGCGTACCGGTGGAGGGGAGTCCTCTCCGGCCCAATGGATTAGGAAAAGGGTGTCCCGCAAGGAAGTGTCATCAGTATCGCACTCTTTGCCCTGAGCATCAACGGCATCACCTCGGTGCTGCTGGAACATGTTCTGGCTACACTCTCCGTGGATGACTTTTCGATCTCCTTTTGCGCGGGCCAGATGCAAATGAGTGTCTATTCCAACAGGCATTGAACCTCGTCTCTTACTATGCCGAAGAGCACAGGCTTCGGTTTTCCATGACCAAGACTAAGGTGGTGCACTTCTGCGGCCATCCACGGCTCCACCCCGACTCAGACTTGTTTCTAAATGGGGTGCGCCTGGAAGTTGAGGACTAGCACCGTTTCCTTGGTCTTGTATTTTACCGACACCTCACCTGGCAATCTCATATTCGCAGCCTTAGGGTCTCTTGTACCTGCGCCATGGATATTCTTCGTTCCATGATGTTCAGTGCCTGGGATCTTGATAGGGCTACTGCTTTACTTTTTTATCAATCCTTTGTTCGTTCGAAACTCGACTACGGACGCGAGTATTATGCATTTGCAGCCGAGCGTGTATTGCAGAAGGTGCTTTCCGCACTTCCCCCATTGAGGGCCTACTTGTCGATGCTGGGGAGATGACACTCCCTCTGTGTCGTGCACCGTCGATTATTTGCCTGTACGCCCGAGCCCGGTAACTCTCTCAGTCGCCAACAGCTTTCACTGCATTTGCAGCTGATCCCCCCGTAAGGGGCGCGGCGATTTGCCATCATGGCTGCCGTGCTGACGGGATCCAGCGCTCCGTCCTGCCCCAGCTTAGCCTTTCTTCCTTCCTTCAGATAGCCTGTATATCTCCCCTACTTTGTAGCTTTTCATACAACCTCTCCCACAACTTTCAATGGTCAGCCTCTAATTTCACAGGGTAGATGCTGACCTTTTTCTCAAGCCAACCGTCCCGGATCGGGGCTGAGGGGGAGAAGACAATGTTCCCTAACCTCTGAGCTCCGGTTCGGGATGGGTTTTTTTTAACAACCTGCTCCATCCCCACCCATACCTTCGTCACATCCCTTTTCCTCTCCTCTTCACATTCTATCCATTTTTACGCCGCGTCTAAGGTGAAACCGCCATGCCGATGGACTGCCAGGCCACCAGGTGGGAGGGGTGGTCCCAAATATCGGCGCCTGGCTCTGCCAGGCCTGTAAGCACCTCTTGCAGTGCGGGTAACTGCGAGAGGTGATGAGCGGTTGCATCCCGTAATAAAAAGAGGGTCACCATGCCCAATGATAAGTCTAATGAAAAAAAAACCCTTTAATTCCCCCTGTATAAACGACGGAGCCGCTCTCGGGCAGCTTCACACAAAAAATGGAGGTTTCCCCCCTGTGCTTGCGCAGGGGACCCTCCACATCTCTTCAATCGGATAGGATGCTTACTCCTCTCCTACGCCTACGGGTGAAGGGCACTCCCCCTCACCCCCTTCTCTGGAGGTTCTTTCAGGCACCTCCCTTCTTCCAGCGGCAGTCCCCTCTATTACTTCCAAGGGGACTGCCAAGAAAGCCAGCAGGCAGCCCATTGCCGACCGCCCCTCGTGTAAGCGGCTCGGTAGGGCAAACCCCCTTAGAGGGGAGAGGGAAGCCAGGCCCCTTCGGTAGCTTCCCTCAAAAGACCTGCTGGCAAGAATATTAAAACTTGCCGGGGTCAAGGCCTGTGCCTCCCCACAAAAGACTGGTGACGCTGCCAAGGGGACCTGCGATGTCCAGGGAGTGGATGGCCAACTGGAGGCCCCTCCTGTGATAGACATAGTCCTTGAAAAAACCCAGCCTCAGACGGTAGGACCTTTTATGGGGAGAAATCCAGGCTCGGCGCCAAGCACCGAACCCGAATCTGCCCCTATGCAAGGTCCTCCTCAAACGGCTGAGGGCTCCGAGGCAGTACAAGGAGGGGAGGGATCTCCTCCAACCGGTGCCCCTGTGACCACCAGGACCTTCTCCATTTCGGAGAAGGACCTGGCTGAGGCCGGTCCATCTGGCCTAGCCACTCCTATCGGCGGAGGTGAGAAGTGGGTTCATTCCCCGCCCTCCTCTCCACAAAAGAAAAAAACGAAAAATACAAAGACTAGGAAGACTCGGGGCTCCTCTCCACCCACGGGGGCTACGGGGACGGATGGGTCTGCTGCCACTTTGGCAAGCGACCAAGCCAAGATCGGCACATCCGGCCCCTCTGCCCCTCCGGTTGCAGAGCCACTGACTAAAACTAAAAGTGCACAGGGCGGAGCCTCGATGACATCGGGGCCCCTCATTCAGAGGTTACATGGCGTTTTCGAGCCCGCTGGCTTAAAACGCTTCTTCGTTATTCGCTCCACTGATGGCACCATGTTGGCCAAGGGCAACATGATCCGAAGGTGACCCGTGTTTCGGACGGGAGCCTCCTGGAGTATGCGGTGAATCCCGCCGACGCGGCCAAGATAAGTGCTCTTCCGACACTTCATGGCACCCCAGTGAGTGTGACGCCGCACTCTACCATGAACTTTGTGAAAGGAGTAGTTTATGTGAGGGAACTCGTTGACTACTCCATACAGGACATCACCTTAGAGCTGGCCGACCATGGGGCGGTCAAGGTCGAACGTGTGATGAGAAAACAGGGAGAAGGGGCCTCGAGACCCACCCCTACACTCTTCGTCATTTTCGACTGTTACAAGCTCCCTGAGTCGGTGCGTGCGGTTGGTACCGCTACCGCGTGAAGGCATTCGTGCCACTGCCGCGGCGGTGCTATTAATGTCACCGCTTCGGCCATACGGATCGTTTTTGTAGACGTGCAAAGTCTGGGTCACCCGAATTTTGTGTAAATTGCTCCAAGGCTGCACACGATAAGCCTAAATCGTGTGTGGCCAAGTGTGTCAATTGCAGAGAGCCGCACCCCGCTTCTTCTAAGCAATGTGGTGCATATCTCCTTGAGAAAGAAATCCTGGCCGCTCAGGCACAGGATCGACTCTCATTCCGCGAGGCTAAGGACTTGGTCCTGGCGCGCCCTGCTCTGCCTAGACGTCATATGCCTCAATAGTTAGAAAGGCACCCTCTGCTCCTGGCCCATCCAGGATAACAAGCACGGTTGTTTCCGCGCCAATTCGGAGTCTTATGCGGGCTCTACTCAACCCGGGCGCTTCCCTGGTAAAGCTGGTGGCAAAAAGGGTTCACAGCCAGCCCCGGCTCAAACCAGGGCTCTCCCCCTCTTCCCTCAGCCTGACCGTTACCGTAAGGCGAAACGGCCACGCGCCTCCACCGAGTCGTTAGACTCACAGGAGGCAAGAGCCCTGAAGATGGTCACTAGGCCATCTTCCGGGGTTCCTAAAGCTGTCCCTTGAAAGGAGGACAGCAACAAAGGAGCTTCGGCTCCTTCGCCTACGCTCCGAGGTGGATCGAGTGGCTTGGAGACGGTGGTTCCTCGAAAAGAGGGCCACCGCGTCTCCTCCAAGCTAGGCCTGGAGGGCATATTCCTTCAATGGAATTGCCGTGGATTCCGGGCCAACTGGGAGGAGCTGCGGAGGCTCGTCTCATCCCGCTCCCCGTTAGCTATCTTTTTGCAGGAGACCATGTTAGGCGCGTGCCCCCTGCCCGCCCTCCCGGGGTATAAGGGTCTTGCGACCCCACCACCGCGGGATGGCCAGGCTGGGGTATGAGCGGTTTACACCCGGCATGATGTCTCCGTTCTTTCTTTCTCTTTAGATACCTCCTTTCAGGCAGTGGCTGTGCAGCTGCACCTGGATAGGAGGTATACTATCATTTCTGCGTATATTCTACCGTCTGCTAACTTCGACGCGGGGGACTTCCACTGCGTCGTGGCTCGGTTGCCGAGGCCCTATCTGTCTGTTGCTTGGAGATCTGAACGGCAGGCATCCTCTTTGGGAAGATTACTCCATAAATTCCAGGGGACAAGTCCTTGCCGATCTGATCGAAGAGCTTGAGATGGGTGTCCTAAACGTGAATAAGTTTACGCATTACTGTCCGAGAACTGCTTCATTTTCTTGCCTTGACCTATCTTTGTGCTCTTCAGATGCACAGCCTGTTTTGATTGGGGAGTGGTCGATGACCTCCATGGTAGTGATCACTTTCCCATTCAAATATCATTTTCAGGGCAACTGCCGCCTGAGAGCCCACCTTGGTGGTGCTTGGCGCATGCGCGGTGGCCTGCATTTCAGGAAATGACTGAATTCTCTATTTTAGCAAGGAGTTTAGTTCGGTAGGTGAGGCCGTTGAGTTCTCCTCCGGCAACCTCATCGCCGTGGACCTGACTACTATTCCTACGACGTCTGGCCGTTTTGCACGCCGACCACTCCCATGGTGGTCGGCCTAGTGTTAGACGGCCCTTAAACAGAAGCGTTATGCCTACATGCGCTATAAGCGCCGCCCGAACGATTTCACTGTCGCTGAATTTCGTCGGGCTAGGGCTAGGTTCCGGTATATTTCGAAGCACGCCCGCCGTTCTTCTTGGCGGGCATACGTGTCTTCACTTAACGGCAAGACCCCTTTAGCTCAGGTGTGGAAGCGAGTCAAAAGCATTTGGGGCAAGTTCCCGCAGGACCCCCGTCCCGTTCTCTAGGAGAATGGGACCGCAATCTCGGACCCCACGTCCGTGGCGGAATCCTTAGCGACCGCTTTTTCCACATTCTCTAGCCGGGATGCTGCTCCGCTAGCATTCAATGCACGTCGTGATGTCGTGGAAGGCCGCCGACTGAACTTTACCTCCAGAGGCGGAGAACCCTTCAACGACAAGTTTACTGTGAGTGAGTTGCGCTCCGCTCTCGCTTTTTGCGCGAACACTGCCCATGTTCCAGACGATGTCCTGTACGCCATGCTTCGACATTTAGGTGAGCGAGGCAAGGCCTTTCTGTTAGATTTGTTCAACAGGATCTGAGTGGAGGGTCTTCTCCCAGACTCCTGGCGAATCGCTACTGTGCTTGCCTTTCGCAAACCAGGAAGAGATCACTCTACTCCGACCAGTTTCCGCCCAATCTCTCTTAACCTCTTGCGTGCGCAAGTTGATGGAGAAATTGGTAAATGTTAGATTAGCCTTTTTCCTGGACAGCGGAGGCCATCAGTCTTCTGCACAGTTCTGCTTCCGCAAGTTCCACTCCACGTCGGATGATCTGCTCTGACTGGAAAATGCCGTCTGCGAGGCTTTCCTTCGTAGACAGCACTACGCCACGGTGTTTTTTCGATCTGAAAAAGGTCTATGATTCTGCATGGCAATACGGTATCATGGAGACTCAACACGATGGGGGCGAAGGGACGACTCCCAATGTTTTTATCTAAATTTTTGAGAGATCGTCGATTCCACGTACCGGTGGGGGGAGCGCTCTCCGGCCCAAAGGAGCAGGAAGAGGATGTCCCGCAGGGAAGTGTCCTCAGTGTCACACCTTTTGCCCTAAGCATCACCTTGGTGCTGCCGGAAGATGTTCTCGCTACGCTCTACGTGGACGACTTTCGATCTCTTTTTTCGCGGCCCAGATGCCAACTCTGGAGCGTTGACTCCAACAGGCATTGAACCACGTCTCTCGCTATGCCGAAGCGCACAGGTTTCGGTTTTCTTTGGCCAAGACTAAGGTGGTGCACTTCTGCCGCCATCCACGGCTTCACTCCCATCGAGATTTGTTTCTTAATGGGGTGCGCCTGGATGTTGTGGAATCGCACCGTTTCCTTGGACTTGTATTCGACCAACGCCTCAGCCTTAGGGTCTCTTGTACCCACGCCATAGACATTCTCCGTTCCGTGAGTTCATCGCTTGGGGCGCTGATAGGGATACTGCCCTACCTTTTTATCTATCCTTTGCTCGTTCAAGGCTCGACTACGGATGCGAGTTTTATGCATTCGCAGCCGAGCGTTTATTGTGGAAGGTGGATTTGATCCACCACACCGGCCTTTGCCTCGCGACCGGTGTCTTCCGCACTCTCCCCATTGAGAGCCTGCTTTTCAATGCTGGGGAGATGCCAATCGCTCTGTGCCACGTGCAGTGCATCACTCGTTTGTACGCGCGAGCCCGGCGCCTCCCTCAGTCGCCAACAGCTCTCACTGCATCTGTAGCTGATCTCGATGGTGCTTATGCCGCCGAGAGACGTGTCATACCCTAAGCCCTTTGAAGTTAGGGCCAGGAAACTCCTTCGACTTAGGTATAGCTCTCGGGCCGGTGGCGCCCCTAGTTCTGCCCAGGACGCCACCCTGGAGGGTACCCAATTTGACTATTTGTCTCCACGCGTCTGCTACCAAAGCTTGTACGGCACCGGGAGTATTGCGTTCGACCTTTTTGGAGCACACATCGTGTCACGCTGGAACCGTGCCAGGGTATACGGATGGATCCAAGTCCCAAGAGGGGGTCGGCTTCCACGCCGTATCCCCTCTGTTTGAAGTCAGCGCGGCTCTACCAGGTGCTGCGTCTGTCTTCACGGCCAAGCTGGTGGCAATAACCTACTCGGTACGGGAGATTACGCGACGTGCCCGGTTTGGATACCGGATTGTGATCTATAGCGACTCACAAAGCGCCCTGAGTGCTATCGGGGCATTGGAATCTCCGCATTTCCTGATTCGCGATATCCGTGACGCTACGGTTATGGCGAGCCGGGCAGATGTCGAGATTATCTTCTGCTGGGTTCCTGGACTTGTAGGAATTGCGGGGAATGAGCGCGTCGATGAGGGCGCCAAAGAGTCCTCGAGGACTCTGCGACCGGACCAGCGTTTCGCTCTTCCTCACACCGACTACATGGCAGGAATACGGGCATCTCTTCGGACTGCTTGGAAAAGAAGATGGGAGACGGTCGAAGGGAACTTAAAGTTGCGTGCCATTGCACCGCGACTGTTCCCATGGACCTATCCCTCAATGCCGCGGCGGCTTCAGGTCGCTTTCTGTCGTCTTTGAATCAGACACACTCGTGTGATGCATCGCTATTTGATGGAGCGCTCGCCTGCGCCCTATTGCGACGACTGCGTCGTCCCCCAGACTGTTCGGCACATTCTTGTCGAATGTCCCAGTCTGGGTGATCTTCGTGCACGTTACCTGTCCCGGTACCGGGATGTGCGGGGTCGCTACCACCTGTCCTTTGTACTCGGGACGAGTGCGTGCACATTGACTGGTGGACCTGTTGACTATTTGGGGGATGCCGGCCTTCTCCCTTTCATTTAACTAGGTTTAGTTGTTGTTTTTGTTATTGTTTTGTTATTGTTATTTTTATTTCTTTTTACTGTTGTTTCCTGTTTAATTTTTTTAAAGTAGCCTAGAACTAGTCTGTTTGTTTACGGTGACTTATGCCTAAGTTGGCAGTCGCCAGATAGCCCCTTTAAAAAAAAAAAAATCGCAGCTGATCTCGACGGTGCCTCTGCCGCCGAGGGACGCCAGTCATACCCTAAGCCCTTCCGGTTTAGGGCCAGGAAACTCCTTCGAGAGCTAGGTATAGCTCTCGGGCCGGTTGATGCAGTCGCCAGATAGCCCCTTAAAAAAAAAAAAATCGGGCCGATGGCGTCTCTGGTTCTCCCTAGGACGCCACCCTAGAGGGTAGCACCTTTGACCATTTGTCGCCTCGCTTCCGCTCCCAAAGGTTCTACAGCCCCTTCCCCCCGTAAGTGGCGCAGCGATTTACCATCCTGGCCGCCGTGCTGATGGGATCCAGCGCTCCGTCCGGCCCCAGCTTAGCCTCTCTTCCTTCCTTCAGATAACCTGTATTTCTCCCCTACTTCGTCGCTTTTCATACAATCTCTCCCACAACTTTCTCTGGTCAGCATCTAATTTTACAGGGTAGATGCTGACCTTCTTCTCAGCCAACCGTCTCAGATCGAGGCTGAGGGGGCAGGGGACAACGTCCCCTGACCCCTCAGCTCCGGTTCGGGATGGTGTTTTTTTAAAAACCTGCTTCATCTCCACCCATAGCTTCCTCACGTACCTTTTCCTTTTCTCTTCACACACTATCAATTTTACGCCATGCCCAAGGTGGAGCCGCCATGCTGAAGGGCTGCCAGGTAACCAGGAGTGGGGGGAGGGGGCTATAAAGGGCGGCACCTGGCTCTGCCAGGCCTGTACGCACCCCTTGCAGAGCTTGCAACTGCGAGGGGTGATGAGCTATTGCTTCCCGTCGAACAAATAGGGTCACCATGCCCATGTATGAAAATTTTATACAAAAACCCATAAATCTCTCCCAATTCCCCTTGCTCATCAACGAAGCCGCCCTCGGGCAGCTCCACCGAAAAAATCGAGGTCCTCCCCCCCATGTGCTTACGCAGGGAACCCTCCATATTTATCTAACCGGAGGTCAGGCTTACTCCTCTCCTACGAATACGAGTGTAGGGGACTCCCCCTCTCCCCCTTCTCTGGAGGTGCTTTCGGGCACCTCCCTTATTCCAGCTGCAGTCCCTCCTTTTCTTTCCAAGGGGACTGCCAAGAAAGCCAGCAGGCAGCCCATTGCCGACCGCCCCTCATCAAAGCAATTCGGTAGGGCAAACCTCCTTAGGGGGGAGAGGGAAGCCAGGCCCCTTCGGTCGCTTTCCTCAAAAGACCTGCTGGCAAGAATACTAAACCTTGCCGGGGTTTAGGCCTGTGACTCCCTACACATGACTGGTGACTCTGCCAACGGTACCTGCGATGTCATGGGAGGAAATGACCAACTGGAGGCCCCTCCTGTGATAGACATGGTTCTTGAGGAAACCCAGCCTCAGACGGTAGGGCCTTCCATGGGGGGAATCCGTGCTCGGCGCCATGCACCGAACCCGAATCCGCCTCTATGCAAGGTCCTCCTCAAACGGCTGGGGTCTCCGAGGCAGTACAAGTAGGGAAGGGATCTCCTCCATCCGGTGCCCCTGCGACCACCAGGACCTTCTCTATTTCGGAGAAGGACCTGGCTGAGGCCGGTCCATCTGGCCTGGAAGCGGTGAAGATGGTCTAGGGAAAGGCTGCATTTGCAAAGTCTCACCTCTCTTTGCCAACCTTGACCTGGGTTTAAAAGTTTTCGCCTTTTCACCAAAATAAATCTTAGCGTAGCACACCATAGGTTTTTGCTCCCTACTAAATGGCCGTAAGCCCACCGGGATATTATGCTTATAGCCAGTTATTATGCACTGGCCACGACGAATTCGTGCCGTTATTAATACTATCTCTATATCCACAATTATTAACTGCACGATCATTAAATGCCGAATTATTAGACGCACGATTACTAAATGCACTATTATTAAAATTACTATCATTATATGCACTATTAATTGGCACAGAGGAATCAGATGCGGACACTACACTGCATTCCCTCAATTGCCCACTCGCTTTGTCGAACATAATCAGTTCATCCGCTAATTTACAGGCGCTATGCTCGGCGGCAAAGACTGAACAAATTTATGTCACACTAAATCTTCACCGACTCCTACCTGAAGTTCTTCCAAATTCAGTTGGGAAGACGCTATGAGTTTGTCGAAAAGTTCGGGCTTGCTCTTTTCAAGTTGTTGTAGTTTTGTCCTTCAAAAATATCCTCTGGCAAAGACTTGATAAAATTTTGCCTCGTTCTTTTTTATTCCGAAGTTATGGAACTAAGCTTTAATTATACGGAGCCAGCCAGTGACCGCCGATTCGTTAAACATAGGTGGTTTTATGCTCACCGCATTCGCGAAATCTCCTTCTTGCCTTGCGTGCTGGTTTTTTGTGCTTTGCATCTTCTTTGTTCTCTCTTTTTTGTTCTGTCTAGGCGGCTAAGGTTGCTAGCCAATTATTGAGGTTCAAAGGCAAAAGGTCGCCAATTATAGGTTTGGCGTAAGTAGTCCTTGTTTTGATTGCAAGGTGATCCTAAAAGGGTTCGGTAAAGTGGTTTGCTTACAGGTTTCTTGACGTACGGTCCAAGGGGTATTAATCGATCAAGGTTTGTAAGTTTCAATTTTACGTTCCTTTGCGTGACTGAAGTTCACGCACACACACGCGCACATCCATCACGTGTACACACAGTAGCGACTATAATGGACCATCGAAGTGCTTCCCTAAGCGGCTCACCGGATGAAAGGTCCTCATCTCTAGATCACCCCCACCAACAGGCAGCCCCATGCATATCCCTCGCTTCCACCTTTGATGCTTTAAATCCCATAATATGGCTGGAGGTATCGTCCATTCTGCTCAAGCCCCAGCGTATTACGGAAGAAGAAAAGACTGCTTCAATCATACAGAGTCTCCACATGAGTATATTGATTGAATTTAGGGAGATTTTGATTAACGGGGAACGGGCTGGCGTTCTGAACCGCCTGAAAGAGGCATTTCATACGAAGTACGGTAGGTCCCAAGTAGACGACCTAAGGCAGCTCCTGAACACTCATGAAATGGGAGATAAGAGTGCTTTGACTTTCTTAAAGCACCTAAAGGACCTTATCAGGGTAAAAGGTGCCCAAATTAACCTTTTTATCCATCTCCTCACTGAGATTTTCATGAGGTGAGTCCCAAAGGGGATCAGGCCGCTTATTTTAAATTCAAACCCTTTGGATATAGAAGAGATAGCAATAGTCGCCGATAGATTATTTATGAATCCCTACGTGAATTGGGGCAACGGCCCATCTAATAATATTTCTATTTCTCAGATTAGAGATACGTCGAGCTCGTCTGACGACTGGGCAAACCGTTTAGAGGTTCCATCATCTTTATCGAGGTCACTCGAGGCCTCAATTCCGAGGATTGAGGGCGATATCCAAAGGTTAATGCTGCACCTGGGATCACAGAGTGAGCACAGGCAGAGTTTTGGGAATCTAAGGCGCAGGTCCCGCTCTGGTTCACAAAAGAGAAACCATGGAGGGCATCCCGATGCAGAAGGTGAGAGACAGCAATATTTTCAAACTTTTTCAACTATTCTCACCATCTTCCACACCATCTGGGCCTATGTTGGTACCATCAAAGGTACGGCCACAACGCTGTACACAGGCTTGTAACCACCATTATGCTTTTTCCCACACTGTGCCTAGTGGTCTCTCAAAGCATAATGGGACTTTCACCCAATCTACTCAAAGGTATTGGTATCACAACAAATTTGGCGCACAAGCTGTAAAATGCCTACAACCTAGCACATATTTTCAACCAGTACCTCCACCTAATCTCACCTCTCCACTCCTTGCACATCACTCATCACCAAACTCTCCAAATCTTCATTCTCCAACTTCCACCTTAAATTCTCCTTCTTTAAACTAGAAAGGCATGGAACAAAAGGGTCTACATCCCCTGCCTACACCTCATTTCCTCGGGTACGTCCTCCATTTCGTATTTTTGTCCCACTTTCTTGCTTTTCATTCTTGGTGGACACTGGTGCTGAATGCAGTGGCATACCAATTTCTAAGGCCGACAAAGCTTCTGCCCCTTCAGATTTAGTTCTGAGGGCAGCCAATTCGACTAATATTAGGACGTATGGAAGGCGTAACCTTCAAGTCTCACTCAGTCTTCGTAGAGTTTTTCGATGGACTTTCATCATGGCCGAGGTAGATTGTCCAATATTGGGCCTCGACTTTCTTTCAGCTCACGACCTCTTGGTCGATTCTCGTCAACCGCAAACCTCTCCTCAACGTCTCATGTTCGTACTCACCTTCTCAGAGTTCCATCTTCTCTATTCGTCTCCCATCCACCAAGCCACCGTTTCAGTGCCTTCTCTAGGAGTTTCCTGAGCTCACCCTTCCACCTTCGAAGGACAGGCCCATTAAGCATAGTGTGGTGCATCGGATCGAGACAACAGGTGGTCCTGTATTCTCACGGCCACGCCGTCTAACAACTGATAAACTTTCTGCTATCGTGATGAATTCTAATCTATGATGGATGCTGGCATTTGTAGGCCTTCCTCTTCTCCGTGGGCCTCTCCACTTCACATTGTGCCCAAATCCACGCCGGGGAAATTCAGAGCAGTTAAGGATTACAGAGCTCTTAACGCTGTGACAATTCTTGATCGCTATTCCTTGCCGTACTTAGCCGATTTCACTTCTTTTCTCTATGGTTGTACGATTTTTTCACGCCTGGATCTGGTTCATGCTTTCAACCAGATCCCTATTCGCCCAGATGATGTCGCAAAGACTAACATCACCACTCCGTTTGGTGCTTTTGAAATAGTCAAAATGCCATATGGATTGCGTAACTCTGGTCAAACTTTCCAGCGCTTTATGGATCGTCCTTAGGGGCCTTCCTTTCGTATTTTGCTACATAGATGACCTCCTAATATCATCTTCCTCACTGGAGGAACACGTTTTTCACCTTCGCCCAAATTTTTTCTCTTCTTCAGAAGTACGGTATCGTACTAAACGCCTCCAAGTGCCTCTTTGGTGTCCCACAACTCTCATTCTTGGGGCACCATGTCTCGAGTGCAGGGATTAGCCCACTTATAGATAAAGTTATCGTGATGCGAAACTTTTCTCGTCTTACATCACGCAATTAACTCAGGAGTTTCTGTAGCATGGTCAATTTCGACCACAGATTCATCCTTAAATGTGCTCAGGTCATGCAACCTATCAACTCTATGCTCACCAAGACCAAAAAGAATTTTCCTCTTGAATGGTCTACTGACGCCTGCGATTTGTTCTCTCGCATCAAAGAGGCTATTGCTCGCGCTGTGGAATTAGCTCACCCTTCTCCAGGAGCCCCCATCAGCGTCGCCTCCGATGTATCTTCAACCCACGTAGGTGCAACTTTGCAGCAGAAAGTTGGTGACCAATGGCAACCTCTTGCTTTCTTCTCTCGCGCTCTTACAAACCATCAAAAGAAATATTCAACGTTCTCTCGAGAACTCCTCGGAATATATCTTGCTGTCCGCCACTTCCACTATCTTTTGGAAGGGTGTGAATTTACCATTTTTACTGACCATAAGCCCTTGGTCAGTACATGTTTGTCTCTTAGTACTTCGTCAGTACACACTGCAGCTAACACTTATCATCTTGACTTCATCCTGCAGATAACAAACTATATTTGATACGTTCCTGGTTCTTCAAACGTCGTACCGGACGCGCTGTCTCGCATTTCATCGATTTCGGGCACGCAACTCTCCTACACTGCGCCCATCGATCATGGAACAATAGCGCTTGCCCAGGAACAAGATGAAGAAACGCAAACACTGCGTCATTCTTCTCAACTCGTCGTTCGCGAGATCGACTTGCCGGACAGTCCTTCCAGGCACATCCTGGTTGACTATTCATTTCTTGACTGTCCTCGTCCTCTCATTCCTCTCGCTTACCGTCGGCACATTTTCGACCAAATTGATGGTCTTTCTCATCCTGGCGCCAATGCCGCACGCAAGCTCGTTGCACAACGCTTCGTTTGGCAAGGTGTGAATGCCGACGTGGCCAAATGGAATCACTCATGCCTGCCATGCCATGCCAGCGTGCTAAGGTCCACCGCCACACAAAAGCTCCTCTGGTCCCTTTCCTCTTCCTTCGTCACGTTTTGACGCCGTTCACGTCGATCTAGTAGGTCCGCTTCCTTACTCTCGTGGTTGAAATTATCTTCTCACCATGATCAATCGTTTTACTCACTGGCCAGAGGCGGTTCCTATCTCGGACATCAGAGCTTCCACTGTCACTCGAGCTTTCGTCTCAGCATGGGTTGCTCGTTTTGGTGTTCCCTCAACGATCATAACTGATCGTGGCAGCCAGTTTAAATCCCACCAATAGAATGCACTCATTTCAGTACTTGGCTCATTTCGCCTTCATACTACAAGCTATCATCCCCAGAGTAACTCTAAGGTAGAACGTCTGCATCGGACCATCAAAACAAGCTTACGCTCCATCGATCCAAACATCACTTGGGTGGACAAGCTACCTTTGATTCTCCTTGGCATTCACTCGTCCTTGAAAGAGGATCCGGCTTGCTCTGCAGCGGAATTAGTTTACGGTACTCAACTTCGTCTATCCGGTCAATTCTTTTCTTCCTCTGACCGACCTCTACCTTCTCATCTAGATCATTCTTCATACGTACATAATCTTGTACGGGTGATGGCTGCAGTTAAGCTAACTGCCCCTCTAATGCCTGCTAATTATAAAACCTTCATGCCGAAAGCGATCACAACATGATCCCATGTTTTCGTCCGTCACGATTCAGCTCGCACTTCGTTGCAACCAGTCTATGAGGGACCCTTTCTTGTCATCTCCAGGAAGCCGAAATTCTTTGTTCTAAAGCTTGGCACCAGGCAAAATACTGTCTCTATCGACTATCGACCGCTTGAATCCCGCTTATATCGAAAATGTTCATCTAGAACCACTATCACCTCCTTCTCCTCCTACTATACCCCTTTATGGTAGAGTAATCCCCCAAAACAACCTCAACCGCACTCTTTTAACCACCCCTGCTACTCCACCTTCCGTTTTGCTGCCTCTTCCTCTTGTGTTGCAGGATACCTCATAAGCAGGAGCAAATATCTCCCCCACTGATCACTCCGTCTGCGGAGAACAGGACTCAGGATTCTCACATCCCGCTTGAAGCCATCTCGGAAAGAACCAACAAGCGGATCACCTTCGCTCCATCGACCTTCTCCCGTGCTGGTGCCTCGTCCAACGCTACTGGCACTGCCACAGCGAATATGTGTCTCCGTACCTGCAGCCAAACCAATGGCACTGTCATCACGCGCTCCGGCCGCGTTGTCAGGAGGCCTCGTCGGTATTCGGACTTGTAATCTCAAAATAAAAAAGAGGGGTAACCTTCTTAGGGAGGGTGTTATAGCAATGCCCTCTAGGCATTCCTATAATATAATCCTACTGGGAAACTTAAATATATATATTATGTATAAAATTCAAATCATTCATATATTTTACTTAACTTTTGTCAATTAAATCATTCATGTAATTTATGTATAACTTAATAATTCATTCATTTATTTTACTTAACTTTTGTCAATTCAATCATTTTATGCATAACTTTTTGCAATTCAATCATTCATTTATTTTATGTAACCTTAAATAATTTAATCATTGCGTGACGAGAAACTGATTTAATTTAATGCACAGGTATAAACAACATCTTAGAATTTCACGCACATACAAACACACGCATTCCACCACTTGCGAAATGACTCTCTCACTTGCATTCACTTGTTTTTTATAGTTTGATCCATTTCCTAAAAAAAGCTTGAACAACGGAATTCTTTATAGTTTGATCCATTTCCTGAAAAAGGTTGAAAAACGTCCGTTTTTTTAATAATGCACAGATTTTCAAATCTATCAAATTATTATTTGCGACCATAAGCAATGTTTAGCGAAAAACTGGAAAAAACGGCCTCTTTTATAATTTGATACATTTCCTAAAAATTATTGAAAAACGGCAGTTTTTGGAATAATGCAGAGATTTTCAAAATTAGCAAATTTTGTTTTCGTTTTAAGCAATATTAACCCCCAAACCTGAAAAAACAGCCAGTTTTTAAAGTTTATCTTTTTTTATACATGTTAAAAAAACAACATTTTTGAATCAAAAAGCTGTTTTCGATTGTAAGGAATATTAACCGAAAACCTGGAAAATTAGCCCTTATAAAGTTTGATTTATTTCACCAAAAAGCCTAAAAAACAACACTTTTGAATAATTAACACAATTTCTCACTCTCGAAATAGTTTATTGGTATAATATGAAATATTAACCGAAAACATGGAAAATCAGCCATTTTATAAAGTTTGATTTATTTCATCAACAAGCTTGAAAAAGGACACTTTTTGAATAATTAACAGAAATTCTGATTCTCGAAATAGTTTTTTGGTATTTAATGCAATATTATCCGAAAACATGGAAAATCGGGACTTTTAATAGGTTTGATTCATTTCATCAAAAAGCATTAAATGGCACTTTTTGAATAATGCACAGATTTTAAAACTTATCAGATATTGTTTTCGTTTTAAGCAATATTACCCGTAAAACCTGGAAAAACGGGCAGTTTTTAAAGTTTATCTTTTTTTTCTGCATGTTGAAAAAACAGCATTTTTAAATCAAAAGCTCTAATCGAAAAGAATAATTTGATAAATTTGAATATCTGTGCATTTTTCAAAAAACTGCCTTTTTTCAAGCTTTTTTTAGAAATGGATAAAACCTTAAAAAAGGCCGTTTTGACAATTTTTCGTAAATATTACTTATACGCGAAAGCAATAAAATGATAGGTTTAAAAATCTGTGCATTATTCTGAAAACTGACGTTTTTCGATCTTTTTAGGAAATGAATCAAATAATAAAAAAGGCGGGTTTTCCAGGTTTTATGCTCTTTTTAAGCTCAAAAACAATAATTTGATGTTTGAAAATCTATGCATTATTCAGAAAAATGCCATTTGTCAAGCTTTTTTAAGAAATGGAACAAACTATTAAAAAGCTCCTCTATCCAGGTTTTCGCTTGATATTGCTTATAATCGAAAAGAATAATTTGATAAGTTTGAACATCTGTGCATTATTCCGAAAACTAACGTTTTTCAATCGTTTTTAGGAAATGGATAAAATTATAAAAAAGTTTGAAAATCTGTGCATTATTACAAAAACTCCCATTTTTTAAATTTTTTTAAGAAATGGATCAAATTATAAAATAGGCCTTTTTTCTAGGTTTTATGCTCTTTCGGTTAATATTTCCTATTATACCAATAATCTATTTTGTGAATTAGAAATTCTGTTAATTATGCAAAAGGTGACCATATGAATCAAACTTTTTAAAAGAGCCGAATTTCGAGGTTTCCGCTTAATATTGCTAATAATCGAGAAAAATAAATTTGATAAGTTTTAAAATCTTTGCATTATTAAAAAAACTGCCGTTTTTCAAACTTTTATGAAATGAATCAAACTTTTTAAAAGGGACAATTTTCCAGGTTTTCGGTTAATATCGCATATTATACCAATAAACTATTTAAAGAATAGGAAATTCTGTTAATTATGCAAAAGGTGCCGTTTTTCAAGCTTTTTATGAAATGAATCAAACTTTTTAAAATGGCCGATTGTCAAGGTTTTCTGTTAATATTGCTTATAATCGAAAACAGGTTTTTGATTAAAAAATGGTGTTTTTCCATCATATATGAAATAGATAAATTTTAAAAACTGGTCGTTTTCCAGGTTTTCGGTTAATATTATATATTACACCAATAACCTATTACGAGAATCAGAAATTCTTTTAATTTTTCAAAAAAGTGCTGTTTTTCAAGCTTTTTGATGAAATGAATCAAACCCTTTAAAAGATTCGATTTTCCTGGTTTTCGGTTGCTCTTGCATATTATACCAATAAACTATTTCGAGAGTCATAAATTATGTTAATTAATCAAATATGCATTTTTCAAGCTTTTTTATCAAATGAATCAAACTTTTTAAAAGGTAGGATTTTGAAGATTTTTGGCTCATATTACTCAAAATCGAAAACTGCTGTTTTTCCAAAATGTATAAAATAGATGAACTTTAAACTCAGCCATTTTTCCAAGTTTTACATTTAATATTGCTTATAATCGAAAACAATAATTTGATTGGTTTGAAAATCTGTGCCCTTTTAAAAAAAATGCCATTTTTCAAGTTTTTTTATGAAATGAATCAAACTTTTTAAAGGAGCCGATTTTACAAGTTTTCGGTTAATATTGCATATTATATCAATAAACTATTTTTTGAATCAGAAATTCTGTTAATTATGCAAAAAGTGACGTTTTTTAAGCTTTTAGACGAAATGAATGAAACTTTTTAAAAGGACCGAAGTTCCAGGTTTTTCGTTAATATTGCATATTATACGAATTGACTATTTCTAGAATCTGTGTTTCTGTCATTTATTCAAAAATTGCCGTTTTTCAAGCTTTATGATGAATGGAATCACACTTTTTAAATGGGCGGATTTTCCAGATTTTCGGTTAATATTACATATTATACCAACAAACTATTACGAGAATCAGAAATCCTGTTAATTTTTTCAAAAAGTGCTGTTTTTCTAGCTTTTTGATGAAATAAATCAAACTTTATAAAAGGGCCAATTTTCCGGCTTTTCGGTTAACATTTCTTATAATTGAAATAGCTTTTTGATTCAAAACTGTTCTTTTTCCAACATATATCAAATAGATAAACTTTAAAAACTGTCTGTTTTTCCAGGTTTTACGGTTAATATTTCTTATAATAGAAAATAGAAAACAATAACTTGCTAAGTTGAAAATCTTTGCATTATTACTAAAACCGGAATATTTCAAGTTTTTATGAAAGGAATCAAACATTTTAGAGTGCCGATTTTCCAGGTTTTTGGTTAATATTGCATATCTATAACTCTATAATTTAATATGGGGATTTTTTAAAAATATCTAAATATATTTTTGCGTAGTTGACAAGATTTAAGATTTAAGATAAGTTACCGGTGGGTTGCTGCCCAATCCAAGGGGATTCTATATGGCCGCTAGGGTGAAACGAGAAATATCATCTATAAAAGGTGGAGGAGACCACTTTGTGACAAAAATAAAAAAAAACGACGGGTTAAAAGATTCCTCCGCCAATATGAATCGAAGACGGGTGTGTTGAGGAATAGTTAAAAGGGTCGGGAAACAGGACAACCAGAGAATGGTAAAATGACTACAATTCAATATAAGGTGGGCAAACGATTGGTCCCCACCGCAATTACGACAGCAAGGGCTGATATGAGCATCACCCGAAACAAGATGGCCGTGAGTAAGTCTCGTGTGGCCAATGCGAACTCAGCAAAGGGCCACCCCAAACGACCGCATTCTATGACGACTCGAGGGCCAAGAGAGAATAGAATTTTTTATTTTGTATAGTTTGGATGATGAACAGTCATCCCATTCATTCTGCCACAGTTGAAAAATATACTTTCTTATTGAAGGAAAGTAGCCCCTAAAAGGCAGAGCCGAGTTCTCAGGGGACACAGAATGTGCTGAGTGGGCCAGCCGATCAGCCTTCTCGTTGCTGGGTCCCTGGACATGCCCAGGGACCCAGCACAAAATAATTCTATAGCGGGATGCATTTTGGATCAGCCAGTTGCAAATTTCTGTGACCAGAGGATGGGACGCATTAAAAAATCTAATTGACTGTAAGACACTCCTTGAGTCGGAAAAAATGACAAAATCACTAAAAGTTAAAATTTTGATAAGTCTAAAGGCTAAAAGGATTGCTGAAAGTTCAGCGGTAAGAATGGATGCTGCTGGTGGAAAAGATAGAGTTAGGAATTCTCCTCCTGGGTAGATTGCTGCGGCGCCCACGCCACCGTCCGACTTAGAGCCATACGTGTATAGTGGGCAGCATTGTTTGTGGGAGATCAAATGCTCTAAGAACCGGCTTTTAATGATGCGAGGGTCCATGGAGGACTTCTCCAGGCTCCACATGTTGGTACATACTGTGGGGAGAGGAGCACGCAATCTAGGGGTCAGTAAGGCTGGGAGGGTAAGGATCTTTGGAGCACCCAGGTTAGAGAGATGATCTCCTATGCGAAGGTTCAAAGGGCGAGGTAAAGATGGCAACTTATCATATTCCGCCGTTGATTTGGCAGCATACAGGCATCTGTAGACCTCTGATACAGGGGATTGCTGTACTCGGCAGAGGTATCGCATGCAGATTTGAAGTCTATGGTATGGCAAAGAGAGTACCCCACTCTCGCAGTAAAGGCTGTTGACACGAGAAGTACGGAAGGCTCCACTAGAAAGGCGAACTCCAAGGTTTCGAATGGGGTTCAGCATTTTAAGGGCTGAAGGGGAAGCCGATGAGTAAATTTGACAGCCATAATCCAATTTGGATTGAACGAGGGCTGTGTATAATGTCCACAATGTTTGTCGGTCACTGCCCTACGAAGTGTGTGAGAGGACTTTCAAAATGCTTAGAGCCCGCAGACAGCCTGTTCGAAGTCGGCGTAGGTGTGGCAACCAGGATAACTTTGGATCGAGAGTTACGCCAAAGAACCGAAACTCGGAGACAAACTCTATATCTTTGCCTTGTAGGGAGATAGATGGCGGAACAAGAACCCCTCTGCCTCGGTGGAAATACATTGCTTTGGTTTTGGTCGTGGAAAAGCGAAATCCCTTAAGTTGTGCTCTTTTGGATACAGCATCGACCGCCAGTTCTAGCCGACGCGCTGCTGATGGAAGGCGAGGTGAGGAACAGTATAGTGCTAAATCATCGACAAACAGAGTTGCCGATACACCCTCTGGGAGAGACGAAATAATATCATTGATGGCAATTATAAAACATAAGACACTTACACTTAAAACACTGCCCTGAGGAACTCCCTCCTCTTGGGGTCGCAGGTCAGAGTATGCGTCTCCCACACGTACCTTGAAGGATCAAGATGCTATAAAACTTTGAATAAATAAAGGTAAAAGGCTTCTCATCCCCCAGGCGTATAACTGCTTCCAGATGCCGTATCTCCATGTTGTGTCGTAGGCTTTCTCAATATCGAAAAATATGGCCAAGACTCGGTGCTTTAATGAGAAAGCTTTCCGGACTGATTCCTTGAAACGTACTAGTAGGTCAAGGGTACTATGACCTTTGCGGAAGCCACATTGAAAGGGATAGAGAAGGTGATTAGCTTCTAGGAACCAGTTTAGGCGCTCCAATATAACTTTTTCTAGCAACTTACTCAAACAGCTGGTGAGAGCTATAGGGCGGTAGTGATCTGCATCCAACCCGTCCCTGCCCGGTTTGACAAAGGGAAGGATGATGTCAATGCGCCATGATGGGGGGTAAAAACCCTTCACCTATATAAGGTTGTACAAATCAAGCAGGAAGAGAGTAGAGTGTGGATGTAGGTGCCGAATCTTGTCGAAATGGATCTCATCAAGGCCAGGGAAATTAGATCTGCAAAGGGACAAAGCGCTTTGCAGCTCATAGATGCTGAATAGAGCGTTATACGGAAGGTTAGATTTTGTTGTGAAGTTGAGAGAATGAGATTTTTCCTTTGATTTGTAGGATTGAAAAGCCTTATCGTAGCGGCTGACACTGCTGACGGTGCGGAAATGGTCAGCAAAAGCATTGTTGACCGCCAGGCCGTCATTCTCCAAGGAACCGTCTAAGTTGAGTGTGGGGGTATGATGATTAGCATAACGGCACCTGATCTTATTAATCCTCTTCCAGATCTTAGCAGTAGGTGTCATAGAGGAAATCGATGAAACGTATCTGCGCCATGAATTTCGGCGAGCTTGACGAAGGGTTCTTTGGCGAAGCGCATGAGCTCGGTTTGGGTCGACCTTGTTGCACAAAGTTGGGTTCTTTCGGAATCGGGCATAGGCTAACTTGTAATTTTTGATAGCTGGTGCACACGTCGAGGTCCACCAGGGCACAGTTGAGCGGCCCGTGACAGGTCTCCTCCGTGGGATAGTCTGTGTTGCTGCATTGTAGATAGTCGATGTAAAGTATTCTACTGCCGCGTCCACTCCCTTGAAGGTCCCCAAAGATGCATTTGTAAAGGACGCCTCTTGGAAACCTTCCCAATCTGCATGACCTAAGTCCCACTTAAGGGGCATGGTTGTATAAAGGCTAACTTGAAGGGCCGACAAGACAATAGGGAAGTGGTCACTCCCATGGAGATCGTCAAGAATTGACCATCGAAATTCCGTGAAGCAATCATGGGAACAAACAGACAGGTCAACACAGTTAAAAGAGTCCGTCTGGACATGATAAGAGGTAAAATCGCCAGTATTTAAAACACAAAGAAGGTCAGATAATAAAAGAGACTTTAAAACACTGACTTTGGCATTTCGAGTGATGTCACCCCAGTATGGGTGACGGGCGTTAAAATCTCCTAGTAATAAGAATGGTGGGCAACTAGTCTATAAGTTCTAAAAGGTCGGATCTTGACAATGATAAACAAGGGGGTAGGTAAATAAAGCAAACGGTAAAAAGCTTAGTAAGAAAAACCCGCACAGCAACAGCTTGGGGGGTAGTATGTAGGGATATGAGAGAAACATGGTAGGATGAAGATACCATGATTGACACTCCTCCATGAGAGGGGCTTCCAGCAGGAGCAATAGAGTTAAAAGTGAGAAAACCAGGTACCGGGGGAAAGGGCCGTATACCCAGTTTATTTTCGTGGAGACAAATAACAGCGGGGTGGATAGTCGTCAAAAGAATTTTAAGGTTTTTCCCACTTAGGAAGAACACCTTGACAATTCCATTGTAAAATGGAAGATACTATGTGTGACAATTAGATACCACTGTGGATATCTTTTTCTCTTTTGAGGCCGATATTGTATTAGCGGTTCGTCCCTAAGAGCTTGGGAGACGGAGAGCTGATTTTGAGGAGCCTGCTTTTGCAGGGGAAGAGATCCTAGATGGAGCAGTAACTGAGGTTTTTTTCGTAGGTTTTGGAGAACCGATTGAGGCCCTTGATTGTAATTCGGGCTCGCAACCTGGCGGAAAAGGAAGATCAAGAAGGGATTTTCGGCCAGTAGACCTGGATTCATGGGTCGATGGTATTTTCGGTGTCTAAGGAGTTGGTCCAACCGCCGCAGTTGGTAATGTTGGAGTATCAACTGCTTCCATCGGATCTTCGGTTGAAGGGTGAGCGGAACAAACAGGAGATCTGAGCGAGGTGCGTGGAGCTGAGTGTATATCTGCCATCATTTGGATCAGGATGCAGCCTACGTCCTGTAAAGGGCGAGACGGAATTAAGGGCAGAGAATGTTCAAAAATAGGGGAGGAGTCCATTGGAGATTCTCGGAGTTCGGCCGAGTCAGCTCCAAAGGCTGCTCGCTTATTGGTGGTCGATGACCCAGGTGAGGAATCCTTTCTCTTACCACTAGGCTTTGGGTCTCGTGGCCGGGTGGATAAACCTTCACTGGTCGATGTTGAGGATTCTTTCAAATAGCGTCTGATGTCTTCAAGTGTCTCACCCTGAGCGTCTCTGTTAGCTAGAGCTGCTGGAGAGAGGGGGGCTACATTGGTTATCTCGGTGTGAGAGCGATGCTTCAACTGCATATTCTGAATGTTTTCGACGCTGCGAGTAGATCTAGGGTGAAGTGCTTCAGGCTGGTCGGAACTCGCGAGTGATGGTCGGTTTCGTCCAGCGTCACGTAAAACGTCAGAGAAGAGCCGGCCGAATGGCGAGGTTTGTGCTCGAGCACGCTGGTGGGCCTCTCTTATATCTAGATGTAGGGAGTCGCGCAAAGCGAGAACTTACTTTTCATATAAAAATATAGAGCAGAGTTTCGACGCAGCACTGTGGGTACCTCCGCAGTTAGCACAGTGGGGTGTTTTGGTGCATTCGGGGCCATGGCAGTCAGAGCTACAATTCACGCAGGAGCAAGGGTGCCGACAGGCTTGGCCAACATGTCCAAATTGATTGCAATTGAAGCAGCGTCTGGGTAGTTCGATGTAGGGATTTACCGGGACACAAAGGTACCAGGATTTAATATACTGCGGAAGTTCTTGTGGTCCAAATGTTAAAATCAAGGTGGCGGTTGGGACTTTAGTGGAGCCTAATGTTTTAGTTAACCTGTGTACGTGTGCGACACGTTGGGTCCTGAGTTTACTCTGAAGGCGGGTGGGGTCGTAGTCCTTTAGTTCGTTTGGGCGGACGACAGCTTTGACGAAATTCAGACGCGGATGGGGCGAGACAGTTATTGGAATTTCAGCTATCGAAGATAGATTTCGCACAAGGTTGTGTTGAGAGTGGGATGACACCTCGACTTCGACATCACCACTTCCTCTTGACCACATGCGGCGGGGTTCACCACAGCGGGACTCAAAAGATTCATTGACGTCAAACATATCGACTTTTGCAAGTGGGATGTCAGATGATGAATTCATGACAAGAAAGCGAGGATAATCAAGATCTGGGTCTACTTCGTTGGAATAGGAGCCCAACGAGCGAGGGAAGTCTGAAATGGGAGCTAAAGAACGTTTGACACAAGAACCCTTACGAGAAGGGGAGGTTTTTGGTTTATGGCTAGCCATTGCAAAAAGAAATAAACTTCGCATTCTCCCTCGGGGCCCCCCACCATCGAGGCCTACAAGGGCCCGGCACTACTGCAACTATACAATCTGTTACGTTCGGTTCCGGTATGTCTCTTGGAGAATGGATACGGATCCACCACACCATCTTTATAATCCTAAGAGGCTGCCCGAGTTCTCCTACGCACGGAGAAAAGGGGCCAACGATGGGTTTCTCCTTTGGCATTCGGTAGACGAAGGCGGTGGAGATGCCCAGCCTCTTTCACCTTCATGAAAGAACAATTCGGAATCAATCCATTAAACGAGCAGAGGTCGGGTATTGATAAGGACCACTAGATAGGTGAAGGAAGAGGGGGAAATAAAGGGCAGTGGAAGAGCGTAATAGAGGAGGAAAGAAAGAGGGGCATGTTAAAAGTCTTGTTGGCAGCACCATGGGTCCCATAGGGAGCCCAGGGCTGACCTCCCTCGCCTTGAGAAGGCCAGAGCCTCTCTGGGAACAACCCCTGAAGAAAAGATCCCAGAGAGGGAGGGGGCGTAGTTGACAAATGACTTCGGGTGTTTTGGGAATTCAAAGGATTGTAATTGTTAAAAAGAAGAAGATGAAGAAGAAGAAGAAGAAGAAGAAGAAGAAGAAGAAGAAGAAGAAGAAGAAGAAGAAGAAGAAGAAGAAGAAGAAGTAAAGGAAGAGGAAGAAGATGAAGATATAGATGAAGCTATAAATGAAAAAATATAAATGTTAAAAAAATGTCATTTTTTAATCAAAAAGCTCTTTTCGATTATAAGCACTATTAACCCAAAATATAGAAAATCGTTGCTTTTAAAAACGGTGATCCATGTCCTGAAAAAGCTTGAAAAACAGCCCTTTTTATAGTTTGATCAAATATATCAAATTAATGTATTCGATTATAAGCACTATAAAGAGAACACCTGGAAAAACGTCCTTTTTTATAGTTTTATACATTTCCTAAAAAAACTAGAAAAACGGTAGTTTTTTGAAGAATAAACAGATTTTCAAACTGATCAAATTATTGTTTTCGATTCTAAGAAATATTGACCGAAATGCTGGAAAATCGGCCCTTTAAAAGTTTGAATCATTTTCCCCAAAAGTCAAAAACGGCCTTATTTATAGTTTGCTACATTTGCTAAAAATGCTTGTAAAATGGCAGTTTTTTTTAATAATGCACAGATTTTCAAACTTATCAAATTATTGTTTCGATTATAAGCAATATTGAAAGAAAAGTTAAAAAACGGCGGTTTTGATAGTTTGATCCATGTCCTAAAAAGCTTGAACAACGGCAGTTTTTTCTATAAAGAACAAATTTTCAAATTTATCAGTCTTTTTTTCGCTTATAAGCAATATTAAACGAAAACCTGGAAAATCGGTCATCATGAAAAGTTTGATTCATTTCCTGAAAAAGCTTAAAAAACGAAAGGGTTTTAAAAAATGTACAGATTTTCAAACTTAGCAAATTATTATTTTCGATTATGAGCAATATTGACCTGATTCTTATCGTAAAAAAGCTTGCAAACGGCCTTCTTTATAGTTTGATGCATTTCCTAATAAAGGATGAAAAACGGCCGTTTTTTTTAAATAATGCACAGATTTTCAAACTTATCAAATTATTGCTTTCAATTGTAAGGAATATTAAATCAAAACTGGAACACCGCCCTTTTAAAAAGTTTGATTCATTTAATAAACGAAGATTGAAAAATGGCAGTTTTGGGGATGATGCACAGATATTCAAACTTATGAAATTTTTGTTTTCGATTGTAGCAATATTTCAAAAAAGCTGGAAAAACGGCCCTATTTATAGTTCGTTCAGGTTCCTAAAAAAAGATTGAAAAACGGCAGTTTTTTCAATAAAGCACAGATTTTAAAACTTAGCAAAGTATTGTTTTCGCTTATAGGCAATATTAACCGAAATCCTGGGAAATCGGTCATAATAAAAAGTTTGATTCATTTCCTGAAAAAGCTTGAAAAACGGTAGGTTTTAGAAAATTTGTACTGATTATCAAACTTATCAAATTATTATTTTCGTTTATAAGCAATATTGGCCTGATTCTGATCATAAAAAAGCTTGAAACACGGCCTTCTTTATAGTTTGATCCATTTCGCAATAAAGGTTGAAAAACGGTCGTTTTCGATTATAAGCAATATTGACCGAAAAGCTGGAAAACTGGGGAATATTGCACAGATTTTTAAACTTATCAAATTAAGGTTGTGAATTATAAGTAATATTAACCAAGAATATGCAAATTGGCCGTTTTTTATAAGTGGATACATTTCCTAAAAAAGAATGAAAAACGAAAGTTTTTAGAATAATGCACAGATGTTCAAAGTTATCAAATTAAGGTTTTCGTTTATAAATAATATTAACCGAAAAACTGCAAAAACGGCCTTTTTAAGGTTTGATCAATCTCCTAAAAAGCTTGAAAAACGGCAGTTTTTTGAATAATGCACAGCTGTTCAAATTTTAAAGTTAACGTTTTCGATTATCAGTGATATTAAACGAAAAGCTGGTAAAACGGCTCTTTTAAAAGCGAAAACCTAAAAAATCGAACCTTTTAAAAGTTGATTCATTTTCTAAAAAGGTTGAAAACGGCCATTGTTTTAATAATGCACAGATTTTTAAACTTATCAAATTATTCTTTTCGATTATAAGTAATATCATGCGAAAACCCTGGAAAATCCTCCCTTTTAAATAGTTTAACTAATTTCCTAAAGGGGCTTGAAAACCGCAATCTTTTTAATAATGCAGAGATTTTCAAACTTATCAAATTGTTGTTTTGGACTATAAGCAACGGAGCATGAAACCTGGAAAAACGGCTTTTTTTATGATTTGATACATTTCCTAAAAAAATATTAAAAAACAGTAGTTTTTGGAATAGTGAAAAGATTTTCGAACTTATTAAATTAACGTTTTCGATTATAAGTAATATTAAACGAAAACCTGGAAAAAGGGACTTTTTAAAGATTTGATCGATTTCCTAAAAAATCTTGTAAAGAGCAATTTTTTGAATAATGCACAGATGTTTAAACCTATCAAATTAAGGTTTACGATTATGAGTAATATTAACCGAAAACCTGCTAAAACGGCCTTTTTAAAGGTTTGATGCATTTCCTAAAAGGGCTTTACAAACGGCAGTTTTGGGAATAATGCACAGATGTTTAAACTTATCAAATTAAGATTTTCGCTTATAAGTAATATTAACCGAAAACCTGGAAAATCGGCTTAATTTGATAAATTTGAATATCTGTGCATTACTCAAAAATGGCCGTTTTTCAAGCTTTTTCAGAAAATGAATCAAATCTTTAAAAATGCCGTTTTTCACTGTTTTCGTTAATATTACTTTGAAAATCTGTGCAATATTCCCCAAACTGCCGTTTTTCAATCTTTTTTATGATACAAATCAATTTCATATGTTTGAAAATCTATGCATTATTCTAAATTTTGCCGTTTTCAGGCATTTTAGGAAATCAATCAACCTTTTTAAAAGGGCCGATCTCCAGGTTTTCGCTTGATATTACTAATAATCGAAAAGAGTAATTTGCTAATTTGAAAATCTGTGCATTATTTAAAAAACTGCCGTTTTTCTCGCTTTTTTAGGACATGGATCAAACATTAAAAGGGCCTTTTTTCCAGGTTTTCAGTTAATATTACCCTAAATTGATACTCTGTTCACTATTGAAAAAAATGACGTTTTTCAAACTTTTTTAGGAAATGGATCAAAACTTAAAAAAAGCCGTTTTTCCAGGTTTTCTTTACTATTACTCATAATCGAAAGCAATTACTTGATAAGTTTGAAAATCCGTGCAATATTGCCAAAACAAACGTATTTTAATTTTTTTTTAGGAAATGGATCAAATTATAAAAGGGGTTGTTTTTGGAGGTTTTAGGCTCCTTTGCTTATAATCGAAAATAATAATTTGATAATTTTGAAAATCTGTTAATTATTCCAAAAACTGCAGTATTTCACGCTTTTTTAGGAAATGGATCAAACGTTAGAACGGCCATTTTTCTCGGTTTTGGTAAATATTACTTGTAATCGAAAGCACCTGATACTTTTGAAAATCTGTGCAATATTCGCAAAACTGGCGTATTTCAATCTCTTTTAGGAAATGGATCAAACCTTTCAAAAGGCTGTTTTTCAGGTTTTCTTTAATATTACTTCTTTTCGAAAACAATATCTTCATAAGTTTGAAAATCTGTGCAATATTCTTAAAGTTGACGAATTTCAATCTTTTTTAGGGAATAGATCAAATTATAAAAGATGTCATTCTAGAGCTTTTATGCTCCTTTGCTCATAATCGAAAACAATTATTTGATAATTTTGAACATCTGTGCATTATTCTAAAAACTGCCGTTTTTCAAACTTTTTTAGGAGATGGATCAAACCTTAAAACCGGCCGTTTTTCCAGGATTTCGTTAATATTACTGTAGCAGAATGGCCCTTTTGATCACTCCACATCTGAAAACACTTTTGTCGTGGTATTCTTTGTGGTTGTGATATACTTATTTCATGAAGTAGGCTTTGTTCTAAGAGTGCTAATTTTGTTGTTTTAAAGAAGAGCCAATTTAACCACGTAATCTCCCAAGAATTCCCCAAATAAACCTATATTTTAAATTTAACAAGTTACTACACAAAAACACAACATGAACCATAAAAATTCTCCGAATATTAAAATAAACAATAATTAGTTCAATTTGCTTGATCTTCTAAAATTGGCAAAATTCGATACGCACTTCAATATACATGAAATAGGATAATTGTCCCTACTGCAGTTTAAATATCTCAGGAATGTTATTGCCTCCAAGACGCGTGCCGACCGGCCAGATGGAGGTGGTCGAGAAAACGAGGTACTTTGGCGAGTATAGCAGATGGGAGTCCCCACGGTATTCAGGGGGGGGGGGTTCAAGGACGAGAACAATCACGGTGCTTTAGGTGGCACCAAGGTAGGCGGGGCCTCTCTGGCGAGAGTAAGTCGTACTTGGTTCTTAAACCAAGTTAACTTTGAGTTCGGTGTGACCACTGGGTTACGCGCTCGAGGGGGAGCTTTTCTCCTTCCTTAAGTAATTCCTCATGGGCGAGGACTGTACTCGGAAGATGGTGTCTTCTTCATGGGCAAGGATCGAGGAGGGGGGTGAGGTTCTGACGAGAATAAGTTGAACATAAACAAGTTAATTTGAAAGGTCGGTTTGGTAACCGGCAACTAGCTTGAGGATTAGCTTCTTCTTAGTTTTAATCTTCCTCAAGGGCGAGGATAATGTAGGGGGGGTTTCTCTGACGAGAATAAGTTGAACTTGAACAAGTTAGCTTAACGTTCCGTTTGATAACCAGGGACTAGCTCGAGGATGAGCTGGTTCGTAGCCCTCTAGGTAGCCCTGCCTCTCTTGCAGGGGACTTCGTAGTCTGGTGACTCAAGTAATCTACCTGTCCAGTCTCGGTAGCCCCGTTTCTATCCGGGGACTTCGTAGCCTGGAGACTAAAGCATTCTACCTCGATTTTCTTATTTAAACCTCGCCAACCCACTGAGGGAGGTGTAAGAGGGGGATGGGGGCTTGTGGACGGGCCCAGGAGGGTTCTTATTCCAAGGGTTTTTCTCACCAAGTCTTACCTCGGCTCCCGTTAGCCTTCGAGCTTAAGAGAAACGCGTCTCCAATTTTTTATTTGATGTGAACTTGAATATACTATCGCAAGGGAAAATCTTGTAGTTTAAAGCCGTTCGGCTTTTCATACAGAGAAGTGGCGAGTGTCAGTGGTTATGCGCCTAACCCGCGTTGCCTGGCCGGATCTCCACTAAGAGAGAACGGGAGGGTGACGATTCCCCTACAATTACTTATATTCAAAAACTTTAATTTGATAAGGTGAAAATCTGTGTTCATTAAACACACTTGTAATCAAAAGCAATAACCTGATAAGTTTGAAAATCTGTGCAATATTTCAGAAACTGACGTATTTTACTCTCTTTTAGGAAATGGATCAAATTATAAAAGAGGTAGTTTTTTGAAGGTTTTAGGCTCCTTTGCTTATAATCGAAAACCATAATTTGATAATTTTGAAAATCTGTGCATTATTCCAAAAACTGCAGTTTTTCACGCTTTTTTAGGAAATGCACTGACCTCATACTTATCAAATTATGGTTTTCGATTAGAAGTAATATCAACCGAAAACCTGATAAACGGCCTTTTTTACGGTTTGATCCATTTCCTAAAAAAAAGATTGAAAACGGGTTTTTTTTAATAATGCACAGATGTTCAAACTTATCAAAGTAAGGTTTTAGATTATAAGTAATATTAACCGAAAACCTGAAAAAATTGTCTGTTTTAAAGTTTGATCCATTTTCTAAAAAAGCTTGAATAACGGCAGTTTTTAGCATAAGAGCATAAAACCTTGAAAAATGGCCTGATTTATTATTGGAACTATAACCTGAAAAAACATTGAAAAATGTCAGTTTTGTGAATTATGTAGAGATTTTCAAACTCGTTAAGTTATTGCTCTAGATTAAAAGTAATATTAACGAAAACCTAGAAAAACGGCGTTTTTTAAGATTTGAAACATCTCCTAAAAAAGCTTGAAAAACGGTAGATTTTTGCATAATGCAAAGATTTTAAAACTTATTAAATTATTGTTTTGGATAATAAGCAAAAGATAATAAACATTGAAAAATGGACTTTTATTATAATATGAACCATTTGCTAAAAAAAGATTGGAAAATGTCAGTTTTGTGAATTATGCTTTCGTTTATAAGTAATATTAACGAAAACAAAAAAAACCCGGCCTTTTTTAAGGTTTAATCCATTTCCTAAAAAAAGTTTAAAAACGGGGTTTTTTTAATAATCCTCAGGTCTTCAAACTTATCAAGGTAAGGTTTTCGATTATAAGTAATTTTAACCGAAAACCTGAAAAACGGCCTGTTATAAAGTTTGATCCATTTCTTAAAAAAAGATTCTAAAACGGGAGAATTGTTAATAAAGCACAGATCTTCAAAGTTATCAAATTAATGTTTTTGATTTTAAGAAATATTAACCGAAAACCTGGAAACATGGCCTGTTTTAAAGTTTGATCCATTTCATAAAAAAAGTTGAAAAACGGCACTTTTTGTCATAATGCACAGATTTTTAGACTTATCAAATTATTGTTTTAGATTATAAGCAAAAAAGCATAAAAGCTTAAAAAACTGCCTTTTTTTTTTAATTTGTTCCATTTACTGAAAAAGATTGAGAAATGTCAATTTTGTGAATTATGCACAGATTTTCCACCTCGTTAAGTTATTGCTTTAGATTATAATTAATATTAACGCAAACCTAGAAAAACGGCCTTTTTTAAGGTTTGATCCATTTCCTAAAAAAGATTCAAAACGGGAGTTTTTTTAATAATCCACAGATCTTCAAACTTATCAAATTTATGTTTTCGATTATAGGTAATATTAAGGCAAAACATAGAAAAACTGCCTGTTTTAAGGTTTGATCCATTTCCTAAAACAGATTGAAAAACCTCAGTTTTGCGAATAATAAACAGCTTTTTAAACTTAGCAAGTTATTGCTCTCGATTAAAAGTAATATAGGGCGAAAACATGGAAAAACGGCCGGTTTTTAAGGTTTGATCCAGTTCCTAAAAAGCTTGAAAAACGTCAGTTTTGGGAAAATAAACAGCTTTTCAAAATTAGCAAGTTATTGTTTTCGATTATAAGTAATATTAACGAAAATCTGGAAAAACGGCGTTTTTTAAGGTTTCATCCATTTCCTAAAAAAGAACAAAAACCAGAAAAAACGGCCTTATTTAAGGTTTGATCCATTTCCTAAAATAATTAAAAAACGGGAGGTTTTCGGAAAATGCACATATGTTCAAACTTATCAAATTAAGGTTTAGATGGAATTAATATTAAGCCAAAACATGGAAAAACTACTGGTTTTAAGATTTAATCCATTTCCTAAAAAAACATTAAAAAGGTCAGTTTTTGGAATAATGCAGAGACTTTGAAAATTATTTAAATAATTGTTTTCGATTATAAGCAAAAGAACATAAAACCTGGAGCAACGAGCCGTTTTTATAATTTGCACTATTTCCTAAAAAAAGATTGAAAAACGTCAGTTTTGGGAATAAAAAACAGCTTTTTAAACTCAGCAAGTTATTGCTCTCGATTATAAATAATATTAACCAAAACATCGTCCGTTTTAACGTTTGATCCATTCCCCCAAAAGATTGAAAAACCAGAGATTTTTTAATAATGCACATATATTGAAACTTATCAAATTAAGGATTTCGATTATAGATAATATTAAGCCATAATAACTTGAAAAACTTCAGTTTGGGAATAATAAACAGCTTTTAAAACTTAGCAATTTATTGCTCCTGATTATAAGTAATATTAAAGAAAACCTGCAAAAATGGCCTACTTAAGGTATGGTCCATTACCTAAAGAAGATTGAAAAACGGGAGTTTTTTTTGATAATGCAAATATGTTTTACTTATCAAACTAAGGTTTTGGATTGTAAGTAAAATTAATACAAAATATGACAAAATGGCTTGTTTTAGGGTTTGATCCATTTCATAAAATAATTTGAAAAACCTTAGTTTTAAGCAATAATAAACAGCTTCACAAACTTAGCAATTTATTACTCCTGATTATAAGTAATATTAAAGAAAACCTGGAAAAACGGCCTTTTTTCAACTTTGATCCATTTCCTGAAAAAGATTAAAAAACGGGAGTATTTTTAATAATGTACATATTTTCAAGCTTATAAAATAAAGCTTTTCGATTATAGGTAATATCAAGCCAAAACATTAAAAAACAGCCTGTTTTAAGGTTTGATCCATTACTTAAAAAAGCATGAAAAAACAGAAAAAACGGCGTTATTTAAGGTATGATCCATTTCCTAAAATGATTGAAAAACGGCAGTTTTTTTAAAATGCACATATGTTCAAACTTATCGAATTAAGGTTTTCGATTATAAGTAATATTAAGCCCAGTCATTAAAAAATGGTGTGTTTTAAGGTTTGATCCAATTCCTAAAAAAGCTTGAAAAACGTCGGTTTGGGGAAAATATACAGCTTTTCAAACATAGCAAGTTATTGCTCTAAATAATAAAATATTAACCGAAACCTGGAAAAACAGCGTTTTTAAGGTTTCATCAATTTCCTAAAAAAAACGTATCAAATTAAGGTTTTCGATTATAAGTAATATTATGCCAAAACATGGAAAAAAGGCGTGTTTTAAGGTTTGATCCATTTCCTAAAAAAGCTTGAAAAACGTCAGTTTTGGGAAAATAAAAAGCTTTTCAAACTTTGTGAGTTATAGCTCTCGATTATAAGTAATATTAACCAAAACCCTGGAGAAACGGCCTTTTTAAGATTTGATCCATTCCCTAAAAAGATTGGAACACGGGAGTTTTCTTGATAATGCACATATGTTTAAACTTATCAAATTAAGCTTTTCTATTATAAGTAATATTAAGCCAAAATATAGAAAAATGGCGTGTATTAAGGTTTGATCCACTCCCTTAAAAAGCTTGAGAAACGTCAGTTTTGGGAAAATAAACAGATTTTCAAACTTCGTAAGATATAGCTCTCGATTATAAGTGATATTAAACAAAACCTGGAAAAATGGCGTTTTTTAAGGTTTGATCCATTTCCTAAAAAAGATTGAAAAACGGGAGTTTTATAGATAATGCACATATGTTCAAACTTATCAAATTAAGGTTTGCGATTATAAGTAATATTAGGCCAAAACATGGAAAAACGGCCTGTTTTAAGGTTTGATCCATTTACTAAAAAAGCCTGAAAAACGTCAGTTTTGAGGAAAATAAAAAGCTTTTCAAGCTTTTTATTTTCCTCAAACCTTTGTCAAGGTTTGATTCATTTCCTAAAAAGATTGAAACACGGGAGATTTCTTGATAAAGCACATATGTTCAAACGTATCAAATTAAGCTTTTCAAATATAATTAATATTAAGCTAAAATACGGAAAAATGGCAAGTTTTAGGGTTTGATCCACTCCTTAAAAAAGCTTGAGAAACGTCAGTTTTGGGAAAATAAAAAGCTTTTGAAACTTAGCAAGTTATTGCTCTCGATTATATGTAATATTGACCAAAACCTAGAAAAACAGCGTTTTTTAAGATTTGTTCTATTTCCTAAAAAAAATTGAAAAACGGGAGTTTTTTGATAATGCACATATATTCAAACTTATCAGATTAAGGTTTTTGATTATGAGAAATATTACGCCAAATCTTGGAAAAACGGCCGGTTTTAAGCTTTGAGCCATTCCTTAAAAAAGCTTAAAAAACGTCAGTTTCTGGAAAATAAACAGCTTTTCAAACTTAGCAAGTTATTGCTCTCCATTATAAGTAATATTAACTAAAACTTAGAAAAACGGCGTTTTTTTAAACTTTGATCTAATTCCTAAAAGATTGAAAAACGGGAGTCTTTTTGATAACGCAAATATGTTCAAACTTATCAAATTAAGCTTTTCGATTATAAGTAAAATTAAGCCAAGATATTGAAAAACGGCCGGTTTTAAGGTTTGATCGATTTCTTAAAAAAAGCTTGAAAACGTCAGTTTTGGGAAAATAAACAGATTTTTAAACTTAGTAAGTTATTTTTCTCGATTATAAGTAATATTAAGCCAAAACCTTGAAAAATGGCGATATTTAAGCTTTGATCCATCTTCTGAAAAAGATTGAAAAACAGGAGTATTTTGATAATGCACATATGTTCAAACTTATTAAATTAATGTTTTCGATTATAAGTAATATTAAGCCAAATCATAGAAAAACATCCGGGTTTAAGGTTTGATCCATTCTCTAAAAAAGCTTGAAAAACGTCAGTTTGTGGAAAATATAAAGATTTAAAAACTTATCAAGTTACTTTTCTCGATTATGAGTAATATTAACCAATACCTAAATAAAACGTCGTTTTTAAAGGTTTGATCCATTCTCTAAAAAAGCTTAAAAAACGTCAGTTTTGAGGAAAATAGAAAGATTTTTAAACTTAGTAAGTTATTGCTCTCGATGATAAATAATATTTAGCAAAAACCTGAAAAAATGGCGATTTTTAAGGTTTGATCAATTTTCTTAAAAAGATTGAAAAACTGGAGTTTTTTTTGATAATGCATATATGTTTAAACTTATCAAATTAATATTATGTAAAAACATGGAAAAACGGCCTGTTATAAGGTTTGATCGATTTCATAAAAAAAAAGCTTGAAAAACCTCACTTTTGGGAAGATAAACAGCTTTTCATAATTAGCAAGTTATTGCTCTTGATTTTCAGTAATATTAAAGCAAAACCTTGAAAAACGGCCTTTTTTAAGGTTTGATCCATTTCATAAAAAAGATTGAAAACGATATTTTTGTGGATAATGCACGTATTTTTAAACTTATCATGTTTTTTAAGGTTTGATTCATTACCTAAAAAAGATTGAAAAACGAGAGTTTTTTGGATAATGCACATATGTTTAAACTTTTGAAGTTAAGGATTTCAATTGAAAAAAAGGTTGTTTTAAAGTTTGATCGATTTCCTAAAACAGCTTGAAAAACGTCGGTTTCTAGGAAAATAAACAGCTTTTCATACTTAGCAAGTTATTGGTGTCGATTGTAATTAATATTTGACCAAAACCTTAAAAAAAAGTCGTTTCTAAGGTTTGATTCATTTTCTAAAAAATGATTGAAAAACGGGAGTTTTTTGGATAATGCACATAGGTTTTAGCTTATCAAGTTAAGTTTTTTGATTAAAAGTAATAGAAACACAAGATATTGGAAAAAGGCCGGTTTTAAGCTTTGATTGATTTCCTAAATAAAGCTTGAAAAACGTCAGTTTCGGGGAAAATAAACAGATTTTCAGAGTTAGTAAGTTATTGCAAAAACCTGAAAAATTCTTGATTTTTAAGGTTTGATCAATTTCCTAAAAAAGATTGAAAAACTTGAGTTTTTTTGATAATGCACATATGTTTAAACTTATTTCATTAAGGTTTTCGATTATAAGTAATAATATGTCAAAACATGGAAAAACGCCCTGTTATGATATTTGAACGATTTCCTAATGAAAAGCTTGAAAAACGTTAGTTTTGGGAAAATAAACAGATTTTCGTACTTATCAAGTTATTGCTCTCGATTGTAATTAATATTGAGCCCAAAACTGGAAAAACTTCGTTTCTTAAGGTTTTATCCATTTCCTAAAAAAGATTAAAAAACGTTTTTTTTTTGATAATGCTCATATGTTCAAACTTATCAAATTAAGGTTTTCGATTTAAAGTAATATTAAGCCAATACATGAAATAACGGCTTGTAATTAGGTTTGATCGATCTGCTAAAAAAGCTTGAAAAACGTTAGTTTGGGGAAAATAAACAGATTTTCGTACTTAGCAAGTTATTGCTCTCGATTGTAATTAATATTAAGCTCAAACCTGGAAAAATGGCGTTTTTTAAGGTTTGATCCATTTCCTAGAAAGATTGAAAAACGGGAGTTTTTTATTAAGCTTTTTGATTATAAGTAATATAAAGCCAAAACATTAAAAAACCGCCTGTTTTAAGGTTTGATCCATTTCCTAAAAAAGCTTGAAATACGTCAGTTTTAGGAAAATAACATATTTTCAAACTTAGTAAGTTATCTTTTTTATAAAATGGATGAAACCCTAAAAGACCTCGTTTTTCCATGTTTTGGTTAATATTACTTATAATGGAGGGCAATAACTTGCTGAGTTTGAAAATCTGTTTAGTTTTCCAAAACTGACGTTTTTCAAGCTTTTTTAGGGAATAGCTCAAACCTTAAAACACGCCATTTTTCAGTGATGGCTTAATATTACCTATAATAGAACACCTTAATTACATTAGTTTGAAAAAAGTGCATTTTCAAAAAAACTCCCGTTTTTCAATCTTTTTTTAGGTAATGGATGAAACCTTAAAAAACACCGTTCTTCCAGGTTTTGGTTAATATTACTTATAATCGAAAGCAATAACTTGCTAAGTTTGAAAAGCTCTTTATTTTCCCAAATCTGATATTTTTCCAGCTTTTTTAGGAAATGGATCAAACCTTAAAACATGCCGTTTTTCGATGTTTTAGCTTAATAGTACTTATAAACGTAAACCTTAATTTGATAAGTTTGAACATATGTGCATTATCAAAAACCTCCCGTTTTTCAATCTTTTTTAGGAAATGGATGAAAGCTGAAAAAACCTCGTTTTTTCAGGTTTTAGTTAATATTACTTATAATCGAGGGTAATAACTTGCTAAGTTTGAAAATCTGTTTATTTTCCCACAACTGACGTTTTTTAAGCTTTTTTAAGGAAAGGCTCAAAACTTAAAACACACTATTTTTCCATGTTTCGGCTTAATATTACTTATAATCGTTAACCTTAAAGGATCAGTTTGAACATATGTCCATAATCAAAAACCTCCCGTTTTGCAATCTTTTTTAGGAAATGGATCAAAACTTAAAAAACATTGTTTTTCCAGGTTTTGTTTAATATCACTTATAATTGAAAAAAAATTGCTAAGTTTTAAAATCTGTTTATTTTAAAAAAACTGACTTTTTTCAAGCTCTTTTTTCCATGTTTGGGCTTAATATTACTTATAATCGAACACCTTAATTTGATAAGTTTGAAAATTTGTGCATTATGAAAAAAACTCCCATTTTTTAACTTTTCATGTAATGGATCAATCCTTAAAAAATGCCATTTTACCAGGTTTTGGTTAATATTACCTATAATCGAGAGCTATAAATTAATAAGTTTGAAAAGCTGTTCTTTTCCATAAACTGAACTTTTTCAACCTTTTTTAGGAAATGGATCAAACCTTAAGACAGGCATTTTTCGATGGTTGGCTTAATATTACTTATAATCGTAAACCTTAATTTGATACGTTTGAACATAGGTGCATTATCAAAAACCTTCAATCTTTTCGATCTGTTTTAGGAAATGGATAAAAGCTCGAAAAACCTCTTTTTTCAGGTTTTGGTTAATATTGCTTATAATCGAGGGAAATAACTTGTTAAGTTTAAAAATATGTTTATTTTCTTAAACTGACGTTTTTGAAGCTTTTTCGATGGTTGGCTTAATATTACTTATAATCGTAAACCTTAATTTGATACGTTTGAACATAGGTGCATTATCAAAAACCTTCAATCTTTTCAATCTGTTTTAGGAAATGGATAAAAGCTCGAAAAACCTCGCTTATAATCGAGGGAAATAACTTGTTAAGTTTAAAAATATGTTTATTTTCTTAAACTGACTTTTTTGAAGCTTTTTTAGAGAATTTTTCAAACCTTAAAACACGCCATTTTTCCATGTTTTTGCATAATATTGATTCTGAGCATATGTGCATTATCAAAAACCTCCCGTTGTGCAATCTTTTTTAAGAAATGGATCAAACCTTAAAACACTTCGTTTTTCCAGGTTTTGATTAATATTAATTATAATCGAGGGCAATAAATTGCTAAGTTTAACACCTGTATATTTTCACAAAATTGACTTTTTTCAAGCTCTTTTAAGGATTGGCTCAAACCTTGAAACAGGTCGTTTTTAAATGTTTTTCTCAATATTACTTATAATCGATCACCTTAATTTAGTAAGTGTGAACATATGTGCATTATAAAAAAAAACACCCGTTTTTTAATCTTTTTTAAGAAATGGATCAATTCTTAAAAAACGCCTTTTTTTTGTGGTTTCAGATAATATTACTTATAATCGAGAGCTATAAATTACTAAGTTGGAAAATCTATTTTTTTCCCCAAACTGACGTTTTTGAAGTTAATTTAGGAAATGAATCAAACCTTAAAACAGGCCGTTTTAAAATATTTTTGCTTAATATTACTTATAATCGAACACCTTAATTTGATAAGTTTGAACAAAGGGGGATTAGAAAAAAACTCCTGTTTTTCAATCTTTTTAAGAAAATGAATCAATCTTTAATAGCGCCGTTTTACCAGGTTTTGGTTAATATTACTTATAATCGAGAGCTATAAATTACTAAGTTTGGAAATTTGTTTCTTTTCCCCAAACTGACGTTTTTTAAGGTTTTTGTAGGAAATGGATCAAACCTTAAAACAGGCCGTTTTTCCATGTTTTGGCTTAATATTTCATATTATCGTAAACCTTAATTTTATCAATTTGAACATATTTTTTATCATCAAAAACTTCCCTTTTTTTAATCTTTTTTTATGAAATGGATCAAACCCCCAAAAAGACCATTTGTCCAGGTTTTGGTTAATACTCCCTTTAATAGAGGGCAATAACTTGCTAAGTTCGAAAATTTGTTTATTTTTCCACAACTGACGTTTTTCAAGCTTTTTTAGAAAATTGATCAAACCTTAAAACAGGCCTTTTTATACTTTTTTTCTTAATATTACTTATAATCGATCACCTTAACTTGATAAGTTTGAACATATGTGCATTATAAAAAAACTCCCGTTTTTCAATCTTTTTAAGAAATGAATCAATCCTTAAAAAACGCCTTTTGCCAGGTTTTAGATAATATTACCCATAATCGAGAGCTATAAATTACTAAGTTACTATGTTTTTTCCCCCAAACTGACGTTTTTTAAGCTTTTTTACAAAATGAATCAAACCTTAAAACAAGCCGTTTTCAAATATTTTTGCTTAATATTACTTATAATCGAGCACCTTAATTTCATAAGTTTGATCAGATGTGCAATATAAAAAAACTCCTGTTTTTCAAATTTTTTTAGGAAATGGATCAATCCTTAAAAACGCCGTTTCACCAGGTTTTGGTTAATATTACTTATAATCGAGAAATATAAATTACTAAGTTTGAAAATTTGTTTCTTTTCCCAAAGCTGATGTTTTTAAAGGTTTTTTTTAAGAAATGGATCAAACCTCAAAAAAGACCGTCTTTTCAGGTATTGGTTAATATTGATATAATCGAGAGCAATAACTTGCTAAGTTAAAAGCTGTTTATTTTCGCAATACTGACGTTTTTCCTGCTATTTAGGTAATCGATGAAACTATAAAACCGGCCGTTTTTCCATGTTTTGGCTTAATATTAATTATAATAGAAAACCTGAATTTGATAAGTTTAAACATATGTGCATTATCAAAACCTCCTCTTTTTCAATCTTTTTTATACAATTGATGAAACCTTAAAAAACATCGTTTTTCCAGTTTTTGCTTAATATTACTTATAATAGAGGGCAATAACCTGCTAAGTTTGAAAATGGGTTTATTTTCCTACAACTGACGTTTTTCAAGCATTTTTAAGGAAAGGCTCAAACCTTAAAACACGCAATTTTTCCATGTTTTGGCTCAATATTACTTATAATCGAACACCTTAATTTGATTAGTTTAAACATATGTGCATTATAAAAATAAACTCGCGTTTTTCAATCTTTTTAAAAAATGATCAATCCTATAAAACACCGTTTGTCCAGGTTTTGGTTAATATTACATATAATCGAGAGCTATAAATTACTAAGTTTGAAAATCTGTTTCTTTTCCCCGAACTGAGGTTTTTGAAGCTTATTAGGAAATGGATCAAACCTTAAAACAGGCCGTTTTTCAATGTTTTTGCCTAATATTACTAATAATCGTAAACCTTAATTTGATATTTGAACATATGTGCATTATTAAAAACCTACCGTTTTTTAATCTTTTTGAGAAAATGGATCAAACCTTAAAAAGACTCATTTTCCAGGTTTTAGGGAATATTACTCATACTTGAGGGCAGTAACTTGCTAAGTTTAAAAATCTGTTTCTTTTACCCAAACTGACGTTTTTCAAGCTTTCTTAAGAAATGGATCAAACCTTAAAACACGCCATTTTTCAATGTTTTAGCGAAATAGTACTTATAATCGAAAACGTCATTTGATAAGTTTGAACATATCTGCATTGTCAAAAACCCCCTGGTTTTAAAATTTTTTAGGAAATTCATCAAACCTCAAAAAAGGCTCAAACCTTAAAACACGCAATTTTTCCATGTTTTGGCTCAATATTACTTATAATCGAACACCTTAATTTGATTAGTTTAAACATATGTGCATTATAAAAATTTACTCGCGTTTTTCAATCTTTTTAAAAAATGATCAATCCTATAAAACACCGTTCTTCCAGGTTTTGGTTAATATTACTTATAATCTAGGGCAATAACTTGCTAAGTTTAAAAATATGTTTATGTTTAATAAACTGACGTTTTTCAATCTTTTTTAGGAAATGGATCAAACCTTAAAACAGGCCATTTTCTATGTTTTGGCTTAATATTACTTATAATCGAACACCTTAATTTGATAAGTTTGAACATGAGTGCATTATAAAAAAACCTCCCGTTTTTTAATCTTTTTTAGGAAATATATCAAACCTTAAAAAAACTCGTTTTTTGAGGTTTTGGTTAATATTGCTTATAATCGAGGGAAATAACTTGTTAAGTTTAAAAATATGTTTATTTTCTTAAACTGACGTTTTTGAAGCTTTTTTAGAGAATTTCTCAAACCTTAAAACACGCCATTTTTTCCATGTTTTTGCATAATATTGATTCTGAGCATATGTGCATTATCAAAAACCTCCCGTTGTGCAATCTTTTTTAAGAAATGGATCAAACCTTAAAACACTTCGTTTTTCCAGGTTTTGATTAATATTAATTATAATCGAGGGCAATAAATTGCTAAGTTTAACACCTGTATATTTTCACAAAATTGACTTTTTTCAAGCTCTTTTAAGGATTGGCTCAAACCTTGAAACAGGTCGTTTTTAAATGTTTTTCTCAATATTACTTATAATCGATCACCTTAATTTAGTAAGTGTGAACATATGTGCATTATAAAAAAAAACACCCGTTTTTTAATCTTTTTTAAGAAATGGATCAATTCTTAAAAAACGCCTTTTTTTTGTGGTTTCAGATAATATTACTTATAATCGAGAGCTATAAATTACTAAGTTGGAAAATCTATTTTTTTCCCCAAACTGACGTTTTTGAAGTTAATTTAGGAAATGAATCAAACCTTAAAACAGGCCGTTTTAAAATATTTTTGCTTAATATTACTTATAATCGAACACCTTAATTTGATAAGTTTGAACAAAGGGGGATTAGAAAAAAACTCCTGTTTTTCAATCTTTTTAAGAAAATGAATCAATCCTTAATAGCGCCGTTTTACCAGGTTTTGGTTAATATTACTTATAATCGAGAGCTATAAATTACTAAGTTTGTAAATTTGTTTCTTTTCCCCAAACTGACGTTTTTTAAGGTTTTTGTAGGAAATGGATCAAACCTTAAAACAGGCCGTTTTTCCATGTTTTGGCTTAATATTTCATATTATCGTAAACCTTAATTTTATCAATTTGAACATATTTTTTATCATCAAAAACTTCCCTTTTTTTAATCTTTTTTTATGAAATGGATCAAACCCCCAAAAAGACCATTTGTCCAGGTTTTGGTTAATACTCCCTTTAATAGAGGGCAATAACTTGCTAAGTTCGAAAATTTGTTTATTTTTCCACAACTGACGTTTTTCAAGCTTTTTTAGAAAATTGATCAAACCTTAAAACAGGCCTTTTTATACTTTTTTTCTTAATATTACTTATAATCGATCACCTTAACTTGATAAGTTTGAACATATGTGCATTATAAAAAAACTCCCGTTTTTCAATCTTTTTAAGAAATGAATCAATCCTTAAAAAACGCCTTTTGCCAGGTTTTAGATAATATTACCCATAATCGAGAGCTATAAATTACTAAGTTACTATGTTTTTTTCCCCAAACTGACGTTTTTTAAGCTTTTTTACAAAATGAATCAAACCTTAAAACAAGCCGTTTTCAAATATTTTTGCTTAATATTACTTATAATCGAGCACCTTAATTTCATAAGTTTGATCAGATGTGCAATATAAAAAAACTCCTGTTTTTCAAACTTTTTAGGAAATGGATCAATCCTTAAAAACGCCGTTTCACCAGGTTTTGGTTAATATTACTTATAATCGAGAAATATAAATTACTAAGTTTGAAAATTTGTTTCTTTTCCCAAAGCTGATGTTTTTAAAGGTTTTTTTTAAGAAATGGATCAAACCTCAAAAAAGACCGTCTTTTCAGGTATTGGTTAATATTGATATAATCGAGAGCAATAACTTGCTAAGTTAAAAGCTGTTTATTTTCGCAATACTGACGTTTTTCCTGCTATTTAGGTAATCGATGAAACTATAAAACCGGCCGTTTTTCCATGTTTTGGCTTAATATTAATTATAATAGAAAACCTGAATTTGATAAGTTTAAACATATGTGCATTATCAAAACCTCCTCTTTTTCAATCTTTTTTATACAATTGATGAAACCTTAAAAAACATCGTTTTTCCAGTTTTTGCTTAATATTACTTATAATAGAGGGCAATAACCTGCTAAGTTTGAAAATGGGTTTATTTTCCTACAACTGACGTTTTTCAAGCATTTTTAAGGAAAGGCTCAAACCTTAAAACACGCAATTTTTCCATGTTTTGGCTCAATATTACTTATAATCGAACACCTTAATTTGATTAGTTTAAACATATGTGCATTATAAAAATAAACTCGCGTTTTTCAATCTTTTTAAAAAATGATCAATCCTATAAAACACCGTTTGTCCAGGTTTTGGTTAATATTACATATAATCGAGAGCTATAAATTACTAAGTTTGAAAATCTGTTTCTTTTCCCCGAACTGAGGTTTTTGAAGCTTATTAGGAAATGGATCAAACCTTAAAACAGGCCGTTTTTCAATGTTTTTGCCTAATATTACTAATAATCGTAAACCTTAATTTGATATTTGAACATATGTGCATTATCAAAAACCTACCGTTTTTTAATCTTTTTGAGAAAATGGATCAAACCTTAAAAAGACTCATTTTCCAGGTTTTAGGGAATATTACTCATACTTGAGGGCAGTAACTTGCTAAGTTTAAAAATCTGTTTCTTTTACCCAAACTGACGTTTTTCAAGCTTTCTTAAGAAATGGATCAAACCTTAAAACACGCCATTTTTCAATGTTTTAGCGAAATAGTACTTATAATCGAAAACGTCATTTGATAAGTTTGAACATATCTGCATTGTCAAAAACCCCCTGGTTTTAAAATTTTTTAGGAAATTCATCAAACCTCAAAAAAGGCTCAAACCTTAAAACACGCAATTTTTCCATGTTTTGGCTCAATATTACTTATAATCGAACACCTTAATTTGATTAGTTTAAACATATGTGCATTATAAAAATTTACTCGCGTTTTTCAATCTTTTTAAAAAATGATCAATCCTATAAAACACCGTTCTTCCAGGTTTTGGTTAATATTACTTATAATCTAGGGCAATAACTTGCTAAGTTTAAAAATATGTTTATGTTTAATAAACTGACGTTTTTCAATCTTTTTTAGGAAATGGATCAAACCTTAAAACAGGCCATTTTCTATGTTTTGGCTTAATATTACTTATAATCGAACACCTTAATTTGATAAGTTTGAACATGAGTGCATTATAAAAAAACCTCCCGTTTTTTAATCTTTTTTAGGAAATATATCAAACCTTAAAAAAACTCGTTTTTTGAGGTTTTGGTTAATATTGCTTATAATCGAGGGAAATAACTTGTTAAGTTTAAAAATATGTTTATTTTCTTAAACTGACGTTTTTGAAGCTTTTTTAGAGAATTTCTCAAACCTTAAAACACGCCATTTTTTCCATGTTTTTGCATAATATTGATTCTGAGCATATGTGCATTATCAAAAACCTCCCGTTGTGCAATCTTTTTTAAGAAATGGATCAAACCTTAAAACACTTCGTTTTTCCAGGTTTTGATTAATATTAATTATAATCGAGGGCAATAAATTGCTAAGTTTAACACCTGTATATTTTCACAAAATTGACTTTTTTCAAGCTCTTTTAAGGATTGGCTCAAACCTTGAAACAGGTCGTTTTTAAATGTTTTTCTCAATATTACTTATAATCGATCACCTTAATTTAGTAAGTGTGAACATATGTGCATTATAAAAAAAAACACCCGTTTTTTAATTTTTTTTAAGAAATGGATCAATTCTTAAAAAACGCCTTTTTTTTGTGGTTTCAGATAATATTACTTATAATCGAGAGCTATAAATTACTAAGTTGGAAAATCTATTTTTTTCCCCAAACTGACGTTTTTGAAGTTAATTTAGGAAATGAATCAAACCTTAAAACAGGCCGTTTTAAAATATTTTTGCTTAATATTACTTATAATCGAACACCTTAATTTGATAAGTTTGAACAAAGGGGGATTAGAAAAAAACTCCTGTTTTTCAATCTTTTTAAGAAAATGAATCAATCCTTAATAGCGCCGTTTTACCAGGTTTTGGTTAATATTACTTATAATCGAGAGCTATAAATTACTAAGTTTGTAAATTTGTTTCTTTTCCCCAAACTGACGTTTTTTAAGGTTTTTGTAGGAAATGGATCAAACCTTAAAACAGGCCGTTTTTCCATGTTTTGGCTTAATATTTCATATTATCGTAAACCTTAATTTTATCAATTTGAACATATTTTTTATCATCAAAAACTTCCCTTTTTTTAATCTTTTTTTATGAAATGGATCAAACCCCCCAAAAGACCATTTGTCCAGGTTTTGGTTAATACTCCCTTTAATAGAGGGCAATAACTTGCTAAGTTCGAAAATTTGTTTATTTTTCCACAACTGACGTTTTTCAAGCTTTTTTAGAAAATTGATCAAACCTTAAAACAGGCCTTTTTATACTTTTTTTCTTAATATTACTTATAATCGATCACCTTAACTTGATAAGTTTGAACATATGTGCATTATAAAAAAACTCCCGTTTTTCAATCTTTTTAAGAAATGAATCAATCCTTAAAAAACGCCTTTTGCCAGGTTTTAGATAATATTACCCATAATCGAGAGCTATAAATTACTAAGTTACTATGTTTTTTCCCCCAAACTGACGTTTTTTAAGCTTTTTTACAAAATGAATCAAACCTTAAAACAAGCCGTTTTCAAATATTTTTGCATAATATTACTTATAATCGAGCACCTTAATTTCATAAGTTTGATCAGATGTGCAATATAAAAAAACTCCTGTTTTTCAAACTTTTTTAGGAAATGGATCAATCCTTAAAAACGCCGTTTCACCAGGTTTTGGTTAATATTACTTATAATCGAGAAATATAAATTACTAAGTTTGAAAATTTGTTTCTTTTCCCAAAGCTGATGTTTTTAAAGGTTTTTTTTAAGAAATGGATCAAACCTCAAAAAAGACCGTTTTTTCAGGTATTGGTTAATATTGATATAATCGAGAGCAATAACTTGCTAAGTTAAAAGCTGTTTATTTTCGCAATACTGACGTTTTTCCTGCTATTTAGGTAATCGATGAAACTATAAAACCGGCCGTTTTTCCATGTTTTGGCTTAATATTAATTATAATAGAAAACCTGAATTTGATAAGTTTAAACATATGTGCATTATCAAAACCTCCTCTTTTTCAATCTTTTTTATACAATTGATGAAACCTTAAAAACATCGTTTTTCCAGTTTTTGCTTAATATTACTTATAATAGAGGGCAATAACCTGCTAAGTTTGAAAATGGGTTTATTTTCCTACAACTGACGTTTTTCAAGCATTTTTAAGGAAAGGCTCAAACCTTAAAACACGCAATTTTTCCATGTTTTGGCTCAATATTACTTATAATCGAACACCTTAATTTGATTAGTTTAAACATATGTGCATTATAAAAATAAACTCGCGTTTTTCAATCTTTTTAAAAAATGATCAATCCAATAAAACACCGTTTGTCCAGGTTTTGGTTAATATTACATATAATCGAGAGCTATAAATTACTAAGTTTGAAAATCTGTTTCTTTTCCCCGAACTGAGGTTTTTGAAGCTTATTAGGAAATGGATCAAACCTTAAAACAGGCCGTTTTTCAATGTTTTTGCCTAATATTACTAATAATCGTAAACCTTAATTTGATATTTGAACATATGTGCATTATCAAAAACCTACCGTTTTTTAATCTTTTTGAGAAAATGGATCAAACCTTAAAAAGACTCATTTTCCAGGTTTTAGGGAATATTACTCATACTTGAGGGCAGTAACTTGCTAAGTTTAAAAATCTGTTTCTTTTACCCAAACTGACGTTTTTCAAGCTTTCTTAAGAAATGGATCAAACCTTAAAACACGCCATTTTTCAATGTTTTAGCGAAATAGTACTTATAATCGAAAACGTCATTTGATAAGTTTGAACATATCTGCATTGTCAAAAACCCCCTGGTTTTAAAATTTTTTAGGAAATTCATCAAACCTCAAAAAAGGCTCAAACCTTAAAACACGCAATTTTTCCATGTTTTGGCTCAATATTACTTATAATTGAACACCTTAATTTGATTAGTTTAAACATATGTGCATTATAAAAATAAACTCGCGTTTTTCAATCTTTTTAAAAAATGATCAATCCTATAAAACACCGTTCTTCCAGGTTTTAGTTAATATTACTTATAATCTAGGGCAATAACTTGCTAAGTTTAAAAATATGTTTATGTTCAATAAACTGACGTTTTTCAATCTTTTTTAGGAAATGGATCAAACCTTAAAACAGGCCATTTTCTATGTTTTGGCTTAATATTACTTATAATCGAACACCTTAATTTGATAAGTTTAAACATGAGTGCATTATAAAAAAACCTCCCGTTTTTCAATCTTTTTTAGGAAATATATCAAACCTTAAAAAAACTCGTTTTTTGAGGTTTTGGTTAATATTACTCATAATCGAGGGCAATAATTTGCTAAGTTTAAAAATCTGTTTATTTTCCCCAAACTGACGTTTTTTGAGATTCGATCGATTTTTTAAAAAAAAGCTTGAAAAACGTCCATTTTGGCAAAATAAAGCTTCTTTCAAACTAAGCAAGCGATTACTCGCGAATCTAAGTAATATAAACAAAACCTGGAAAAACGGCTGTTTTTAAGGTTTGATCCATTTCCTTGAAAAGATTAAAAATCGGAAGTTTTAGGAATAATGCAAATATCTTCAAACTTATCCAATTAAGGTCTCCGATTATAAGTAATATCAGTAAAAAAAACATAGAAAAACGGTCAGTTTTGAGATTTGATCGATTTCTTAAAAAAAGCTTGAATAACGTCAGTTTTAGGAAAATAAACCGTTTCTCAAACTTAGCAAGATATTGCTCTCGAATTCAAGTAATATTAACCAAAACCTGGATAAACGGCCGTTTTTAAGGCTTGATCTATTTCCTAAAAAAGATTGAAAAACGGAAGTATTTTGGATAATGCAAATATCTTTAACTTATCAATTAAGGTCTCTGATTATAAGTTATATTAAGCAAAAACATGCAAAAACGGCCAGTTTTGAGATTCGATCGATTTCTTAAAAAAAGCTTGAAAAACGTCCATTTTGGCAAAATAAAGCTTCTTTCAAACTAAGCAAGCGATTACTCGCGAATCTAAGTAATATAAACAAAACCTGGAAAAACGGCTGTTTTTAAGGTTTGATCCATTTCCTAGAAAAGATTAAAAATCGGAAGTTTTAGGAATAATGCAAATATCTTCAAACTTATCCAATTAAGGTCTCCGATTATAAGTAATATCAGTAAAAAAAACATAGAAAAACGGTCAGTTTTGAGATTTGATCGATTTCTTAAAAAAAGCTTGAATAACGTCAGTTTTAGGAAAATAAACCGTTTCTCAAACTTAGCAAGATATTGCTCTCGAATTCAAGTAATATTAACCAAAACCTAGATAAACGGCCGTTTTTAGGGTTTGATCCATTTTCTAAAAAAGATTGAAAAACGGGAGTTTTTTAAGGAATGCAAATATCTTCTAACTTATCAAATTAAGGTCTCCAAATAACCAAAAACATGCAAAAACGGCCAATTTTGAGATTCGATCGATTTCCTAAAAAAAGCTTGAAAAACGTCAATTTTGGGAAAATAAACCGTTTTTTAAACTTAGCAAGTTATTGCTCTCGAATCTAAGTAATATACACCAAAACCCTGAAAAACGGCCGTTTTTAAGGTTTGATCCAGTTCCTAAAAAAGATTGAAAAACGGGAGTTTTTTGGATGATACAAATATCTTCAAACTTATCAAATTGAGGTCTCCGATTATAGGTTATATTATGCAAAAACATGGAAAAACGGCCAGTTTTGAGATTCGATCGATTTCTTAAAAAAAGCTTTAAAAACGTCCATTTTTGCAAAAAAGAGCTTTTTTCAAACTAAGCAATCTAGTACACGCGAATCTAAGTAATATAAAGCAAAACTTGGAAAAACAGCCGTTTTTAAGGTTTGATCCATTTCCTAAAAAAGATTGAAAAACGTGAGTTTTTTTGGATAATGCAAATATCTTCAAACTTATCAAATTAAGGTCTCCAATTAAAAGTAATAATAGGCAAAAACATGGAAAAACGGCCAGTTTTGAGATTAGATCGATTTCTTAAAAAAGGCTCGAAAAACGTCAGTTTTGGGAAAATAAACCATTTTTTAAACTTAGCAAAATATTGCTCTTGAATCTAAGTAATATTAACTAAAACCTGGAAAAACGGCCGTTTTAAAGGTATGATCCATTTCCTAAAAAAGATTAAAAAAACGAAAGTTTTTTGAATAATGCAAATATCTTCAAACTTATCCAATTAAGGTCTATTAAGCAAAAACATGCGAAAACGGCCAGTTTTGAGATTCGATCGATTTTTTCAAAAAAGCTTGAAAAACGTCAGTTTTGGGAAAATAAACGGTTTCTCAACTTAGCAAGTTATTGCTCTCGAATTCAAGTAATATTAACCAAAACCAAGAAAATGGCCGTTTTTAAGGTTTGATCCATTTCCTTTAAAAGATTAAAAAATTGGAGTTTTGGGGATAATGCAAATATCTTCAAACTTATCAAATTAAGGTCTCTGATTATAAGTAATATTAAGCAAAAACCTGCCAAAACGGCTGGTTTTGAGATTCGATCGATTTCTTTAAAAAAGCTTGAAAAACGTCAGTTTTAGGAAAATAAACCGTTTTTTAAACTTAGCAAGTTACTGCTCTTAAATCTAAGTAATATTAACAAAAACCGGAAAAACAGTCGTTTTTAAGGTTTGATCCATTTCCTAAAAAAGATTGAAAAACGGAAGTTTTTTGGAAAATGCAAATATCTCCGAACTTATCAAATTAAGAACTCCAAATATAAGTAATATTAGGCAAAAACAGGCAAAAACGGCCAGTTTTGAGATTCGATCGATTTCATAAAAAAAGCTTGAAAAACGTCAGTTTTGGGAAAATAACCCGTTTCTCAAACTTAGCAAGTTATTGCTCTCGAATTTAAGTAATATTAACCAAAACCTGAAAAAACGGCCGTTTTTAAGGTTTAATCCATTTCCTGAAAAAGATTGAAAAACGGGAGTTTTTTGGATAATGCAAATATCTTCTAACTTATCAAATTAAGGTGTCCGATTATAGGTAATAATAAGCCAAAACCTGGAAAAACGGCCAGTTTTGAGATTCGATCGATTTCCTCAAAAAAAGCTTAAAAAACGTCTATTTTGGCAAAAAAAAAGCTTTTTTCAAACTAAGCAAGCGATTACTCGCGAATCTAAGTAATATAAACAAAACCTGGAAAACGGCCGTTTTTAAGGTTTGAATCATTTCCTAGAAAAGATTAAAAATCGGAAGTTTCAGGAAGAATGCAAATATCTTCAAACTTATCCAATTAAGGTCTCCGATTATAAGTAATATTAGGAAAATAACATGGAAAAACGGTCAGTTCTGAGATTTGATCGATTTCTTAAAAAAAGCTTGAATAACGTTGGTTTTAGGAAAATAAACCGTTTCTCAAACTTAGCAAGATATTGCTCTCGAATTCAAGTAATTTTAACCAAAACCTGGATAAACAGCCGTTTTTAAGGTTTGATCCATTTCCTAGAAAAAGATTGAAAAACGTTTTTTTTTTGATAATGCAAATATCTTCTAACTTATAAAATTCAATGTCTCCAAATAAGCAAAAATATGCAAAAACGGCCAGTTTTGAGATTCGATCGATTTCCTAATAAAGCTTGAAAAACGTCAATTTTGGGAAAATAAACCGTTTTTCAAACTTAGCAAGTTATTGCTAGGGAATCTAAGTCATATACACCAAAACCAGGAAAAACGGCCGTTTTTAAGGTTTGATCCAGTTCCTAAAAAAGATTGAAAAACGGGAGTTTTTTAAATAATGCAAATATCTTCAACTTATCAAATTAAGGTCTCCGATTATAAGTAATATTAAGCAAAAACATGCAAAAAGGGCCAGTTTTGAGATTCAATCGATTTTTTAAAAAAAAGCTTTAAAAACGTCAGTTTTGGGAAAATAAACCGTTTTTTTAAACTTAGCAAGTTATTACTCTAGAATTTAAGTAATATTAACCAAAACCTGGAAATCCGGCCGTTTTTAAGGTTTGATGCATTTCCTAAAAAAGATTGAAAAACGGAAGTTTTTTGTGATAATGCAAATATCTTCAAACTTATCTAATTAAGGTCTCCGATTATAAGTAATATTAAGAAAAAACATAGAAAAAAGGTCAGCTTTGAGATTTGATCGATTTCTTAAAAAAAGCTTGAATAACGTCAGTTTTAGGAAAATAAACCGTTTCTCAAACTTAGCAAGATATTGCTCTCGAATCTAAGTCATATACACCAAAACCTGGAAAAACGGAATTTTAAGGTTTGATCCAGTTCCTAAAAAAGATTGAAAAACGGGAGTTTTTTGGATGATACAAATATCTTCAAACTTATCAAATTAAGGTCTCCGATTATAAGTTATATTATGCAAAAACATGGAAAAACGGACAGTTTTGAGATTCGATCGATTTCTTAAAAAGAGCTTAAAAAACGTCCATTTCGGCAAAATAAAGCTTTTTTCAAACTAAGCCTGCTATTACTCGCAAATCTAAGTAATATAAACCAAAACCTGCAAAAACCCGTTTTTGAGGGTTGATGCATTTCCTTAAAAAGTTAAAAAACCGGAGTTTTAGAGGTAATACAAATAGCTTCAAACTTATGCAATTAAGGTCCCTGATTATAAGTAATATAAGAAAAAAATATGAAAAAACGGTCAGTTTTGAGGATTTGATCGATTTCTTAAAAAAAGCTTGAATAACGTCAGTTTTAGGAAAATAAACCGTTTCTCAAACTTAGCAAGATATTGCTCTCGAATTCAAGTAATATTAACCAAAATCTGGATAAACGGCCGTTTTTAAGGTTTGATCCATTTCTTAAAAAAGATTGAAAAACGGGAGTTTTTTAAATAATGCAAATATCTTTAACTTATCAAATAAGGTCTCCGATTATAAGTAATATTAAGCAAAAACATGCAAAAACGGCCAGTTTTGAGATTCAATCGATTTTTTAAAAAAAGCTTTAAAAACGTCAGTTTTGGGAAAATAAACCGTTTTTTTAAACTTAGCAAGTTATTACTCTAGAATTTAAGTAATATTAACCAAAACCTGGAAATCCAGCCGTTTTTAAGGTTTGATGCATTTCCTAAAAAAGATTGAAAAACGGAAGTTTTTTGTGATAATGCAAATATCTTCAAACTTATCTAATTAAGGTCTCCGATTATAAGTAATATTAAGAAAAAACATAGAAAAAAGGTCAGTTTTGAGATTTGATCGATTTCTTAAAAAAAGCTTGAATAACGTCAGTTTTAGGAAAATAAACCGTTTCTCAAACTTAGCAAGATATTGCTCTCAAATTCAAGTAATATTAACCAAAACCTAGATAAACGGCCGATTTTAGGGTTTGATCCATTTTCTAAAAAAGATTGAAAAACGGGAGTTTTTTAAGTAATGCAAATATCTTCTAACTTATCAAATTAAGGTCTCCGAATAACCAAAAACATGCAAAAACGGCCAATTTTGAGATTCGATCGATTTCCTAAAATAGCTTGAAAAACGTCAATTTTGGGAAAATAAACCGTTTTTCAAACTTAGCAAGTTATTGCTCTCGAATCTAAGTAATATACACCAAAACCCTGAAAAACGGCCGTTTTTAAGGTTTGATCCAGTTCCTAAAAAAGATTGAAAAACGGGAGTTTTTTGGATGATACAAATATCTTCAAACTTATCAAATTGAGGTCTCCGATTATAGGTTATATTATGCAAAAACATGGAAAAACGGCCAGTTTTGAGATTCGATCGATTTCTTAAAAAAAGCTTTAAAAACGTCCATTTTTGCAAAAAAGAGCTTTTTTCAAACTAAGCAAGCTAGTACACGCGAATCTAAGTAATATAAACCAAAACTTGGAAAAACAGTTGTTTTTAAGGTTTGATCCATTTCCTAAAAAAGATTCAAAAACGTGAGTTTTTTGGATAATGCAAATATCTTCAAACTTATCCAATTAAGGTCTCCGATTATAAGTAATATTAAGCAAAAACATGGAAAAACGGCCAGTTTTGAGATTCGATCGATTTTTTAAAAAAAGCTTGAAAAACGTCAGTTTTGGGAAAATAAACCGTTTCTTAAACTTAGCAAGTTATTGCTATCGAATTTAAGTAATATTAACCAAAACCTGAAAAAACGGCCGTTTTTAAGGTTTAATCCATTTCCTGAAAAAGATTGAAAAACGGGAGTTTTTTGGATAATGCAAATATCTTCTAACTTATCAAATTAAGGTGTCCGATTATAGGTAATAATAAGCAAAAACCTGGAAAAACGGCCAGTTTTGAGATTCGATCGATTTCCTCAAAAAAAGCTTAGAAAACGTCCATTTTGGCAAAATAAAGCTTTTTTCAAACTAAGCAAGCGATTACTCGCGAATCTAAGTAATATAAACAAAACCTGGAAAAACGGCCGTTTTTAAGGTTTGAATCATTTCCTAGAGAAGATTAAAAATCGGAAGTTTCAGGAAGAATGCAAATATCTTCAAACTTATCCAATTAAGGTCTCCGATTATAAGTAATATTAGGAAAAAAACATGGAAAAACGGTCAGTTCTGAGATTTGATCGATTTCTTAAAAAAAGCTTGAATAACGTTGGTTTTAGGAAAATAAACCGTTTCTCAAACTTAGCAAGATATTGCTCTCGAATTCAAGTAATTTTAACCAAAACCTGGATAAACAGCCGTTTTTAAGGTTTGATCCATTTCCTAGAAAAAGATTGAAAAACGTTTTTTTTTTGATAATGCAAATATCTTCTAACTTATAAAATTCAATGTCTCCAAATAAGCAAAAATATGCAAAAACGGCCAGTTTTGAGATTCATTCGATTTTTTAAAAAAAGCTTGAATAACGTCAGTTTTAGGAAAATAAACCGTTTCTCAAACTTAGCAAGATATTGCTCTCGAATTCAAGTAATATTAACCAAAACCTGGATAAACGGCCGTTTTTAAGGTTTGATCCATTTCCTAAAAAAGATTGAGAAACGCGAGTTATTTGGATAATGCAAATATCTTCTAACTTATCAAATTAAGGTCTTCAAATAAGCAAAAACATGCAAAAACTGCCACTTTTGAGATTCGATCGATTTCCTAAAAAAAGCTTGAAAAACGTCAATTTTGGGAAAATAAACCGTTTTTCAAACTAAGCAAGTTATTGCTCTCGAATCTAAGTCATATACACCAAAACCTGGAAAAACGGAATTTTAAGGTTTGATCCAGTTCCTAAAAAAGATTGAAAAAAGGGAGTTTTTTGGATGATACAAATATCTTCAAACTTATCAAATTAAGGTCTCCGATTATAAGTTATGTTATGCAAAAACATGGAAAAACGGACAGTTTTGAGATTCGATCGATTTCTTAAAAAAAGCTTAAAAAACGTCCATTTCAGGAAAATAAAGCTTTTTTCAAACTAAGCAAGCTATTACTCGCAAATCTAAGTAATATAAACCAAAACCTGCAAAAACCCGTTTTTGAGGGTTGATGCATTTCCTTAAAAAAGTTAAAAAACCGGAGTTTTAGAGGTAATACAAATAGCTTCAAACTTATCCAATTAAGGTCCCTGATTATAAGTAATATAAGAAAAAAATATGAAAATACGGTCAGTTTTGAGGATTTGATCGATTTCTTAAAAAAAGCTTGAATAACGTCAGTTTTAGGAAAATAAACCGTTTCTCAAACTTAGCAAGATATTGCTCTCGAATTCAAGTAATATTAACCAAAACCTGGATAAACGGCCGTTTTTAAGGTTTGATCCATTTCTTAAAAAAGATTGAAAAACGGGAGTTTTTTAAATAATGCAAATATCTTCAACTTATCAAATAAGGTCTCCGATTATAAGTAATATTAAGCAAAAACATGCAAAAACGGCCAGTTTTGAGATTCAATCGATTTTTAAAAAAAAAGCTTTAAAAACGTCAGTTTGGGGAAAATAAACCGTTTTTTTAAACTTAGCAAGTTATTCCTCAAGAATTTAAGTAATATTAATCAAAACCTGGAATTTCGGCCGTTTTTAAGGTTTGATGCATTTCCTAAAAAAGATTGAAAAACGGAAGTTTTTTGTGATAATGCAAATATCTTAAAACTTATCTAATTAAGGTCTCCGATTATAAGTAATATTAAGAAAAAACATAGAAAAAAGGTCAGTTTTGAGATTTGATCGATTTCTTAAAAAAAGCTTGAATAACGTCAGTTTTAGGAAAATAAACCGTTTCTCAAACCTAGCAAGATATTGCTCTCGAATTCAAGTAATATTAACCAAAACCTGGATAAACGGCCGTTTTTAAGGTTTGATCCATTTCTTAAAAAGATTGAAAAACGGGAGCTTTTTAAATAATGCAAATATCTTCAACTTATCAAATTAAGGTCTCCGATTATAAGTAATATTAAGCAAAAACATGCAAAAACGGCCAGTTTTGAGATTCGATCGATTTTTTAAAAAAAAGCTTGAAAAACGTCAGTTTTGGAAAAATAAACCGTTTCTTAAACTTAGCAAGTTATTGCTCTCGAATTAAAGTAATATTAACCAAAACCTGGAAATCCGGCCGTTTTTAAGGTTTGATCCATTTCCTAAAAAAGATTGAAGAACGGAAGTTTTTTGTGATAATGCAAATATCTTCAAACTTATCAAATTGAGGTCTCCGATTATAGGTTATATTATGCAAAAACATGGAAAAACGGCCAGTTTTGAGATTCGACCGATTTCTTAAAAAAAGCTTTAAAAACGTCCATTTTTGCAAAAAAGAGCTTTTTTCAAACTAAGCAAGCTAGTACACGCGAATCTAAGTAATATAAACCAAAACTTGGAAAAACAGCCGTTTTTAAGGTTTGATCCATTTCCTAAAAAAGATTGAAAAACGTGAGTTTTTTGGATAATGCAAATATCTTCAAACTTATCAAATTCAGGTCTCCAATTAAAAGTAATAATTGGTTAAAAACATGGAAAAACGGCCGGTTTTGAGATTAGATCGATTTCTTAAAAAAGGCTCGAAAAACGTCAGTTTTGGGAAAATAAACCATTTTTTAAACTTAGCAAAATATTGCTCTTGAATCTAAGTAATATTAACTAAAACCTGGAAAAACGGCCGTTTTAAAGGTATGATCCATTTCATAAAAAAGATTAAAAAAACGAAAGTTTTTTGAATAATGCAAATATATTCAAACTTATCCAATTAAGGTCTATTAAGCAAAAACATGCGAAAACGGCCAGTTTTGAGATTCGATCGATTTTTTCAAAAAAGCTTACAAAACGTCAGTTTTGGGAAAATAAACGGTTTCTCAACTTAGCAAGTTATTGCTCTCGAATTCAAGTAATATTAACCAAAACCAAGAAAATGGCCGTTTTTAAGGTTTGATCCATTTCCTTTAAAAGATTAAAAAATTTGAGTTTTGGGGATAATGCAAATATCTTCAAACTTATCAAATTAAGGTCTCTGATTATAAGTAATATTAAGCAAAAACCTGCCAAAACGGCCGGTTTTGAGATTCGATCGATTATTTTAAAAAAGCTTGAAAAACGTCAGTTTTAGGAAAATAAACCGTTTTTTAAACTTAGCAAGTTACTGCTCTTAAATCTAAGTAATATTAACAAAAACCGGAAAAACCGTCGTTTTTAACGTTTGATCCATTTCCTAAAAAAGATTGAAAAACGGAAGTTTTTTGGAAAATGCAAATATCTCCGAACTTATCAAATTAAGAACTCCAAATATAAGTAATATTAGGCAAAAACAGGCAAAAACGGCCAGTTTTGAGATTCGATCGATTTCATAAAAAAAGCTTGAAAAACGTCAGTTTTGGGAAAATAACCCGTTTCTCAAACTTAGCAAGTTATTGCTCTCGAATTTAAGTAATATTAACCAAAACCTGGAAAAACGGCCGTTTATAAGGTTTGGTCCATTTCCTGAAAAAGATTGAAAAACGGGAGTTTTTTGATAATGCAAATAACTTCAACCTGTCAAATTAAGGTCTCTGATTATAAGTAATATTAACCAAAACCTGGAAAAACATCCGTTAATAAGGTTTGGTCTATTTCTTAAAAATTTTTGAAAAACGGGAGTTTTTTGGATAATGCAAATATCTTCAACTTATCAAATTAAGGTCTCCGATTATAAGTAATATTAAGCAAAAACATGCAAAAACGGCCAGTTTTGAGATTCGATCGATTTTTTAAAAAAAGCTTGAAAAACGTCAGTTTTGGGAAAATAAACCGTTTCTTAAACTTAGCAAGTTATTGCTCTCGAATTTAAGTAATATTAACCAAAACCTGGAAATCCGGCCGTTTTTAAGGTTTGATCCATTTCCTAAAAAAGATTGAAGAACGGAAGTTTTTTGTGATGATGCAAATATCTTCAAACTTATCTAATTAAGGTCTCCGATTATAAGTTATATTAAGAAAAAACATAGAAAAAAGGTCAGTTTTGAGATTTGATCGATTTCTTAAAAAAAAGGTGAATAACGTCAGTTTTAGGAAAATAAACCGTTTCTCAAACTTAGCAAGATATTGCTCTCGAATTCAAGTAATATTAACCAAAAACTGGATAAACGGCCGTTTTTAAGGCTTGATCTATTTCCTAAAAAAGATTGAAAAACGGAAGTATTTTGGATAATGCAAATATCTTTAACTTATCAATTAAGGTCTCTGATTATAAGTTATATTAAGCAAAAACATGCAAAAACGGCCAGTTTTGAGATTCGATCGATTTCTTAAAAAAAGCTTGAAAAACGTCCATTTTGGCAAAATAAAGCTTCTTTCAAACTAAGCAAGCGATTACTCGCGAATCTAAGTAATATAAACAAAACCTGGAAAAACGGCTGTTTTTAAGGTTTGATCCATTTCCTAGAAAAGATTAAAAATCGGAAGTTTTAGGAATAATGCAAATATCTTCAACTTATCAAATTAAGGTCTCCGATTATAAGTAATATTAAGCAAAAACATGCAAAAACGGCCAGTTTTGAGATTCGATCGATTTTTTAAAAAAAAGCTTGAAAAACGTCAGTTTTGGGAAAATAAACCGTTTCTTAAACTTAGCAAGTTATTGCTCTCGAATTTAAGTAATATTAACCAAAACCTGGAAATCCGGCCGTTTTTAAGGTTTGATCCATTTCCTAAAAAAGATTGAAGAACGGAAGTTTTTTGTGATTTTGCAAATATATTCAAACTTATCTAATTAAGGTCTCCGATTATGAGTAATATTAAGAAAAAACATAGAAAAAAGGTCAGTTTTGAGATTTGATCGATTTCTTAAAAAAAAGGTGAATAACGTCAGTTTTAGGAAAATAAACCGTTTCTCAAACTTAGCAAGATATTGCTCTCGAATTCAAGTAATATTAACCAAAACCTGGATAAACGGCCGTTTTTAAGGCTTGATCTATTTCCTAAAAAAGATTGAAAAACGGAAGTATTTTGGATTATGCAAATATCTTTAACTTATCAATTAAGGTCTCTGATTATAAGCTATATTAAGCAAAAACATGCAAAAACGGCCAGTTTTGAGATTCGATCGATTTCTTAAAAAAAGCTTTAAAAACGTCAGTTTTGGGAAAATAAACCGTTTTTTTAAACTTAGCAAGTTATTACTCTAGAATTTAAGTAATATTAACCAAAACCTGGAAATCCGGCCGTTTTTAAGGTTTGATGCATTTCCTAAAAAAGATTGAAAAACGGAAGTTTTTTGTGATAATGCAAATATCTTCAAACTTATCTAATTAAGGTCTCCGATTATAAGTAATATTAAGAAAAAACATAGAAAAAAGGTCAGCTTTGAGATTTGATCGATTTCTTAAAAAAAGCTTGAATAACGTCAGTTTTAGGAAAATAAACCGTTTCTCAAACTTAGCAAGATATTGCTCTCGAATTCAAGTAATATTAACAAAATCCTGGATAAACGGCCGTTTTTAAGGTTTGATCCATTTCCTAAAAAAGATTGAGAAACGCGAGTTATTTGGATAATGCAAATATCTTCTAACTTATCAAATTAAGGTCTCCAAATAAGCAAAAACATGCAAAAACTGCCGCTTTTGAGATTCGATCGATTTCCTAAAAAAAGCTTGAAAAACGTCAATTTTGGGAAAATAAACCGTTTTTCTAACTTAGCAAGTTATTGCTCTCGAATCTAAGTCATATACACCAAAACCTGGAAAAACGGAATTTTAAGGTTTGATCCAGTTCCTAAAAAAGATTGAAAAACGGGAGTTTTTTGGATGATACAAATATCTTCAAACTTATCAAATTAAGGTCTCCGATTATAAGTTATATTATGCAAAAACATGGAAAAACGGACAGTTTTGAGATTCGATCGATTTCTTAAAAAGAGCCTAAAAAACGTCTATTTCGGCAAAATAAAGCTTTTTTCAAACTAAGCCTGCTATTACTCGCAAATCTAAGTAATATAAACCAAAACCTGCAAAAACGCGTTTTTGAGGGTTGATGCATTTCCTTAAAAAGTTAAAAAACCGGAGTTTTAGAGGTAATACAAATAGCTTCAAACTTATGCAATTAAGGTCCCTGATTATAAGTAATATAAGAAAAAAATATGAAAAAACGGTCAGTTTTGAGGATTTGATCGATTTCTTAAAAAAAACTTGAATAACGTCAGTTTTAGGAAAATAAACCGTTTCTCAAACTTAGCAAGATATTGCTCTCGAATTCAAGTAATATTAACCAAAATCTGGATAAACGGCCGTTTTTAAGGTTTGATCCATTTCTTAAAAAAGATTGAAAAACGGGAGTTTTTTAAATAATGCAAATATCTTCAACTTATCAAATAAGGTCTCCGATTATAAGTAATATTAAGCAAAAACATGCAAAAACGGCCAGTTTTGAGATTCAATCGATTTTTTAAAAAAAGCTTTAAAAACGTCAGTTTTGGGAAAATAAACCGTTTTTTTAAACTTAGCAAGTTATTACTCTAGAATTTAAGTAATATTAACCAAAACCTGGAAATCCAGCCGTTTTTAAGGTTTGATGCATTTCCTAAAAAAGATTGAAAAACGGAAGTTTTTTGTGATAATGCAAATATCTTCAAACTTATCTAATTAAGGTCTCCGATTATAAGTAATATTAAGAAAAAACATAGAAAAAAGGTCAGTTTTGAGATTTGATCGATTTCTTAAAAAAAGCTTGAATAACGTCAGTTTTAGGAAAATAAACCGTTTCTCAAACTTAGCAAGATATTGCTCTCAAATTCAAGTAATATTAACCAAAACCTAGATAAACGGCCGATTTTAGGGTTTGATCCATTTTCTAAAAAAGATTGAAAAACGGGAGTTTTTTAAGTAATGCAAATATCTTCTAACTTATCAAATTAAGGTCTCCGAATAACCAAAAACATGCAAAAACGGCCAATTTTGAGATTCGATCGATTTCCTAAAAAAAGCTTGAAAAACGTCAATTTTGGGAAAATAAACCGTTTTTCAAACTTAGCAAGTTATTGCTCTCGAATCTAAGTAATATACACCAAAACCCTGAAAAACGGCCGTTTTTAAGGTTTGATCCAGTTCCTAAAAAAGATTGAAAAACGGGAGTTTTTTGGATGATACAAATATCTTCAAACTTATCAAATTGAGGTCTCCGATTATAGGTTATATTATGCAAAAACATGGAAAAACGGCCAGTTTTGAGATTCGATCGATTTCTTAAAAAAAGCTTTAAAAACGTCCATTTTTGCAAAAAAGAGCTTTTTTCAAACTAAGCAAGCTAGTACACGCGAATCTAAGTAATATAAACCAAAACTTGGAAAAACAGTTGTTTTTAAGGTTTGATCCATTTCCTAAAAAAGATTCAAAAACGTGAGTTTTTTGGATAATGCAAATATCTTCAAACTTATCCAATTAAGGTCTCCGATTATAAGTAATATTAAGCAAAAACATGGAAAAACGGCCAGTTTTGAGATTCGATCGATTTTTAAAAAAAAGCTTGAAAAACGTCAGTTTTGGGAAAATAAACCGTTTCTTAAACTTAGCAAGTTATTGCTATCGAATTTAAGTAATATTAACCAAAACCTGAAAAAACGGCCGTTTTTAAGGTTTAATCCATTTCCTGAAAAAGATTGAAAAACGGGAGTTTTTTGGATAATGCAAATATCTTCTAACTTATCAAATTAAGGTGTCCGATTATAGGTAATAATAAGCAAAAACCTGGAAAAACGGCCAGTTTTGAGATTCGATCGATTTCCTCAAAAAAAGCTTAGAAAACGTCCATTTTGGCAAAATAAAGCTTTTTTCAAACTAAGCAAGCGATTACTCGCGAATCTAAGTAATATAAACAAAACCTGGAAAAACGGCCGTTTTTAAGGTTTGAATCATTTCCTAGAAAAGATTAAAAATCGGAAGTTTCAGGAAGAATGCAAATATCTTCAAACTTATCCAATTAAGGTCTCCGATTATAAGTAATATTAGGAAAAAAACATGGAAAAACGGTCAGTTCTGAGATTTGATCGATTTCTTAAAAAAAGCTTGAATAACGTTGGTTTTAGGAAAATAAACCGTTTCTCAAACTTAGCAAGATATTGCTCTCGAATTCAAGTAATTTTAACCAAAACCTGGATAAACAGCCGTTTTTAAGGTTTGATCCATTTCCTAGAAAAAGATTGAAAAACGTTTTTTTTTTGATAATGCAAATATCTTCTAACTTATAAAATTCAATGTCTCCAAATAAGCAAAAATATGCAAAAACAGCCAGTTTTGAGATTCGATCGATTTCCTAAAAAAAGCTTGAAAAACGTCAATTTTGGGAAAATAAACCGTTTTTCAAACTTAGCAAGTTATTGCTCTCGAATCTAAGTCATATACACCAAAACCAGGAAAAACGGCCGTTTTTAAGGTTTGATCCAGTTCCTAAAAAAGATTGAAAAACGGGAGTTTTTTAAATAATGCAAATATCTTCAACTTATCAAATTAAGGTCTCCGATTATAAGTAATATTAAGCAAAAACATGCAAAAACGGCCAGTTTTGAGATTCATTCGATTTTTTAAAAAAAGCTTGAATAACGTCAGTTTTAGGAAAATAAACCGTTTCTCAAACTTAGCAAGATATTGCTCTCGAATTCAAGTAATATTAACCAAAACCTGGATAAACGGCCGTTTTTAAGGTTTGATCCATTTCCTAAAAAAGATTGAGAAACGCGAGTTATTTGGATAATGCAAATATCTTCTAACTTATCAAATTAAGGTCTTCAAATAAGCAAAAACATGCAAAAACTGCCACTTTTGAGATTCGATCGATTTCCTAAAAAAAGCTTGAAAAACGTCAATTTTGGGAAAATAAACCGTTTTTCAAACTTAGCAAGTTATTGCTCTCGAATCTAAGTCATATACACCAAAACCTGGAAAAACGGAATTTTAAGGTTTGATCCAGTTCCTAAAAAAGATTGAAAAAAGGGAGTTTTTTGGATGATACAAATATCTTCAAACTTATCAAATTAAGGTCTCCGATTATAAGTTATGTTATGCAAAAACATGGAAAAACGGACAGTTTTGAGATTCGATCGATTTCTTAAAAAAAGCTTAAAAAACGTCCATTTCAGGAAAATAAAGCTTTTTTCAAACTAAGCAAGCTATTACTCGCAAATCTAAGTAATATAAACCAAAACCTGCAAAAACCCGTTTTTGAGGGTTGATGCATTTCCTTAAAAAAGTTAAAAAACCGGAGTTTTAGAGGTAATACAAATAGCTTCAAACTTATCCAATTAAGGTCCCTGATTATAAGTAATATAAGAAAAAAATATGAAAATACGGTCAGTTTTGAGGATTTGATCGATTTCTTAAAAAAAGATTGAATAACGTCAGTTTTAGGAAAATAAACCGTTTCTCAAACTTAGCAAGATATTGCTCTCGAATTCAAGTAATATTAACCAAAACCTGGATAAACGGCCGTTTTTAAGGTTTGATCCATTTCTTAAAAAAGATTGAAAAACGGGAGTTTTTTAAATAATGCAAATATCTTCAACTTATCAAATAGGGTCTCCGATTATAAGTAATATTAAGCAAAAACATGCAAAAACGGCCAGTTTTGAGATTCAATCGATTTTTAAAAAAAAAGCTTTAAAAACGTCAGTTTTGAGAAAATAAACCGTTTTTTTAAACTTAGCAAGTTATTCCTCTAGAATTTAAGTAATATTAATCAAAACCTGGAATTTCGGCCGTTTTTAAGGTTTGATGCATTTCCTAAAAAAGATTGAAAAACGGAAGTTTTTTGTGATAATGCAAATATCTTAAAACTTATCTAATTAAGGTCTCCGATTATAAGTAATATTAAGAAAAAACATAGAAAAAAGGTCAGTTTTGAGATTTGATCGATTTCTTAAAAAAAGCTTGAATAACGTCAGTTTTAGGAAAATAAACCGTTTCTCAAACCTAGCAAGATATTGCTCTCGAATTCAAGTAATATTAACCAAAACCTGGATAAACGGCCGTTTTTAAGGTTTGATCCATTTCTTAAAAAGATTGAAAAACGGGAGCTTTTTAAATAATGCAAATATCTTCAACTTATCAAATTAAGGTCTCCGATTATAAGTAATATTAAGCAAAAACATGCAAAAACGGCCAGTTTTGAGATTCGATCGATTTTTTAAAAAAAAGCTTGAAAAACGTCAGTTTTGGGAAAATAAACCGTTTCTTAAACTTAGCAAGTTATTGCTCTCGAATTTAAGTAATATTAACCAAAACCTGGAAATCCGGCCGTTTTTAAGGTTTGATCCATTTCCTAAAAAAGATTGAAGAACGGAAGTTTTTTGTGATAATGCAAATATCTTCAAACTTATCAAATTGAGGTCTCCGATTATAGGTTATATTATGCAAAAACATGGAAAAACGGCCAGTTTTGAGATTCGACCGATTTCTTAAAAAAAGCTTTAAAAACGTCCATTTTTGCAAAAAAGAGCTTTTTTCAAACTAAGCAAGCTAGTACACGCGAATCTAAGTAATATAAACCAAAACTTGGAAAAACAGCCGTTTTTAAGGTTTGATCCATTTCCTAAAAAAGATTGAAAAACGTGAGTTTTTTGGATAATGCAAATATCTTCAAACTTATCAAATTAAGGTCTCCAATTAAAAGTAATAATTGGTCAAAAACATGGAAAAACGGCCGGTTTTGAGATTAGATCGATTTCTTAAAAAAGGCTCGAAAAACGTTTCATTTTTTAAACTTAGCAAAATATTGCTCTTGAATCTAAGTAATATTAACTAAAACCTGGAAAAACGGCCGTTTTAAAGTTATGATCCATTTCCTAAAAAAGATTAAAAAAACGAAAGTTTTTTGAATAATGCAAATATCTTCAAACTTATCCAATTAAGGTCTATTAAGCAAAAACATGCGAAAACGGCCAGTTTTGAGATTCGATCGATTTTTTCAAAAAAGCTTACAAAACGTCAGTTTTGGGAAAATAAACGGTTTCTCAACTTAGCAAGTTATTGCTCTCGAATTCAAGTAATATTAACCAAAACCAAGAAAATGGCCGTTTTTAAGGTTTGATCCATTTCCTTTAAAAGATTAAAAAATTTGAGTTTTGGGGATAATGCAAATATCTTCAAACTTATCAAATTAAGGTCTCTAATTATAAGTAATATTAAGCAAAAACCTGCCAAAACGGCCGGTTTGGAGATTCGATCGATTATTTTAAAAAAGCTTGAAAAACGTCAGTTTTAGGAAAATAAACCGTTTTTTAAACTTAGCAAGTTACTGCTCTTAAATCTAAGTAATATTAACAAAAACCGGAAAAACAGTCGTTTTTAAGGTTTGATCCATTTCCTAAAAAAGATTGAAAAACGGAAGTTTTTTGGAAAATGCAAATATCTCCGAACTTATCAAATTAAGAACTCCAAATATAAGTAATATTAGGCAAAAACAGGCAAAAACGGCCAGTTTTGAGATTCGATCGATTTCATAAAAAAAGCTTGAAAAACGTCAGTTTTGGGAAAATAACCCGTTTCTCAAACTTAGCAAGTTATTGCTCTCGAATTTAAGTAATATTAACCAAAACCTGGAAAAACGGCCGTTTATAAGGTTTGGTCCATTTCCTGAAAAGATTGAAAAACGGGAGTTTTTTGATAATGCAAATAACTTCAACCTGTCAAATTAAGGTCTCTGATTATAAGTAATATTAACCAAAACCTGGAAAAACATCCGTTAATAAGGTTTGGTCTATTTCTTAAAAATTTTTGAAAAACGGGAGTTTTTTGGATAATGCAAATATCTTCAACTTATCAAATTAAGGTCTCCGATTATAAGTAATATTAAGCAAAAACATGCAAAAACGGCCAGTTTTGAGATTCGATCGATTTTTTAAAAAAAGCTTGAAAAACGTCAGTTTTGGGAAAATAAACCGTTTCTTAAACTTAGCAAGTTATTGCTCTCGAATTTAAGTAATATTAACCAAAACCTGGAAATCCGGCCGTTTTTAAGGTTTGATCCATTTCCTAAAAAAGATTGAAGAACGGAAGTTTTTTGTGATGATGCAAATATCTTCAAACTTATCTAATTAAGGTCTCCGATTATAAGTTATATTAAGAAAAAACATAGAAAAAAGGTCAGTTTTGAGATTTGATCGATTTCTTAAAAAAAAGGTGAATAACGTCAGTTTTAGGAAAATAAACCGTTTCTCAAACTTAGCAAGATATTGCTCTCGAATTCAAGTAATATTAACCAAAAACTGGATAAACGGCCGTTTTTAAGGCTTGATATGTTTCCTAAAAAAGATTGAAAAACGGAAGTATTTTGGATAATGCAAATATCTTTAACTTATCAATTAAGGTCTCTGATTATAAGTTATATTAAGCAAAAACATGCAAAAACGGCCAGTTTTGAGATTCGATCGATTTCTTAAAAAAAGCTTGAAAAACATCCATTTTGGCAAAATAAAGCTTCTTTCAAACTAAGCAAGCGATTACTCGCGAATCTAAGTAATATAAACAAAACCTGGAAAAACGGCTGTTTTTAAGGTTTGATCCATTTCCTAGAAAAGATTAAAAATCGGAAGTTTTAGGAATAATGCAAATATCTTCAACTTATCAAATTAAGGTCTCCGATTATAAGTAATATTAAGCAAAAACATGCAAAAACGGCCAGTTTTGAGATTCGATCGATTTTTTTAAAAAAAGCTTGAAAAACGTCAGTTTTGGGAAAATAAACCGTTTATTAAACTTAGCAAGTTATTGCTCTCGAATTTAAGTAATATTAACCCAAACCTGGAAATCCGGCCGTTTTTAAGGTTTGATCCATTTCCTAAAAAAGATTGAAGAACGGAAGTTTTTTGTGATTTTGCAAATATCTTCAAACTTATCTAATTAAGGTCTCCGATTATGAGTAATATTAAGAAAAAACATAGAAAAAAGGTCAGTTTTGAGATTTGATCGATTTCTTAAAAAAAAGGTGAATAACGTCAGTTTTAGGAAAATAAACCGTTTCTTAAACTTAGCAAGATATTGCTCTCGAATTCAAGTAATATTAACCAAAACCTGGATAAACGGCCGTTTTTAAGGCTTGATCTATTTCCTAAAAAAGATTGAAAAACGGAAGTATTTTGGATAATGCAAATATCTTTAACTTATCAATTAAGGTCTCTGATTATAAGCTATATTAAGCAAAAACATGCAAAAACGGCCAGTTTTGAGATTCGATCGATTTCTTAAAAAAAGCTTGAAAAACGTCCATTTTGGCAAAATAAAGCTTCTTTCAAACTAAGCAAGCGATTACTCGCGAATCTAAGTAATATAAACAAAACCTGGAAAAACGGCTGTTTTTAAGGTTTGATCCATTTCCTAGAAAAGATTAAAAATCGGAAGTTTTAGGAATAATGCAAATATCTTCAAACTTATCCAATTAAGGTGTCCGATTATAAGTAATATCAGTAAAAAAAACATAGAAAAACGGTCAGTTTTGAGATTTGATCGATTTCTTAAAAAAAGCTTGAATAACGTCAGTTTTAGGAAAATAAACCGTTTCTCAAACTTAGCAAGATATTGCTCTCGAATTCAAGTAATATTAACCAAAACCTAGATAAACGACCGTTTTTAGGGTTTGATCCATTTTCTAAAAAAGATTGAAAAACGGAAGTATTTTGGATAATGCAAATATCTTTAACTTATCAATTAAGGTCTCTGATTATAAGTTATATTAAGCAAAAACATGCAAAAACGGCCAGTTTTGAGATTCGATCGATTTCTTAAAAAAAGCTTGAAAAACGTCCATTTTGGCAAAATAAAGCTTCTTTCAAACTAAGCAAGCGATTACTCGCGAATCTAAGTAATATAAACAAAACCTGGAAAAACGGCTGTTTTTAAGGTTTGATCCATTTCCTAGAAAAGATTAAAAATCGGAAGTTTTAGGAATAATGCAAATATCTTCAAACTTATCCAATTAAGGTCTCCGATTATAAGTAATATCAGTAAAAAAAACATAGAAAAACGGTCAGTTTTGAGATTTGATCGATTTCTTAAAAAAAGCTTGAATAACGTCAGTTTTAGGAAAATAAACCGTTTCTCAAACTTAGCAAGATATTGCTCTCGAATTCAAGTAATATTAACCAAAACCTAGATAAACGGCCGTTTTTAGGGTTTGATCCATTTTCTAAAAAAGATTGAAAAACGGGAGTTTTTTAAGTAATGCAAATATCTTCTAACTTATCAAATTAAGGTCTCCAAATAACCAAAACCTGGAAAAACGGCCGTTTATAAGGTTTGGTCCATTTCCTGAAAAAGATTGAAAAACGGGAGTTTTTTGATAATGCAAATAACTTCAACCTGTCAAATTAAGGTCTCTGATTATAAGTAATATTAACCAAAACCTGGAAAAACATCTGTTAATAAGGTTTGGTCTATTTCTTAAAAATTTTTGAAAAACGTGAGTTTTTTGGATAATGCAAATATCTTCAAACTTATCCAATTAAGGTCTCCGATTATAAGTAATATTAAGCAAAAACATGCAAAAACGGCCAGTTTTGAGATTCGATCGATTTTTTAAAAAAAGCTTGAAAAACGTCAGTTTTGGGAAAATAAACCGTTTCTTAAACTTAGCAAGTTATTGCTATCGAATTTAAGTAATATTAACCAAAACCTGAAAAAACGGCCGTTTTTAAGGTTTAATCCATTTCCTGAAAAAGATTGAAAAACGGGAGTTTTTTGGATAATGCAAATATCTTCTAACTTATCAAATTAAGGTGTCCGATTATAGGTAATAATAAGCAAAAACCTGGAAAAACGGCCAGTTTTGGAATTCGATCGATTTCCTCAAAAAAAGCTTAAAAAACGTCCATTTTGGCAAAATAAAGCTTTTTTCAAACTAAGCAAGCGATTACTCGCGAATCTAAGTAATATAAACAAAACCTGGAAAAAACGGCCGTTTTTAAGGTTTGAATCATTTCCTAGAAAAGATTAAAAATCGGAAGTTTCAGGAAGAATGCAAATATCTTCAAACTTATCCAATTAAGGTCTCCGATTATAAGAAATATTAGGAAAAAAACATGGAAAAACGGTCAGTTCTGAGATTTGATCGATTTCTTAAAAAAAGCTTGAATAACGTTGGTTTTAGGAAAATAAACCGTTTCTCAAACTTAGCAAGATATTGCTCTCGAATTCCAGTAATTTTAACCAAAACCTGGATAAACAGCCGTTTTTAAGGTTTGATCCATTTCCTAGAAAAAGATTGAAAAACGTTTTTTTTTTGATAATGCAAATATCTTCTAACTTATAAAATTCAATGTCTCCAAATAAGCAAAAATATGCAAAAACGGCCAGTTTTGAGATTCGATCGATTTCCTAAAAAAAGCTTGAAAAACGTCAATTTTGGGAAAATAAACCGTTTTTCAAACTTAGCAAGTTATTGCTCTCGAATCTAAGTCATATACACCAAAACCAGGAAAAACGGCCGTTTTTAATGTTTGATCCAGTTCCTAAAAAAGATTGAAAAACGGGAGTTTTTTAAATAATGCAACTATCTTCAACTTATCAAATTAAGGTCTCCGATTATAAGTAATATTAAGCAAAAACATGCCAAAACGGCCAGTGTGGAGATTCAATCGATTTTTTAAAAAAAAGCTTTAAAAACGTCAGTTTTTGGAAAATAAACCGTTTTTTTAAACTTAGCAAGTTATTACTCTAGAATTTAAGTAATATTAACCAAAACCTGGAAATCCGGCCGTTTTTATGGTTTGATGCATTTCCTAAAAGAGATTGAAAAACGGAAGTTTTTTGTGATAATGCAAATATCTTCAAACTTATCTAATTAAGGTCTCCGATTATAAGTAATATTAAGAAAAAACATAGAAAAAAGGTCAGCTTTGAGATTTGATCGATTTCTTAAAAAAAGCTTCAATAACGTCAGTTTTAGGAAAATAAACCGTTTCTCAAACTTAGCAAGATATTGCTCTCGAATTCAAGTAATATTAACCAAAACCTGGATAAATGGCCGTTTTTAAGGTTTGATCCATTTCCTAAAAAAGATTGAGAAACGCGAGTTATTTGGATAATGCAAATATCTTCTAACTTATCAAATTAAGGTCTTCAAATAAGCAAAAACATGCAAAAACTGCCACTTTTGAGATTCGATTGATTTCCTAAAAAAAGCTTGAAAAACGTCAATTTTGGGAAAATAAACCGTTTTTCAAACTTAGCAAGTTATTGCTCTCGAATCTAAGTCATATACACCAAAACCTGGAAAAACGGAATTTTAAGGTTTGATCCAGTTCCTAAAAAAGATTGAAAAAAGGGAGTTTTTTGGATGATACAAATATCTTCAAACTTATCAAATTAAGGTCTCCGATTATAAGTTATATTATGCAAAAACATGGAAAAACGGAAAGTTTTGAGATTCGATCGATTTCTTAAAAAAAGCTTAAAAAACGTCCATTTCAGGAAAATAAAGCTTTTTTCAAACTAAGCAAGCTATTACTCGCAAATCTAAGTAATATAAACCAAAACCTGAAAAAACCCGTTTTTGAGGGTTGATGCATTTCCTTAAAAAGTTAAAAAACCGGAGTTTTAGAGTTAATACAAATAGCTTCAAACTTATCCAATTAAGGTCCCTGATTATAAGTAATATAAGAAAAAAATATGAAAATACGGTCAGTTTTGAGGATTTGATCGATTTCTTAAAAAAAGCTTGAATAACGTCAGTTTTAGGAAAATAAACCGTTTCTCAAACTTAGCAAGATATTGCTCTCGAATTCAAGTAATATTAACCAAAACCTGGATAAACGGCCGTTTTTAAGGTTTGATCCATTTCTTAAAAAAGATTGAAAAACGGGAGTTTTTTAAATAATGCAAATATCTTCAACTTATCAAATAAGGTCTATTAAGCAAAAACATGCGAAAACGGCCAGTTTTGAGATTCGATCGATTTTTTCAAAAAAGCTTGAAAAACGTCAGTTTTGGGGAAATAAACGGTTTCTCAACTTAGCAAGTTATTGCTCTCGAATTCAAGTAATATTAACCAAAACCAAGAAAATGGGCATTTTTAAGGTTTGATCCATTTCCTTTAAAAGATTAAAAAATTTGAGTTTAGGGGATAATGCAAATATCTTCAAACTTATCAAATTAAGGTCTCTGATTATAAGTAATATTAAGCAAAAACCTGCCAAAACGGCCGGTTTTGAGATTCGATCGATTTCTTTAAAAAAGCTTGAAAAACGTCAGTTTTAGGAAAATAAACCGTTTTTGAAACTTAGCAAGTTACTGCTCTTAAATCTAAGTAATTTTAACAAAAACCGGAAAAACAGTCGTTTTTAAGGTTTGATCCATTTCCTAAAAAAGATTGAAAAACGGAAGTTTTTGGGAAAATGCAAATATCTCCGAACTTATCAAATTAAGAACTCCAAATATAAGTAATATTAGGCAAAAACAGGCAAAAACGGCCAGTTTTGAGATTCGATCGATTTCATAAAAAAAGCTTGAAAAACGTCAGTTTTGGGAAAATAACCCGTTTCTCAAACTTAGCAAGTTATTGCTCTCGAATTTAAGTAATATTAACCAAAACCTGGAAAAACGGCTGTTTATAAGGTTTGGTCCATTTCCTGAAAAAGATTGAAAAACGGGAGTTTTTTGATAATGCAAATAACTTCAACCTGTCAAATTAAGGTCTCTGATTATAAGTAATATTAACCAAAACCTGGAAAAACATCCGTTAATAAGGTTTGGTCTATTTCTTAAAATTTTTTGAAAAACGGGAGTTTTTTGGATAATGCAAATATCTTCAACTTATCAAATTAAGGTCTCCGATTATAAGTAATATTAAGCAAAAACATGCAAAAACGGCCAGTTTTGAGATTCGATCGATTTTTTAAAAAAAGCTTGAAAAACGTCAGTTTTGGGAAAATAAACCGTTTCTTAAACTTAGCAAGTTATTGCTCTCGAATTTAAGTAATATTAACCAAAACCTGGAAATCCGGCCGTTTTTAAGGTTTGATCCCTTTCCTAAAAAAGATTGAAGAACGGAAGTTTTTTGTGATGATGCAAATATCTTCAAACTTATCTAATTAAGGTCTCCGATTATAAGTTATATTAAGAAAAAACATAGAAAAAAGGTCAGTTTTGAGATTTGATCGATTTCTTAAAAAAAAGGTGAATAACGTCAGTTTTAGGAAAATAAACCGTTTCTCAAACTTAGCAAGATATTGCTCTCGAATTCAAGTAATATTAACCAAAAACTGGATAAACGGCCGTTTTTAAGGCTTGATCTATTTCCTAAAAAAAGATTGAAAAACGGAAGTATTTTGGATAATGCAAATATCTTTAACTTATCAATTAAGGTCTCTGATTATAAGTTATATTAAGCAAAAACATGCAAAAACGGCCAGTTTTGAGATTCGATCGATTTCTTAAAAAAAGCTTGAAAAACGTCCATTTTGGCAAAATAAAGCTTCTTTCAAACTAAGCAAGCGATTACTCGCGAATCTAAGTAATATAAACAAAACCTGGAAAAACGGCTGTTTTTAAGGTTTGATCCATTTCCTAGAAAAGATTAAAAATCGGAAGTTTTAGGAATAATGCAAATATCTTCAAACTTATCCAATTAAGGTCTCCGATTATAAGTAATATTAGTAAAAAAAACATAGAAAAACGGTCAGTTTTGAGATTTGATCGATTTCTTAAAAAAAGCTTGAATAACGTCAGTTTTAGGAAAATAAACCGTTTCTAAAACTTAGCAAGATATTGCTCTCGAATTCAAGTAATATTAACCAAAACCTAGATAAACGGCCGTTTTTAGGGTTTGATCCATTTTCTAAAAAAGATTGAAAAACGGGAGTTTTTAAGGTAATGCAAATATCTTCTAACTTATCAAATTAAGGTCTCCAAATAACCAAAAACATGCAAAAACGGCCAATTTTGAGATTCGATCGATTTCCTAAAAAAAGCTTGAAAAACGTCAATTTTGGGAAAATAATCCGTTTTTCAAACTTAGCTTTTATTACTCTCGAATCTAAGTAATATACACCAAAACCCTGAAAAACGGCCGTTTTTAAGGTTTGATCCAGTTCCTAAAAAAGATTGAAAAACGGGAGTTTTTTGGAGGATACAAATATCTTCAAACTTATCAAATTGAGGTCTCCGATTATAGGTTATATTATGCAAAAACATGCAAAAACGGCCAGTTTTGAGATTCGACCGATTTCTTAAAAAAAGCTTTAAAAACGTCCATTTTTGCAAAAAAGAGCTTTTTTCAAACTAAGCAAGCTAGTACACGCGAATCTAAGTAATATAAACCAAAACTTGGAAAAACAGCCGTTTTTAAGGTTTGATCCATTTTCTAAAAAAGATTGAAAAACGTGAGTTTTTTGGATAATGCAAATATCTTCAAACTTATCAAATTAAGGTCTCCAATTAAAAGTAATAATAGGCAAAAACATGCAAAAACGGCCAGTTTTGAGATTCAATCGATTTTTTAAAAAAAAGCTTTAAAAACGTCAGTTTTGGGAAAATAAACCGTTTTTTTAAACTTAGCAAGTTATTCCTCTAGAATTTAAGTAATATTAACCAAAACCTGGAAATCCGGCCGTTTTTAAGGTTTGATGCATTTCCTAAAAAAGATTGAAAAACGGAAGTTTTTTGTGATAATGCAAATATCTTCAAACTTATCTAATTAAGGTCTCCGATTATAAGTAATATTAAGAAAAAACATAGAAAAAAGGTCAGTTTTGAGATTTGATCGATTTCATAAAAAAAGCTTGAATAACGTCAGTTTTAGGAAAATAAACCGTTTCTCAAACCTAGCAAGATATTGCTCTCGAATTCAAGTAATATTAACCAAAACCTGGATAAACGGCCGTTTTTAAGGTTTGATCCATTTCTTAAAAAGATTGAAAAAGGGGAGCTTTTTAAATAATGCAAATATCTTCAACTTATCAAATTAAGGTCTCCGATTATAAGTAATATTAAGCAAAAACATGCAAAAACGGCCAGTTTTGAGATTCGATCGATTTTTTAAAAAAAAGCTTGAAGAACGTCAGTTTTGTGAAAATAAACCGTTTCTTAAACTTAGCAAGTTATTGCTCTCGAATTTAAGTAATATTAACCAAAACCTGGAAATCCGGCCGTTTTTAAGGTTTGATCCATTTCCTAAAAAAGATTGAAGAACGAAAGTTTTTTGTGATAATGCAAATATCTTCAAACTTATCTAATTAAGGTCTCCGATTATGACTAATATTAAGAAAAAACATAGAAAAAAGGTCGGTTTTGAGATTTGATCGATTTCTTAAAAAAAGGTGAATAACGTCAGTTTTAGGAAAATAAACCGTTTCTCAAACTTAGCAAGATATTGCTCTCGAATTCAAGTAATATTAACCAAAACCTGGATAAACGGCCGTTTTTAAGGCTTGATCTATTTCCTAAAAAAGATTGAAAAACGGAAGTATTTTGGATAATGCAAATATCTTTAACTTATCAATTAAGGTCTCTGATTATAAGCTATATTAAGCAAAAACATGCAAAAACGGCCAGTTTTGAGATTCGATCGATTTCTTAAAAAAAGCTTGAAAAACGTCCATTTTGGCAAAATAAAGCTTCTTTCAAACTAAGCAAGCGATTACTCGCGAATCTAAGTAATATAAACAAAACCTGGAAAAACGGCTGTTTTTAAGGTTTGATCCATTTCCTAGAAAAGATTAAAAATCGGAAGTTTTAGGAATAATGCAAATATCTTCAAACCTATCCAATTAAGGTCTCCGATTATAAGTAATATCAGTAAAAAAAACATAGAAAAAAGGTCAGTTTTGAGATTTGATCGATTTCTTAAAAAAAGCTTGAATAACGTCAGTTTTAGGAAAATAAACCGTTTCTCAAACTTAGCAAGATATTGCTCTCGAATTCAAGTAATATTAACCAAAACCTAGATAAACGGCCGTTTTTAGGGTTTGATCCATTTTCTAAAAAAGATTGAAAAACGGGAGTTTTTTAAGTGATGCAAATATCTTCTAACTTATCAAATTAAGGTCTCCAAATAACCAAAAACATGCAAAAACGGCCAATTTTGAGATTCGATCGATTTCCTAAAAAAAGCTTGAAAAACGTCAATTTTGGGAAAATAAACCGTTTTTCAAACTTAGCAAGTTATTGCTCTCGAATCTAAGTAATATACCCTAAAACCCTGAAAAACGGCCGTTTTTAAGGTTTGATCCAGTTCCTAAAAAAGATTGAAAAACGGGAGTTTTTTGGATGATACAAATATCTTCAAACTTATCAAATTGAGGTCTCCGATTATAGGTTATATTATGCAAAAACATGGAAAAACGGCCAGTTTTGAGATTCGATCGATTTCTTAAAAAAAGCTTTAAAAACGTCCATTTTTGCAAAAAAGAGCTTTTTTCAAACTAAGCAAGCTAGTACACGCGAATCTAAGTAATATAAACCAAAACTTGGAAAAACAGCCGTTTTTAAGGTTTGATCCATTTCCTAAAACAGTGAAAAACGTGGGTTTTTTGGATAATGCAAATATCTTCAAACTTATCCAATTAAGGTCTCCGATTATAAGTAATATTAAGCAAAAACATGCAAAAACGGCCAGTTTTGAGATTCGATCGATTTTTTAAAAAAAAGCTTTAAAAACGTCAGTTTGGGGAAAATAAACCGTTTTTTTAAACTTAGCAAGTTATTCCTCTAGAATTTAAGTAATATTAACCAAAACCTGGAAATCCGGCCGTTTTTAATGTTTGATGCATTTCCTAAAAAAGATTGAAAAACGGAAGTTTTTTGTGATAATGCAAATATCTTCAAACTTATCTAATTAAGGTCTCCGATTATAAGTAATATTAAGAAAAAACATAGAAAAAACGTCAGTTTTGAGATTTGATCGATTTCTTAAAAAAAGCTTGAATAACGTCAGTTTTAGGAAAATAAACCGTTTCTCAAACCTAGCAAGATATTGCTCTCGAATTCAAGTAATATTAACCAAAACCTGGATAAACGGCCGTTTTTAAGGTTTGATCCATTTCTTAAAAAGATTGAAAAAGGGGAGCTTTTTAAATAATGCAAATATCTTCAACTTATCAAATTAAGGTCTCCGATTATAAGTAATATTAAGCAAAAACATGCAAAAACGGCCAGTTTTGAGATTCGATCGATTTTTTAAAAAAAAGCTTGAAGAACGTCAGTTTTGTGAAAATAAACCGTTTCTTAAACTTAGCAAGTTATTGCTCTCGAATTTAAGTAATATTAACCAAAACCTGGAAATCTGGCCGTTTTTAAGGTTTGATCCATTTCCTAGAAAAGATTAAAAATCGGAAGTTTTAGGAATAATGCAAATATCTTCAAACTTATCCAATTAAGGTCTCCGATTATAAGTAATATCAGTAAAAAAAACATAGAAAAAAGGTCAGTTTTGAGATTTGATCGATTTCTTAAAAAAAGGTGAATAACGTCAGTTTTAGGAAAATAAACCGATTCTCAAACTTAGCAAGATATTGCTCTCGAATTCAAGTAATATTAACCAAAACCTGGATAAACGGCCGTTTTTAAGGCTTGATCTATTTTCTAAAAAAGATTGAAAAACGGAAGTATTTTGGATAATGCAAATATCTTTAACTTATCAATTAAGGTCTCTGATTATAAGCTATATTAAGCAAAAACATGCAAAAACGGCCAGTTTTGAGATTCGATCGATTTCTTAAAAAAAGCTTGAATAACGTCAGTTTTAGGAAAATAAACCGTTTCTCAAACCTAACAAGATATTGCTCTCGAATTCAAGTAATATTAACCAAAACCTGGAAAAACGGCTGTTTTTAAGGTTTGATCCAGTTCCTAAAAAAGATTGAAAAACGGGAGTTTTTTAAATAATGCAAATATCTTCAACCTATCAAATTAAGGTCTCCGATTATAAGTAATATTAAGCAAAAACATGCAAAAACGGCCAGTTTTGAGATTCAATCGATTTTTTAAAAAAAGCTTTAAAAACGTCAGTTTTGGGAAAATAAACCGTTTTTTTAAACTTAGCAAGTTATTACTCTAGAATTTAAGTAATATTAACCAAAACCTGGAAATCCGGCCGTTTTTAAGGTTTGATGCATTTCCTAAAAAAGATTGAAAAACGGAAGTTTTTTGAGATAATGCAAATATCTTTAAACTTATCTAATTTAGGTCTCCGATTATAAGTAATATTAAGAAAAAACATAGAAAAAAGGTCAGTTTTGAGATTTGATCGATTTCTTAAAAAAAGCTTGAAAAACGTCAGTTTTGGGAAAATAAACGGTTTCTCAACTTAGCAAGTTATTGCTCTCGAATTCAAGTAATATTAACCAAAACCAAGAAAATGGCCGTTTTTAAGGTTTGATCCATTTCCTTAAAAAGATTGAAAAATGGGAGTTTTGGGGATGATGCAAATATCTTCAAACTTATCCAATTAAGGTCTATTAAGCAAAAACATGCGAAAACGGCCAGTTTTGAGATTCGATCGATTTTTTCAAAAAAGCTTGAAAAACGTCAGTTTTGGGGAAATAAACGGTTTCTCAACTTAGCAAGTTATTGCTCTCGAATTCAAGTAATATTAACCAAAACCAAGAAAATGGCCGTTTTTAAGGTTTGATCCATTTCCTTTAAAAGATTAAAAAATTTGAGTTTTGGGGATAATGCAAATATCTTCAAACTTATCAAATTAAGGTCTCTGATTATAAGTAATATTAAGCAAAAACCTGCCAAAACGGCCGGTTTTGAGATTCGATCGATTTCTTTAAAAAAGCTTGAAAAACGTCAGTTTTAGGAAAATAAACCGTTTTTTAAACTTAGCAAGTTACTGCTCTTAAATTTAAGTAATATTAACAAAAACCGTAAAAACAGTCGTTTTTAAGGTTTGATCCATTTCCTAAAAAAGATTGAAAAACGGAAGTTTTTTGGAAAATGCAAATATCTCCGAACTTATCAAATTAAGAACTCCAAATATAAGTAATATTAGGCAAAAACAGGCAAAAACGGCCAGTTTTGAGATTCGATCGATTTCATAAAAAAAGCTTGAAAAACGTCAGTTTTGGGAAAATAACCCGTTTCTCAAACTTAGCAAGTTATTGCTCTCGAATTTAAGTAATATTAACCAAAACCTGGAAAAACGGCCGTTTATAAGGTTTGGTCCATTTCCTGAAAAAGATTGAAAAACGGGAGTTTTTTGATAATGCAAATAACTTCAACCTGTCAAATTAAGGTCTCTGATTATAAGTAATATTAACCAAAACCTGGAAAAACATCCGTTAATAAGGTTTGGTCTATTTCCTAAAAAATTTTGAAAAACGGGAGTTTTTTGGATAATGCAAATATCTTCAACTTATCAAATTAAGGTCTCCGATTATAAGTAATATTAAGCAAAAACATGCAAAAACGGCCAGTTTTGAGATTCGATCGATTTTTTAAAAAAAGCTTGAAAAACGTCAGTTTTGGGAAAATAAACCGTTTCTTAAACTTAGCAAGTTATTGCTCTCGAATTTAAGTAATATTAACCAAAACCTGGAAATCCGGCCGTTTTTAAGGTTTGATCCATTTCCTAAAAAAGATTGAAGAACGGAAGTTTTTTGTGATGATGCAAATATCTTCAAACTTATCTAATTAAGGTCTCCGATTATAAGTAATATTAAGAAAAAACATGCAAAAACGGCCAGTTTTGAGATTCGATCGATTTCTTAAAAAAAGCTTGAAAAACGTCCATTTTGGAAAATAAAGATTCTTTCAAACTAAGCAAGCGATTACTCGCGTATCTAAGTAATATAAACAAAACCTGGAAAAACGGCTGTTTTTAAGGTTTGATCCATTTCCTAGAAAAGATTAAAAATCGGAAGTTTTAGGAATAATGCAAATATCTTCAAACTTATCCAATTAAGGTCTCCGATTATAAGTAATATCAGTAAAAAAAACATAGAAAAACGGTCAGTTTTGAGATTTGATCGATTTCTTAAAAAAAGCTTGAATAACGTCAGTTTTAGGAAAATAAACCGTTTCTCAAACTTAGCAAGATATTGCTCTCGAATTCAAGTAATATTAACCAAAACCTAGATAAACGGCCGTTTTTAGGGTTTGATCCATTTTCTAAAAAAGATTGAAAAACGGGAGTTTTTTAAGTAATGCAAATATCTTCTAACTTATCAAATTAAGGTCTCCAAATAACCAAAAACATGCAAAAACGGCCAATTTTGAGATTCGATCGATTTCCTAAAAAAAGCTTGAAAAACGTCAATTTTGGGAAAATAAACCATTTTTCAAACTTAGCAAGTTATTACTCTCGAATCTAAGTAATATACACCAAAACCCTGAAAAACGGCCGTTTTTAAGGTTTGATCCAGTTCCTAAAAAAGATAGAAAAACGGGAGTTTTTTGGAGGATACAAATATCTTCAAACTTATCAAATTGAGGTCTCCAATTAAAAGTAATAATAGGCAAAAACATGGAAAAACGGCCAGTTTTGAGATTCGACCGATTTCTTAAAAAAAGCTTTAAAAACGTCCATTTTTGCAAAAAAGAGCTTTTTTCAAACTAAGCAAGCTAGTACACGCGAATCTAAGTAATATAAACCAAAACTTGGAGAAACAGCCGTTTTTAAGGTTTGATCCATTTCCTAAAAAAGATTGAAAAACGTGAGTTTTTTGGATGATGCAAATATCTTCAAACTTATCAAATTAAGGTCTCCAATTAAAAGTAATAATAGGCAAAAACATGGAAAAACGGCCAGTTTTGAGATTAGATCGATTTCTTAAAAAAAGCTTGAAAAACGTCAGTTTTGGGAAAATAAACCGTTTCTTAAACTTAGCAAGTTATTGCTATCGAATTTAAGTAATATTAACCAAAACCTGGAAAAACGGCCGTTTTTAAGGTTTAATCCATTTCCTGAAAAAGATTGAAAAACGGGAGTTTTTTGGATAATGCAAATATCTTCTAACTTATCAAATTAAGGTGTCCGATTATAGGTAATAATAAGCAAAAACCTGGAAAAACGGCCAGTTTTGAGATTCGATCGATTTCCTCAAAAAAAGCTTAAAAAACGTCCATTTTGGCAAAATAAAGCTTTTTTTAAACTAAGCAAGCGATTACTCGCGAATCTAAGTAATATTTACAAAACCTGGAAAAACGACCGTTTTTAAGTTTTGAATCATTTCCTAGAAAAGATTAAAAATCGGAAGTTTCAGGAAGAATGCAAATATCTTCAAACTTATCCAATTAAGGTCTTCGATTATAAGTAATATTAGGAAAAAAACATGGAAAAACGGTCAGTTCTGAGATTTGATCGATTTCTTAAAAAAAGCTTGAATAACGTTGGTTTTAGGAAAATAAACCGTTTCTCAAACTTAGCAAGATATTGCTCTCGAATTCAAGTAATTTTAACCAAAACCTGGATAAACAGCCGTTTTTAAGGTTTGATCCATTTCCTAGAAAAAGATTGATTTACGGTTTTTTTTTGATAATGCAAATATCTTCTAACTTATAAAATTCAATGTCTCCAAATAAGCAAAAATATGCAAAAACGGCCAGTTTTGAGATTCGATCGATTTCCTGAAAAAAGCTTGAAAAACGTCAATTTTGGGAAAATAAACCGTTTTTCAAACTTAGCAAGTTATTGCTCTCGAATCTAAGTCATATACACCAAAACCTGGAAAAATGGCCGTTTTTAAGGTTTGATCCACTTCCTAAAAAAGATTGAAAAACGGGAGTTTTTTAAATAATGCAAATATCTTCAACTTATCAAATTAAGGTCTCCGATTATAAGTAATATTAAGCAAAAACATGCAAAAACGGCCAGTTTTGAGATTCAATCGATTTTTTAAAAAAAGCTTTATAAACGTCAGTTTTGGGAAAATAAACCGTTTTTTTAAACTTGGCAAGTTATTACTCTAGAATTTAATTAATATTAACCAAAACCTGGAAATCCGGCCGTTTTTAAGGTGTGATGCATTTCCTAAAAAAGATTGAAAAACGGAAGTTTTTTGTGATAATGCAAATATCTTCAAACTTATCTAATTAAGGTCTCCGATTATAAGTAATATTAAGAAAAAACATAGAAAAAAGGTCAGTTTTGAGATTTGATCGATTTTTTCAAAAAAGCTTGAAAAACGTCAGTTTTGGGAAAATAAACGGTTTCTCAACTTAGCAAGTTATTGCTCTCGAATTCAAGTAATATTAACCAAAACCAAGAAAATGACCGTTTTTAAGGTTTGATCCATTTCCTTAAAAAGATTGAAAAATGGGAGTTTTGGGGATAATGCAACTATCTTCAAACTTATCAAATTAAGGTCTCTAATTATAAGTAATATTAAGCAAAAACCTGCCAAAACGGCCGGTTTTGAGATTCGATCGATTTCTTTAAAAAAGCTTGAAAAACGTCAGTTTTAGGAAAATAAACCGTTTTTTAAACTTAGCAAGTTACTGCTCTTAAATCTAAGTAATATTAACAAAAACCGGAAAAACAGTCGTTTTTAAGGTTTGATCCATTTCCTAAAAAAGATTGAAAAACGGGAGTTTTTTGATAATGCAAATATCTTCAACCTGTCAAATTAAGGTCTCCGATTATAAGTAATATTAAGAAAAAACATAGAAAAAAGGTCAGTTTTGAGATTTGATCGATTTTTTCAAAAAAGCTTGAAAAACGTCAGTTTTGGGAAAATAAACGGTTTCTCAACTTAGCAAGTTATTGCTCTCGAATTCAAGTAATATTAACCAAAACCAAGAAAATGGGCGTTTTTAAGGTTTGATCCATTTCCTTAAAAAGATTGAAAAATGGGAGTTTTGGGGATAATGCAAATATCTTCAAACTTATCCAATTAAGGTCTATTAAGCAAAAACATGCGAAAACGGCCAGTTTTGAGATTCGATCGATTTTTTCAAAAAAGCTTGAAAAACGTCAGTTTTGGGAAAATAAACGGTTTCTCAACTTAGCAAGTTATTGCTCTCGAATTCAAGTAATATTAACCAAAACCAAGAAAATGGCCGTTTTTAAGGTTTGATCCATTTCCTTAAAAAGATTGAAAAATGGGAGTTTTGGGGATAATGCAAATATCTTCAAACTTATCCAATTAAGGTCTATTAAGCAAAAACATGCGAAAACGGCCAGTTTTGAGATTCGATCGATTTTTTCAAAAAAGCTTGAAAAACGTCAGTTTTGGGAAAATAAACGGTTTCTCAACTTAGCAAGTTATTGCTCTCGAATTCAAGTAATATTAACCAAAACCAAGAAAATGGCCGTTTTTAAGGTTTGATCCATTTCCTTAAAAAGATTGAAAAATGGGAGTTTTGGGGATAATGCAAATATCTTCAAACTTATCAAATTAAGGTCTCTAATTATAAGTAATATTAAGCAAAAACCTGCCAAAACGGCCGGTTTTGAGATTCGATCGATTTCTTTAAAAAAGCTTGAAAAACGTCAGTTTTAGGAAAATAAACCGTTTTTTAAACTTAGCAGGTTACTGCTCTTAAATCTAAGTAATATTAACAAAAACCGGAAAAACAGTCGTTTTTAAGGTTTGATCCATTTCCTAAAAAAATTTGAAAAACGCAAGATTTTGGAAAATGCAAATATCTTCTAACTTATCAAATTAAGATCTCCAAATATAAGTAATATTAGGCCAAAACAGGCAAAAACGGCCAGTTTTGAGATTCGATCGATTTCATAAAAAAAGCTTGAAAAACGTCAGTTTTGGGAAAATAAACCGTTTCTCAAACTTAGCAAGTTATTGCTCTCGAATTTAAGTAATATTAACCAAAACCTGAAAAAACGGCCGTTTATAAGGTTTGGTCCATTTCTCAAAAAAAGATTTAAAAACGGGAGTTTTTTGATAATGCAAATATCTTCAACCTGTCAAATTAAGGTCTCTGATTATAATTAATATTAACCAAAACCTGGAAAAACATCCGTTAATAAGGTTGGGTCTATTTCTTAAAATTTTTTGAAAAACGGGAGTTTTTTGGATAATGCAAATATCTTCAACTTATCAAATTAAGGTCTCCGATTATAAGTAATATTAAGCAAAAACATGCGAAAACGGCCAGTTTTGAGATTCGATCGATTTTTTAAAAAAAGCTTGAAAAACGTCAGTTTTGGGAAAATAAACCGTTTCTTAAACTTAGCAAGTTATTGCTATCGAATTTAAGTAATATTAACCAAAACCTGGAAAAACGGCCGTTTTTAAGGTTTAATCCATTTCCTGAAAAAGATTGAAAAACGGGAGTTTTTTAGGTAATGCAAATATCTTCTAACTTATCAAATTAAGGTGTCCGATTATAGGTAATAATAAGCAAAAACCTGGAAAAACGGCCAGTTTTGAGATTCGATCGATTTCCTCAAAAAAAGCTTAAAAAACGTCCATTTTGGCAAAATAAAGCTTTTTTCAAACTAAGCAAGCGATTACTCGCGAATCTAAGTAATATTTACAAAACCTGGAAAAACGACCGTTTTTAAGGTTTGAATCATTTCCTAGAAAAGATTAAAAATCGGAAGTTTCAGGAAGAATGCAAATATCTTCAAACTTATCCAATTAAGGTCTTCGATTATAAGTAATATTAGGAAAAAAACATGGAAAAACGGTCAGTTCTGAGATTTGATCGATTTCTTAAAAAAAGCTTGAATAACGTTGGTTTTAGGAAAATAAACCGTTTCTCAAACTTAGCAAGATATTGCTCTCGAATTCAAGTAATTTTAACCAAAACCTGGATAAACAGCCGTTTTTAAGGTTTGATCCATTTCCTAGAAAAAGATTGATTTACGGTTTTTTTTTGATAATGCAAATATCTTCTAACTTATAAAATTCAATGTCTCCAAATAAGCAAAAATATGCCAAAACGGCCAGTTTTGAGATTCGATCGATTTCCTAAAAAAAGCTTGAAAAACGTCAATTTTAGGAAAATAAACCGTTTTTCAAACTTAGCAAGTTATTGCTCTCGAATCTAAGTCATATACACCAAAACCTGGAAAAATGGCCGTTTTTAAGGTTTGATCCAGTTCCTAAAAAAGATTGAAAAACGGGAGTTTTTTCAATAATGCAAATATCTTCAACTTATCAAATTAAGGTCTCCGATTATAAGTAATATTAAGCAAAAACATGCAAAAACGGCCAGTTTTGAGATTCAATCGATTTTTTAAAAAAAAGCTTTAAAAACGTCAGTTTTGGGAAAATAAACCGTTTTTTTAAACTTGGCAAGTTATTACTCTAGAATTTAATTAATATTAACCAAAACCTGGAAATCCGGCCGTTTTTAAGGTGTGATGCATTCCCTAAAAAAGATTGAAAAACGGAAGTTTTTTGTGATAATGCAAATATCTTCAAACTTATCTAATTAATGTCTCCGATTATAAGTAATATTAAGAAAAAACATAGAAAAAAGGTCAGTTTTGAGATTTGATCGATTTTTTCAAAAAAGCTTGAAAAACGTCAGTTTTGGGAAAATAAACGGTTTCTCAACTTAGCAAGTTATTGCTCTCGAATTCAAGTAATATTAACCAAAACCAAGAAAATGGCCGTTTTTAAGGTTTGATCCATTTCCTTAAAAAGATTGAAAAATGGGAGTTTTGGGGATAATGCAACTATCTTCAAACTTATCAAATTAAGGTCTCTAATTATAAGTAATATTAAGCAAAAACCTGCCAAAACGGCCGGTTTTGAGATTCGATCGATTTCTTTAAAAAAGCTTGAAAAACGTCAGTTTTAGGAAAATAAACCGTTTTTTAAACTTAGCAAGTTACTGCTCTTAAATCTAAGTAATATTAACAAAAACCGGAAAAACAGTCGTTTTTAAGGTTTGATCCATTTCCTAAAAAAGATTGAAAAACGGGAGTTTTTTGATAATGCAAATATCTTCAACCTGTCAAATTAAGGTCTCCGATTATAAGTAATATTAAGAAAAAACATAGAAAAAAGGTCAGTTTTGAGATTTGATCGATTTTTTCAAAAAAGCTTGAAAAACGTCAGTTTTGGGAAAATAAACGGTTTCTCAACTTAGCAAGTTATTGCTCTCGAATTCAAGTAATATTAACCAAAACCAAGAAAATGGGCGTTTTTAAGGTTTGATCCATTTCCTTAAAAAGATTGAAAAATGGGAGTTTTGGGGATAATGCAAATATCTTCAAACTTATCCAATTAAGGTCTATTAAGCAAAAACATGCGAAAACGGCCAGTTTTGAGATTCGATCGATTTTTTCAAAAAAGCTTGAAAAACGTCAGTTTTGGGAAAATAAACGGTTTCTCAACTTAGCAAGTTATTGCTCTCGAATTCAAGTAATATTAACCAAAACCAAGAAAATGGGCGTTTTTAAGGTTTGATCCATTTCCTTAAAAAGATTTTAAAATGGGAGTTTTGGGGATAATGCAAATATCTTCAAACTTATCCAATTAAGGTCTATTAAGCAAAAACATGCGAAAACGGCCAGTTTTGAGATTCGATCGATTTTTTCAAAAAAGCTTGAAAAACGTCAGTTTTGGGAAAATAAACGGTTTCTCAACTTAGCAAGTTATTGCTCTCGAATTCAAGTAATATTAACCAAAACCAAGAATTGGCCGTTTTTAAGGTTTGATCCATTTCCTTAAAAAGATTGAAAAATGGGAGTTTTGGGGATAATGCAACTATCTTCAAACTTATCAAATTAAGGTCTCTAATTATAAGTAATATTAAGCAAAAACCTGCCAAAACGGCCGGTTTTGAGATTCGATCGATTTCTTTAAAAAAGCTTGAAAAACGTCAGTTTTAGGAAAATAAACCATTTTTTAAACTTAGCAGGTTACTGCTCTTAAATCTAAGTAATATTAACAAAAACCGGAAAAACAGTCGTTTTTAAGGTTTGATCCATTTCCTAAAAAAGATTGAAAAACGGAAGTTTTTTGGAAAATGCAAATATCTTCAAACTTATCAAATTAAGATCTCCAAATATAAGTAATATTAGGCCAAAACAGGCAAAAACGGCCAGTTTTGAGATTCGATCGATTTCATAAAAAAAGCTTGAAAAACGTCAGTTTTGGGAAAATAAACCGTTTCTCAAACTTAGCAAGTTATTGCTCTCGAATTTAAGTAATATTACCCAAAACCTGGAAAAACGGCCGTTTATAAGGGTTGGTCCATTTCTCAAAAAAGATTTAAAAACGGGAGTTTTTTGATAATGCAAATATCTTCAACCTGTCAAATTAAGGTCTCTGATTATAATTAATATTAATCAAAACCTGGAAAAACATCCGTTAATAAGGTTTGGTCTATTTCTTAAAATTTTTTGAAAAACGGGAGTTTTTTGGATAATGCAAATATCTTCAACTTATCAAATTAAGGTCTCCGATTATAAGTAATATTAAGCAAAAACATGCAAAAACGGCCAGTTTTGAGATTCGATCGATTTTTTAAAAAAAGCTTGAAAAACGTCAGTTTTGGGAAAATAAACCGTTTCATAAACTTAGCAAGTTATTGCTATCGAATTTAAGTAATATTAACCAAAACCTGGAAAAACGGCCGTTTTTAAGGTTTAATCCATTTCCTGAAAAAGATTGAAAAACGGGAGTTTTTTGGATAATGCAAATATCTTCTAACTTATCCTTTTAAGGTGTCCGATTATAGGTAATAATAAGCAAAAACCTGGAAAAACGGCCAGTTTTGAGATTCGATCGATTTCCTCAAAAAAAGCTTAAAAAACGTCCATTTTGGCAAAATAAAGCTTTTTTCAAACTAAGCAAGCGATTACTCGCGAATCTAAGTAATATAAACAAAACCTGGAAAAACGGCCGTTTTTAAGGTTTGAATCATTTCCTAGAAAAGATTAAAAATCGGAAGTTTTAGGAAGAATGCAAATATCTTCAAACTTATCCAATTAAGGTCTCCGATTATAAGTAATATTAGGAAAAAAACATGAAAAAACGGTCAGTTCTGAGATTTGATCGATTTCTTAAAAAAAGCTTGAATAACGTTGGTTTTAGGAAAATAAACCGTTTCTCAAACATAGCAAGATATTGCTCTCGAATTCAAGTAATTTTAACCAAAACCTGGATAAACAGCGGTTTTTAAGGTTTGATCCATTTCCTAGAAAAAGATTGAAAAACGTTTTTTTTTGGATAATGCAAATATCTTCTAACTTATAAAATTCAATGTCTCCAAATAAGAAAAAAAATATGCAAAAACGGCCAGTTTTGAGATTCGATCGATTTCTTAAACAATGCTTGAAAAACGTCAATTTTGGGAAAATAAACCGTTTTTCAAACTTAGCAAGTTATTGCTCTCGAATCTAAGTCATATACACCAAAACCAGGAAAAACGGCCGTTTTTAAGGTTTGATCTAGTTCCTAAAAAAGATTGAAAAACGGGAGTTTTTTAAATAAGGCAAATATCTTCAACTTATCAAATTAAGGTCTCTGATTATAAGTAATATTAAGCAAAAACATGCAAAAACGGCCAGTTTTGAGATTCAATCGATTTTTTAAAAAAAAGCTTTAAAAACGTCAGTTTTGGGAAAATAACCGTTTTTTTAAACTTAGCAAGTTATTACTCTAAAATTTAAGTAATATTAACCAAAACCTGGAAATCCGGCCGTTTTTACGGTTTGATGCATTTCCTAAAAAAGATTGAAAAACGGAAGTTTTTTGTGATAATGCAAATATCTTCAAACTTATCTAATTAAGGTCTCCGATTATAAGTAATATTAAGAAAAAACATAGAAAAAAGGTCAGTTTTGAGATTTGATCGATTTCTTAAAAAAAGCTTGAATAACGTCAGTTTTAGGAAAATAAACCGTTTCTCAAACCTAGCAAGATATTGCTCTCGAATTCAAGTAATATTAACCAAAACCTGGATAAACGGCCGTTTTTAAGGTTTGATCCATTTCTTAAAAAGATTGAAAAACGGGAGTTTTTTAAATAATGCAAATATCTTCAACTTATCAAATTAAGGTCTCCGATTATAAGTAATATTAAGCAAAAACATGCAAAAACCGCCAGTTTTGAGATTCGATCGATTTTTTAAAAAAAGCTTGAAAAACGTCAGTTTTGGGAAAATAAACCGTTTCTTAAACTTAGCAAGTTATTGCTCTCGGATTTAAGTAATATTTACCAAAACCTGGAAATCCGGCCGTTTTTAAGGTTTGATCCATTTCCTAAAAAAGATTGAAAAACGGAAGTTTTTTGTGATAATGCAAATATCTTCAAACTTATCTAATTAAGGTCTCCGATTATAAGTAATATTAAGAAAAAACATAGAAAAAAGGTCAGTTTTGAGATTTGATCGATTTTTTCATAAAAGCTTGAAAAACGTCAGTTTTGGGAAAATAAACGGTTTCTCAACTTAGCAAGTTATTGCTCTCGAATTCAAGTAATATTAACCAAAACCAAGAAAATGGCCGTTTTTAAGGTTTGATCTATTTCCTTAAAAAGATTGAAAAATGGGAGTTTTGGGGATAATGCAAATATCTTCAAACTTATCCAATTGAGGTCTATTAAGCAAAAACATGCGAAAACGGCCAGTTTTGAGATTCGATCGATATTTTCAAAAAAGCTTGAAAAACGTCAGTTTTGGGAAAATAAACGGTTTCTCAACTTAGCAAGTTATTGCTCTCGAATTCAAGTAATATTAACCAAAACCAAGAAAATGGCCGTTTTTAAGGTTTGATCCATTTCCTTAAAAAGATTGAAAAATGGGAGTTTTGGGGATAATGCAACTATCTTCAAACTTATCAAATTAAGGTCTCTAATTATAAGTAATATTAAGCAAAAACCTGCCAAAACGGCCGGTATTGAGATTCGATCGATTTCTTTAAAAAAGCTTGAAAAACGTCAGTTTTAGGAAAATAAACCGTTTTTTAAACATAGCAAGTTACTGCTCTTAAATCTAAGTAATATTAACAAAAACCGGAAAAACAGTCGTTTTTAAGGTTTGATCCATTTCCTAAAAAAGATTGAAAAACGGAAGTTTTTTGGAAAATGCAAATATCTTCTAACTTATCAAATTAAGATCTCCAAATATAAGTAATATTAGGCCAAAACAGGCAAAAACGGCCAGTTTTAAGATTCGAACGATTTCATAAAAAAAGCTTGAAAAACGTCAGTTTTGGGAAAATAAACCGTTTCCCAAACTTAGCAAGTTATTGCTCTCGAATTTAAGTAATATTAACCAAAACCTGAAAAAACGGCCGTTTATAAGGTTTGGTCCATTTCTCAGAAAAGATTGAAAAACGGGAGTTTTTTGATAATGCAAATATCTTCAACCTGTCAAATTAAGGTCTCTGATTATAATTAATATTAACCAAAACCTGGAAAAACATCCGTTAATAAGGTTTGGTCTATTTCTTAAAATTTTTTGAAAAACGGGAGTTTTTTGGATAATGCAAATATCTTCAACTTATCAAATTAAGGTCTCCGATTATAAGTAATATTAAGCAAAAACATGCAAAAACGGCCAGTTTTGAGATTCGATCGATTTTTTAAAAAAAGCTTGAAAAACGTCAGTTTTGGGAAAATAAACCGTTTTTTTAAACTTAGCAAGTTATTACTCTAGAATTTAAGTAATATTAACCAAAACCTGGAAATCCGGCCGTTTTTGAGGTTTGATGCATTTCCTAAAAAAGATTGAAAAACGGAAGTTTTTTGAGATAATGAAAATATCTTCAAACTTATCTAATTAAGGTCTCCGATTATAAGTAATATTAAGAAAAAACATAGAAAAAAGGTCAGTTTTGAGATTTGATCGATTTCTTAAAAAAAGCTTGAAAAACGTCAGTTTTGGGAAAATAAACGGTTTCTCAACTTAGCAAGTTATTGCTCTCGAATTCAAGTAATATTAACCAAAACCAAGAAAATGGCCGTTTTTAAGGTTTGATCCATTTCCTTAAAAAGATTGAAAAATGGGAGTTTTGGGGATAATGCAAATATCTTCAAACTTATCCAATTAAGGTCTATTAAGCAAAAACATGCGAAAACGGCCAGTTTTGAGATTCGATCGATTTTTTCAAAAAAGCTTGAAAAACGTCAGTTTTGGGAAAATAAACGGTTTCTCAACTTAGCAAGTTATTGCTCTCGAATTCAAGTAATATTAACCAAAACCAAGAAAATGGCCGTTTTTAAGGTTTGATCCATTTCCTTTAAAAGATTAAAAAATTTGAGTTTTGGGGATAATGCAAATATCTTCAAACTTATCAAATTAAGGTCTCTGATTATAAGTAATATTAAGCAAAAACCTGCCAAAACGGCCGGTTTTGAGATTCGATCGATTTCTTTAAAAAAGTTTGAAAAACGTCAGTTTTAGGAAAATAAACCGTTTTTTAAACTTAGCAAGTTACTGCTCTTAAATTTAAGTAATATTAACAAAAACCGGAAAAACAGTCGTTTTTAAGGTTTGATCCATTTCCTAAAAAAGATTGAAAAACGGAAGTTTTTTGGAAAATGCAAATATCTCCGAACTTATCAAATTAAGAACTCCAAATATAAGTAATATTAGGCAAAAACAGGCAAAAACGGCCAGTTTTGAGATTCGATCGATTTCATAAAAAAAGCTTGAAAAACGTCAGTTTTGGGAAAATAACCCGTTTCTCAAACTTAGCAAGTTATTGCTCTCGAATTTAAGTAATATTAACCAAAACCTGGAAAAACGGCCGTTTATAAGGTTTGGTCCATTTCCTAAAAAAGATTGAAAAACGGGAGTTTTTTGATAATGCAAATAACTTCAACCTGTCAAATTAAGGTCTCTGATTATAAGTAATATTAACCAAAACCTGGAAAAACATCCGTTAATAAGGTTTGGTCTATTTCTTAAAAATTTTTGAAAAACGGGAGTTTTTTGGATAATGCAAATATCTTCAACTTATCAAATTAAGGTCTCCGATTATAAGTAATATTAAGCAAAAACATGCAAAAACGGCCAGTTTTGAGATTCGATCGATTTTTTAAAAAAAGCTTGAAAAACGTCAGTTTTGGGAAAATAAACCGTTTCTTAAACTTAGCAAGTTATTGCTCTCGAATTTAAGTAATATTAACCAAAACCTGGAAATCCGGCCGTTTTTAAGGTTTGATCCATTTCCTAAAAAAGATTGAAGAACGGAAGTTTTTTGTGATGATGCAAATATCTTCAAACTTATCTAATTAAGGTCTCCGATTATAAGTAATATTAAGAAAAAACATGCAAAAACGGCCAGTTTTGAGATTCGATCGATTTCTTAAAAAAAGCGTGAAAAACGTCCATTTTGGCAAAAAAGAAGCTTCTTTCAAACTAAGCAAGCGATTACTCGCGTATCTAAGTAATATAAACAAAACCTGGAAAAACGGCTGTTTTTAAGGTTTGATCCATTTCCTAGAAAAGATTAAAAATCGGAAGTTTTAGGAATAATGCAAATATCTTCAAACTTATCCAATTAAGGTCTCCGATTATAAGTAATATCAGTAAAAAAAACATAGAAAAAAGGTCAGTTTTGAGATTTGATCGATTTCTTAAAAAAAGCTTGAATAACGTCAGTTTTAGGAAAATAAACCGTTTCTCAAACTTAGCAAGATATTGCTCTCGAATTCAAGTAATATTAACCAAAACCTAGATAAACGGCCGTTTTTAGGGTTTGATCCATTTTCTAAAAAAGATTGAAAAACGGGAGTTTTTTAAGTAATGCAAATATCTTCTAACTTATCAAATTAAGGTCTCCAAATAACCAAAAACATGCAAAAACGGCCAATTTTGAGATTCGATCGATTTCCTAAAAAAAGCTTGAAAAACGTCAATTTTGGGAAAATAAACCGTTTTTCAAACTTAGCAAGTTATTACTCTCGAATCTAATTAATATACACCAAAACCCTGAAAAACGGCCGTTTTTAAGGTTTGATCCAGTTCCTAAAAAAGATAGAAAAACGGGAGTGTTTTGGAGGATACAAATATCTTCAAACTTATCAAATTGAGGTCTCCAATTAAAAGTAATAATAGGCAAAAACATGGAAAAACGGCCAGTTTTGAGATTCGACCGATTTCTTAAAAAAAGCTTTAAAAACGTCCATTTTTGCAAAAAAGAGCTTTTTTCAAACTAAGCAAGCTAGTACACGCGAATCTAAGTAATATAAAGCAAAACTTGGAAAAACAGCCGTTTTTAAGGTTTGATCCATTTCCTAAAAAAGATTGAAAAACGTGAGTTTTTTGGATGATGCAAATATCTTCAAACTTATCCAATTAAGGTCTTCGATTATTAGTAATATTAGGAAAAAAACATGGAAAAACGGTCAGTTCTGAGATTTGATCGATTTCTTAAAAAAAGCTTGAATAACGTTGGTTTTAGGAAAATAAACCGTTTCTCAAACATAGCAAGATATTGCTCTCGAATTCAAGTAATTTTAACCAAAACCTGGATAAACAGCCGTTTTTAAGGTTTGATCCATTTCCTAGAAAAAGATTGATTTACGGTTTTTTTTTTGATAATGCAAATATCTTCTAACTTATAAAATTCAATGTCTCCAAATAAGCAAAAATATGCAAAAACGGCCAGTTTTGAGATTCGATCGATTTCCTAAAAAAAGCTTGAAAAACGTCAATTTTGGGAAAATAAACCGTTTTTCAAACTTAGCAAGTTATTGCTCTCGAATCTAAGTCATATACCCCAAAACCTGGAAAAATGGCCGTTTTTAAGGTTTGATCCAGTTCCTAAAAAAGATTGAAAAACGGGAGTTTTTTAAATAATGCAAATATCTTCAACTTATCAAATTAAGGTCTCCGATTATAAGTAATATTAAGCAAAAACATGCAAAAACGGCCAGTTTTGAGATTCAATCGATTTTTTAAAAAAAGCTTTAAAAACGTCAGTTTTGGGAAAATAAACCGTTTTTTTAAACTTGGCAAGTTATTACTCTAGAATTTAATTAATATTAACCAAAACCTGGAAATCCGGCCGTTTTTAAGGTGTGATGCATTTCCTAAAAAAGATTGAAAAACGGAAGTTTTTTGTGATAATGCAAATATCTTCAAACTTATCTAATTAAGGTCTCCGATTATAAGTAATATTAAGAAAAAACATAGAAAAAAGGTCAGTTTTGAGATTTGATCGATTTTTTCAAAAAAGCTTGAAAAACGTCAGTTTTGGGAAAATAAATGGTTTCTCAACTTAGCAAGTTATTGCTCTCGAATTCAAGTAATATTAACCAAAACCAAGAAAATGGCCGTTTTTAAGGTTTGATCCATTTCCTTAAAAAGATTGAAAAATGGGAGTTTTGGGGATAATGCAACTATCTTCAAACTTATCAAATTAAGGTCTCTAATTATAAGTAATATTAAGCAAAAACCTGCCAAAACGGCCGGTTTTGAGATTCGATCGATTTCTTTAAAAAAGCTTGAAAAACGTCAGATTTAGGAAAATAAACCGTTTTTTAAACTTAGCAAGTTACTGCTCTTAAATCTAAGTAATATTAACAAAAACCGGAAAAACAGTCGTTTTTAAGGTTTGATCCATTTCCTTAAAAAGATTCAAAAACGGGAGTTTTTGGATGATGCAAATATCTTCAAACTTATCAAATTAAGGTCTCCAATTAAAAGTAATAATAGGCAAAAACATGGAAAAACGGCCAGTTTTGAGATTAGATCGATTTCTTAAAAAAGGCTCGAAAAACGTCAGTTTTGGGAAAATAAACCATTTTTTAAACTTAGCAAAATATTGCTCTTGAATCTAAGTAATATTAACTAAAACCTGGAAAAACGGCCGTTTTAAAGGTATGATCCATTTCCTAAAAAAGATTAAAAAAACGAAAGTTTTTTGGATAATGCAAATATCTTCAAACTTATCCAATTAAGGTCTATTAAGCAAAAACATGCGAAAACGGCCAGTTTTGAGATTCGATCGATTTTTTCAAAAAAGCTTGAAAAACGTCAGTTTTGGGAAAATAAACGGTTTCTCAACTTAGCAAGTTATTGCTCTCGAATTCAAGTAATATTAACCAAAACCAAGAAAATGGCCGTTTTTAAGGTTTGATCCATTTCCTTAAAAAGATTGAAAAATGGGAGTTTTGGGGATAATGCAACTATCTTCAAACTTATCAAATTAAGGTCTCTAATTATAAGTAATATTAAGCAAAAACCTGCCAGAACGGCCGGTTTTGAGATTCGATCGATTTCTTTAAAAAAGCTTGAAAAACGTCAGTTTTAGGAAAATAAACCATTTTTTAAACTTAGCAGGTTACTGCTCTTAAATCTAAGTAATATTAACAAAAACCGGAAAAACAGTCGTTTTTAAGGTTTGATCCATTTCCTAAAAAAGATTGAAAAACGGAAGTTTTTTGGAAAATGCAAATATCTTCTAACTTATCAAATTAAGATCTCCAAATATAAGTAATATTAGGCCAAAACAGGCAAAAACGGCCAGTTTTGAGATTCGCTCGATTTCATAAAAAAAGCTTGAAAAACGTCAGTTTTGGGAAAATAAACCGTTTCTCAAACTTAGCAAGTTATTGCTCTCGAATTTAAGTAATATTAACCAAAACCTGGAAAAACGGCCGTTTATAAGGTTTGGTCCATTTCTCAAAAAGATTTAAAAACGGGAGTTTTTTGATAATGCAAATATCTTCAACCTGTCAAATTAAGGTCTCTGATTATAATTAATATTAACCAAAACCTGGAAAAACATCCGTTAATAAGGTTTGGTCTATTTCTTAAAATTTTTTGAAAAACGGGAGTTTTTTGGATAATGCAAATATCTTCAACTTATCAAATTAAGGTCTCCGATTATAAGTAATATTAAGCAAAAACATGCAAAAACGGCCAGTTTTGAGATTCGATCGATTTTTTAAAAAAAGCTTGAAAAACGTCAGTTTTGGGAAAATAAACCGTTTCATAAACTTAGCAAGTTATTGCTATCGAATTTAAGTAATATTAACCAAAACCTGGAAAAACGGCCGTTTTGACGGTTTAATCCATTTCCTGAAAAAGATTGAAAAACGGGAGTTTTGGGGATAATGCAAATATCTTCTAACTTATCCTTTTAAGGTGTCCGATTATAGGTAATAATAAGCAAAAACCTGGAAAAACGGCCAGTTTTGAGATTCGATCGATTTCCTCAAAAAAAGCTTAAAAAACGTCCATTTTGGCAAAATAAAGCTTTTTTCAAACTAAGCAAGCGATTACTCGCGAATCTAAGTAATATAAACAAAACCTGGAAAAACGGCCGTTTTTAAGGTTTGAATCATTTCCTAGAAAAGATTAAAAATCGGAAGTTTTAGGAAGAATGCAAATATCTTCAAACTTATCCAATTAAGGTCTCCGATTATAAGTAATATTAGGAAAAAAACATGAAAAAACGGTCAGTTCTGAGATTTGATCGATTTCTTAAAAAAAGCTTGAATAACGTTGGTTTTAGGAAAATAAACCGTTTCTCAAACATAGCAAGATATTGCTCTCGAATTCAAGTAATTTTAACCAAAACCTGGATAAACAGTGGTTTTTAAGGTTTGATCCATTTCCTAGAAAAAGATTGAAAAACGTTTTTTTTTTGATAATGCAAATATCTTCTAACTTATAAAATTCAATGTCTCCAAATAAGCAAAAATATGCAAAAACGGCCAGTTTTGAGATTCGATCGATTTCCTAAACAATGCTTGAAAAACGTCAATTTTGGGAAAATAAACCATTTTTCAAACTTAGCAAGTTATTGCTCTCGAATCTAAGTCATATACACCAAAACCAGGAAAAACGGCCGTTTTTAAGGTTTGATCCAGTTCCTAAAAAAGATTGAAAAACGGGAGTTTTTTAAATAATGCAAATATCTTCAACTTATCAAATTAAGGTCTCTGATTATAAGTAATATTAAGCAAAAACATGCAAAAACGGCCAGTTTTGAGATTCAATCGATTTTTTAAAAAAAAGCTTTAAAAACGTCAGTTTTGGGAAAATTACCGTTTTTTTAAACTTAGCAAGTTATTACTCTAGAATTTAAGTAATATTAACCAAAACCTGGAAATCCGGCCGTTTTTACGGTTTGATGCATTTCCTAAAAAAGATTGAAAAACGGAAGTTTTTTGTGATAATGCAAATATCTTCAAACTTATCTAATTAAGGTCTTCGATTATAAGTAATATTAAGAAAAAACCTAGAAAAAAGGTCAGTTTTGAGATTTGATCGATTTCTTAAAAAAAGCTTGAATAACGTCAGTTTTAGGAAAATAAACCGTTTCTCAAACCTAGCAAGATATTGCTCTCGAATTCAAGTAATATTTACCAAAACCTGGATAAACGGCCGTTTTTAAGGTTTGATCCATTTCTTAAAAAGATTGAAAAACGGGAGTTTTTTAAATAATGCAAATATCTTCAACTTATCAAATTAAGGTCTCCGATTATAAGTAATATTAAGCAAAAACATGCAAAAACCGCCAGTTTTGAGATTCGATCGATTTCATAAAAAAAGCTTGAAAAACGTCAGTTTTGGGAAAATAAACCGTTTCTTAAACTTAGCAAGTTATTGCTCTCGAATTTAAGTAATATTTACCAAAACCTGGAAATCCGGCCGTTTTTAAGGTTTGATCCATTTCCTAAAAAAGATTGAAAAACGGAAGTTTTTTGTGATAATGCAAATATCTTCAAACTTATCTAATTAAGGTCTCCGATTATAAGTAATATTAAGAAAAAACATAGAAAAAAGGTCAGTTTTGAGATTTGATCGATTTTTCCAAAAAAGCTTGAAAAACGTCAGTTTTGGGAAAATAAACGGTTTCTCAACTTAGCAAGTTATTGCTCTCGAATTCAAGTAATATTAACCAAAACCAAGAAAATGGCCGTTTTTAAGGTTTGATCTATTTCCTTAAAAAGATTGAAAAATGGGAGTTTTGGGGATAATGCAAATATCTTCAAACTTATCCAATTAAGGTCTATTAAGCAAAAACATGCGAAAACGGCCAGTTTTGAGATTCGATCGATTTTTTCAAAAAAGCTTGAAAAACGTCAGTTTTGGGAAAATAAACGGTTTCTCAACTTAGCAAGTTATTGCTCTCGAATTCAAGTAATATTAACCAAAACCAAGAAAATGGCCGTTTTTAAGGTTTGATCCATTTCCTTAAAAAGATTGAAAAATGGGAGTTTTGGGGATAATGCAAATATCTTCAAACTTATCAAATTAAGGTCTCTAATTATAAGTAATATTAAGCAAAAACCTGCCAAAACGGCCGGTTTTGAGATTCGATCGATTTCTTTAAAAAAGCTTGAAAAACGTCAGTTTTAGGAAAATAAACCGTTTTTTAAACTTAGCAAGTTACTGCTCTTAAATCTAAGTAATATTAACAAAAACCGGAAAAACAGTCGTTTTTAAGGTTTGATCCATTTCCTAAAAATGATTGAAAAACGGAAGTTTTTTGGAAAATGCAAATATCTTCTAACTTATCAAATTAAGATCTCCAAATATAAGTAATATTAGGCCAAAACAGGCAAAAACGGCCAGTTTTGAGATTCGATCGATTTCATAAAAAAAGCTTGAAAAACGTCAGTTTTGGGAAAATAAACCGTTTCTCAAACTTAGCAAGTTATTGCTCTCGAATTTAAGTAATATTAACCAAAACCTGGAAAAACGGCCGTTTATAAGGTTTGGTCCATTTCTCAAAAAAGATTTAAAAACGGGAGTTTTTTGATAATGCAAATATCTTCAACCTGTCAAATTAAGGTCTCTGATTATAATTAATATTAACCAAAACCTGGAAAAACATCCGTTAATAAGGTTTGGTCTATTTCTTAAAATTTTTTGAAAAACGGGAGTTTTTTGGATAATGCAAATATCTTCAACTTATCAAATTAAGGTCTCCGATTATAAGTAATATTAAGCAAAAACATGCAAAAACGGCCAGTTTTGAGATTCGATCGATTTTTTAAAAAAAGCTTGAAAAACGTCAGTTTTGGGAAAATAAACCGTTTCATAAACTTAGCAAGTTATTGCTATCGAATTTAAGTAATATTAACCAAAACCTGGAAAAACGGCCGTTTTTAAGGTTTAATCCATTTCCTGAAAAAGATTGAAAAACGGTAGTTTTTTGGATAATGCAAATATCTTCTAACTTATCAAATTAAGGTGTCCGATTATAGGTAATAATAAGCAAAAACCTGGAAAAACGGCCAGTTTTGAGATTCGATCGATTTCCTCAAAAAAAGCTTAAAAAACGTCCATTTTGGCAAAATAAAGCTTTTTTTCAAACTAAGCAAGCGATTACTCGCGAATCTAAGTAATATAAACAAAACCTGGAAAAACGGATGTTTTTAAGGTTTGAATCATTTCCTAGAAAAGATTAAAAATCGGAAGTTTCAGGAAGAATGCAAATATCTTCAAACTTATCCAATTAAGGTCTCCGATTATAAGTAATATTAGGAAAAAAACATGGAAAAACGTTTAGTTCTGAGATTTGATCGATTTTTAAAAAAAGCTTGAATAACGTTGGTTTTAGGAAAATAAACCGTTTCTCAAACATAGCAAGATATTGCTCTCGAATTCAAGTAATTTTAACCAAAACCTGGATAAACAGCCGTTTTTAAGGTTTGATCCATTTCCTAGAAAAAGATTGAAAAACGTTTTTTTTTGATAATGCAAATATCTTCTAACTTATAAAATTCAATGTCTCCAAATAAGCAAAAATATGCAAAAACGGCCAGTTTTGAGATTCGATCGATTTCCTAAAAAAAGCTTGAAAAACGTCAATTTTGGGAAAATAAACCGTTTTTCAAACTTAGCAAGTTATTGCTCTCGAATCTAAGTCATATACACCAAAACCAGGAAAAACGGCCGTTTTTAAGGTTTGATCCAGTTCCTAAAAAAGATTGAAAAACGGGAGTTTTTTTAAATAATGCAAATATCTTCAACTTATCAAATTAAGGTCTCTGATTATAAGTAATATTAAGCAAAAACATGCAAAAACGGCCAGTTTTGAGATTCAATCGATTTTTTAAAAAAAAGCTTTAAAAACGTCAGTTTTGGGAAAATAACCGTTTTTTTAAACTTAGCAAGTTATTACTCTAGAATTTAAGTAATATTAACCAAAACCTGGAAATCCGGCCCTTTTTACGGTTTGATGCATTTCCTAAAAAAGATTGAAAAACGGAAGTTTTTTGTGATAATGCAAATATCTTCAAACTTATCTAATTAAGGTCTCCGATTATAAGTAATATTAAGAAAAAACCTAGAAAAAAGGTCAGTTTTGAGATTTGATCGATTTCTTAAAAAAAGCTTGAATAACGTCAGTTTTAGGAAAATAAACCGTTTCTTAAACCTAGCAAGATATTGCTCTCGAATTCAAGTAATATTAACCAAAACCTGGATAAACGGCCGTTTTTAAGGTTTGATCCATTTCTTAAAAAGATTGAAAAACGGGAGTTTTTTAAATAATGCAAATATCTTCAACTTATCAAATTAAGGTCTCCGATTATAAGTAATATTAAGCAAAAACATGCAAAAACCGCCAGTTTTGAGATTCGATCGATTTCATAAAAAAAGCTTGAAAAACGTCAGTTTTGGGAAAATAAACCGTTTCTTAAACTTAGCAAGTTATTGCTCTCGAATTTAAGTAATATTAACCAAAACCTGGAAAAACGGCCGTTCATAAGGTTTGGTCCATTTCTTAAAAAGAGATAAAAACGGGAGTTTTTTGATAATGCAAATATCTTCAACCTGTCAAATTAAGGTCTCTGATTATAAGTAATATTACCATAACCTGGAAAAACATCCGTTAATAAGGTTTGGTCCATTTCTTAAAAAAGTTTGAAAAACAGGAGTTTTTTAGATAATGCAAATATCTTCAACTTATCAAATTAAGGTCTCCGATTATAAGTAATATTAAGCAAAAACGTTTACCTAGGTTTTGGTTAATATTACTTAAATTCGAGAGCAATAACCTGCTAACTTTGAGAAACGGTATATTTTTTCCAAATCTGACGTTTTTCAAGCTTTTTCAACGAAATCGATCGAATCTCAAAATTGTCCGTTTTTCCATGTTTTTACTTAATATTAATAAAAAACGGAGACCCTAATAGGATAAGTTTGAAGATATTTGCATTATCCAAAAAACTCCCGTTTTTCAATATTTTTAGGAAATGGATCAAACCTTAAAAACAGCCGTTTTTCCAGGTTTTGGTTAATATTCCTTAAATTCGAGAGCAGTAACCTGCTAAGTTTGAGAAACGGTTTATTTTTTCCAAATCTGACGTTTTTCAAGCTTTTTTTACGAAATCGATCAAATCTCAAAATTGACCGTTTTTTCATGTTTTTGCCTAATATATGATTATTAACGGAGACCTTAATTGGATAAGTTTGAAGATATTTGCCTAATCCGAAAAATCTTCCGTTTTTTAATCTTTTTTAAAAAATGGATCAAACCTTAAAAACGGCCATTTTTCCAGGTTTTGGTTAATATTACTTAGATTCGAGAGCAATTTCTTGCTAAGTTTGAAAAACGGTTTATTTTTCTATAACTGACGTTTTTCAAGCTTTTTTTTTTAAACAATCGATTGAATCTCAAACCTGGGCGTTTTTGCTACATTTTTGCATAATATTACTTATAATCGGAGACCTAAATTGGATAGGTTTGAAGATATTTAAATTATCCAAAAAACTTCCGTTTTTCAATCTTTTTTAGGAATTGGATCAAACCTTAAAAACGGCGGTTTTGCCAGGTTTTGGTTAATATTTCTTAAATTCGAGAGCAATAACTTGCTAAGTTTAGAAACGGTTTATTTTCCCAAATCTGATGTTTTTCAAGCTTTTTTAAAGAAATCGATCGAATCTCAAAATTGGCCGTTTTTCCATGTTTTTGACTAATATCAATTAAAAACGGAGACCTTACTTTGATAAGTTGAAGATATTTACATAATCCCCAAAACTTCCGTTATTTAATCTTTTTTAGGAAATGGATCAAACCTTAAAAACGGCCGTTTTTCCAGGTTTTGGTTAAAATTACTTAGATTCGAGAGCAATATTTTGCTAAGTTTGAAAAACGGTTTATTGTCCCAAAACTGAAGTTTTTCAAGCTTTTTTTAAGAATTCGATAGAATTTCGAAACTAGGTGTTTTTGCAGGTTTTTTAAAAAAAATTAGATTTGAGAGAAATATTTTGCTAAGTTTAAGAAACGGTTTATTTTCCCAAAAATGACGTTTTTTAAGCTTTTTTGAAGATATCGATCGAATCTCAAAACTGGACATTTTTGCAGGTTTTGGCTAAATATAAATTATAATCGGAGACCTTATTTTTTTTAACTTTAAGATATTTACATTATCTAAAAAACTTGTTTTTTTCAATCTTTTTAGGAAATGGATCAAACCTTAAAAACGGCCGTTTTTCTAGGTTTTGGTTAATATTACTTAAATTCGAGAGCAATAACTTGCTAAGTTTGAGAAACAGTTTATTTTGTCCAAATCTGACGTTTTTCAAGCTTTTTTAACGAAATCGATCGAATCTCAAAATTGTCCGTTTTTCCATGTTTTTGCTTAATATTAATTATAAACGGAGACCTTCTTTGGATAAGTTTGAAGATATTTGCATTATCCGAAAAACTTCCGTTTTTCAATCTTTTTTAGGAAATCGATCAAACCTTAAAAACGGGCGTTTTTCCAGGTTTTGGTTGATATTTCTTAAATTCGAGAGCAATAACTTGCTAAGTTAAGAAACGGTTTATTTTCCCAAATCTGACGTTTTTCAAGCTTTTTTAAAGAAATCGATCGAATCTCAAAATTTGCCGATTTTTCATGTTTTGGCCTAATATTATTTAAAATCGGAGAACTTACTTTGATAAGTTAAAGATATTTACATTATCCAAAAAACTTCCTTTTTTTAATCTTTTTTAGGAAATGGATCAAACCTTGAAAACGGCCGTTTTTCAAGGTTTTGGTAAAAATTACTTAGATTCGAGAGCAATATTTTGCTAAGTTTGAAAAACAGCGTATTGTCCCAAAACTGATGTTTTTCAAGCTTTTTTTAAGAATTCGATAAAATCTCAAAACCAGGTGTTTAGGCAGGTTTTTGCTAACTATTACTAATAATCAGAGACCTTAATTTGATAAGTGTAAGATATTTGCATTAACCAAAAAACTCCCGTTTTTCAATCTTTTTTTAGAAAATGGATCAAACCTTAAAAACGGCTGTTTTTTCAAGTTTTGGTTAATATTCCTTAGATTCCAATGCAATAACTTGCTTAGTTTGAAAAAAAGGTAATTTTTCTAAAACTGACGTTTTTCAAGCTCTTTTTTAAGCAATCGATCGAATCTCAAAACTGGCCGTTTTTTCATGTTTTTGCTTAATGTTACTTATAATCCGAGACCTTAATTGGATAAGTTTGAAAATATTTTCTTTATCCAAAAATTTTCCGTATTTCGATCATTTTTAGAAAATGGATCAAACCTTAAAAACGGCGGTTTTCCCAGGTTTGGTTGATATTTCTTAAATTCGAGAGCAATAACTTGTTAAGTTAAGAAACGGTTTATTTTCGCAAATCTGACGTTTTTCAAGCTTTTTTAAAGAAATCGATCGAATCTCAAAATTGGATGTTTTTCCATGTTTTTGCCTAATATTAATTAAAAACGGAGAACCTAATAGGATAAGTTGAAGATATTTACATTATCCAAAAAACTTCATTTTTTAAATCTTTTTTAGGAAATTGATCAAACCTTAAAAACGGCCGTTTTTCCAGGTTTTGGTAAAAATTACTTAGATTCGAGAGCAATATTTTGCTAAGTTTGAAAAACAGTTTATTGTCCCCAAACTGACGTTTTTAAAGTTTTTTTAAAGATATCGATCGAATCTCAAAACTGGACATTTTTCCAGGTTTTTGCTTAATATTAATTATAATCGGAGACCTTATTTTGATAACTTTAAGATATTTACATTATCCAAAAAACTTCCGTTTGTCAATCTTTTTAGTCAATGGATCAAACCTTAAAAACGGCCGTTTTTTTAGGTTTCGGTTAATATTAGTTAAATTCGAGAGCAATAACTTGCTAAGTTTGAGAAACGGTTTATTTTTCTATAACTGACGTTTTTCAAGCTTTTTTTTTAATCAATCGATCGAATCTCAAACCTGGTCGTTTTTGCTACATTTTTGCATAATATTACTTATAATCGGAGACCTAAATTGAAAAGGTTTGAAAATATTTGCATTATCCAAATAACTCGCATTTCTCAATCTTTTTTAGGAAATGGATCAAACCTTAAAAACGGCGGTTTTGCTAGGTTTTGGTTAATATTTCTTAAATTCGAGTGCAATAACTTGCTAAGTTTAGAAACGGTTTATTTTCCAAAATCTGATGTTTTTCAAGCTTTTTTAAAGAAATCGATCGAATCTCAAAATTGGCCGTTTTTCCATGTTTTTGACTAATATCAATTAAAAACGGAGACCTTATTTTGATAAGTTGAAGATATTTACATAATCCCCAAAACTTCCGTTTTTTAATCTTTTTTAGGAAATGGATCAAACCTTAAAAACGGCCGTTTTTCCAGGTTTTGGTTAAAATTACTTAGATTCGAGAGCAATATTTTGCTAAGTTTGAAAAACGGTTTATTGTCCCAAAATTGAAGTTTTTCAAGCTTTTTTTAAGAATTCGATAGAATTTCGAAACTGGGTGTTTTTGCAGGTTTTTGCTAACTATTACTTATAATCGGAGACCTTAATTTGATAAGTTGAATATATTTGCATTAACCAAAAAACTCCCGTTTTTCAATCTTTTTTAGGAAATGGATCAAACCTTAAAAACGGCTGTTTTTTCAAGTTTTGGTTAATATTACTTAGATTCCAAAGCAATAACTTGCTTAGTTTAAAATAAAGGTTATTTTCCTAAAACTGACGTTTTTCAAGCTCTTTTTTAAGCAATCGATCGAATCTCAAAACTGGCCGTTTTTTCATGTTTTTGCTTAATGTTACTTATAATCCGAGACCTTAATTGGATGAGTTTGAAAATATTTTCTTTATCCAAAAAGTTTCCGTATTTTAATCATTTTTAGGAAATGGATCAAACCTTAAAAACAGCTGTTTTTTCAGGTTTTGGTTAAAAAAAAATAGATTTGAGAGAGATATTTTGCTAAGTTTAAGAAACGGTTTATTTTCCCAAAAATGACGTTTTTTAAGCTTTTTTGAAGATATCGATCGAATCTCAAAACCGGACATTTTTGCAGGTTTTGGCTTAATATTAATTATAATCGGAGACCTTATTTTGATAACTTTAAGATATTTACATTATCTAAAAAACTTCCGTTTGTCAATCTTTTTAGTCAATGGATCAATCCTTAAAGGTTTGTTTTTCTAATATTTCTCAGATTCGAGAGCAATAACTGCCTAAGTTTGAAAAACGGTTATTTTCTTCAAATTGACGTTTTTCAAGCTTTTTCGAGGAAATCGATTGAATATGAAAACTTGCCGTTTTTGCATGTTTTTGCTTAATATTACTTATAATCGTAGACCTTAATTTGATAAGTTTAAAGATATTTGCATTATCCAAAAAACACCCGTTTTTCAATCTTTTTGAGTAAAAGGATCTAACCCTAAAAACAGCCGTTTTTCAAGGTTTTGGATAATTTTACTTCTATTCGAGAGCAATAACTTCCTAAGTTTGAAAAACAATTTATTTTCTTCAAAACTGACGTTTTGCAAGCTTTTTTTAAGAAATCGATTGAATCTGAAAACTTGCCGTTTCTGCATGTTTTTGCCTAATATTACTTATAATCGGAGACATTAATTTGATAAGTTTTATGATATTTGCATCATCCAAAAAAACTCCCGTTTTTCAATCTTTTTAAGGAAATGGATCTAACCTTAAAAACAGCTGTTTTTCAAGGTTTTGGTTAATATTACTTAGATTCGAGAGCAATAACTGCCTTAGTTTGAAAAACGGTTTAATTTCTTCAAACTGACGTTTTTCAAGCTTTTTTTAAGAAATCGATCGAATCTCAAAACTCGCCGTTTTTGCATGTTTTCACCTAATATTACTTATAATCGGAGACATTAATTTAATAAGTTTGAAGATATTTGCATTATCCAAAAAACACTCGTTTTTCAATCTTTTTGAGGAAATGGATCTAACCTTAAAAACAGCCGTTTTTCAAGGTTTTGGATAATATTACTTCTATTCGAGAGCAATAACTTCCTAAGTTTAAAAAACGGTTTATTTTCTTCAAAACTGACGTTTTGCAAGCTTTTTTTATGAAATCGATTGAATCTGAAAACTTGCCGTTTTTGCATGTTTTTGCTTAATATTACTTATAATCGTAGACCTTCATTTGATAAGTTTGAAGATATTTGCATTATCTTAAAAACTCCCGTTTTTCAATCTTTTTTAGAAAATGGATCAAAACTTGAAAACGGCCGTTTTACCAGGTTTTGGTTGATATTATTTAAATTCGAGAGCAATAACTAGCTAAGTTTGAAAAACGGTTTATTTTCCCAAAACTGACCGTTTTCAAGCTTTTCTTAATAAATCGATCGAATCTCAAAACTCGCAATTTTTGCATTTTTTGCCTAATATTACCTATAATCGGAGACCTTAATTTGATTAGTTTGAAGATATTTGCATTATCCAAAAAACTCCCGTTTTTCAATCTTTTTAAGGAAATGGATCTAACCTTAAAAACAGCCGATTTTCAAGGTTTTGGTTAATATTACTCAGATTCGAGAGCAATAACTGCCTTAGTTTGAAAAACGGTTTATTTTCCAAAACTGACGTTTTTGAAGCTTTTTTTAGGAAATCGATCGAATCTCAAAACTCGCCGTTTTACCAGGTTTTGGTTAATATTATTTAAATTCGAGAGCAATAACTAGCTAAGTTTGAAAAACGGTTTATTTTCCCCAAACTGACGATTTTCAAGCTTTTCTTAAGAAATCGATCGAATCTCAAAACTCGCCGTTTTTGCATGTTTTCACCTAATATTACCTATAATCGGAGACCTTAATTTGATTAGTTTGAAGATATTTGCATTATCCAAAAAACTCCCGTTTTTCAATCTTTTTAAGGAAATGGATCTAACCTTAAAAACAGCCGTTTTTCAAGGTTTTGGTTAATATTACTCAGATTCGAGAGTAATAACTGCCTTAGTTTGAAAAACGGTTTATTTTCCAAAACTGACGTTTTTGAAGCTTTTTTTAAGGAAATGGATCAAAACTTGAAAACGGCCGTTTTACCAGGTTTTGGTTGATATTATTTAAATTGGAGAGCACTAACTAGCTAAGTTTGAAAAAAGGTTTATTTTCCCAAAACTGACCGTTTTCAAGCTTTTCTTAAGAAATCGATCGAATCTCAAAACTCGCCGTTTTTGCATTTTTTGCCTAATATTACCTATAATCGGAGACCTTAATTTGATTAGTTTGAAGATATTTGCATTATCCAAAAAACTCCCGTTTTTCAATCTTTTTAAGGAAATGGATCTAACCTTAAAAACAGCCGTTTTTCAAGGTTTTGGTTAATATTACTCAGATTCGAGAGTAATAACTGCCTTAGTTTAAAAAACGGTTTATTTTCTTCAAAACCGACGTTTTTCAAGCTTTTTTGATGAAATCGATTAAATCTGAAAACTTGCCGTTTTTGGATGTTTTTGCTTAATATTACTTATAATCGTAGACCTTTATTTAATAAGTTTGAAGATATTTGTATTATCTCAAAAACTCCCGCTTTTCAAACTTTTTTAGAAAATGGATCAAAACTCAAAAACGGCCATTTTTCCGGGTTTTCGGTTAATATTACTCAGATTCGAGAGCAATAACTGCCTAAGTTTGGAAAACGGTTTATTTTCCCAAAATTGACGTTTTTGAAGCTTTTTTTAAGAAATCGATCGAATCTCAAAACTCGCGGTTTTTGCATGTTTTTGCCTAATATTACTTATAATCGGAGACCTTAATTTGATAAGTTTGAAGATATTTGCATTATCAAAAAAACTCCCGTTTTTCAATCTTTTTAAGGAAATGGATCAAAACTTAAAAAAAGGCCGTTTTACCAGGTTTTGGTTAATATTATTTAAATTCGAGAGCAATAACTAGCTAAGTTTGAAAAACGGTTTATTTTCCCCAAACTGACGTTTTTCAAGCTTTTCTTAAGAAATCGATCGAATCTCAAAACTCGCCGTTTTTGCATGTTTTCACCTAATATTACTTATAATCGGAGACATTAATTTGATAAGTTTGAAGATATTTGCATTATCCAAAAAACACCCGTTTTTCAATCTTTTTGATGAAATGGATCTAACCCTAAAAACAGCCGTTTTTTTAGGTTTTGGATAATATTACTTCTATTCGAGAGCAATAACTTCCTAAGTTTGAAAAACGGTTTATTTTCTTCAAAACTGACGTTTTGCAAGCTTTTTTTATGAAATCGATTGAATCTGAAAACTTGCCGTTTTTGCATGTTTTTGCTTAATATTACTTATAATCGTAGACCTTCATTTGATAAGTTTAAAGATATTTGCATTATCTCAAAAACTCCCGCTTTTCAATCTTTTTTAGAAAATGGATCAAAACTTAAAAACGGCCGTTTTTCCGGGTTTTTGGTTAATATTACTCAGATTCGAGAGCAATAACTGCCTAAGTTTGAAAAACGGTTTATTTTCCCAAAACTAACGGTTTTCAAGCTTTTCTTAAGAAATCGATCGAATCTCAAAACTCGCTGTTTTTGGAATTTTTGCCTAATATTACTTATAATCGGAGACCTTAATTTGATTAGTTTGAAGATATTTGCATTATCCAAAAAACTCCCGTTTTTCAATCTTTTTAAGGAAATGGATCTAACCTTAAAAACAGCCGATTTTCAAGGTTTTGGTTAATATTACTCAGATTCGAGAGCAATAACTGCCTTAGTTTGAAAAACGGTTTATTTTCCAAAACTGACGTTTTTCAAGCTTTTTTTAGGAAATCGATCGAATCTCAAAACTCGCCGTTTTTGCATGTTTTCACCTAATATTACTTATAATCGGAGACATTAATTTGATAAGTTTGAGTATATTTGCATTATCCAAAAAACACCCGTTTTTCAATCTTTTTGACGAAATGGATCTAACCCTAAAAAAGCCGTTTTTTTACGTTTTGGATAATATTACTTTTATTCGAGAGCAATAACTTCCTAAGTTTGAAAAACGGTTTATTTTCTTCAAAACTGACGTTTTGCAAGCTTTTATAAGAAATCGATTGAATCTGAAACTTGCCGTTTTTGCTTAATATTACTTATAATCGTAGACCTTTATTTAATAAGTTTGAAGATATTTGTATTATCTTAAAAACTCCCGCTTTTCAATCTTTTTTAAGAAATCGATCGAATCTCAAAACTCGCGGTTTTTGCATGTTTTTGCCTAATATTACTTATAATCGAGAGCAATAACTTCCTAAGTTTGAAAAACGGTTTATTTTCTTCAAAACTGACGTTTTGCAAGCTTTTTTTAAGAAATCGATTGAATCTGAAAACTTGCCGTTTTTGCATGTTTTTGCTTAATATTATTTATAATCGTAGACCTTAATTTGATAAGTTTGAAGATATTTGCATTATCTTAAAAACTCCCGTTTTTCAATCTTTTTAAGGAAATGGATCAAAACTTGAAAACGGCCGTTTTACCAGGTTTTGGTTGATATTATTTAAATTCGAGAGCAATAACTAGCTAAGTTTGAAAAACGGTTTATTTTCCCAAAACTGACCGTTTTCAAGCTTTTCTTAAGAAACCGATCGAATCTCAAAACTCGCCGTTTTTGCATTTTTTGCCTAATATTACCTATAATCGGAGACCTTAATTTGATTAGTTTGAAGATATTTGCATTATCCAAAAAACTCCCGTTTTTCAATCTTTTTAAGGAAATCGATCTAACCTTAAAAACAGCCGTTTTTCAAGGTTTTGGTTAATAGTTTGAAAAACGGTTTATTTTCCAAAACTGACGTTTTTTAAGCTTTTTTTAGGAAATCGATCGAATCTCAAAACTCGCCGTTTTTGCATGTTTTCACCTAATATTACTTATAATCGGAGACATTAATTTGATAAGTTTGAGTATATTTGCATTATCCAAAAAACACCCGTTTTTCAATCTTTTTGACGAAATGGATCTAACCCTAAAAAAGCCGTTTTTTTACGTTTTGGATAATATTACTTCTATTCGAGAGCAATAACTTCCTAAGTTTGAAAAACGGTTTATTTTCTTCAAAACTGACGTTTTGCAAGCTTTTTATAAGAAATCGATTGAATCTGAAAACTTGCCGTTTTTGCTTAATATTACTTATAATCGTAGACCTTTATTTAATAAGTTTGAAGATATTTGTATTATCTTAAAAACTCCCGCTTTCAATCTTTTTTAGAAAATGGATCAAAACTTAAAAACGGCCATTTTTCCGGGTTTTTGGTTAATATTACTCAGATTCGAGAGCAATAACTGCCTAAGTTTGGAAAACGGTTTATTTTCCCAAAACTGACGTTTTTGAAGCATTTTTTAAGAAATCGATCGAATCTCAAAACTCGCGGTTTTTGCATGTTTTTGCCTAATATTACTTATAATCGGAGACCTTAATTTTATAAGTTTGAAGATATTTGCATTACAAAAAACTCCCGTTTTTCAATCTTTTTAAGGAAATGGATCAAAACTTTAAAAAAGGCCGTTTTACCAGGTTTTGGTTAATATTATTTAAATTCGAGAGCAATAACTAGCTAAGTTTGAAAAACGGTTTATTTTCCCCAAACTGACGTTTTTCAAGCTTTTCTTAAGAAATCGATCGAATCTCAAAACTCGCCGTTTTTGCATGTTTTCACCTAATATTACTTATAATCGGAGAAAAAATTTGATAAGTTTGAAGATATTTGCATGATCCAAAAAACACTCGTTTTTCAATCTTTTTGACGAAATGGATCTAACCCTAAAAACAGCCGTTTTTTTAGGTTTTGGATAATATTACTTCTATTCGAGAGCAATAACTTCCTAAGTTTAAAAAACGGTTTATTTTCTTCAAAACTGACGTTTTGCAAGCTTTTTTTATGAAATCGATTGAATCTGAAAACTTGCCGTTTTTGCATGTTTTTGCTTAATATTACTTATAATCGTAGACCTTCATTTGATAAGTTTGAAGATATTTGCATTATCTTAAAAACTCCCACTTTCAATCTTTTTTAGAAAATGGATCAAAACGTAAAAACAGCCGTTTTTCCGGGTTTTTGGTTAATATTATTCAGATTCGAGAGTAATAACTGCCTAAGTTTGAAAAACGGTTTATTTACCCAAAACTAACGGTTTTCAAGCTTTTCTTAAGAAATCGATCGAATCTCAAAACTCGCCGTTTTTGCATTTTTTGCCTAATATTACTTAAAATCGGTGACCTTAATTTGATTAGTTTGAAGATATTTGCATTATCCAACAAACTCCCGTTTTTCAATCTTTTTAAGGAAATGGATCTTACCTTAAAAACAGCCGATTTTCAAGGTTTTGGTTAATATTACTCAGATTCGAGAGCAATAACTGCCTTAGTTTGAAAAACGGTTTATTTTCTAAAACTGACGTTTTTGAAGCTTTTTTTAAGAAATCGATCGAATCTCAAAACTCGCCGTTTTTGCATGTTTTTGCCTAATATTACTTATAATCGTAGACCTTAATTTGATAAGTTTGAAGATATTTGCATTATCTTAAAAACTCCCGTTTTTCAATCTTTTTAAGGAAATGGATCAAAACTTGAAAACGGCCGTTTTACCAGGTTTTGGTTGATATTATTTAAATTCGAGAGCAATAACTAGCTAAGTTTGAAAAACGGTTTATTTTCCCCAAACTGACGTTTTTCAATCTTTTTGAGGAAATGGATCTAACCTTAAAAACAGCCGTTTTTCAAGGTTTTGACTAATATTACTTCTATTCGAGAGCAATAACTTCCTAAGTTTGAAAAACGGTTTATTTTCTTCAAAACTGACGTTTTGCAAGCTTTTTTTAAGAAATCGATTGAATCTGAAAACTTGCCGTTTTTGCATGTTTTTGCTTAATATTATTTATAATCGTAGACCTTAATTTGATAAGTTTGAAGATATTTGCATTATCTTAAAAACTCCCGTTTTTCAATCTTTTTAAGGAAATGGATCAAAACTTGAAAACGGCCGTTTTACCAGGTTTTGGTTGATATTATTTAAATTCGAGAGCAATAACTAGCTAAGTTTGAAAAACGGTTTATTTTCCCAAAACTGACCGTTTTCAAGCTTTTCTTAAGAAACCGATCGAATCTCAAAACTCGCCGTTTTTGCATTTTTTGCCTAATATTACCTATAATCGGAGACCTTAATTTGATTAGTTTGAAGATATTTGCATTATCCAAAAAACTCCCGTTTTTCAATCTTTTTAAGGAAATCGATCTAACCTTAAAAACAGCCGTTTTTCAAGGTTTTGGTTAATAGTTTGAAAAACGGTTTATTTTCTTCAAAACCGACGTTTTTCAAGCTTTTTTTATGAAATCGATTGAATCTGAAAACTTGCCGTTTTTGCATGTTTTTGCTTAATATTACTTATAATCGTAGACCTTTATTTAATAAGTTTGAAGATATTTGTATTTTCTTAAAAACTCCCGCTTTTCAAACTTTTTTAGAAAATGGATCAAAACTCAAAAACGGCCATTTTTCCGGGTTTTCGGTTAATATTACTCAGATTCGAGAGCAATAACTGCCTAAGTTTGAAAAACGGTTTATTTTCCCAAAACTAACGGTTTTCAAGCTTTTCTTAAGAAATCGATCGAATCTCAAAACTCGCCGTTTTTGGAATTTTTGCCTAATATTACTTATAATCGGAGACCTTAATTTGATTAGTTTGAAGATATTTGCATTATCCAAAAAACTCCCGTTTTTCAATCTTTTTAAGGAAATGGATCTAACCTTAAAAACAGCCGATTTTCAAGGTTTTGGTTAATATTACTCAGATTCGAGAGCAATAACTGCCTTAGTTTGAAAAACGGTTTATTTTCCAAAACTGACGTTTTTCAAGCTTTTTTTAGGAAATCAATCGAATCTCAAAACTCGCCGTTTTTGCATGTTTTCACCTAATATTACTTATAATCGGAGACATTAATTTGATAAGTTTGAGTATATTTGCATTATCCAAAAAACACCCGTTTTTCAATCTTTTTGACGAAATGGATCTAACCCTAAAAAAGCCGTTTTTTTACGTTTTGGATATTACTTCTATTCGAGAGCAATAACTTCCTAAGTTTGAAAAACGGTTTATTTTCTTCAAAACTGACGTTTTGCAAGCTTTTTTTAAGAAATCGATTGAATCTGAAAACTTGCCGTTTTTGCTTAATATTACTTATAATCGTAGACCTTTATTTAATAAGTTTGAAGATATTTGTATTATCTTAAAAACTCCCGCTTTTTAATCTTTTTTAGAAAATGGATCAAAACTTAAAAACGGCCATTTTTCCGGGTTTTTGGTTAATATTACTCAGATTCGAGAGCAATAACTGCCTAAGTTTGGAAAACGGTTTATTTTCCCAAAACTGACGTTTTTGAAGAAATCGATCGAATCTCAAAACTCGCGGTTTTTGCATGTTTTTGCCTAATATTACTTATAATCGGAGACCTTAATTTGATAAGTTTGAAGATATTTGCATTATCAAAAAAACTCCCGTTTTTCAATCTTTTTAAGGAAATGGATCAAAACTTAAAAAAAGGCCGTTTTACCAGGTTTTGGTTAATATTATTTAAATTCGAGAGCAATAACTAGCTAAGTTTGAAAAACGGTTTATTTTCCCCAAACTGACGTTTTTCAAGCTTTTCTTAAGAAATCGATCGAATCTCAAAACTCGCCGTTTTTGCATGTTTTCACCTAATATACTTATAATCGGAGACATTAATTTGATAAGTTTGAAGATATTTGCATTATCCAAAAAAACACCCGTTTTTCAATCTTTTTGACGAAATGGATCTAACCCTAAAAACAGCCGTTTTTTTACGTTTTGGATAATATTACTTCTATTCGAGAGCAATAACTTCCTAAGTTTGAAAAACGGTTTATTTTCTTCAAAACTGACGTTTTGCAAGCTTTTTTTAAGAAATCGATTGAATCTGAAAACTTGCCGTTTTTGCTTAATATTACTTATAATCGTAGACCTTTATTTAATAAGTTTGAAGATATTTATATTATCTTAAAAACTCCCGCTTTTCAATCTTTTTTAGAAAATGGATCAAAACTTAAAAACGGCCATTTTTCCGGGTTTTCGGTTAATATTACTCAGATTAGAGAGCAATAACTGCCTAAGTTTGGAAAACGGTTTATTTTCCCAAAACTGACGTTTTTGAAGCTTTTTTTAAGAAATCGATCGAATCTCAAAACTCGCGGTTTTTGCATTTTTTTGCCTAATATTACTTATAATCGGAGACATTAATTTGATAAGTTTGAAGATATTTGCATTATCCAAAAAACACTCGTTTTTCAATCTTTTTGAGGAAATGGATCTAACCTTAAAAACAGCCGTTTTCAAGGTTTTGGATAATATTACTTCTATTCGAGAGCAATAACTTCCTAAGTTTGAAAAACGGTTTATTTTCTTCAAAACTGACGTTTTGCAAGCTTTTTTTATGAAATCGATTGAATCTGAAAACTTGCCGTTTTTGCATGTTTTTGCTTAATATTACTTATAATCGTAGACCTTCATTTGATAAGTTTGAAGATATTTACATTATCTTAAAAACTCCCGTTTTTCAATCTTTTTTAGAAAATGGATCAAAACTTGAAAACGGCCGTTTTACCAGGTTTTGGTTGATATTATTTAAATTCGAGAGCAATAACTAGCTAAGTTTGAAAAATGGTTTATTTTCACAAAACTGACCGTTTTCAAGCTTTTCTTAATAAATCGATCGAATCTCAAAACTCGCCGTTTTTGCATTTTTTGCCTAATATTACCTATAATCGGAGACCTTAATTTGATTAGTTTGAAGATATTTGCATTATCCAAAAAACTCCCGTTTTTCAATCTTTTTAAGGAAATGGATCTAACCTTAAAAACAGCCGATTTTCAAGGTTTTGGTTAATATTACTCAGATTCGAGAGCAATAACTGCCTTAGTTTGAAAAACGGTTTATTTTCCAAAACTGACGTTTTTGAAGCTTTTTTTAGGAAATCGATCGAATCTCAAAACTCGCCGTTTTACCAGGTTTTGGTTAATATTATTTAAATTCGAGAGCAATAACTAGCTAAGTTTGAAAAACGGTTTATTTTCCCCAAACTGACGATTTTCAAGCTTTTCTTAAGAAATCGATCGAATCTCAAAACTCGCCGTTTTTGCATGTTTTCACCTAATATTACCTATAATCGGAGACCTTAATTTGATTAGTTTGAAGATATTTGCATTATCCAAAAAACTCCCGTTTTTCAATCTTTTTAAGGAAATGGATCTAACCTTAAAAACAGCCGTTTTTCAAGGTTTTGGTTAATATTACTCAGATTCGAGAGTAATAACTGCCTTAGTTTGAAAAACGGTTAATTTTCCAAAACTGACGTTTTTGAAGCTTTTTTTAAGGAAATGGATCAAAACTTGAAAACGGCCGTTTTACCAGGTTTTGGTTGATATTATTTAAATTCGAGAGCAATAACTAGCTAAGTTTGAAAAAAGGTTTATTTTCCCAAAACTGACCGTTTTCAAGCTTTTCTTAAGAAATCGATCGAATCTCAAAACTCGCCGTTTTTGCATTTTTTGCCTAATATTACCTATAATCGGAGACCTTAATTTGATTAGTTTGAAGATATTTGCATTATCCAAAAAACTCCCGTTTTTCAATCTTTTTAAGGAAATGGATCTAACCTTAAAAACAGCCGTTTTTCAAGGTTTTGGTTAATATTACTCAGATTCGAGAGTAATAACTGCCTTAGTTTAAAAAACGGTTTATTTTCTTCAAAACCGACGTTTTTCAAGCTTTTTTGATGAAATCGATTAAATCTGAAAACTTGCCGTTTTTGGATGTTTTTGCTTAATATTACTTATAATCGTAGACCTTTATTTAATAAGTTTGAAGATATTTGTATTATCTTAAAAACTCCCGCTTTTCAAACTTTTTTAGAAAATGGATCAAAACTCAAAAACGGCCATTTTTCCGGGTTTTCGGTTAATATTACTCAGATTCGAGAGCAATAACTGCCTAAGTTTGGAAAACGGTTTATTTTCCCAAAATTGACGTTTTTGAAGCTTTTTTTAAGAAATCGATCGAATCTCAAAACTCGCGGTTTTTGCATGTTTTTGCCTAATATTACTTATAATCGGAGACCTTAATTTGATAAGTTTGAAGATATTTGCATTATCAAAAAAACTCCCGTTTTTCAATCTTTTTAAGGAAATGGATCAAAACTTAAAAAAAGGCCGTTTTACCAGGTTTTGGTTAATATTATTTAAATTCGAGAGCAATAACTAGCTAAGTTTGAAAAACGGTTTATTTTCCCCAAACTGACGTTTTTCAAGCTTTTCTTAAGAAATCGATCGAATCTCAAAACTCGCCGTTTTTGCATGTTTTCACCTAATATTACTTATAATCGGAGACATTAATTTGATAAGTTTGAAGATATTTGCATTATCCAAAAAACACCCGTTTTTCAATCTTTTTGATGAAATGGATCTAACCCTAAAAACAGCCGTTTTTTTAGGTTTTGGATAATATTACTTCTATTCGAGAGCAATAACTTCCTAAGTTTGAAAAACGGTTTATTTTCTTCAAAACTGACGTTTTGCAAGCTTTTTTTATGAAATCGATTGAATCTGAAAACTTGCCGTTTTTGCATGTTTTTGCTTAATATTACTTATAATCGTAGACCTTCATTTGATAAGTTTGAAGATATTTGCATTATCTCAAAAACTCCCGCTTTTCAATCTTTTTTAGAAAATGGATCAAAACTTAAAAACGGCCGTTTTTCCGGGTTTTTGGTTAATATTACTCAGATTCGAGAGCAATAACTGCCTAAGTTTGAAAAACGGTTTATTTTCCCAAAACTAACGGTTTTCAAGCTTTTCTTAAGAAATCGATCGAATCTCAAAACTCGCCGTTTTTGGAATTTTTGCCTAATATTACTTATAATCGGAGACCTTAATTTGATTAGTTTGAAGATATTTGCATTATCCAAAAAACTCCCGTTTTTCAATCTTTTTAAGGAAATGGATCTAACCTTAAAAACAGCCGATTTTCAAGGTTTTGGTTAATATTACTCAGATTCGAGAGCAATAACTGCCTTAGTTTGAAAAACGGTTTATTTTCCAAAACTGACGTTTTTCAAGCTTTTTTTAGGAAATCGATCGAATCTCAAAACTCGCCGTTTTTGCATGTTTTCACCTAATATTACTTATAATCGGAGACATTAATTTGATAAGTTTGAGTATATTTGCATTATCCAAAAAACACCCGTTTTTCAATCTTTTTGACGAAATGGATCTAACCCTAAAAAAGCCGTTTTTTTACGTTTTGGATAATATTACTTTTATTCGAGAGCAATAACTTCCTAAGTTTGAAAAACGGTTTATTTTCTTCCAAACTGACGTTTTGCAAGCTTTTTATAAGAAATCGATTGAATCTGAAAACTTGCCGTTTTTGCTTAATATTACTTATAATCGTAGACCTTTATTTAATAAGTTTTAAGATATTTGTATTATCTTAAAAACTCCCGCTTTTCAATCTTTTTTAGAAAATGGATCAAAACTTAAAAACGGCCATTTTTCCGGGTTTTTGGTTAATATTACTCAGATTCGAGAGCAATAACTGCCTAAGTTTGGAAAACGGTTTATTTTCCCAAAACTGACGTTTTTGAAGCTTTTTTTAAGAAATCGATCGAATCTCAAAACTCGCGGTTTTTGCATGTTTTTGCCTAATATTACTTATAATCGGAGACCTTAATTTGATAAGTTTGAAGATATTTGCATTACAAAAAACTCCCGTTTTTCAATCTTTTTAAGGCAATGGATCAAAACTTTAAAAAAGGCCGTTTTACCAGGTGTTGGTTAATATTATTTAAATTCGAGAGCAATAACTAGCTAAGTTTGAAAAACGGGTAATTTTCCCCAAACTGACGTTTTTCAAGCTTTTCTTAAGAAATCGATCGAATCTCAAAACTCGCCGTTTTTGCATGTTTTCACCTAATATTACTTATAATCGGAGAAAAAATTTGATAAGTTTGAAGATATTTGCATTATCCAAAAAACACTCGTTTTTCAATCTTTTTGACGAAATGGATCTAACCCTAAAAACAGCCGTTTTTTTAGGTTTTGGATAATATTACTTCTATTCGAGAGCAATAACTTCCTCAGTTTAAAAAACGGTTTATTTTCTTCAAAACTGACGTTTTGCAAGCTTTTTTTATGAAATCGATTGAATCTGAAAACTTGCCGTTTTTGCATGTTTTTGCTTAATATTACTTATAATCGTAGACCTTCATTTGATAAGTTTGAAGATATTTGCATTATCTTAAAAACTCCCGCTTTTCAATCTTTTTTAGAAAATGGATCAAAACGTAAAAACAGCCGATTTTCAAGGTTTTGGTTAATATTACTCAGATTCGAGAGCAATAACTGCCTTAGTTTGAAAAACGGTTTATTTTCTAAAACTGACGTTTTTGAAGCTTTTTTTAAGAAATCGATCGAATCTCAAAACTCGCCGTTTTTGGAATTTTTGCCTAATATTACTTATAATCGGAGACCTTAATTTGATTAGTTTGAAGATATTTGCATTATCCAAAAAACTCCCGTTTTTCAATCTTTTTAAGGAAATGGATCTAACCTTAAAAACAGCCGTTTTTCAAGGTTTTAGTTAATATTACTCAGATTCGAGAGTAATAACTGCCTTAGTTTGAAAAACGGTTTATTTTCCAAAACTGACGTTTTTGAAGCTTTTTTTAAGGAAATGGATCAAAACTTGAAAACGGCCGTTTTACCAGGTTTTGGTTGATATTATTTAAATTGGAGAGCAATAACTAGCTAAGTTTGAAAAACGGTTTATTTTCCCAAAACTGACCGTTTTCAAGCTTTTCTTAAGAAATCGATCGAATCTCAAAACTCGCCGTTTTTGCATTTTTTGCCTAATATTACCTATAATCGGAGACCTTAATTTGATTAGTTTGAAGATATTTGCATTATCCAAAAAACTCCCGTTTTTCAATCTTTTTAAGGAAATGGATCTAACCTTAAAAACAGCCGTTTTTCAAGGTTTTGGTTAATATTACTCAGATTCGAGAGTAATAACTGCCTTAGTTTAAAAAACGGTTTATTTTCTTCAAAACCGACGTTTTTCAAGCTTTTTTGATGAAATCGATTAAATCTGAAAACTTGCCGTTTTTGGATGTTTTTGCTTAATATTACTTATAATCGTAGACCTTTATTTAATAAGTTTGAAGATATTTGTATTATCTTAAAAACTCCCGCTTTTCAAACTTTTTTAGAAAATGGATCAAAACTCAAAAACGGCCATTTTTCCGGGTTTTCGGTTAATATTACTCAGATTCGAGAGCAATAACTGCCTAAGTTTGGAAAACGGTTTATTTTCCCAAAATTGACGTTTTTGAAGCTTTTTTTAAGAAATCGATCGAATCTCAAAACTCGCGGTTTTTGCATGTTTTTGCCTAATATTACTTATAATCGGAGACCTTAATTTGATAAGTTTGAAGATATTTGCATTATCAAAAAAACTCCCGTTTTTCAATCTTTTTAAGGAAATGGATCAAAACTTAAAAAAAGGCCGTTTTACCAGGTTTTGGTTAATATTATTTAAATTCGAGAGCAATAACTAGCTAAGTTTGAAAAACGGTTTATTTTCCCCAAACTGACGTTTTTCAAGCTTTTCTTAAGAAATCGATCGAATCTCAAAACTCGCCGTTTTTGCATGTTTTCACCTAATATTACTTATAATCGGAGACATTAATTTGATAAGTTTGAAGATATTTGCATTATCCAAAAAACACCCGTTTTTCAATCTTTTTGATGAAATGGATCTAACCCTAAAAACAGCCGTTTTTTTAGGTTTTGGATAATATTACTTCTATTCGAGAGCAATAACTTCCTAAGTTTGAAAAACGGTTTATTTTCTTCAAAACTGACGTTTTGCAAGCTTTTTTTATGAAATCGATTGAATCTGAAAACTTGCCGTTTTTGCATGTTTTTGCTTAATATTACTTATAATCGTAGACCTTCATTTGATAAGTTTGAAGATATTTGCATTATCTCAAAAACTCCCGCTTTTCAATCTTTTTTAGAAAATGGATCAAAACTTAAAAACGGCCGTTTTTCCGGGTTTTTGGTTAATATTACTCAGATTCGAGAGCAATAACTGCCTAAGTTTGAAAAACGGTTTATTTTCCCAAAACTAACGGTTTTCAAGCTTTTCTTAAGAAATCGATCGAATCTCAAAACTCGCCGTTTTTGGAATTTTTGCCTAATATTACTTATAATCGGAGACCTTAATTTGATTAGTTTGAAGATATTTGCATTATCCAAAAAACTCCCGTTTTTCAATCTTTTTAAGGAAATGGATCTAACCTTAAAAACAGCCGATTTTCAAGGTTTTGGTTAATATTACTCAGATTCGAGAGCAATAACTGCCTTAGTTTGAAAAACGGTTTATTTTCCAAAACTGACGTTTTTCAAGCTTTTTTTAGGAAATCGATCGAATCTCAAAACTCGCCGTTTTTGCATGTTTTCACCTAATATTACTTATAATCGGAGACATTAATTTGATAAGTTTGAGTATATTTGCATTATCCAAAAAACACCCGTTTTTCAATCTTTTTGACGAAATGGATCTAACCCTAAAAAAGCCGTTTTTTTACGTTTTGGATAATATTACTTTTATTCGAGAGCAATAACTTCCTAAGTTTGAAAAACGGTTTATTTTCTTCAAAACTGACGTTTTGCAAGCTTTTTATAAGAAATCGATTGAATCTGAAAACTTGCCGTTTTTGCTTAATATTACTTATAATCGTAGACCTTTATTTAATAAGTTTTAAGATATTTGTATTATCTTAAAAACTCCCGCTTTTCAATCTTTTTTAGAAAATGGATCAAAACTTAAAAACGGCCATTTTTCCGGGTTTTTGGTTAATATTACTCAGATTCGAGAGCAATAACTGCCTAAGTTTGGAAAACGGTTTATTTTCCCAAAACTGACGTTTTTGAAGCTTTTTTTAAGAAATCGATCGAATCTCAAAACTCGCGGTTTTTGCATGTTTTTGCCTAATATTACTTATAATCGGAGACCTTAATTTGATAAGTTTGAAGATATTTGCATTACAAAAAACTCCCGTTTTTCAATCTTTTTAAGGCAATGGATCAAAACTTTAAAAAAGGCCGTTTTACCAGGTGTTGGTTAATATTATTTAAATTCGAGAGCAATAACTAGCTAAGTTTGAAAAACGGGTAATTTTCCCCAAACTGACGTTTTTCAAGCTTTTCTTAAGAAATCGATCGAATCTCAAAACTCGCCGTTTTTGCATGTTTTCACCTAATATTACTTATAATCGGAGAAAAAATTTGATAAGTTTGAAGATATTTGCATTATCCAAAAAACACTCGTTTTTCAATCTTTTTGACGAAATGGATCTAACCCTAAAAACAGCCGTTTTTTTAGGTTTTGGATAATATTACTTCTATTCGAGAGCAATAACTTCCTAAGTTTAAAAAACGGTTTATTTTCTTCAAAACTGACGTTTTGCAAGCTTTTTTTATGAAATCGATTGAATCTGAAAACTTGCCGTTTTTGCATGTTTTTGCTTAATATTACTTATAATCGTAGACCTTCATTTGATAAGTTTGAAGATATTTGCATTATCTTAAAAACTCCCGCTTTTCAATCTTTTTTAGAAAATGGATCAAAACGTAAAAACAGCCGATTTTCAAGGTTTTGGTTAATATTACTCAGATTCGAGAGCAATAACTGCCTTAGTTTGAAAAACGGTTTATTTTCTAAAACTGACGTTTTTGAAGCTTTTTTTAAGAAATCGATCGAATCTCAAAACTCGCCGTTTTTGGAATTTTTGCCTAATATTACTTATAATCGGAGACCTTAATTTGATTAGTTTGAAGATATTTGCATTATCCAAAAAACTCCCGTTTTTCAATCTTTTTAAGGAAATGGATCTAACCTTAAAAACAGCCGTTTTTCAAGGTTTTAGTTAATATTACTCAGATTCGAGAGTAATAACTGCCTTAGTTTGAAAAACGGTTTATTTTCCAAAACTGACGTTTTTGAAGCTTTTTTTAAGGAAATGGATCAAAACTTGAAAACGGCCGTTTTACCAGGTTTTGGTTGATATTATTTAAATTGGAGAGCAATAACTAGCTAAGTTTGAAAAACGGTTTATTTTCCCAAAACTGACCGTTTTCAAGCTTTTCTTAAGAAATCGATCGAATCTCAAAACTCGCCGTTTTTGCATTTTTTGCCTAATATTACCTATAATCGGAGACCTTAATTTGATTAGTTTGAAGATATTTGCATTATCCAAAAAACTCCCGTTTTTCAATCTTTTTAAGGAAATGGATCTAACCTTAAAAACAGCCGTTTTTCAAGGTTTTGGTTAATATTACTCAGATTCGAGAGTAATAACTGCCTTAGTTTAAAAAACGGTTTATTTTCTTCAAAACCGACGTTTTTCAAGCTTTTTTGATGAAATCGATTAAATCTGAAAACTTGCCGTTTTTGGATGTTTTTGCTTAATATTACTTATAATCGTAGACCTTTATTTAATAAGTTTGAAGATATTTGTATTATCTTAAAAACTCCCGCTTTTCAAACTTTTTTAGAAAATGGATCAAAACTCAAAAACGGCCATTTTTCCGGGTTTTCGGTTAATATTACTCAGATTCGAGAGCAATAACTGCCTAAGTTTGGAAAACGGTTTATTTTCCCAAAATTGACGTTTTTGAAGCTTTTTTTAAGAAATCGATCGAATCTCAAAACTCGCGGTTTTTGCATGTTTTTGCCTAATATTACTTATAATCGGAGACCTTAATTTGATAAGTTTGAAGATATTTGCATTATCAAAAAAACTCCCGTTTTTCAATCTTTTTAAGGAAATGGATCAAAACTTAAAAAAAGGCCGTTTTACCAGGTTTTGGTTAATATTATTTAAATTCGAGAGCAATAACTAGCTAAGTTTGAAAAACGGTTTATTTTCCCCAAACTGACGTTTTTCAAGCTTTTCTTAAGAAATCGATCGAATCTCAAAACTCGCCGTTTTTGCATGTTTTCACCTAATATTACTTATAATCGGAGACATTAATTTGATAAGTTTGAAGATATTTGCATTATCCAAAAAACACCCGTTTTTCAATCTTTTTGATGAAATGGATCTAACCCTAAAAACAGCCGTTTTTTTAGGTTTTGGATAATATTACTTCTATTCGAGAGCAATAACTTCCTAAGTTTGAAAAACGGTTTATTTTCTTCAAAACTGACGTTTTGCAAGCTTTTTTTATGAAATCGATTGAATCTGAAAACTTGCCGTTTTTGCATGTTTTTGCTTAATATTACTTATAATCGTAGACCTTCATTTGATAAGTTTGAAGATATTTGCATTATCTCAAAAACTCCCGCTTTTCAATCTTTTTTAGAAAATGGATCAAAACTTAAAAACGGCCGTTTTTCCGGGTTTTTGGTTAATATTACTCAGATTCGAGAGCAATAACTGCCTAAGTTTGAAAAACGGTTTATTTTCCCAAAACTAACGGTTTTCAAGCTTTTCTTAAGAAATCGATCGAATCTCAAAACTCGCCGTTTTTGGAATTTTTGCCTAATATTACTTATAATCGGAGACCTTAATTTGATTAGTTTGAAGATATTTGCATTATCCAAAAAACTCCCGTTTTTCAATCTTTTTAAGGAAATGGATCTAACCTTAAAAACAGCCGATTTTCAAGGTTTTGGTTAATATTACTCAGATTCGAGAGCAATAACTGCCTTAGTTTGAAAAACGGTTTATTTTCCAAAACTGACGTTTTTCAAGCTTTTTTTAGGAAATCGATCGAATCTCAAAACTCGCCGTTTTTGCATGTTTTCACCTAATATTACTTATAATCGGAGACATTAATTTGATAAGTTTGAGTATATTTGCATTATCCAAAAAACACCCGTTTTTCAATCTTTTTGACGAAATGGATCTAACCCTAAAAAAGCCGTTTTTTTACGTTTTGGATAATATTACTTCTATTCGAGAGCAATAACTTCCTAAGTTTGAAAAACGGTTTATTTTCTTCAAAACTGACGTTTTGCAAGCTTTTTATAAGAAATCGATTGAATCTGAAAACTTGCCGTTTTTGCTTAATATTACTTATAATCGTAGACCTTTATTTAATAAGTTTGAAGATATTTGTATTATCTTAAAAACTCCCGCTTTTCAATCTTTTTTAGAAAATGGATCAAAACTTAAAAACGGCCATTTTTCCGGGTTTTTGGTTAATATTACTCAGATTCGAGAGCAATAACTGCCTAAGTTTGGAAAACGGTTTATTTTCCCAAAACTGACGTTTTTGAAGCTTTTTTTAAGAAATCGATCGAATCTCAAAACTCGCGGTTTTTGCATGTTTTTGCCTAATATTACTTATAATCGGAGACCTTAATTTGATAAGTTTGAAGATATTTGCATTACAAAAAACTCCCGTTTTTCAATCTTTTTAAGGAAATGGATCAAAACTTTAAAAAAGGCCGTTTTACCAGGTTTTGGTTAATATTATTTAAATTCGAGAGCAATAACTAGCTAAGTTTGAAAAACGGTTTATTTTCCCCAAACTGACGTTTTTCAAGCTTTTCTTAAGAAATCGATCGAATCTCAAAACTCGCCGTTTTTGCATGTTTTCACCTAATATTACTTATAATCGGAGAAAAAATTTGATAAGTTTGAAGATATTTGCATTATCCAAAAAACACTCGTTTTTCAATCTTTTTGACGAAATGGATCTAACCCTAAAAACAGCCGTTTTTTTAGGTTTTGGATAATATTACTTCTATTCGAGAGCAATAACTTCCTAAGTTTAAAAAACGGTTTATTTTCTTCAAAACTGACGTTTTGCAAGCTTTTTTTATGAAATCGATTGAATCTGAAAACTTGCCGTTTTTGCATGTTTTTGCTTAATATTACTTATAATCGTAGACCTTCATTTGATAAGTTTGAAGATATTTGCATTATCTTAAAAACTCCCGCTTTTCAATCTTTTTTAGAAAATGGATCAAAACGTAAAAACAGCCGATTTTCAAGGTTTTGGTTAATATTACTCAGATTCGAGAGCAATAACTGCCTTAGTTTGAAAAACGGTTTATTTTCTAAAACTGACGTTTTTGAAGCTTTTTTTAAGAAATCGATCGAATCTCAAAACTCGCCGTTTTTGCATGTTTTCACCTAATATTACCTATAATCGGAGACCTTAATTTGATTAGTTTGAAGATATTTGCATTATCCAAAAAACTCCCGTTTTTCAATCTTTTTAAGGAAATGGATCTAACCTTAAAAACAGCCGTTTTTCAAGGTTTTAGTTAATATTACTCAGATTCGAGAGTAATAACTGCCTTAGTTTGAAAAACGGTTTATTTTCCAAAACTGACGTTTTTGAAGCTTTTTTTAAGGAAATGGATCAAAACTTGAAAACGGCCGTTTTACCAGGTTTTGGTTGATATTATTTAAATTGGAGAGCAATAACTAGCTAAGTTTGAAAAACGGTTTATTTTCCCAAAACTGACCGTTTTCAAGCTTTTCTTAAGAAATCGATCGAATCTCAAAACTCGCCGTTTTTGCATTTTTTGCCTAATATTACCTATAATCGGAGACCTTAATTTGATTAGTTTGAAGATATTTGCATTATCCAAAAAACTCCCGTTTTTCAATCTTTTTAAGGAAATGGATCTAACCTTAAAAACAGCCGTTTTTCAAGGTTTTGGTTAATATTACTCAGATTCGAGAGTAATAACTGCCTTAGTTTAAAAAACGGTTTATTTTCTTCAAAACCGACGTTTTTCAAGCTTTTTTGATGAAATCGATTAAATCTGAAAACTTGCCGTTTTTGGATGTTTTTGCTTAATATTACTTATAATCGTAGACCTTTATTTAATAAGTTTGAAGATATTTGTATTATCTTAAAAACTCCCGCTTTTCAAACTTTTTTAGAAAATGGATCAAAACTCAAAAACGGCCATTTTTCCGGGTTTTCGGTTAATATTACTCAGATTCGAGAGCAATAACTGCCTAAGTTTGGAAAACGGTTTATTTTCCCAAAATTGACGTTTTTGAAGCTTTTTTTAAGAAATCGATCGAATCTCAAAACTCGCGGTTTTTGCATGTTTTTGCCTAATATTACTTATAATCGGAGACCTTAATTTGATAAGTTTGAAGATATTTGCATTATCAAAAAAACTCCCGTTTTTCAATCTTTTTAAGGAAATGGATCAAAACTTAAAAAAAGGCCGTTTTACCAGGTTTTGGTTAATATTATTTAAATTCGAGAGCAATAACTAGCTAAGTTTGAAAAACGGTTTATTTTCCCCAAACTGACGTTTTTCAAGCTTTTCTTAAGAAATCGATCGAATCTCAAAACTCGCCGTTTTTGCATGTTTTCACCTAATATTACTTATAATCGGAGACATTAATTTGATAAGTTTGAAGATATTTGCATTATCCAAAAAACACCCGTTTTTCAATCTTTTTGATGAAATGGATCTAACCCTAAAAACAGCCGTTTTTTTAGGTTTTGGATAATATTACTTCTATTCGAGAGCAATAACTTCCTAAGTTTGAAAAACGGTTTATTTTCTTCAAAACTGACGTTTTGCAAGCTTTTTTTATGAAATCGATTGAATCTGAAAACTTGCCGTTTTTGCATGTTTTTGCTTAATATTACTTATAATCGTAGACCTTCATTTGATAAGTTTGAAGATATTTGCATTATCTCAAAAACTCCCGCTTTTCAATCTTTTTTAGAAAATGGATCAAAACTTAAAAACGGCCGTTTTTCCGGGTTTTTGGTTAATATTACTCAGATTCGAGAGCAATAACTGCCTAAGTTTGAAAAACGGTTTATTTTCCCAAAACTAACGGTTTTCAAGCTTTTCTTAAGAAATCGATCGAATCTCAAAACTCGCCGTTTTTGGAATTTTTGCCTAATATTACTTATAATCGGAGACCTTAATTTGATTAGTTTGAAGATATTTGCATTATCCAAAAAACTCCCGTTTTTCAATCTTTTTAAGGAAATGGATCTAACCTTAAAAACAGCCGATTTTCAAGGTTTTGGTTGATATTATTTAAATTCGAGAGCAATAACTAGCTAAGTTTGAAAAACGGTTTATTTTCCCCAAACTGACGTTTTTCAATCTTTTTGAGGAAATGGATCTAACCTTAAAAACAGCCGCTTTTCAAGGTTTTGACTAATATTACTTCTATTCGAGAGCAATAACTTCCTAAGTTTGAAAAACGGTTTATTTTCTTCAAAACTGACGTTTTGCAAGCTTTTTTTAAGAAATCGATTGAATCTGAAAACTTGCCGTTTTTGCATGTTTTTGCTTAATATTATTTATAATCGTAGACCTTAATTTGATAAGTTTGAAGATATTTGCATTATCTTAAAAACTCCCGTTTTTCAATCTTTTTAAGGAAATGGATCAAAACTTGAAAACGGCCGTTTTACCAGGTTTTGGTTGATATTATTTAAATTCGAGAGCAATAACTAGCTAAGTTTGAAAAACGGTTTATTTTCCCAAAACTGACCGTTTTCAAGCTTTTCTTAAGAAACCGATCGAATCTCAAAACTCGCCGTTTTTGCATTTTTTGCCTAATATTACCTATAATCGGAGACCTTAATTTGATTAGTTTGAAGATATTTGCATTATCCAAAAAACTCCCGTTTTTCAATCTTTTTAAGGAAATCGATCTAACCTTAAAAACAGCCGTTTTTCAAGGTTTTGGTTAATATTACTCAGATTCGAGAGTAATAACTGCCTTAGTTTGAAAAACGGTTTATTTTCTTCAAAACCGACGTTTTTCAAGCTTTTTTTATGAAATCGATTGAATCTGAAAACTTGCCGTTTTTGCATGTTTTTGCTTAATATTACTTATAATCGTAGACCTTTATTTAATAAGTTTGAAGATATTTGTATTATCTTAAAAACTCCCGCTTTTCAAACTTTTTTAGAAAATGGATCAAAACTCAAAAACGGCCATTTTTCCGGGTTTTCGGTTAATATTACTCAGATTCGAGAGCAATAACTGACTAAGTTTGGAAAACGGTTTATTTTCCCAAAATTGACGTTTTTGAAGCTTTTAAAAAGAAATCGATCGAATCTCAAAACTCGCGGTTTTTGCATGTTTTTGCCTAATATTACTTATAATCGGAGACCTTAATTTGATAAGTTTGAAGATATTTGCATTATCAAAAAAACTCCCGTTTTTCAATCTTTTTAAGGAAATGGATCAAAACTTTAAAAAAGGCCGTTTTACCAGGTTTTGGTTAATATTATTTAAATTCGAGAGCAATAACTAGCTAAGTTTGAAAAACGGTTTATTTTCCCCAAACTGACGTTTTTCAAGCTTTTCTTAAGAAATCGATCGAATCTCAAAACTCGCCGTTTTTGCATGTTTTCACCTAATATTATTTATAATCGGAGACCTTAATTTGATTAGTTTGAAGATATTTGCATTATCCAAAAAACTCCCGTTTTTCAATCTTTTTAAGGAAATCGATCTAACCTTAAAAACAGCCGTTTTTCAAGGTTTTGGTTAATATTACTCAGATTCGAGAGTAATAACTGCCTTAGTTTGAAAAACGGTTTATTTTCTTCAAAACCGACGTTTTTCAAGCTTTTTTTATGAAATCGATTGAATCTGAAAACTTGCCGTTTTTGCATGTTTTTGCTTAATATTACTTATAATCGTAGACCTTCATTTGATAAGTTTGAAGATATTTGCATTATCTTAAAAACTCCCGCTTTTCAATCTTTTTTAGAAAATGGATCAAAACGTAAAAACGGCCGTTTTTCCGGGTTTTTGGTTAATATTATTCAGATTCGAGAGTAATAACTGCCTAAGTTTGAAAAACGGTTTATTTTCCCAAAACTAACGGTTTTCAAGCTTTTCTTAAGAAATCGATCGAATCTCAAAACTCGCCGTTTTTGCATTTTTTGCCTAATATTACTTAAAATCGGTGACCTTAATTTGATTAGTTTGAAGATATTTGCATTATCCAAAAAACTCCCGTTTTTCAATCTTTTTAAGGAAATGGATCTAACCTTAAAAACAGCCGATTTTCAAGGTTTTGGTTAATATTACTCAGATTCGAGAGCAATAACTGCCTTAGTTTGAAAAACGGTTTATTTTCTAAAACTGACGTTTTTGAAGCTTTTTTTAAGAAATCGATCGAATCTCAAAACTCGCCGTTTTTGCATGTTTTTGCCTAATATTACTTATAATCGTAGACCTTAATTTGATAAGTTTGAAGATATTTGCATTATCTTAAAAACTCCCGTTTTTCAATCTTTTTAAGGAAATGGATCAAAACTCTAAAACGGCCGTTTTACCAGGTTTTGGTTGATATTATTTAAATTCGAGAGCAATAACTAGCTAAGTTTGAAAAACGGTTTATTTTCCCCAAACTGACGTTTTTCAATCTTTTTGAGGAAATGGATCTAACCTTAAAAACAGCCGTTTTTCAAGGTTTTGACTAATATTACTTCTATTCGAGAGCAATAACTTCCTAAGTTTGAAAAACGGTTTATTTTCTTCAAAACTGACGTTTTGCAAGCTTTTTTTAAGAAATCGATTGAATCTGAAAACTTGCCGTTTTTGCATGTTTTTGCTTAATATTATTTATAATCGTAGACCTTAATTTGATAAGTTTGAAGATATTTGCATTATCTTAAAAACTCCCGTTTTTCAATCTTTTTAAGGAAATGGATCAAAACTTGAAAACGGCCGTTTTACCAGGTTTTGGTTGATATTATTTAAATTCGAGAGCAATAACTAGCTAAGTTTGAAAAACGGTTTATTTTCCCGAAACTGACCGTTTTCAAGCTTTTCTTAAGAAACCGATCGAATCTCAAAACTCGCCGTTTTTGCATTTTTTGCCTAATATTACCTATAATCGGAGACCTTAATTTGATTAGTTTGAAGATATTTGCATTATCCAAAAAACTCCCGTTTTTCAATCTTTTTAAGGAAATCGATCTAACCTTAAAAACAGCCGTTTTTCAAGGTTTTGGTTAATATTACTCAGATTCGAGAGTAATAACTGCCTTAGTTTGAAAAACATTTTATTTTCTTCAAAACCGACGTTTTTCAAGCTTTTTTTATGAAATCGATTGAATCTGAAAACTTGCCGTTTTTGCATGTTTTTGCTTAATATTACTTATAATCGTAGACCTTTATTTAATAAGTTTGAAGATATTTGTATTATCTTAAAAACTCCCGCTTTTCAAACTTTTTTAGAAAATGGATCAAAACTCAAAAACGGCCATTTTTCCGGGTTTTCGGTTAATATTACTCAGATTCGAGAGCAATAACTGACTAAGTTTGGAAAACGGTTTATTTTCCCAAAATTGACGTTTTTGAAGCTTTTAAAAAGAAATCGATCGAATCTCAAAACTCGCGGTTTTTGCATGTTTTTGCCTAATATTACTTATAATCGGAGACCTTAATTTGATAAGTTTGAAGATATTTGCATTATCAAAAAAACTCCCGTTTTTCAATCTTTTTAAGGAAATGGATCAAAACTTTAAAAAAGGCCGTTTTACCAGGTTTTGGTTAATATTATTTAAATTCGAGAGCAATAACTAGCTAAGTTTGAAAAACGGTTTATTTTCCCCAAACTGACGTTTTTCAAGCTTTTCTTAAGAAATCGATCGAATCTCAAAACTCGCCGTTTTTGCATGTTTTCACCTAATATTACTTATAATCGGAGACATTAATTTGATAAGTTTGAAGATATTTGCATTATCCTAAAAACACCCGTTTTTCAATCTTTTTGACGAAATGGATCTAACCCTAAAAACAGCCGTTTTTTTAGGTTTTGGATAATATTACTTCTATTCGAGAGCAATAACTTCCTAAGTTTGAAAAACGGTTTATTTTCTTCAAAACTGACGTTTTGCAAGCTTTTTTTATGAAATCGATTGAATCTGAAAACTTGCCGTTTTTGCATGTTTTTGCTTAATATTACTTATAATCGTAGACCTTAATTTGATAAGTTTGAAGATATTTGCATTATCAAAAAAACTCCCGTTTTTCAATCTTTTAAAGGAAATGGATCAAAACTTAAAAAAGGCCGTTTTACCAAATTTTGGTTAATATTATTTAAATTCGAGAGCAATAACTAGCTAAGTTTGAAAAACGGTTTATTTTCCCCAAACTGACGTTTTTCAATCTTTTTGAGGAAATGGATCTAACCTTAAAAACAGCCGTTTTTCAAGGTTTTGAATAATATTACTTCTATTCGAGAGCAATAACTTCCTAAGTTTGAAAAACGGTTTATTTTCTTCAAAACTGACGTTTTGCAAGCTTTTTTAAGAAATCGATTGAATCTGAAAACTTGCCGTTTTTGCTTAATATTACTTATAATCGTAGACCTTTATTTAATAAGTTTGAAGATATTTGCATTATCTTAAAAACTCCCGCTTTTCAATCTTTTTTAGAAAATGGATCAAAACTTAAAAACGGCCGTTTTTCCGGGTTTTTGGTTAATATTACTCAGATTCGAGAGCAATAACTGCCTAAGTTTGAAAAACGGTTTATTTTCCCAAAACTAACGGTTTTCAAGCTTTTCTTAAGAAATCGATCGAATCTCAAAACTCGCCGTTTTTGGAATTTTTGCCTAATATTACTTATAATCGGAGACCTTAATTTGATTAGTTTGAAGATATTTGCATTATCCAAAAAACTCCCGTTTTTCAATCTTTTTAAGGAAATGGATCTAACCTTAAAAACAGCCGATTTTCAAGGTTTTGGTTAATATTACTCAGATTCGAGAGCAATAACTGCCTTAGTTTGAAAAACGGTTTATTTTCCAAAACTGACGTTTTTGAAGCTTTTTTTAGGAAATCGATCGAATCTCAAAACTCGCCCTTTTTGCATGTTTTTGCCTAATATTACTTATAATCGGTGACCTTAATTTGATAAGTTTGAAGATATTTGCATTATCAAAAAAACTCCAGTTTTTCAATCTTTTAAAGGAAATGGATCAAAACTTAAAAAAAGGCCGTTTTACCAAATTTTCGTTAATATTATTTAAATTCGAGAGCAATAACTAGCTAAGTTTGAAAAACGGTTTATTTTCCCCAAACTGACGTTTTTCAATCTTTTTGAGGAAATGGATCTAACCTTAAAAACAGCCGTTTTTCAAGGTTTTGAATAATATTACTTCTATTCGAGAGCAATAACTCCCTAAGTTTGAAAAACGGTTTATTTTCTTCAAAACTGACGTTTTGCAAGCTTTTTCAAGAAATCTATTTAATCTGAAAACTTGCCGTTTTTGCATGTTTTTGCTTAATATTACTTATAATCGTAGACCTTAATTTGATAAGTTTGAAGATATTTGCATTATCCAAAAAACACCCGTTTTTCAATCTTTTTAAGGAAATGGATCAAAACTTAAAAAAAGGCCGTTTTACCAGGTTTTGGTTAATATTATTAAAATTCGAGAGCAATAACTAGCTAAGTTTGAAAAACGGTTTATTTTCCCCAAACTGACGATTTTCAAGCTTTTCTTAAGAAATCGATCGAATCTCAAAACTCGCCGTTTTTGCATGTTTTCACCTAATATTACTTATAATCGGAGACATTAATTTGATAAGTTTGAAGATATTTGCATTATCCAAAAAACACCCGTTTTTCAATCTTTTTGACGAAATGGATCTAACCCTAAAAACAGCCGTTTTTTTAGGTTTTGGATAATATTACTTCTATTCGAGAGCAATAACTTCCTAAGTTTGAAAAACGGTTTATTTTCTTCAAAACTGACGTTTTGCAAGCTTTTTTGATGAAATCGATTGAATCTGAAAACTTGCCGTTTTTGCATGTTTTTGCTTAATATTACTTATAATCGTAGACCTTCATTTGATAAGTTTGAAGATATTTGCATTATCTTAAAAACTCCCGCTTTTCAATCTTTTTTAGAAAATGGATCAAAACTTAAAAACGGTTGTTTTTCCTGGTTTTTGGTTAATATTACTCAGATTCGAGAGCAATAACTGCCTAAGTTTGAAAAACGGTTTATTTTCCCAAAACTAACGGTTTTCAAGCTTTTCTTAAGAAATCGATCGAATCTCAAAACTCGCCGTTTTTGGAATTTTTGCCTAATATTACTTATAATCGGAGACCTTAATTTGATTAGTTTGAAGATATTTGCATTATCCAAAAAACTCCCGTTTTTCAATCTTTTTAAGGAAATGGATCTAACCTTAAAAACAGCCGATTTTCAAGGTTTTGGTTAATATTACTCAGATTCGAGAGCAATAACTGCCTTAGTTTGAAAAACGGTTAATTTTCCAAAACTGACGTTTTTGAAGCTTTTTTGAGGAAATTGATTGAATCTGAAAACTTGCCGTTTTTGCATGTTTTTGCCTAATATTACTTATAATCGGTGACCTTAATTTGATAAGTTTGAAGATATTTGCATTATCAAAAAAACTCCCGTTTTTCAATCTTTTTAAGGAAATGGATCAAAACTTAAAAAAAGGCCGTTTTACCAGGTTTTGGTTAATATTATTTAAATTCGAGATCAATAACTAGCTAAGTTTTAAAAACGGTTTATTTTCCCCAAACTGACGTTTTTCAAGATTTTCTTAAGAAATCGATCGAATCTCAAAACTCGCCGTTTTTGCATGTTTTCACCTAATATTACTTATAATCGGAGACATTAATTTGATAAGTTTGAAGATATTTGCATTATCCAAAAAACACCCGTTTTTCAATCTTTTTGACGAAATGGATCTAACCCTAAAAACAGCCGTTTTTTTAGGTTTTGGATAATATTACTTCTATTCGAGAGCAATAACTTCCTAAGTTTGAAAAACGGTTTAATTTCTTCAAAACTGACGTTTTGCAAGCTTTTTTTAAGAAATCGATTGAATCTGAAAACTTGCCATTTTTGCTTAATATTACTTATAATCGTAGACCTTTATTTAATAAGTTGGAAGATATTTGTATTATCTTAAAAACTCCCGCTTTTTAATCTTTTTTAGAAAATGGATCAAAACTTAAAAACGGCCATTTTTCCGGGTTTTTGGTTAATATTACTTAGATTCGAGAGCAATAACTGCCTAAGTTTGGAAAACGGTTTATTTTCCCAAAACTGACGTTTTTGAAGCTTTTTTTAAGAAATCGATCGAATCTCAAAACTCGCGGTTTTTGCATGTTTTTGCCTAATATTACTTATAATCGGAGACCTTAATTTGATAAGTTTGAAGATATTTGCATTATCAAAAAAAACTGCCGTTTTTCAATCTTTTTAAGGAAATGGATCAAAACTTAAAAAAAGGCCGTTTTACCAGGTTTTGGTTAATATTATTTAAATTCGAGAGCAATAACTAGCTAAGTTTGAAAAACGGTTTATTTTCCCCAAACTGACGTTTTTCAAGCTTTTTTTAAGAAATCGATCGAATCTCAAAACTCGCCGTTTTTGCATGTTTTCACCTAATATTACTTATAATCGGAGAAAAAATTTGATAAGTTTGAAGATATTTGCATTATCCAAAAAACACTCGTTTTTCCCTCTTTTTGACGAAATGGATCTAACCCTAAAAACAGCCGTTTTTTAGGTTTTGGATAATATTACTTCTATTCGAGAGCAATAACTTCCTAAGTTTGAAAAACGGTTTATTTTCTTCAAAACTGACGTTTTGCAAGCTTTTTTTATGAAATCGATTGAATCTGAAAACTTGCCGTTTTTGCATGTTTTTGCTTAATATTATTTATAATCGTAGACCTTAATTTGATAAGTTTGAAGATATTTGCATTATCTTAAAAACTCCCGTTTTTCAATCTTTTTAAGGAAATGGATCAAAACTTGAAAACGGCCGTTTTACCAGGTTTTGGTTGATATTATTTAAATTCGAGAGCAATAACTAGCTAAGTTTGAAAAACGGTTTATTTTCCCAAAACTGACCGTTTTCAAGCTTTTCTTAAGAAACCGATCGAATCTCAAAACTCGCCGTTTTTGCATTTTTTGCCTAATATTACCTATAATCGGAGACCTTAATTTGATTAGTTTGAAGATATTTGCATTATCCAAAAAACTCCCGTTTTTCAATCTTTTTAAGGAAATCGATCTAACCTTAAAAACAGCCGTTTTTCAAGGTTTTGGTTAATATTACTCAGATTCGAGAGTAATAACTGCCTTAGTTTGAAAAACGGTTTATTTTCTTCAAAACCGACGTTTTTCAAGCTTTTTTTATGAAATCGATTGAATCTGAAAACTTGCCGTTTTTGCATGTTTTTGCTTAATATTACTTATAATCGTAGACCTTTATTTAATAAGTTTGAAGATATTTGTATTATCTTAAAAACTCCCGCTTTTCAAACTTTTTTAGAAAATGGATCAAAACTCAAAAACGGCCATTTTTCCGGGTTTTCGGTTAATATTACTCAGATTCGAGAGCAATAACTGACTAAGTTTGGAAAACGGTTTATTTTCCCAAAATTGACGTTTTTGAAGCTTTTAAAAAGAAATCGATCGAATCTCAAAACTCGCGGTTTTTGCATGTTTTTGCCTAATATTACTTATAATCGGAGACCTTAATTTGATAAGTTTGAAGATATTTGCATTATCAAAAAAACTCCCGTTTTTCAATCTTTTTAAGGAAATGGATCAAAACTTTAAAAAAGGCCGTTTTACCAGGTTTTGGTTAATATTATTTAAATTCGAGAGCAATAACTAGCTAAGTTTGAAAAACGGTTTATTTTCCCCAAACTGACGTTTTTCAAGCTTTTCTTAAGAAATCGATCGAATCTCAAAACTCGCCGTTTTTGCATGTTTTCACCTAATATTACTTATAATCGGAGACATTAATTTGATAAGTTTGAAGATATTTGCATTATCCTAAAAACACCCGTTTTTCAATCTTTTTGACGAAATGGATCTAACCCTAAAAACAGCCGTTTTTTTAGGTTTTGGATAATATTACTTCTATTCGAGAGCAATAACTTCCTAAGTTTGAAAAACGGTTTATTTTCTTCAAAACTGACGTTTTGCAAGCTTTTTTTATGAAATCGATTGAATCTGAAAACTTGCCGTTTTTGCATGTTTTTGCTTAATATTACTTATAATCGTAGACCTTAATTTGATAAGTTTGAAGATATTTGCATTATCAAAAAAACTCCCGTTTTTCAATCTTTTAAAGGAAATGGATCAAAACTTAAAAAAGGCCGTTTTACCAAATTTTGGTTAATATTATTTAAATTCGAGAGCAATAACTAGCTAAGTTTGAAAAACGGTTTATTTTCCCCAAACTGACGTTTTTCAATCTTTTTGAGGAAATGGATCTAACCTTAAAAACAGCCGTTTTTCAAGGTTTTGAATAATATTACTTCTATTCGAGAGCAATAACTTCCTAAGTTTGAAAAACGGTTTATTTTCTTCAAAACTGACGTTTTGCAAGCTTTTTTAAGAAATCGATTGAATCTGAAAACTTGCCGTTTTTGCTTAATATTACTTATAATCGTAGACCTTTATTTAATAAGTTTGAAGATATTTGCATTATCTTAAAAACTCCCGCTTTTCAATCTTTTTTAGAAAATGGATCAAAACTTAAAAACGGCCGTTTTTCCGGGTTTTTGGTTAATATTACTCAGATTCGAGAGCAATAACTGCCTAAGTTTGAAAAACGGTTTATTTTCCCAAAACTAACGGTTTTCAAGCTTTTCTTAAGAAATCGATCGAATCTCAAAACTCGCCGTTTTTGGAATTTTTGCCTAATATTACTTATAATCGGAGACCTTAATTTGATTAGTTTGAAGATATTTGCATTATCCAAAAAACTCCCGTTTTTCAATCTTTTTAAGGAAATGGATCTAACCTTAAAAACAGCCGATTTTCAAGGTTTTGGTTAATATTACTCAGATTCGAGAGCAATAACTGCCTTAGTTTGAAAAACGGTTTATTTTCCAAAACTGACGTTTTTGAAGCTTTTTTTAGGAAATCGATCGAATCTCAAAACTCGCCCTTTTTGCATGTTTTTGCCTAATATTACTTATAATCGGTGACCTTAATTTGATAAGTTTGAAGATATTTGCATTATCAAAAAAACTCCAGTTTTTCAATCTTTTAAAGGAAATGGATCAAAACTTAAAAAAAGGCCGTTTTACCAAATTTTCGTTAATATTATTTAAATTCGAGAGCAATAACTAGCTAAGTTTGAAAAACGGTTTATTTTCCCCAAACTGACGTTTTTCAATCTTTTTGAGGAAATGGATCTAACCTTAAAAACAGCCGTTTTTCAAGGTTTTGAATAATATTACTTCTATTCGAGAGCAATAACTCCCTAAGTTTGAAAAACGGTTTATTTTCTTCAAAACTGACGTTTTGCAAGCTTTTTCAAGAAATCTATTTAATCTGAAAACTTGCCGTTTTTGCATGTTTTTGCTTAATATTACTTATAATCGTAGACCTTAATTTGATAAGTTTGAAGATATTTGCATTATCCAAAAAACACCCGTTTTTCAATCTTTTTAAGGAAATGGATCAAAACTTAAAAAAAGGCCGTTTTACCAGGTTTTGGTTAATATTATTAAAATTCGAGAGCAATAACTAGCTAAGTTTGAAAAACGGTTTATTTTCCCCAAACTGACGATTTTCAAGCTTTTCTTAAGAAATCGATCGAATCTCAAAACTCGCCGTTTTTGCATGTTTTCACCTAATATTACTTATAATCGGAGACATTAATTTGATAAGTTTGAAGATATTTGCATTATCCAAAAAACACCCGTTTTTCAATCTTTTTGACGAAATGGATCTAACCCTAAAAACAGCCGTTTTTTTAGGTTTTGGATAATATTACTTCTATTCGAGAGCAATAACTTCCTAAGTTTGAAAAACGGTTTATTTTCTTCAAAACTGACGTTTTGCAAGCTTTTTTGATGAAATCGATTGAATCTGAAAACTTGCCGTTTTTGCATGTTTTTGCTTAATATTACTTATAATCGTAGACCTTCATTTGATAAGTTTGAAGATATTTGCATTATCTTAAAAACTCCCGCTTTTCAATCTTTTTTAGAAAATGGATCAAAACTTAAAAACGGTTGTTTTTCCTGGTTTTTGGTTAATATTACTCAGATTCGAGAGCAATAACTGCCTAAGTTTGAAAAACGGTTTATTTTCCCAAAACTAACGGTTTTCAAGCTTTTCTTAAGAAATCGATCGAATCTCAAAACTCGCCGTTTTTGGAATTTTTGCCTAATATTACTTATAATCGGAGACCTTAATTTGATTAGTTTGAAGATATTTGCATTATCCAAAAAACTCCCGTTTTTCAATCTTTTTAAGGAAATGGATCTAACCTTAAAAACAGCCGATTTTCAAGGTTTTGGTTAATATTACTCAGATTCGAGAGCAATAACTGCCTTAGTTTGAAAAACGGTTAATTTTCCAAAACTGACGTTTTTGAAGCTTTTTTGAGGAAATTGATTGAATCTGAAAACTTGCCGTTTTTGCATGTTTTTGCCTAATATTACTTATAATCGGTGACCTTAATTTGATAAGTTTGAAGATATTTGCATTATCAAAAAAACTCCCGTTTTTCAATCTTTTTAAGGAAATGGATCAAAACTTAAAAAAAGGCCGTTTTACCAGGTTTTGGTTAATATTATTTAAATTCGAGATCAATAACTAGCTAAGTTTTAAAAACGGTTTATTTTCCCCAAACTGACGTTTTTCAAGATTTTCTTAAGAAATCGATCGAATCTCAAAACTCGCCGTTTTTGCATGTTTTCACCTAATATTACTTATAATCGGAGACATTAATTTGATAAGTTTGAAGATATTTGCATTATCCAAAAAACACCCGTTTTTCAATCTTTTTGACGAAATGGATCTAACCCTAAAAACAGCCGTTTTTTTAGGTTTTGGATAATATTACTTCTATTCGAGAGCAATAACTTCCTAAGTTTGAAAAACGGTTTAATTTCTTCAAAACTGACGTTTTGCAAGCTTTTTTTAAGAAATCGATTGAATCTGAAAACTTGCCATTTTTGCTTAATATTACTTATAATCGTAGACCTTTATTTAATAAGTTTGAAGATATTTGTATTATCTTAAAAACTCCCGCTTTTTAATCTTTTTTAGAAAATGGATCAAAACTTAAAAACGGCCATTTTTCCGGGTTTTTGGTTAATATTACTTAGATTCGAGAGCAATAACTGCCTAAGTTTGGAAAACGGTTTATCTCAAAACTCGCGGTTTTTGCATGTTTTTGCCTAATATTACTTATAATCGGAGACCTTAATTTGATAAGTTTGAAGATATTTGCATTATCAAAAAAACTGCCGTTTTTCAATCTTTTTAAGGAAATGGATCAAAACTTAAAAAAAGGCCGTTTTACCAGGTTTTGGTTAATATTATTTAAATTCGAGAGCAATAACTAGCTAAGTTTGAAAAACGGTTTATTTTCCCCAAACTGACGTTTTTCAAGCTTTTTTTAAGAAATCGATCGAATCTCAAAACTCGCCGTTTTTGCATGTTTTCACCTAATATTACTTATAATCGGAGAAAAAATTTGATAAGTTTGAAGATATTTGCATTATCCAAAAAACACTCGTTTTTCCCTCTTTTTGACGAAATGGATCTAACCCTAAAAACAGCCGTTTTTTAGGTTTTGGATAATATTACTTCTATTCGAGAGCAATAACTTCCTAAGTTTAAAAAACGGTTTATTTTCTTCAAAACTGACGTTTTGCAAGCTTTTTTTATGAAATCGATTGAATCTGAAAACTTGCCGTTTTTGCATGTTTTTGCTTAATATTACTTATAATCGTAGACCTTCATTTGATAAGTTTGAAGATATTTGCATTATCTTAAAAACTCCCGCTTTTCAATCTTTTTAAGGAAATGGATCTAACCTTAAAAACAGCCGATTTTCAAGGTTTTGGTTAATATTACTCAAATTCGAGAGCAATAACTGCCTTAGTTTGAAAAACGGTTTATTTTCTAAAACTGACGTTTTTGAAGCTTTTTTTAAGAAATCGATCGAATCTCAAAACTCGCCGTTTTTGCATGTTTTTGCCTAATATTACTTATAATTGGAGACCTTAATTTGATAAGTTTGAAGATATTTGCATTATCAAAAAAACTCCCGTTTTTCAATCTTTTAAAGGAAATGGATAAAAAACTTAAAAAAAGGATGTTTTACCAGGTTTTGGTTAATATTATTTAAATTCGAGAGCAATAACTAGCTAAGTTTGAAAAACGGTTTATTTTCCCGAAACTGACGTTTTTCAATCTTTTTGAGGAAATGGATCTAACCTTAAAAACAGCCGTTTTTCAAGGTTTTGGTTGATATTACTCAGATTCGAGAGCAATAACTGCCTTAGTTTGAAAAACGGTTTATTTTCCAAAACTGACGTTTTTGAAGCTTTTTTTAGGAAATCGATCGAATCTCAAAACTCGCCGTTTTACCAGGTTTTGGTTAATATTATTTAAATTCGAGAGCAATAACTAGCTAAGTTTGAAAAACGGTTTATTTCCCCAACTGACGATTTTCAAGCTTTTCTTAAGAAATCGATCGAATCTCAAAACTCGCCGTTTTTGCATGTTTTCACCTAATATTACCTATAATCGGAGACCTTAATTTGATTAGTTTGAAGATATTTGCATTATCCAAAAAACTCCCGTTTTTCAATCTTTTTAAGGAAATGGATCTAGCCTTAAAAACAGCCGTTTTTCAAGGTTTTAGTTAATATTACTCAGATTCGAGAGTAATAACTGCCTTAGTTTGAAAATGGTTTATTTTCCAAAACTGACGTTTTTGAAGCTTTTTTTAAGGAAATGGATCAAAAACTTGAAAACGGCCGTTTTACCAGGTTTTGGTTGATATTATTTAAATTCGAGAGCAATAACTAGCTAAGTTTGAAAACGGTTTATTTTCCCAAAACTGACCGTTTTCAAGCTTTTCTTAAGAAATCGATCGAATCTCAAAACTCGCCCTTTTTGCATTTTTTTGCCTAATATTACCTATAATCGGAGACCTTAATTTGATTAGTTTGAAGATATTTGCATTATCCAAAAAACTCCCGTTTTTCAATCTTTTTGAGGAAATGGATCTAACCTTAAAAACAGCCGTTTTCAAGGTTTTGGTTAATATTACTCAGATTCGAGAGTAATAACTGCCTTAGTTTAAAAAACGGTTTATTTTCTTCAAAACCGACGTTTTTCAAGCTTTTTTGATGAAATCGATTAAATCTGAAAACTTGCCGTTTTTGGATGTTTTTGCTTAATATTACTTATAATCGTAGACCTTTATTTAATAAGTTTGAAGATATTTGTATTATCTTAAAAACTCCCCTTTTCAAACTTTTTAGAAAATGGATCAAACTCAAAAACGGCCATTTTTCCGGGTTTTCGGTTAATATTACTCAGATTCGAGAGCAATAACTGCCTAAGTTTGGGAAAACGGTTTATTTTCCCCAATTGACGTTTTTGAAGCTTTTTTAAGAAATCGATCGAATTCTCAAAACTCGCGGTTTTTGCATGTTTTTGCCTTAATATTACTTATAATCGGAGACCCCTTAATTTGATAAGTTTGAAGATATTTGCATTATCAAAAAAACTCCCGTTTTTCAATCTTTTTAAGGAAATGGATCAAAACTTAAAAAAAGGCCGTTTTACCAGGTTTTGGTTAATATTATTTAAATTCGAGAGCAATAACTAGCTAAGTTTGAAAAACGGTTTATTTTCCCCAAACTGACGTTTTTCAAGCTTTTCTTAAGAAATCGATCAAATCTCAAAACTCGCCGTTTTTGCATGTTTTCACCTAATATTACTTATAATCGGAGACATTAATTTGATAAGTTTGAAGATATTTGCATTATCCAAAAAACACCCGTTTTTCAATCTTTTTGATGAAATGGATCTAACCCTAAAAACAGCCGTTTTTTTAGGTTTTGGATAATATTACTTCTATTCGAGAGAAATAACTTCCTAAGTTTTGAAAAACGGTTTATTTTCTTCAAAACTGACGTTTTGCAAGCTTTTTTAATGAAATCGATTGAATCTGAAAACTTGCCGTTTCTGCATGTTTTTGCTTAATATTACTTATAATCGTAGACCTTCATTTGATAAGTTTGAAGATATTTGCATTATCTCAAAAACTCCCGCTTTTCAATCTTTTTTAGAAAATGGATCAAAACTTAAAAACGGCCGTTTTTCCGGGTTTTTGGTTAATATTACTTAGATTCGAGAGCAATAACTGCCTAAGTTTGAAAAACGGTTTATTTTCCCAAAACTAACGGTTTTCAAGCTTTTCTTAAGAAATCGATCGAATCTCAAAACTCGCCGTTTTTGGAATTTTTGCCTAATATTACTTATAATCGGAGACCTTAATTTGATTAGTTTGAAGATATTTGCATTATCCAAAAAACTCCCGTTTTTCAATCTTTTTAAGGAAATGGATCTAACCTTAAAAACAGCCGATTTTCAAGGTTTTGGTTAATATTACTCAGATTCGAGAGCAATAACTGCCTTAGTTTGAAAAACGGTTTATTTTCCAAAACTGACGTTTTTCAAGCTTTTTTTAGGAAATCGATCGAATCTCAAAACTCGCCGTTTTTGCATGTTTTCACCTAATATTACTTATAATCGGAGACATTAATTTGATAAGTTTGAGTATATTTGCATTATCCAAAAAACACCTGTTTTTCAATCTTTTTGACGAAATGGATCTAACCCTAAAAAAGCCGTTTTTTTACGTTTTGGATAATATTACTTCTATTCGAGAGCAATAACTTCCTAAGTTTGAAAAAACGGTTTATTTTCTTCAAAACTGACGTTTTGCAAGCTTTTTATAAGAAATCGATTGAATCTGAAAACTTGCCGTTTTTGCATGTTTTTGCTTAATATTACTTATAATCGTAGACCTTTATTTAATAAGTTTGAAGATATTTGTATTATCTTAAAAACTCCCGCTTTTCAATCTTTTTTAGAAAATGGATCAAAACTTAAAAACGGCCATTTTTCCGGGTTTTTGGTTAATATTACTCAGATTCGAGAGCAATAACTGCCTAAGTTTGGAAAACGGTTTATTTTCCCAAAACTGACGTTTTTGAAGCTTTTTTTAAGAAATCGATCGAATCTCAAAACTCGCGGTTTTTGCATGTTTTTGCCTAATATTACTTATAATCGGAGACCTTAATTTGATAAGTTTGAAGATATTTGCATTACAAAAAACTCCCGTTTTTCAATCTTTTTAAGGAAATGGATCAAAACTTTAAAAAAGGCCGTTTTACCAGGTTTTGGTTAATATTATTTAAATTCGAGAGCAATAACTAGCTAAGTTTGAAAAACGGTTTATTTTCCCCAAACTGACGTTTTTCAAGCTTTTCTTAAGAAATCGATCGAATCTCAAAACTCGCCGTTTTTGCATGTTTTCACCTAATATTACTTATAATCGGAGAAAAAATTTGATAAGTTTGAAGATATTTGCATTATCCAAAAACCACTCGTTTTTCAATCTTTTTGACGTAATGGATCTAACCCTAAAAACAGCCGTTTTTTTAGGTTTTGGATAATATTACTTCTATTCGAGAGCAATAACTTCCTAAGTTTAAAAAACGGTTTATTTTCTTCAAAACTGACGTTTTGCAAGCTTTTTTTATGAAATCGATTGAATCTGAAAACTTGCCGTTTTTGCATGTTTTTGCTTAATATTACTTATAATCGTAGACCTTCATTTGATAAGTTTGAAGATATTTGCATTATCTTAAAAACTCCCGCTTTTCAATCTTTTTTAGAAAATGGATCAAAACGTAAAAACAGCCGTTTTTTCGGGTTTTTGGTTAATATTATTCAGATTCGAGAGTAATAACTGCCTAAGTTTGAAAAACGGTTTATTTTCCCAAAACTAACGGTTTTCAAGCTTTTCTTGAGAAATCGATCGAATCTCAAAACTCGCCGTTTTTGCATTTTTTGCCTAATATTACTTAAAATCGGTGACCTTAATTTGATTAGTTTGAAGATATTTGCATTATCCAAAAAACTCCCGTTTTTCAATCTTTTTAAGGAAATGGATCTAACCTTAAAAACAGCCGATTTTCAAGGTTTTGGTTAATATTACTCAGATTCGAGAGCAATAACTGCCTTAGTTTGAAAAACGGTTTATTTTCTAAAACTGACGTTTTTGAAGCTTTTTTTAAGAAATCGATCGAATCTCAAAACTCGCCGTTTTTGCATGTTTTTGCCTAATATTACTTATAATCGTAGACCTTAATTTGATAAGTTTGAAGATATTTGCATTATCTTAAAAACTCCCGTTTTTCAATCTTTTTAAGGAAATGGATCAAAACTTGAAAACGGCCGTTTTACCAGGTTTTGGTTGATATTATTTAAATTCGAGAGCAATAACTAGCTAAGTTTGAAAAACGGTTTATTTTCCCCAAACTGACGTTTTTCAATCTTTTTGAGGAAATGGATCTAACCTTAAAAACAGCCGTTTTTCAAGGTTTTGACTAATATTACTTCTATTCGAGAGCAATAACTTCCTAAGTTTGAAAAACGGTTTATTTTCTTCAAAACTGACGTTTTGCAAGCTTTTTTTAAGAAATCGATTGAATCTGAAAACTTGCCGTTTTTGCATGTTTTTGCTTAATATTATTTATAATCGTAGACCTTAATTTGATAAGTTTGAAGATATTTGCATTATCTTAAAAACTCCCGTTTTTCAATCTTTTTAAGGAAATGGATCAAAACTTGAAAACGGCCGTTTTACCAGGTTTTGGTTGATATTATTTAAATTCGAGAGCAATAACTAGCTAAGTTTGAAAAACGGTTTATTTTCCCAAAACTGACCGTTTTCAAGCTTTTCTTAAGAAACCGATCGAATCTCAAAACTCGCCCTTTTTGCATTTTTTGCCTAATATTACCTATAATCGGAGACCTTAATTTGATTAGTTTGAAGATATTTGCATTATCCAAAAAACTCCCGTTTTTCAATCTTTTTAAGGAAATCGATCTAACCTTAAAAACAGCCGATTTTCAAGGTTTTGGTTAATATTACTCAGATTCGAGAGTAATAACTGCCTTAGTTTGAAAAACGGTTTATTTTCTTCAAAACCGACGTTTTTCAAGCTTTTTTTATGAAATCGATTGAATCTGAAAACTTGCCGTTTTTGCATGTTTTTGCTTAATATTACTTATAATCGTAGACCTTCATTTGATAAGTTTGAAGATACTTGCATTATCTTAAAAACTCCCGCTTTTCAATCTTTTTTAGAAAATGGATCAAAACGTAAAAACGGCCGTTTTTCCGGGTTTTTGGTTAATATTATTCAGATTCGAGAGTAATAACTGCCTAAGTTTGAAAAACGGTTTATTTTCCCAAAACTAACGGTTTTCAAGCTTTTCTTAAGAAATCGATCGAATCTCAAAACTCGCCGTTTTTGCATTTTTTGCCTAATATTACTTAAAATCGGTGACCTTAATTTGATTAGTTTGAAGATATTTGCATTATCCAAAAAACTCCCGTTTTTCAATCTTTTTAAGGAAATGGATCTAACCTTAAAAACAGCCGATTTTCAAGGTTTTGGTTAATATTACTCAGATTCGAGAGCAATAACTGCCTTAGTTTGAAAAACGGTTTATTTTCTAAAACTGACGTTTTTGAAGCTTTTTTTAAGAAATCGATCGAATCTCAAAACTCGCCGTTTTTGCATGTTTTTGCCTAATATTACTTATAATTGGAGACCTTAATTTGATAAGTTTGAAGATATTTGCATTATCAAAAAAACTCCCGTTTTTCAATCTTTTAAAGGAAATGGATAAAAAACTTAAAAAAAGGCCGTTTTACCAGGTTTTGGTTAATATTATTTAAATTCGAGAGCAATAACTAGCTAAGTTTGAAAAACGGTTTATTTTCCCCAAACTGACGTTTTTCAATCTTTTTGAGGAAATGGATCTAACCTTAAAAACAGCCGTTTTTCAAGGTTTTGGTTAATATTACTCAGATTCGAGAGCAATAACTGCCTTAGTTTGAAAAACGGTTTATTTTCCAAAACTGACGTTTTTGAAGCTTTTTTTAGGAAATCGATCGAATCTCAAAACTCGCCGTTTTACCAGGTTTTGGTTAATATTATTTAAATTCGAGAGCAATAACTAGCTAAGTTTGAAAAACGGTTTATTTTCCCCAAACTGACGATTTTCAAGCTTTTCTTAAGAAATCGATCGAATCTCAAAACTCGCCGTTTTTGCATGTTTTCACCTAATATTACCTATAATCGGAGACCTTAATTTGATTAGTTTGAAGATATTTGCATTATCCAAAAAACTCCCGTTTTTCAATCTTTTTAAGGAAATGGATCTAACCTTAAAAACAGCCGTTTTTCAAGGTTTTAGATAATATTACTCAGATTCGAGAGTAATAACTGCCTTAGTTTGAAAAACGGTTTATTTTCCAAAACTGACGTTTTTGAAGCTTTTTTTAAGGAAATGGATCAAAACTTGAAAACGGCCGTTTTACCAGGTTTTGGTTGATATTATTTAAATTGGAGAGCAATAACTAGCTAAGTTTGAAAAACGGTTTATTTTCCCAAAACTGACCGTTTTCAAGCTTTTCTTAAGAAATCGATCGAATCTCAAAACTCGCCGTTTTTGCATTTTTTGCCTAATATTACCTATAATCGGAGACCTTAATTTGATTAGTTTGAAGATATTTGCATTATCCAAAAAACTCCCGCTTTTCAATCTTTTTAAGGAAATGGATCTAACCTTAAAAACAGCCGTTTTTCAAGGTTTTGGTTAATATTACTCAGATTCGAGAGTAATAACTGCCTTAGTTTAAAAAACGGTTTATTTTATTCAAAACCGACGTTTTTCAAGCTTTTTTGATGAAATCGATTAAATCTGAAAACTTGCCGTTTTTGGATGTTTTTGCTTAATATTACTTATAATCGTAGACCTTTATTTAATAAGTTTGAAGATATTTGTATTATCTTAAAAACTCCCGCTTTTTCAAACTTTTTTAGAAAATGGATCAAAACTCAAAAACGGCCATTTTTCCGGGTTTTCGGTTAATATTACTCAGATTCGAGAGCAATAACTGCCTAAGTTTGGAAAACGGTTTATTTTCCCAAAATTGACGTTTTTGAAGCTTTTTTTAAGAAATCGATCGAATTTCAAAACTCGCGGTTTTTGCATGTTTTTGCCTAATATTACTTATAATCGGAGACCTTAATTTGATAAGTTTGAAGATATTTGCATTATCAAAAAAACTCCCGTTTTTCAATCTTTTTAAGGAAATGGATCAAAACTTAAAAAAAGGCCGTTTTACCAGGTTTTGGTTAATATTATTTAAATTCGAGAGCAATAACTAGCTAAGTTTGAAAAACGGTTTATTTTCCCCAAACTGACGTTTTTCAAGCTTTTCTTAAGAAATCGATCGAATCTCAAAACTCGCCGTTTTTGCATGTTTTCACCTAATATTACTTAAAATCGGAGACATTAATTTGATAAGTTTGAAGATATTTGCATTATCCAAAAAACACCCGTTTTTCAATCTTTTTGATGAAATGGATCTAACCCTAAAAACAGCCGTTTTTTTAGGTTTTGGATAATATTACTTCTATTCGAGAGCAATAACTTCCTAAGTTTGAAAAACGGTTTATTTTCTTCAAAACTGACGTTTTGCAAGCTTTTTTTATGAAATCGATTGAATCTGAAAACTTGCCGTTTTTGCATGTTTTTGCTTAATATTACTTATAATCGTAGACCTTCATTTGATAAGTTTGAAGATATTTGCATTATCTCAAAAACTCCCGCTTTTCAATCTTTTTTAGAAAATGGATCAAAACTTAAAAACGGCCGTTTTTCCGGGTTTTTGGTTAATATTACTCAGATTCGAGAGCAATAACTGCCTAAGTTTGAAAAACGGTTTATTTTCCCAAAACTAACGGTTTTCAAGCTTTTCTTAAGAAATCGATCGAATCTCAAAACTCGCCGTTTTTGGAATTTTTGCCTAATATTACTTATAATCGGAGACCTTAATTTGATTAGTTTGAAGATATTTGCATTATCCAAAAAACTCCCGTTTTTCAATCTTTTTAAGGAAATGGATCTAACCTTAAAAACAGCCGATTTTCAAGGTTTTGGTTAATATTACTCAGATTCGAGAGCAATAACTGCCTTAGTTTGAAAAACGGTTTATTTTCCAAAACTGACGTTTTTCAAGCTTTTTTTAGGAAATCGATCGAATCTCAAAACTCGCCGTTTTTGCATGTTTTCACCTAATATTACTTATAATCGGAGACATTAATTTGATAAGTTTGAGTATATTTGCATTATCCAAAAAACACCCGTTTTTCAATCTTTTTGAAAAAAAGCCGTTTTTTTACGTTTTGGATAATATTACTTCTATTCGAGAGCAATAACTTCCTAAGTTTGAAAAACGGTTTATTTTCTTCAAAACTGACGTTTTGCAAGCTTTTTATAAGAAATCGATTGAATCTGAAAACTTGCCGTTTTTGCTTAATATTACTTATAATCGTAGACCTTTATTTAATAAGTTTGAAGATATTTGTATTATCTTAAAAACTCCCGCTTTTCAATCTTTTTTAGAAAATGGATCAAAACTTAAAAACGGCCATTTTTCCGGGTTTTTGGTTAATATTACTCAGATTCGAGAGCAATAACTGCCTAAGTTTGGAAAACGGTTTATTTTCCCAAAACTGACGTTTTTGAAGCTTTTTTTAAGAAATCGATCGAATCTCAAAACTCGCGGTTTTTGCATGTTTTTGCCTAATATTACTTATAATCGGAGACCTTAATTTGATAAGTTTGAAGATATTTGCATAACAAAAAACTCCCGTTTTTCAATCTTTTTAAGGAAATGGATCAAAACTTTAAAAAAGGCCGTTTTACCAGGTTTTGGTTAATATTATTTAAATTCGAGAGCAATAACTAGCTAAGTTTGAAAAACGGTTTATTTTCCCCAAACTGACGTTTTTCAAGCTTTTCTTAAGAAATCGATCGAATCTCAAAACTCGCCGTTTTTGCATGTTTTCACCTAATATTACTTATAATCGGAGAAAAAATTTGATAAGTTTGAAGATATTTGCATTATCCAAAAAACACTCGTTTTTCAATCTTTTTGACGAAATGGATCTAACCCTAAAAACAGCCGTTTTTTTAGGTTTTGGATAATATTACTTCTATTCGAGAGCAATAACTTCCTAAGTTTAAAAAACGGTTTATTTTCTTCAAAACTGACGTTTTGCAAGCTTTTTTTATGAAATCGATTGAATCTGAAAACTTGCCGTTTCTGCATGTTTTTGCTTAATATTACTTATAATCGTAGACCTTCATTTGATAAGTTTGAAGATATTTGCATTATCTTCAAAACTCCCGCTTTTCAATTTTTTTTAGAAAATGGATCAAAACGTAAAAACAGCCGTTTTTCCGGGTTTTTGGTTAAGATTATTCAGATTCGAGAGTAATAACTGCCTAAGTTTGAAAAACGGTTTATTTTCCCAAAACTAACGGTTTTCAAGCTTTTCTTAAGAAATCGATCGAATCTCAAAACTCGCCGTTTTTGCATTTTTTGCCTAATATTACTTAAAATCGGTGACCTTAATTTGATTAGTTTGAAGATATTTGCATTATCCAAAAAACTCCCGTTTTTCCATCTTTTTAAGGAAATGGATCTAACCTTAAAAACAGCCGATTTTCAAGGTTTTGGTTAATATTACTCAGATTCGAGAGCAATAACTGCCTTAGTTTGAAAAACGGTTTATTTTCTAAAACTGACGTTTTTGAAGCTTTTTTTAAGAAATCGATCGAATCTCAAAACTCGCCGTTTTTGCATGTTTTTGCCTAATGTTACTTATAATCGTAGACCTTAATTTGATAAGTTTGAAGATATTTGCATTATCTTAAAAACTCCCGTTTTTCAATCTTTTTAAGGAATTGGATCAAAACTTGAAAACGGCCGTTTTACCAGGTTTTGGTTGATATTATTTAAATTCGAGAGCAATAACTAGCTAAGTTTGAAAAACGGTTTATTTTCCCCAAACTGACGTTTTTCAATCTTTTTGAGGAAATGGATCTAACCTTAAAAACAGCCGTTTTTCAAGGTTTTGACTAATATTACTTCTATTCGAGAGCAATAACTTCCTAAGTTTGAGAAACGGTTTATTTTCTTCAAAACTGACGTTTTGCAAGCTTTTTTTAAGAAATCGATTGAATCTGAAAACTTGCCGTTTTTGCATGTTTTTGCTTAATATTATTTATAATCGTAGACCTTAATTTGATAAGTTTGAAGATATTTGCATTATCTTAAAAACTCCCGTTTTTCAATCTTTTTAAGGAAATGGATCAAAACTTGAAAACGGCCGTTTTACCAGGTTTTGTTTGATATTATTTAAATTCGAGAGCAATAACTAGCTAAGTTTGAAAAACGGTTTATTTTCCCAAAACTGACCGTTTTCAAGCTTTTCTTAAGAAACCGATCGAATCTCAAAACTCGCCGTTTTTGCATTTTTTGCCTAATATTACCTATAATCGGAGACCTTAATTTGATTAGTTTGAAGATATTTGCATTATCCAAAAAACTCCCGTTTTTCAATCTTTTTAAGGAAATCGATCTAACCTTAAAAACAGCCGATTTTCAAGGTTTTGGTTAATATTACTCAGATTCGAGAGCAATAACTGCCTTAGTTTGAAAAACGGTTTATTTTCCAAAACTGATGTTTTTCAAGCTTTTTTTAGGAATTCAATCGAATCTCAAAACTCGCCGTTTTTGCATGTTTTCACCTAATATTACTTATAATCGGAGACATTAATTTGATAAGTTTGAGTATATTTGCATTATCCAAAAAACACCCGTTTTTCAATCTTTTTGACGAAATGGATCTAACCCTAAAAAAGCCGTTTTTTTACGTTTTGGATAATATTACTTCTATTCGAGAGCAATAACTTCCTAAGTTTGAAAAACGGTTTATTTTCTTCAAAACTGACGTTTTGCAAGCTTTTTTTAAGAAATCGATTGAATCTGAAAACTTGCCGTTTTTGCTTAATATTACTTATAATCGTAGACCTTTATTTAATAAGTTTGAAGATATTTGTATTATCTTAAAAACTCCCGCTTTTCAATCTTTTTTAGAAAATGGATCAAAACTTAAAAACGGCCATTTTTCCGGGTTTTTGGTTAATATTACTCAGATTCGAGAGCAATAACTGCCTAAGTTTGGAAAACGGTTTATTTTCCCAAAACTGACGTTTTTGAAGCTTTTTTAAGAAATCGATCGAATCTCAAAACTCGCGGTTTTTGCATGTTTTTGCCTAATATTACTTATAATCGGAGACCTTAATTTGATAAGTTTGAAGATATTTGCATTATCAAAAAAACTCCCGTTTTTCAATCTTTTTAAGGAAATGGATCAAAACTTAAAAAAAGGCCGTTTTACCAGGTTTTGGTTAATATTATTCAAATTCGAGAGCAATAACTAGCTAAGTTTGAAAAACGGTTTATTTTCCCCAAACTGACGTTTTTCAAGCTTTTCTTAAGAAATCGATCGAATCTCAAAACTCGCCGTTTTTGCATGTTTTCACCTAATATACTTATAATCGGAGACATTAATTTGATAAGTTTGAAGATATTTGCATTATCCAAAAAACACCCGTTTTTCAATCTTTTTGACGAAATGGATCTAACCCTAAAAAAAGCCGTTTTTTTACGTTTTGGATAATATTACTTCTATTCGCGAGAGCAATAACTTCCTAAGTTTGAAAAACGGTTTATTTTCTTCAAAACTGACGTTTTGCAAGCTTTTTTTAAGAAATCGATTGAATCTGAAAACTTGCCGTATTTGCTTAATATTACTTATAATCGTAGACCTTTATTTAATAAGTTTGAAGATATTTATATTATCTTAAAAACTCCCGCTTTTCAATCTTTTTTAGAAAATGGATCAAAACTTAAAAACGGCCATTTTTCCGGGTTTTCGGTTAATATTACTCAGATTAGAGAGCAATAACTGCCTAAGTTTGGAAAACGGTTTATTTTCCCAAAACTGACGTTTTTGAAGCTTTTTTTAAGAAATCGATCGAATCTCAAAACTCGCGGTTTTTGCATTTTTTTGCCTAATATTACTTATAATCGGAGACATTAATTTGATAAGTTTGAAGATATTTGCATTATCCAAAAAACACTCGTTTTTCAATCTTTTTGAGGAAATGGATCTAACCTTAAAAACAGCCGTTTTTCAAGGTTTTGGATAATATTACTTCTATTCGAGAGCAATAACTTCCTAAGTTTGAAAAACGGTTTATTTTCTTCAAAACTGACGTTTTGCAAGCTTTTTTTATGAAATCGATTGAATCTGAAAACTTGCCGTTTTTGCATGTTTTTGCTTAATATTACTTATAATCGTAGACCTTCATTTGATAAGTTTGAAGATATTTGCATTATCTTAAAAACTCCCGTTTTTCAATCTTTTTTAGAAAATGGATCAAAACTTGAAAACGGCCGTTTTACCAGGTTTTGGTTGATATTATTTAAATTCGAGAGCAATAACTAGCTAAGTTTGAAAAACGGTTTATTTTCCCCAAACTGACGATTTTCAAGCTTTTCTTAAGAAATCGATCGAATCTCAAAACTCGCCGTTTTTGCATGTTTTCACCTAATATTACCTATAATCGGAGACCTTAATTTGATTAGTTTGAAGATATTTGCATTATCCAAAAAACTCCCGTTTTTCAATCTTTTTAAGGAAATGGATCTAACCTTAAAAACAGCCGTTTTTCAAGGTTTTGGTTAATATTACTCAGATTCGAGAGTAATAACTGCCTTAGTTTGAAAAACGGTTAATTTTCCAAAACTGACGTTTTTGAAGCTTTTTTTAAGGAAATGGATCAAAACTTGAAAACGGCCGTTTTACCAGGTTTTGGTTGATATTATTTAAATTGGAGAGCAATAACTAGCTAAGTTTGAAAAAAGGTTTATTTTCCCAAAACTGACCGTTTTCAAGCTTTTCTTAAGAAATCGATCGAATCTCAAAACTCGCCGTTTTTGCATTTTTTGCCTAATATTACCTATAATCGGAGACCTTAATTTGATTAGTTTGAAGATATTTGCATTATCCAAAAAACTCCCGTTTTTCAATCTTTTTAAGGAAATGGATCTAACCTTAAAAACAGCCGTTTTTCAAGGTTTTGGTTAATATTACTCAGATTCGAGAGTAATAACTGCCTTAGTTTAAAAAACGGTTTATTTTCTTCAAAACCGACGTTTTTCAAGCTTTTTTGATGAAATCGATTAAATCTGAAAACTTGCCGTTTTTGGATGTTTTTGCTTAATATTACTTATAATCGTAGACCTTTATTTAATAAGTTTGAAGATATTTGTATTATCTTAAAAACTCCCGCTTTTCAAACTTTTTTAGAAAATGGATCAAAACTCAAAAACGGCCATTTTTCCGGGTTTTCGGTTAATATTACTCAGATTCGAGAGCAATAACTGCCTAAGTTTGGAAAACGGTTTATTTTCCCAAAATTGACGTTTTTGAAGCTTTTTTTAAGAAATCGATCGAATCTCAAAACTCGCGGTTTTTGCATGTTTTTGCCTAATATTACTTATAATCGGAGACCTTAATTTGATAAGTTTGAAGATATTTGCATTATCAAAAAAACTCCCGTTTTTCAATCTTTTTAAGGAAATGGATCAAAACTTAAAAAAAGGCCGTTTTACCAGGTTTTGGTTAATATTATTTAAATTCGAGAGCAATAACTAGCTAAGTTTGAAAAACGGTTTATTTTCCCCAAACTGACGTTTTTCAAGCTTTTCTTAAGAAATCGATCGAATCTCAAAACTCGCCGTTTTTGCATGTTTTCACCTAATATTACTTATAATCGGAGACATTAATTTGATAAGTTTGAAGATATTTGCATTATCCAAAAAACACCCGTTTTTCAATCTTTTTGATGAAATGGATCTAACCCTAAAAACAGCCGTTTTTTTAGGTTTTGGATAATATTACTTCTATTCGAGAGCAATAACTTCCTAAGTTTGAAAAACGGTTTATTTTCTTCAAAACTGACGTTTTGCAAGCTTTTTTTATGAAATCGATTGAATCTGAAAACTTGCCGTTTTTGCATGTTTTTGCTTAATATTACTTATAATCGTAGACCTTCATTTGATAAGTTTGAAGATATTTGCATTATCTCAAAAACTCCCGCTTTTCAATCTTTTTTAGAAAATGGATCAAAACTTAAAAACGGCCGTTTTTCCGGGTTTTTTGGTTAATATTACTCAGATTCGAGAGCAATAACTGCCTAAGTTTGAAAAACGGTTTATTTTCCCAAAACTAACGGTTTTCAAGCTTTTCTTAAGAAATCGATCGAATCTCAAAACTCGCCGTTTTTGGAATTTTTGCCTAATATTACTTATAATCGGAGACCTTAATTTGATTAGTTTGAAGATATTTGCATTATCCAAAAAACTCCCGTTTTTCAATCTTTTTAAGGAAATGGATCTAACCTTAAAAACAGCCGATTTTCAAGGTTTTGGTTAATATTACTCAGATTCGAGAGCAATAACTGCCTTAGTTTGAAAAACGGTTTATTTTCCAAAACTGACGTTTTTCAAGCTTTTTTTAGGAAATCGATCGAATCTCAAAACTCGCCGTTTTTGCATGTTTTCACCTAATATTACTTATAATCGGAGACATTAATTTGATAAGTTTGAGTATATTTGCATTATCCAAAAAACACCCGTTTTTCAATCTTTTTGACGAAATGGATCTAACCCTAAAAAAGCCGTTTTTTTACGTTTTGGATAATATTACTTTTATTCGAGAGCAATAACTTCCTAAGTTTGAAAAACGGTTTATTTTCTTCAAAACTGACGTTTTGCAAGCTTTTTATAAGAAATCGATTGAATCTGAAAACTTGCCGTTTTTGCTTAATATTACTTATAATCGTAGACCTTTATTTAATAAGTTTTAAGATATTTGTATTATCTTAAAAACTCCCGCTTTTTAATCTTTTTTAGAAAATGGATCAAAACTTAAAAACGGCCATTTTTCCGGGTTTTCGGTTAATATTACTCAGATTAGAGAGCAATAACTGCCTAAGTTTGGAAAACGGTTTATTTTCCCAAAACTGACGTTTTTGAAGCTTTTTTTAAGAAATCGATCGAATCTCAAAACTCGCGGTTTTTGCATTTTTTTGCCTAATATTACTTATAATCGGAGACATTAATTTGATAAGTTTGAAGATATTTGCATTATCCAAAAAACACTCGTTTTTCAATCTTTTTGAGGAAATGGATCTAACCTTAAAAACAGCCGTTTTTCAAGGTTTTGGATAATATTACTTCTATTCGAGAGCAATAACTTCCTAAGTTTGAAAAACGGTTTATTTTCTTCAAAACTGACGTTTTGCAAGCTTTTTTTATGAAATCGATTGAATCTGAAAACTTGCCGTTTTTGCATGTTTTTGCTTAATATTACTTATAATCGTAGACCTTCATTTGATAAGTTTGAAGATATTTGCATTATCTTAAAAACTCCCGTTTTTCAATCTTTTTTAGAAAATGGATCAAAATTTGAAAACGGCCGTTTTACCAGGTTTTGGTTGATATTATTTAAATTCGAGAGCAATAACTAGCTAAGTTTGAAAAACGGTTTATTTTCCCCAAACTGACGATTTTCAAGCTTTTCTTAAGAAATCGATCGAATCTCAAAACTCGCCGTTTTTGCATGTTTTCACCTAATATTACCTATAATCGGAGACCTTAATTTGATTAGTTTGAAGATATTTGCATTATCCAAAAAACTCCCGTTTTTCAATCTTTTTAAGGAAATGGATCTAACCTTAAAAACAGCCGTTTTTCAAGGTTTTGGTTAATATTACTCAGATTCGAGAGTAATAACTGCCTTAGTTTGAAAAACGGTTAATTTTCCAAAACTGACGTTTTTAAGGAAATGGATCAAAACTTGAAAACGGCCGTTTTACCAGGTTTTGGTTGATATTATTTAAATTGGAGAGCAATAACTAGCTAAGTTTGAAAAAAGGTTTATTTTCCCAAAACTGACCGTTTTCAAGCTTTTCTTAAGAAATCGATCGAATCTCAAAACTCGCCGTTTTTGCATTTTTTGCCTAATATTACCTATAATCGGAGACCTTAATTTGATTAGTTTGAAGATATTTGCATTATCCAAAAAACTCCCGTTTTTCAATCTTTTTAAGGAAATGGATCTAACCTTAAAAACAGCCGTTTTTCAAGGTTTTGGTTAATATTACTCAGATTCGAGAGTAATAACTGCCTTAGTTTAAAAAACGGTTTATTTTCTTCAAAACCGACGTTTTTCAAGCTTTTTTGATGAAATCGATTAAATCTGAAAACTTGCCGTTTTTGGATGTTTTTGCTTAATATTACTTATAATCGTAGACCTTTATTTAATAAGTTTGAAGATATTTGTATTATCTTAAAAACTCCCGCTTTTCAAACTTTTTTAGAAAATGGATCAAAACTCAAAAACGGCCATTTTTCCGGGTTTTCGGTTAATATTACTCAGATTCGAGGGCAATAACTGCCTAAGTTTGGAAAACGGTTTATTTTCCCAAAATTGACGTTTTTGAAGCTTTTTTTAAGAAATCGATCGAATCTCAAAACTCGCGGTTTTTGCATGTTTTTGCCTAATATTACTTATAATCGGAGACCTTAATTTGATAAGTTTGAAGATATTTGCATTATCAAAAAAACTCCCGTTTTTCAATCTTTTTAAGGAAATGGATCAAAACTTAAAAAAAGGCCGTTTTACCAGGTTTTGGTTAATATTATTTAAATTCGAGAGCAATAACTAGCTAAGTTTGAAAAACGGTTTATTTTCCCCAAACTGACGTTTTTCAAGCTTTTCTTAAGAAATCGATCGAATCTCAAAACTCGCCGTTTTTGCATGTTTTCACCTAATATTACTTATAATCGGAGACATTAATTTGATAAGTTTGAAGATATTTGCATTATCCAAAAAACACCCGTTTTTCAATCTTTTTGATGAAATGGATCTAACCCTAAAAACAGCCGTTTTTTTAGGTTTTGGATAATATTACTTCTATTCGAGAGCAATAACTTCCTAAGTTTGAAAAACGGTTTATTTTCTTCAAAACTGACGTTTTGCAAGCTTTTTTTATGAAATCGATTGAATCTGAAAACTTGCCGTTTTTGCATGTTTTTGCTTAATATTACTTATAATCGTAGACCTTCATTTGATAAGTTTGAAGATATTTGCATTATCTCAAAAACTCCCGCTTTTCAATCTTTTTTAGAAAATGGATCAAAACTTAAAAACGGCCGTTTTTCCGGGTTTTTGGTTAATATTACTCAGATTCGAGAGCAATAACTGCCTAAGTTTGAAAAACGGTTTATTTTCCCAAAACTAACGGTTTTCAAGCTTTTCTTAAGAAATCGATCGAATCTCAAAACTCGCCGTTTTTGGAATTTTTGCCTAATATTACTTATAATCGGAGACCTTAATTTGATTAGTTTGAAGATATTTGCATTATCCAAAAAACTCCCGTTTTTCAATCTTTTTAAGGAAATGGATCTAACCTTAAAAACAGCCGATTTTCAAGGTTTTGGTTAATATTACTCAGATTCGAGAGCAATAACTGCCTTAGTTTGAAAAACGGTTTATTTTCCAAAACTGACGTTTTTCAAGCTTTTTTTAGGAAATCGATCGAATCTCAAAACTCGCGGTTTTTGCATGTTTTTGCCTAATATTACTTATAATCGGAGACCTTAATTTGATAAGTTTGAAGATATTTGCATTACAAAAAACTCCCGTTTTTCAATCTTTTTAAGGCAATGGATCAAAACTTTAAAAAAGGCCGTTTTACCAGGTGTTGGTTAATATTATTTAAATTCGAGAGCAATAACTAGCTAAGTTTGAAAAACGGGTAATTTTCCCCAAACTGACGTTTTTCAAGCTTTTCTTAAGAAATCGATCGAATCTCAAAACTCGCCGTTTTTGCATGTTTTCACCTAATATTACTTATAATCGGAGAAAAAATTTGATAAGTTTGAAGATATTTGCATTATCCAAAAAACACTCGTTTTTCAATCTTTTTGACGAAATGGATCTAACCCTAAAAACAGCCGTTTTTTTAGGTTTTGGATAATATTACTTCTATTCGAGAGCAATAACTTCCTAAGTTTAAAAAACGGTTTATTTTCTTCAAAACTGACGTTTTGCAAGCTTTTTTTATGAAATCGATTGAATCTGAAAACTTGCCGTTTTTGCATGTTTTTGCTTAATATTACTTATAATCGTAGACCTTCATTTGATAAGTTTGAAGATATTTGCATTATCTTAAAAACTCCCGCTTTTCAATCTTTTTTAGAAAATGGATCAAAACGTAAAAACAGCCGATTTTCAAGGTTTTGGTTAATATTACTCAGATTCGAGAGCAATAACTGCCTTAGTTTGAAAAACGGTTTATTTTCTAAAACTGACGTTTTTGAAGCTTTTTTTAAGAAATCGATCGAATCTCAAAACTCGCCGTTTTTGCATGTTTTTGCCTAATATTACTTATAATTGGAGACCTTAATTTGATAAGTTTGAAGATATTTGCATTATCAAAAAAACTCCCGTTTTTCAATCTTTTAAAGGAAATGGATAAAAAACTTAAAAAAAGGCCGTTTTACCAGGTTTTGGTTAATATTATTTAAATTCGAGAGCAATAACTAGCTAAGTTTGAAAAACGGTTTATTTTCCCCAAACTGACGTTTTTCAATCTTTTTGAGGAAATGGATCTAACCTTAAAAACAGCCGTTTTTCAAGGTTTTGGTTAATATTACTCAGATTCGAGAGCAATAACTGCCTTAGTTTGAAAAACGGTTTATTTTCCAAAACTGACGTTTTTGAAGCTTTTTTTAGGAAATCGATCGAATCTCAAAACTCGCCGTTTTACCAGGTTTTGGTTAATATTATTTAAATTCGAGAGCAATAACTAGCTAAGTTTGAAAAACGGTTTATTTTCCCCAAACTGACGATTTTCAAGCTTTTCTTAAGAAATCGATCGAATCTCAAAACTCGCCGTTTTTGCATGTTTTCACCTAATATTACCTATAATCGGAGACCTTAATTTGATTAGTTTGAAGATATTTGCATTATCCAAAAAAACTCCCGTTTTTCAATCTTTTTAAGGAAATGGATCTAACCTTAAAAACAGCCGTTTTTCAAGGTTTTAGTTAATATTACTCAGATTCGAGAGTAATAACTGCCTTAGTTTGAAAAACGGTTTATTTTCCAAAACTGACGTTTTTGAAGCTTTTTTTAAGGAAATGGATCAAAACTTGAAAACGGCCGTTTTACCAGGTTTTGGTTGATATTATTTAAATTGGAGAGCAATAACTAGCTAAGTTTGAAAAACGGTTTATTTTCCCAAAACTGACCGTTTTCAAGCTTTTCTTAAGAAATCGATCGAATCTCAAAACTCGCCGTTTTTGCATTTTTTGCCTAATATTACCTATAATCGGAGACCTTAATTTGATTAGTTTGAAGATATTTGCATTATCCAAAAAACTCCCGTTTTTCAATCTTTTTAAGGAAATGGATCTAACCTTAAAAACAGCCGTTTTTCAAGGTTTTGGTTAATATTACTCAGATTCGAGAGTAATAACTGCCTTAGTTTAAAAAACGGTTTATTTTCTTCAAAACCGACGTTTTTCAAGCTTTTTTGATGAAATCGATTAAATCTGAAAACTTGCCGTTTTTGGATGTTTTTGCTTAATATTACTTATAATCGTAGACCTTTATTTAATAAGTTTGAAGATATTTGTATTATCTTAAAAACTCCCGCTTTTCAAACTTTTTTAGAAAATGGATCAAAACTCAAAAACGGCCATTTTTCCGGGTTTTCGGTTAATATTACTCAGATTCGAGAGCAATAACTGCCTAAGTTTGGAAAACGGTTTATTTTCCCAAAATTGACGTTTTTGAAGCTTTTTTTAAGAAATCGATCGAATCTCAAAACTCGCGGTTTTTGCATGTTTTTGCCTAATATTACTTATAATCGGAGACCTTAATTTGATAAGTTTGAAGATATTTGCATTATCAAAAAAACTCCCGTTTTTCAATCTTTTTAAGGAAATGGATCAAAACTTAAAAAAAGGCCGTTTTACCAGGTTTTGGTTAATATTATTTAAATTCGAGAGCAATAACTAGCTAAGTTTGAAAAACGGTTTATTTTCCCCAAACTGACGTTTTTCAAGCTTTTCTTAAGAAATCGATCGAATCTCAAAACTCGCCGTTTTTGCATGTTTTCACCTAATATTACTTATAATCGGAGACATTAATTTGATAAGTTTGAAGATATTTGCATTATCCAAAAAACACCCGTTTTTCAATCTTTTTGATGAAATGGATCTAACCCTAAAAACAGCCGTTTTTTTAGGTTTTGGATAATATTACTTCTATTCGAGAGCAATAACTTCCTAAGTTTGAAAAACGGTTTATTTTCTTCAAAACTGACGTTTTGCAAGCTTTTTTTATGAAATCGATTGAATCTGAAAACTTGCCGTTTTTGCATGTTTTTGCTTAATATTACTTATAATCGTAGACCTTCATTTGATAAGTTTGAAGATATTTGCATTATCTCAAAAACTCCCGCTTTTCAATCTTTTTTAGAAAATGGATCAAAACTTAAAAACGGCCGTTTTTCCGGGTTTTTGGTTAATATTACTCAGATTCGAGAGCAATAACTGCCTAAGTTTGAAAAACGGTTTATTTTCCCAAAACTAACGGTTTTCAAGCTTTTCTTAAGAAATCGATCGAATCTCAAAACTCGCCGTTTTTGGAATTTTTGCCTAATATTACTTATAATCGGAGACCTTAATTTGATTAGTTTGAAGATATTTGCATTATCCAAAAAACTCCCGTTTTTCAATCTTTTTAAGGAAATGGATCTAACCTTAAAAACAGCCGATTTTCAAGGTTTTGGTTAATATTACTCAGATTCGAGAGCAATAACTGCCTTAGTTTGAAAAACGGTTTATTTTCCAAAACTGACGTTTTTCAAGCTTTTTTTAGGAAATCGATCGAATCTCAAAACTCGCCGTTTTTGCATGTTTTCACCTAATATTACTTATAATCGGAGACATTAATTTGATAAGTTTGAGTATATTTGCATTATCCAAAAAACACCCGTTTTTCAATCTTTTTGACGAAATGGATCTAACCCTAAAAAAGCCGTTTTTTTACGTTTTGGATAATATTACTTTTATTCGAGAGCAATAACTTCCTAAGTTTGAAAAACGGTTTATTTTCTTCAAAACTGACGTTTTGCAAGCTTTTTATAAGAAATCGATTGAATCTGAAAACTTGCCGTTTTTGCTTAATATTACTTATAATCGTAGACCTTTATTTAATAAGTTTTAAGATATTTGTATTATCTTAAAAACTCCCGCTTTTCAATCTTTTTTAGAAAATGGATCAAAACTTAAAAACGGCCATTTTTCCGGGTTTTTGGTTAATATTACTCAGATTCGAGAGCAATAACTGCCTAAGTTTGGAAAACGGTTTATTTTCCCAAAACTGACGTTTTTGAAGCTTTTTTTAAGAAATCGATCGAATCTCAAAACTCGCGGTTTTTGCATGTTTTTGCCTAATATTACTTATAATCGGAGACCTTAATTTGATAAGTTTGAAGATATTTGCATTACAAAAAACTCCCGTTTTTCAATCTTTTTAAGGCAATGGATCAAAACTTTAAAAAAGGCCGTTTTACCAGGTGTTGGTTAATATTATTTAAATTCGAGAGCAATAACTAGCTAAGTTTGAAAAACGGGTAATTTTCCCCAAACTGACGTTTTTCAAGCTTTTCTTAAGAAATCGATCGAATCTCAAAACTCGCCGTTTTTGCATGTTTTCACCTAATATTACTTATAATCGGAGAAAAAATTTGATAAGTTTGAAGATATTTGCATTATCCAAAAAACACTCGTTTTTCAATCTTTTTGACGAAATGGATCTAACCCTAAAAACAGCCGTTTTTTTAGGTTTTGGATAATATTACTTCTATTCGAGAGCAATAACTTCCTAAGTTTAAAAAACGGTTTATTTTCTTCAAAACTGACGTTTTGCAAGCTTTTTTTATGAAATCGATTGAATCTGAAAACTTGCCGTTTTTGCATGTTTTTGCTTAATATTACTTATAATCGTAGACCTTCATTTGATAAGTTTGAAGATATTTGCATTATCTTAAAAACTCCCGCTTTTCAATCTTTTTTAGAAAATGGATCAAAACGTAAAAACAGCCGATTTTCAAGGTTTTGGTTAATATTACTCAGATTCGAGAGCAATAACTGCCTTAGTTTGAAAAACGGTTTATTTTCTAAAACTGACGTTTTTGAAGCTTTTTTTAAGAAATCGATCGAATCTCAAAACTCGCCGTTTTTGCATGTTTTTGCCTAATATTACTTATAATTGGAGACCTTAATTTGATAAGTTTGAAGATATTTGCATTATCAAAAAAACTCCCGTTTTTCAATCTTTTAAAGGAAATGGATAAAAAACTTAAAAAAAGGCCGTTTTACCAGGTTTTGGTTAATATTATTTAAATTCGAGAGCAATAACTAGCTAAGTTTGAAAAACGGTTTATTTTCCCCAAACTGACGTTTTTCAATCTTTTTGAGGAAATGGATCTAACCTTAAAAACAGCCGTTTTTCAAGGTTTTGGTTAATATTACTCAGATTCGAGAGCAATAACTGCCTTAGTTTGAAAAACGGTTTATTTTCCAAAACTGACGTTTTTGAAGCTTTTTTTAGGAAATCGATCGAATCTCAAAACTCGCCGTTTTACCAGGTTTTGGTTAATATTATTTAAATTCGAGAGCAATAACTAGCTAAGTTTGAAAAACGGTTTATTTTCCCCAAACTGACGATTTTCAAGCTTTTCTTAAGAAATCGATCGAATCTCAAAACTCGCCGTTTTTGCATGTTTTCACCTAATATTACCTATAATCGGAGACCTTAATTTGATTAGTTTGAAGATATTTGCATTATCCAAAAAAACTCCCGTTTTTCAATCTTTTTAAGGAAATGGATCTAACCTTAAAAACAGCCGTTTTTCAAGGTTTTAGTTAATATTACTCAGATTCGAGAGTAATAACTGCCTTAGTTTGAAAAACGGTTTATTTTCCAAAACTGACGTTTTTGAAGCTTTTTTTAAGGAAATGGATCAAAACTTGAAAACGGCCGTTTTACCAGGTTTTGGTTGATATTATTTAAATTGGAGAGCAATAACTAGCTAAGTTTGAAAAACGGTTTATTTTCCCAAAACTGACCGTTTTCAAGCTTTTCTTAAGAAATCGATCGAATCTCAAAACTCGCCGTTTTTGCATTTTTTGCCTAATATTACCTATAATCGGAGACCTTAATTTGATTAGTTTGAAGATATTTGCATTATCCAAAAAACTCCCGTTTTTCAATCTTTTTAAGGAAATGGATCTAACCTTAAAAACAGCCGTTTTTCAAGGTTTTGGTTAATATTACTCAGATTCGAGAGTAATAACTGCCTTAGTTTAAAAAACGGTTTATTTTCTTCAAAACCGACGTTTTTCAAGCTTTTTTGATGAAATCGATTAAATCTGAAAACTTGCCGTTTTTGGATGTTTTTGCTTAATATTACTTATAATCGTAGACCTTTATTTAATAAGTTTGAAGATATTTGTATTATCTTAAAAACTCCCGCTTTTCAAACTTTTTTAGAAAATGGATCAAAACTCAAAAACGGCCATTTTTCCGGGTTTTCGGTTAATATTACTCAGATTCGAGAGCAATAACTGCCTAAGTTTGGAAAACGGTTTATTTTCCCAAAATTGACGTTTTTGAAGCTTTTTTTAAGAAATCGATCGAATCTCAAAACTCGCGGTTTTTGCATGTTTTTGCCTAATATTACTTATAATCGGAGACCTTAATTTGATAAGTTTGAAGATATTTGCATTATCAAAAAAACTCCCGTTTTTCAATCTTTTTAAGGAAATGGATCAAAACTTAAAAAAAGGCCGTTTTACCAGGTTTTGGTTAATATTATTTAAATTCGAGAGCAATAACTAGCTAAGTTTGAAAAACGGTTTATTTTCCCCAAACTGACGTTTTTCAAGCTTTTCTTAAGAAATCGATCGAATCTCAAAACTCGCCGTTTTTGCATGTTTTCACCTAATATTACTTATAATCGGAGACATTAATTTGATAAGTTTGAAGATATTTGCATTATCCAAAAAACACCCGTTTTTCAATCTTTTTGATGAAATGGATCTAACCCTAAAAACAGCCGTTTTTTTAGGTTTTGGATAATATTACTTCTATTCGAGAGCAATAACTTCCTAAGTTTGAAAAACGGTTTATTTTCTTCAAAACTGACGTTTTGCAAGCTTTTTTTATGAAATCGATTGAATCTGAAAACTTGCCGTTTTTGCATGTTTTTGCTTAATATTACTTATAATCGTAGACCTTCATTTGATAAGTTTGAAGATATTTGCATTATCTCAAAAACTCCCGCTTTTCAATCTTTTTTAGAAAATGGATCAAAACTTAAAAACGGCCGTTTTTCCGGGTTTTTGGTTAATATTACTCAGATTCGAGAGCAATAACTGCCTAAGTTTGAAAAACGGTTTATTTTCCCAAAACTAACGGTTTTCAATCTTTTTGAGGAAATAGATCTAACCTTAAAAACAGCCGTTTTTCAAGGTTTTGAATAATATTACTTCTATTCGAGAGCAATAACTTCCTAAGTTTGAAAAACGGTTTATTTTCTTCAAAACTGACGTTTTGCAAGCTTTTTTAAGAAATCGATTGAATCTGAAAACTTGCCGTTTTTGCTTAATATTACTTATAATCGTAGACCTTTATTTAATAAGTTTGAAGATATTTGCATTATCTTAAAAACTCCCGCTTTTCAATCTTTTTTAGAAAATGGATCAAAACTTAAAAACGGCCGTTTTTCCGGGTTTTTGGTTAATATTACTCAGATTCGAGAGCAATAACTGCCTAAGTTTGAAAAACGGTTTATTTTCCCAAAAACTAACGGTTTTCAAGCTTTTCTTAAGAAATCGATCGAATCTCAAAACTCGCCGTTTTTGGAATTTTTGCCTAATATTACTTATAATCGGAGACCTTAATTTGATTAGTTTGAAGATATTTGCATTATCCAAAAAACTCCCGTTTTTCAATCTTTTTAAGGAAATGGATCTAACCTTAAAAACAGCCGATTTTCAAGGTTTTGGTTAATATTACTCAGATTCGAGAGCAATAACTGCCTTATTTTGAAAAACGGTTTATTTTCCAAAACTGACGTTTTTGAAGCTTTTTTTAGGAAATCGATCGAATCTCAAAACTCGCCCTTTTTGCATGTTTTTGCCTAATATTACTTATAATCGGAGACCTTAATTTGATAAGTTTGAAGATATTTGCATTATCAAAAAAACTCCAGTTTTTCAATCTTTTAAAGGAAATGGATCAAAACTTAAAAAAAGGCCGTTTTACCAAATTTTGGTTAATATTATTTAAATTCGAGAGCAATAACTAGCTAAGTTTGAAAAACGGTTTATTTTCCCCAAACTGACGTTTTTCAATCTTTTTGAGGAAATGGATCTAACCTTAAAAACAGCCGTTTTTCAAGGTTTTGAATAATATTACTTCTATTCGAGAGCAATAACTTCCTAAGTTTGAAAAACGGTTTATTTTCTTCAAAACTGACGTTTTGCAAGCTTTTTTAAGAAATCTATTTAATCTGAAAACTTGCCGTTTTTGCATGTTTTTGCTTAATATTACTTATAATCGTAGACCTTAATTTGATAAGTTTGAAGATATTTGCATTATCTTAAAAACTCCCGTTTTTCAATCTTTTTAAGGAAATGGATCAAAACTTGAAAACGGCCGTTTAACCAGGTTTTGGTTGATATTATTTAAATTCGAGAGCAATAACTAGCTAAGTTTGAAAAACGGTTTATTTTCCCAAAACTGACCGTTTTCAAGCTTTTCTTAAGAAATCGATCGAATCTCAAAACTCGCCGTTTTTGCATTTTTTGCCTAATATTACCTATAATCGGAGACCTTAATTTGATTAGTTTGAAGATATTTGCATTATCCAAAAAACTCCCGTTTTTCAATCTTTTTAAGGAAATGGATCTAACCTTAAAAACAGCCGTTTTTCAAGGTTTTGGTTAATATTACTCAGATTCGAGAGTAATAACTGCCTTAGTTTAAAAAACGGTTTATTTTCTTTAAAACCGACGTTTTTCAAGCTTTTTTGATGAAATCGATTAAATCTGAAAACTTGCCGTTTTTGGATGTTTTTGCTTAATATTACTTATAATCGTAGACCTTTATTTAATAAGTTTGAAGATATTTGTATTATCTTAAAAACTCCCGCTTTTCAAACTTTTTTAGAAAATGGATCAAAACTCAAAAACGGCCATTTTTCTGGGTTTTCGGTTAATATTACTCAGATTCGAGAGCAATAACTGCCTAAGTTTGGAAAACGGTTTATTTTCCCAAAATTGACGTTTTTGAAGCTTTTTTAAGAAATCGATCGAATCTCAAAACTCGCGGTTTTTGCATGTTTTTGCCTAATATTACTTATAATCGGAGACCTTAATTTGATAAGTTTGAAGATATTTGCATTATCAAAAAAACTCCCGTTTTTCAATCTTTTTAAGGAAATGGATCAAAACTTAAAAAAAGGCCGTTTTACCAGGTTTTGGTTAATATTATTTAAATTCGAGAGCAATAACTAGCTAAGTTTGAAAAACGGTTTATTTTCCCCAAACTGACGTTTTTCAAGCTTTTCTTAAGAAATCGATCGAATCTCAAAACTCGCCGTTTTTGCATGTTTTCACCTAATATTACTTATAATCGGAGACATTAATTTGATAAGTTTGAAGATATTTGCATTATCCAAAAAACACCCGTTTTTCAATCTTTTTGATGAAATGGATCTAACCCTAAAAACAGCCGTTTTTTTAGGTTTTGGATAATATTACTTCTATTCGAGAGCAATAACTTCCTAAGTTTGAAAAACGGTTTATTTTCTTCAAAATTGACGTTTTGCAAGCTTTTTTTATGAAATCGATTGAATCTGAAAACTTGCGGTTTTTGCATGTTTTTGCTTAATATTACTTATAATCGTAGACCTTCATTTGATAAGTTTGAACATATTTGCATTATCTCAAAAACTCCCGCTTTTCAATCTTTTTTAGAAAATGGATCAAAACTTAAAAACGGCCGTTTTTCCGGGTTTTTGGTTAATATTACTCAGATTCGAGAGCAATAACTGCCTAAGTTTGAAAAACGGTTTATTTTCCCAAAACTAACGGTTTTCAAGCTTTTCTTAAGAAATCGATCGAATCTCAAAACTCGCCGTTTTTGGAATTTTTGCCTAATATTACTTATAATCGGAGACCTTAATTTGATTAGTTTGAAGATATTTGCATTATCCAAAAAACTCCCGTTTTTCAATATTTTTAAGGAAATGGATCTAACCTTAAAAACAGCCGATTTTCAAGGTTTTGGTTAATATTACTCAGATTCGAGAGCAATAACTGCCTTAGTTTGAAAAACGGTTTATTTTCCAAAACTGACGTTTTTCAAGCTTTTTTTAGGAAATCGATCGAATCTCAAAACTCGCCGTTTTTGCATGTTTTCACCTAATATTACTTATAATCGGAGACATTAATTTGATAAGTTTGAGTATATTTGCATTATCCAAAAAACACCCGTTTTTCAATCTTTTTGACGAAATGGATCTAACCCTAAAAAAGCCGTTTTTTTACGTTTTGGATAATATTACTTCTATTCGAGAGCAATAACTTCCTAAGTTTGAAAAACGGTTTATTTTCTTCAAAACTGACGTTTTGCAAGCTTTTTATAAGAAATCGATTGAATCTGAAAACTTGCCGTTTTTGCTTAATATTACTTATAATCGTAGACCTTTATTTAATAAGTTTGAAGATATTTGTATTATCTTAAAAACTCCCGCTTTTCAATCTTTTTTAGAAAATGGATCAAAACTTAAAAACGGCCATTTTTCCGGGTTTTTGGTTAATATTACTCAGATTCGAGAGCAATAACTGCCTAAGTTTGGAAAACGGTTTATTTTCCCAAAACTGACGTTTTTGAAGCTTTTTTTAAGAAATCGATCGAATCTCAAAACTCGCGGTTTTTACATGTTTTTGCCTAATATTACTTATAATCGGAGACCTTAATTTGATAAGTTTGAAGATATTTGCATTACAAAAAACTCCCGTTTTTCAATCTTTTTAAGGAAATGGATCAAAACTTTAAAAAAGGCCGTTTTACCAGGTTTTGGCTAATATTATTTAAATTCGAGAGCAATAACTAGCTAAGTTTGAAAAACGGTTTATTTTCCCCAAACTGACGTTTTTCAAGCTTTTCTTAAGAAATCGATCGAATCTCAAAACTCGCCGTTTTTGCATGTTTTCACCTAATATTACTTATAATCGGAGAAAAAATTTGATAAGTTTGAAGATATTTGCATTATCCAAAAAACACTCGTTTTTCAATCTTTTTGACGAAATGGATCTAACCCTAAAAACAGCCGTTTTTTTAGGTTTCGGATAATATTACTTCTATTCGAGAGCAATAACTTCCTAAGTTTAAAAAACGGTTTATTTTCTTCAAAACTGACGTTTTGCAAGCTTTTTTTATGAAATCGATTGAATCTGAAAACTTGCCGTTTTTGCATGTTTTTGCTTAATATTACTTATAATCGTAGACCTTCATTTGATAAGTTTGAAGATATTTGCATTATCTTAAAAACTCCCGCTTTTCAATCTTTTTTAGAAAATGGATCAAAACGTAAAAACAGCCGTTTTTCCGGGTTTTTGGTTAATATTATTCAGATTCGAGAGTAATAACTGCCTAAGTTTGAAAAACGGTTTATTTTCCCAAAACTAACGGTTTTCAAGCTTTTCTTAAAAAATCGATCGAATCTCAAAACTCGCCGTTTTTGCATTTTTTGCCTAATATTACTTAAAATCGGTGACCTTAATTTGATTAGTTTGAAGATATTTGCATTATCCAAAAAACTCCCGTTTTTCAATCTTTTTAAGGAAATGGATCTAACCTTAAAAACAGCCGATTTTCAAGGTTTTGGTTAATATTACTCAGATTCGAGAGCAATAACTGCCTTAGTTTGAAAAACGGTTTATTTTCTAAAACTGACGTTTTTGAAGCTTTTTTTAAGAAATCGATCGAATCTCAAAACTCGCCGTTTTTGCATGTTTTTGCCTAATATTACTTATAATCGTAGACCTTAATTTGATAAGTTTGAAGATATTTGCATTATCTTAAAAACTCCCGTTTTTCAATCTTTTTAAGGAAATGGATCAAAACTTGAAAACGGCCGTTTTACCAGGTTTTGGTTGATATTATTAAATTCGAGAGCAATAACTAGCTAAGTTTGAAAAACGGTTTATTTTCCCCAAACTGACGTTTTTCAATCTTTTTGAGGAAATGGATCTAACCTTAAAAACAGCCGTTTTTCAAGGTTTTGACTAATATTACTTCTATTCGAGAGCAATAACTTCCTAAGTTTGAAAAACGGTTTATTTTCTTCAAAACTGACGTTTTGCAAGCTTTTTTTAAGAAATCGATTGAATCTGAAAACTTACCGTTTTTGCATGTTTTCACCTAATATTACCTATAATCGGAGACCTTAATTTGATTAGTTTGAAGATATTTGCATTATCCAAAAAACTCCCGTTTTTCAATCTTTTTAAGGAAATGGATCTAACCTTAAAAACAGCCGTTCTTCAAGGTTTTGGTTAATATTACTCAGATTCGAGAGTAATAACTGCCTTAGTTTGAAAAACGGTTTATTTTCCAAAACTGACGTTTTTGAAGCTTTTTTTAAGGAAATGGATCAAAACTTGAAAACGGCCGTTTTACCAGGTTTTGGTTGATATTATTTAAATTGGAGAGCAATAACTAGCTAAGTTTGAAAAAAGGTTTATTTTCCCAAAACTGACCGTTTTCAAGCTTTTCTTAAGAAATTGATCGAATCTCAAAACTCGCCGTTTTTGCATTTTTTGCCTAATATTACCTATAATCGGAGACCTTAATTTGATTAGTTTGAAGATATTTGCATTATCCAAAAAACTCCCGTTTTTCAATCTTTTTAAGGAAATGGATCTAACCTTAAAAACAGCCGTTTTTCAAGGTTTTGGTTAATATTACTCAGATTCGAGAGTAATAACTGCCTTAGTTTAAAAAACGGTTTATTTTCTTCAAAACCGACGTTTTTCAAGCTTTTTTGATGAAATCGATTAAATCTGAAAACTTGCCGTTTTTGGATGTTTTTGCTTAATATTACTTATAATCGTAGACCTTTATTTAATAAGTTTGAAGATATTTGTATTATCTTAAAAACTCCCGCTTTTCAAACTTTTTTAGAAAATGGATCAAAACTCAAAAACGGCCATTTTTCCGGGTTTTCGGTTAATATTACTCAGATTCGAGAGCAATAACTGCCTAAGTTTGGAAAACGGTTTATTTTCCCAAAATTGACGTTTTTGAAGCTTTTTTTAAGAAATCGATCGAATCTCAAAACTCGCAGTTTTTGCATGTTTTTGCCTAATATTACTTATAATCGGAGACCTTAATTTGATAAGTTTGAAGATATTTGCATTATCAAAAAAACTCCCGTTTTTCAATCTTTTTAAGGAAATGGATCAAAACTTAAAAAAAGGCCGTTTTACCAGGTTTTGGTTAATATTATTTAAATTCGAGAGCAATAACTAGCTAAGTTTGAAAAACGGTTTATTTTCCCCAAACTGACGTTTTTCAAGCTTTTCTTAAGAAATCGATCGAATCTCAAAACTCGCCGTTTTTGCATGTTTTCACCTAATATTACTTATAATCGGAGACATTAATTTGATAAGTTTGAAGATATTTGCATTATCCAAAAAACACCCGTTTTTCAATCTTTTTGATGAAATGGATCTAACCCTAAAAACAGCCGTTTTTTTAGGTTTTGGATAATATTACTTCTATTCGAGAGCAATAACTTCCTAAGTTTGAAAAACGGTTTATTTTCTTCAAAACTGACGTTTTGCAAGCTTTTTTTATGAAATCGATTGAATCTGAAAACTTGCCGTTTTTGCATGTTTTTGCTTAATATTACTTATAATCGTAGACCTTCATTTGATAAGTTTGAAGATATTTGCATTATCTCAAAAACTCCCGCTTTTCAATCTTTTTTAGAAAATGGATCAAAACTTAAAAACGGCCGTTTTTCCGGGTTTTTGGTTAATATTACTCAGATTCGAGAGCAATAACTGCCTAAGTTTGAAAAACGGTTTATTTTCCCAAAACTAACGGTTTTCAAGCTTTTCTTAAGAAATCGATCGAATCTCAAAACTCGCCGTTTTTGGAATTTTTGCCTAATATTACTTATAATCGGAGACCTTAATTTGATTAGTTTGAAGATATTTGCATTATCCAAAAAACTCCCGTTTTTCAATCTTTTTAAGGAAATGGATCTAACCTTAAAAACAGCCGATTTTCAAGGTTTTGGTTAATATTACTCAGATTCGAGAGCAATAACTGCCTTAGTTTGAAAAACGGGTAATTTTCCCCAAACTGACGTTTTTCAAGCTTTTCTTTAAAAATCGATCGAATCTCAAAACTCGCCGTTTTTGAATGTTTTCACCTAATATTACTTATAATCGGAGAAAAAAATTTGATAAGTTTGAAGATATTTGCATTATCCAAAAAACACTCGTTTTTCAATCTTTTTGACGAAATGGATCTAACCCTAAAAACAGCCGTTTTTTTAGGTTTTGGATAATATTACTTCTATTCGAGAGCAATAACTTCCTAAGTTTAAAAAACGGTTTATTTTCTTCAAAACTGACGTTTTGCAAGCTTTTTTTATGAAATCGATTGAATCTGAAAACTTGCCGTTTTTGCATGTTTTTGCTTAATATTACTTATAATCGTAGACCTTCATTTGATAAGTTTGAAGATATTTGCATTATCTTAAAAACTCCCGCTTTTCAATCTTTTTTAGAAAATGGATCAAAACGTAAAAACGGCCGTTTTTCCGGGTTTTTGGTTAATATTATTCAGATTCGAGAGTAATAACTGCCTAAGTTTGAAAAACGGTTTATTTTCCCAAAACTAACGGTTTTCAAGCTTTTCTTAAGAAATCGATCGAATCTCAAAACTCGCCGTTTTTACATTTTTTGCCTAATATTACTTAAAATCGGTGACCTTAATTTGATTAGTTTGAAGATATTTGCATTATCCAAAAAACTCCCGTTTTTCAATCTTTTTAAGGAAATGGATCTAACCTTAAAAACAGCCGATTTTCAAGGTTTTGGTTAATATTACTCAAATTCGAGAGCAATAACTGCCTTAGTTTGAAAAACGGTTTATTTTCTAAAACTGACGTTTTTGAAGCTTTTTTTAAGAAATCAATCGAATCTCAAAACTCGCCGTTTTTGCATGTTTTTGCCTAATATTACTTATAATTGGAGACCTTAATTTGATAAGTTTGAAGATATTTGCATTATCAAAAAAACTCCCGTTTTTCAATCTTTTAAAGGAAATGGATAAAAAACTTAAAAAAAGGCCGTTTTACCAGGTTTTGGTTAATATTATTTAAATTCGAGAGCAATAACTAGCTAAGTTTGAAAAACGGTTTATTTTCCCCAAACTGACGTTTTTCAATCTTTTTGAGGAAATGGATCTAACCTTAAAAACAGCCGTTTTTCAAGGTTTTGGTTGATATTACTCAGATTCGAGAGCAATAACTGCCTTAGTTTGAAAAACGGTTTATTTTCCAAAACTGACGTTTTTGAAGCTTTTTTTAGGAAATCGATCCAATCTCAAAACTCGCCGTTTTACCAGGTTTTGGTTAATATTATTTAAATTCGAGAGCAATAACTAGCTAAGTTTGAAAAACGGTTTATTTTCCCCAAACTGACGATTTTCAAGCTTTTCTTAAGAAATCGATCGAATCTCAAAACTCGCCGTTTTTGCATGTTTTCACCTAATATTACCTATAATCGGAGACCTTAATTTGATTAGTTTGAAGATATTTGCATTATCCAAAAAACTCCCGTTTTTCAATCTTTTTAAGGAAATGGATCTAACCTTAAAAACAGCCGTTTTTCAAGGTTTTGGTTAATATTACTCAGATTCGAGAGTAATAACTGCCTTAGTTTAAAAAACGGTTTATTTTCTTCAAAACCGACGTTTTTCAAGCTTTTTTGATGAAATCGATTAAATCTGAAAACTTGCCGTTTTTGGATGTTTTTGCTTAATATTACTTATAATCGTAGACCTTTATTTAATAAGTTTGAAGATATTTGTATTATCTTAAAAACTCCCGCTTTTCAAACTTTTTTAGAAAATGGATCAAAACTCAAAAACGGCCATTTTTCCGGGTTTTCGGTTAATATTACTCAGATTCGAGAGCAATAACTGCCTAAGTTTGAAAAACGGTTTATTTTCCCAAAACTAACGGTTTTCAATCTTTTTGAGGAAATGGATCTAACCTTAAAAACAGCCGTTTTTTAAGGTTTTGAATAATATTACTTCTATTCGAGAGCAATAACTTCCTAAGTTTGAAAAACGGTTTATTTTCTTCAAAACTGACGTTTTGCAAGCTTTTTTAAGAAATCGATTGAATCTGAAAACTTGCCGTTTTTGCTTAATATTACTTATAATCGTAGACCTTTATTTAATAAGTTTGAAGATATTTGCATTATCTTAAAAACTCCCGCTTTTCAATCTTTTTTAGAAAATGGATCAAAACTTAAAAACGGCCGTTTTTCCGGGTTTTTGGTTAATATTACTCAGATTCGAGAGCAATAACTGCCTAAGTTTGAAAAACGGTTTATTTTCCCAAAACTAACGGTTTTCAAGCTTTTCTTAAGAAATCGATCGAATCTCAAAACTCGCCGTTTTTGGAATTTTTGCCTAATATTACTTATAATCGGAGACCTTAATTTGATTAGTTTGAAGATATTTGCATTATCCAAAAAACTCCCGTTTTTCAATCTTTTTAAGGAAATGGATCTAACCTTAAAAACAGCCGATTTTCAAGGTTTTGGTTAATATTACTCAGATTCGAGAGCAATAACTGCCTTAGTTTGAAAAACGGTTTATTTTCTAAAACTGACGTTTTTGAAGCTTTTTTTAGGAAATCGATCGAATCTCAAAACTCGCCCTTTTTGCATGTTTTTGCCTAATATTACTTATAATCGGAGACCTTAATTTGATAAGTTTGAAGATATTTGCATTATCAAAAAAACTCCAGTTTTTCAATCTTTTAAAGGAAATGGATCAAAACTTAAAAAAAGGCCGTTTTACCAAATTTTGGTTAATATTATTTAAATTCGAGAGCAATAACTAGCTAAGTTTGAAAAACGGTTTATTTTCCCCAAACTGACGTTTTTCAATCTTTTTGAGGAAATGGATCTAACCTTAAAAACAGCCGTTTTTCAAGGTTTTGAATAATATTACTTCTATTCGAGAGCAATAACTTCCTAAGTTTGAAAAACGGTTTATTTTCTTCAAAACTGACGTTTTGCAAGCTTTTTTAAGAAATCTATTTAATCTGAAAACTTGCCGTTTTTGCATGTTTTTGCTTAATATTACTTATAATCGTAGACCTTAATTTGATAAGTTTGAAGATATTTGCATTATCTTAAAAACTCCCGTTTTTCAATCTTTTTAAGGAAATGGATCAAAACTTGAAAACGGCCGTTTAACCAGGTTTTGGTTGATATTATTTAAATTCGAGAGCAATAACTAGCTAAGTTTGAAAAACGGTTTATTTTCCCAAAACTGACCGTTTTCAAGCTTTTCTTAAGAAATCGATCGAATCTCAAAACTCGCCGTTTTTGCATTTTTTGCCTAATATTACCTATAATCGGAGACCTAAATTTGAGTAGTTTGAAGATATTTGCATTATCCAAAAAACTCCCGTTTTTCAATCTTTTTAAGGAAATGGATCTAACCTTAAAAACAGCCGTTTTTCAAGGTTTTGGTTAATATTACTCAGATTCGAGAGTAATAACTGCCTTAGTTTAAAAAACGGTTTATTTTCTTCAAAACCGACGTTTTTCAAGCTTTTTTGATGAAATCGATTAAATCTGAAAACTTGCCGTTTTTGGATGTTTTTGCTTAATATTACTTATAATCGTAGACCTTTTTTTAATAAGTTTGAAGATATTTGTATTATCTTAAAAACTCCCGCTTTTCAAACTTTTTTAGAAAATGGATCAAAACTCAAAAACGGCCATTTTTCCGGGTTTTCGGTTAATATTACTCAGATTCGAGAGCAATAACTGCCTTAGTTTGGAAAACGGTTTATTTTCCCAAAATTGACGTGTTTGAAGCTTTTTTTAAGAAATCGATCGAATCTCAAAACTCGCGGTTTTTGCATGTTTTTGCCTAATATTACTTATAATCGGAGACCTTAATTTGATAAGTTTGAAGATATTTGCATTATCAAAAAAACTCCCGTTTTTCAATCTTTTTAAGGAAATGGATCAAAACTTAAAAAAAGGCCGTTTTACCAGGTTTTGGTTAATATTATTTAAATTCGAGAGCAATAACTAGCTAAGTTTGAAAAACGGTTTATTTTCCCCAAACTGACGTTTTTCAAGCTTTTCTTAAGAAATCGATCGAATCTCAAAACTCGCCGTTTTTGCATGTTTTCACCTAATATTACTTATAATCGGAGACATTAATTTGATAAGTTTGAAGATATTTGCATTATCCAAAAAACACCCGTTTTTCAATCTTTTTGATGAAATGGATCTAACCCTAAAAACAGCCGTTTTTTTAGGTTTTGGATAATATTACTTCTATTCGAGAGCAATAACTTCCTAAGTTTGAAAAACGGTTTATTTTCTTCAAAACTGACGTTTTGCAAGCTTTTTTTATGAAATCGATTGAATCTGAAAACTTGCCGTTTTTGCATGTTTTTGCTTAATATTACTTATAATCGTAGACCTTCATTTGATAAGTTTGAAGATATTTGCATTATCTCAAAAACTCCCGCTTTTCAATCTTTTTTAGAAAATGGATCAAAACTTAAAAACGGCCGTTTTTCCGGGTTTTTGGTTAATATTACTCAGATTCGAGAGCAATAACTGCCTAAGTTTGAAAAACGGTTTATTTTCCCAAAACTAACGGTTTTCAAGCTTTTCTTAAGAAATCGATCGAATCTCAAAACTCGCCGTTTTTGGAATTTTTGCCTAATATTACTTATAATCGGAGACCTTAATTTGATTAGTTTGAAGATATTTGCATTATCCAAAAAACTCCCGTTTTTCAATCTTTTTAAGGAAATGGATCTAACCTTAAAAACAGCCGATTTTCAAGGTTTTGGTTAATATTACTCAGATTCCAGAGCAATAACTGCCTTAGTTTGAAAAACGGTTTATTTTCCAAAACTGACGTTTTTCAAGCTTTTTTTAGGAAATCGATCGAATCTCAAAACTCGCCGTTTTTGCATGTTTTCACCTAATATTACTTATAATCGGAGACATTAATTTGATAAGTTTGAGTATATTTGCATTATCCAAAAAACACCCGTTTTTCAATCTTTTTGACGAAATGGATCTAACCCTAAAAAAGCCGTTTTTTTACGTTTTGGATAATATTACTTCTATTCGAGAGCAATAACTTCCTAAGTTTGAAAAACGGTTTATTTTCTTCAAAACTGACGTTTTGCAAGCTTTTTATAAGAAATCGATTGAATCTGAAAACTTGCCGTTTTTGCTTAATATTACTTATAATCGTAGACCTTTATTTAATAAGTTTGAAGATATTTGTATTATCTTAAAAACTCCCGCTTTTCAATCTTTTTTAGAAAATGGATCAAAACTTAAAAACGGCCATTTTTCCGGGTTTTTGGTTAATATTACTCAGATTCGAGAGCAATAACTGCCTAAGTTTGGAAAACGGTTTATTTTCCCAAAACTGACGTTTTTGAAGCTTTTTTTAAGAAATCGATCGAATCTCAAAACTCGCGGTTTTTGCATGTTTTTGCCTAATATTACTTATAATCGGAGACCTTAATTTGATAAGTTTGAAGATATTTGCATTACAAAAAACTCCCGTTTTTCAATCTTTTTAAGGAAATGGATCAAAACTTTAAAAAAGGCCGTTTTACCAGGTTTTGGCTAATATTATTTAAATTCGAGAGCAATAACTAGCTAAGTTTGAAAAACGGTTTATTTTCCCCAAACTGACGTTTTTCAAGCTTTTCTTAAGAAATCGATCGAATCTCAAAACTCGCCGTTTTTGCATGTTTTCACCTAATATTACTTATAATCGGAGAAAAAATTTGATAAGTTTGAAGATATATGCATTATCCAAAAAACACTCGTTTTTCAATCTTTTTGACGAAATGGATCTAACCCTAAAAACAGCCGTTTTTTTAGGTTTCGGATAATATTACTTCTATTCGAGAGCAATAACTTCCTAAGTTTAAAAAACGGTTTATTTTCTTCAAAACTGACGTTTTGCAAGCTTTTTTTATGAAATCGATTGAATCTGAAAACTTGCCGTTTTTGCATGTTTTTGCTTAATATTACTTATAATCGTAGACCTTCATTTGATAAGTTTGAAGATATTTGCATTATCTTAAAAACTCCCGCTTTTCAATCTTTTTTAGAAAATGGTTCAAAACGTAAAAACAGCCGTTTTTCCGGGTTTTTGGTTAATATTATTCAGATTCGAGAGTAATAACTGCCTAAGTTTGAAAAACGGTTTATTTTCCCAAAACTAACGGTTTTCAAGCTTTTCTTAAGAAATCGATCGAATCTCAAAACTCGCCGTTTTTGCATTTTTTGCCTAATATTACTTAAAATCGGTGACCTTAATTTGATTAGTTTGAAGATATTTGCATTATCCAAAAAACTCCCGTTTTTCAATCTTTTTAAGGAAATGGATCTAACCTTAAAAACAGCCGATTTTCAAGGTTTTGGTTAATATTACTCAGATTCGAGAGCAATAACTGCCTTAGTTTGAAAAACGGTTTATTTTCTAAAACTGACGTTTTTGAAGCTTTTTTTAAGAAATCGATCGAATCTCAAAACTCGCCGTTTTTGCATGTTTTTGCCTAATATTACTTATAATCGTAGACCTTAATTTGATAAGTTTGAAGATATTTGCATTATCTTAAAAACTCCCGTTTTTCAATCTTTTTAAGGAAATGGATCAAAACTTGAAAACGGCCGTTTTACCAGGTTTTGGTTGATATTATTTAAATTCGAGAGCAATAACTAGCTAAGTTTGAAAAACGGTTTATTTTCCCCAAACTGACGTTTTTCAATCTTTTTGAGGAAATGGATCTAACCTTAAAAACAGCCGTTTTTCAAGGTTTTGACTAATATTACTTCTATTCGAGAGCAATAACTTCCTAAGTTTGAAAAACGGTTTATTTTCTTCAAAACTGACGTTTTGCAAGCTTTTTTTAAGAAATCGATTGAATCTGAAAACTTACCGTTTTTGCATGTTTTCACCTAATATTACCTATAATCGGAGACCTTAATTTGATTAGTTTGAAGATATTTGCATTATCCAAAAAACTCCCGTTTTTCAATCTTTTTAAGGAAATGGATCTAACCTTAAAAACAGCCGTTTTTCAAGGTTTTGGTTAATATTACTCAGATTCGAGAGTAATAACTGCCTTAGTTTGAAAAACGGTTTATTTTCCAAAACTGACGTTTTTGAAGCTTTTTTTAAGGAAATGGATCAAAACTTGAAAACGGCCGTTTTACCAGGTTTTGGTTGATATTATTTAAATTGGAGAGCAATAACTAGCTAAGTTTGAAAAAAGGTTTATTTTCCCAAAACTGACCGTTTTCAAGCTTTTCTTAAGAAATCGATCGAATCTCAAAACTCGCCGTTTTTGCATTTTTTGCCTAATATTACCTATAATCGGAGACCTTAATTTGATTAGTTTGAAGATATTTGCATTATCCAAAAAACTCCCGTTTTTCAATCTTTTTAAGGAAATGGATCTAACCTTAAAAACAGCCGTTTTTCAAGGTTTTGGTTAATATTACTCAGATTCGAGAGTAATAACTGCCTTAGTTTAAAAAACGGTTTATTTTCTTCAAAACCGACGTTTTCCAAGCTTTTTTGATGAAATCGACCAAATCTGAAAACTTGCCGTTTTTGGATGTTTTTGCTTAATATTACTTATAATCGTAGACCTTTATTTAATAAGTTTGAAGATATTTGTATCATCTTAAAAACTCCCGCTTTTCAAACTTTTTTAGAAAATGGATCAAAACTCAAAAACGGCCATTTTTCCGGGTTTTCGGTTAATATTACTCAGATTCGAGAGCAATAACTGACTAAGTTTGGAATACGGTTTATTTTCCCAAAATTGACGTTTTTGAAGCTTTTAAAAAGAAATCGATCGAATCTCAAAACTCGCGGTTTTTGCATGTTTTTGCCTAATATTACTTATAATCGGAGACCTTAATTTGATAAGTTTGAAGATATTTGCATTATCAAAAAAACTCCCGTTTTTCAATCTTTTTAAGGAAATGGATCAAAACTTAAAAAAAGGCCGTTTTACCAGGTCTCGGTTAATATTATTTAAATTCGAGAGCAATAACTAGCTAAGTTTGAAAAACGGTTTATTTTCCCCAAACTGACGTTTTTCAAGCTTTTCTTAAGAAATCGATCGAATCTCAAAACTCGCCGTTTTTGCATGTTTTCACCTAATATTACTTATAATCGGAGACATTAATTTGATAAGTTTGAAGATATTTGCATTATCCAAAAAACACCCGTTTTTCAATCTTTTTGATGAAATGGATCTAACCCTAAAAACAGCCGTTTTTTTAGGTTTTGGATAATATTACTTCTATTCGAGAGCAATAACTTCCTAAGTTTGAAAAACGGTTTATTTTCTTCAAAACTGACGTTTTGCAAGCTTTTTTTATGAAATCGATTGAATCTGAAAACTTGCCGTTTTTGCATGTTTTTGCTTAATATTACTTATAATCGTAGACCTTCATTTGATAAGTTTGAAGATATTTGCATTATCTCAAAAACTCCCGCTTTTCAATCTTTTTTAGAAAATGGATCAAAACTTAAAAACGGCCGTTTTTCCGGGTTTTTGGTTAATATTACTCAGATTCGAGAGCAATAACTGCCTAAGTTTGAAAAACGGTTTATTTTCCCAAAACTAACGGTTTTCAAGCTTTTCTTAAGAAATCGATCGAATCTCAAAACTCGCCGTTTTTGGAATTTTTGCCTAATATTACTTATAATCGGAGACCTTAATTTGATTAGTTTGAAGATATTTGCATTATCCAAAAAACTCCTGTTTTTCAATCTTTTTAAGGAAATGGATCTAACCTTAAAAACAGCCGATTTTCAAGGTTTTGGTTAATATTACTCAGATTCGAGAGCAATAACTGCCTTAGTTTGAAAAACGGGTAATTTTCCCAAAACTGACGTTTTTCAAGCTTTTCTTAAGAAATCGATCGAATCTCAAAACTCGCCGTTTTTGCATGTTTTCACCTAATATTACTTATAATCGGAGAAAAAATTTGATAAGTTTGAAGATATTTGCATTATCCAAAAAACACTCGTTTTTCAATCTTTTTGACGAAATGGATCTAACCCTAAAAACAGCCGTTTTTTTAGGTTTTGGATAATATTACTTCTATTCGAGAGCAATAACTTCCTAAGTTTAAAAAACGGTTTATTTTCTTCAAAACTGACGTTTTGCAAGCTTTTTTTATGAAATCGATTGAATCTGAAAACTTGCCGTTTTTGCATGTTTTTGCTTAATATTACTTATAATCGTAGACCTTCATTTGATAAGTTTGAAGATATTTGCATTATCTTAAAAACTCCCGCTTTTCAATCTTTTTTAGAAAATGGATCAAAACGTAAAAACAGCCGTTTTTCCGGGTTTTTGGTTAATATTATTCAGATTCGAGAGTAATAACTGCCTAAGTTTGAAAAACGGTTTATTTTCCCAAAACTAACGGTTTTCAAGCTTTTCTTAAGAAATCGATCGAATCTCAAAACTCGCCGTTTTTGCATTTTTTGCCTAATATTACTTAAAATCGGTGACCTTAATTTGATTAGTTTGAAGATATTTGCATTATCCAAAAAACTCCCGTTTTTTAATCTTTTTAAGGAAATGGATCTAACCTTAAAAACAGCCGATTTTCAAGGTTTTGGTTAATATTACTCAAATTCGAGAGCAATAACTGCCTTAGTTTGAAAAACGGTTTATTTTCTAAAACTGACGTTTTTGAAGCTTTTTTTAAGAAATCGATCGAATCTCAAAACTCGCCGTTTTTGCATGTTTTTGCCTAATATTACTTATAATTGGAGACCTTAATTTGATAAGTTTGAAGATATTTGCATTATCAAAAAAACTCCCGTTTTTCAATCTTTTAAAGGAAATGGATAAAAAACTTAAAAAAAGGCCGTTTTACCAGGTTTTGGTTAATATTATTTAAATTCGAGAGCAATAACTAGCTAAGTTTGAAAAACGGTTTATTTTCCCCAAACTGACGATTTTCAAGCTTTTCTTAAGAAATCGATCGAATCTCAAAACTCGCCGTTTTTGCATGTTTTCACCTAATATTACCTATAATCGGAGACCTTAATTTGATTAGTTTGAAGATATTTGCATTATCCAAAAAACTCCCGTTTTTCAATCTTTTTAAGGAAATGGATCTAACCTTAAAAACAGCCGTTTTTCAAGGTTTTAGTTAATATTACTCAGATTCGAGAGTAATAACTGCCTTAGTTTGAAAAACGGTTTATTTTCCAAAACTGACGTTTTTGAAGCTTTTTTTAAGGAAATGGATCAAAACTTGAAAACGGCCGTTTTACCAGGTTTTGGTTGATATTATTTAAATTCGAGAGCAATAACTAGCTAAGTTTGAAAAACGGTTTATTTTCCCAAAACTGACCGTTTTCAAGCTTTTCTTAAGAAATCGATCGAATCTCAAAACTCGCCCTTTTTGCATTTTTTGCCTAATATTACCTATAATCGGAGACCTTAATTTGATTAGTTTGAAGATATTTGCATTATCCAAAAAACTCCCGTTTTTCAATCTTTTTAAGGAAATGGATCTAACCTTAAAAACAGCCGTTTTTCAAGGTTTTGGTTAATATTACTCAGATTCGAGAGTAATAACTGCCTTAGTTTAAAAAACGGTTTATTTTCTTCAAAACCGACGTTTTTCAAGCTTTTTTGATGAAATCGATTAAATCTGAAAACTTGCCGTTTTTGGATGTTTTTGCTTAATATTACTTATAATCGTAGACCTTTATTTAATAAGTTTGAAGATATTTGTATTATCTTAAAAACTCCCGCTTTTCAAACTTTTTTAGAAAATGGATCAAAACTCAAAAACGGCCATTTTTCCGGGTTTTCGGTTAATATTACTCAGATTCGAGAGCAATAACTGCCTAAGTTTGGAAAACGGTTTATTTTCCCAAAAGTGACGTTTTTGAAGCTTTTTTTAAGAAATCGATCGAATCTCAAAACTCGCGGTTTTTGCATGTTTTTGCCTAATATTACTTATAATCGGAGACCTCAATTTGATAAGTTTGAAGATATTTGCATGATCAAAAAAACTCCCGTTTTTCAATCTTTTTAAGGAAATGGATCAAAACTTAAAAAAAGGCCGTTTTACCAGGTTTTGGTTAATATTATTTAAATTCGAGAGCAATAACTAGCTAAGTTTGAAAAACGGTTTATTTTCCCCAAACTGACGTTTTTCAAGCTTTTCTTAAGAAATCGATCGAATCTCAAAACTCGCCGTTTTTGCATGTTTTCACCTAATATTACTTATAATCGGAGACATTAATTTGATAAGTTTGAAGATATTTGCATTATCCAAAAAACACCCGTTTTTCAATCTTTTTGATGAAATGGATCTAACCCTAAAAACAGCCGTTTTTTTAGGTTTTGGATAATATTACTTCTATTCGAGAGCAATAACTTCCTAAGTTTGAAAAACGGTTTATTTTCTTCAAAACTGACGTTTTGCAAGCTTTTTTAATGAAATCGATTGAATCTGAAAACTTGCCGTTTTTGCATGTTTTTGCTTAATATTACTTATAATCGTAGACCTTCATTTGATAAGTTTGAAGATATTTGCATTATCTCAAAAACTCCCGCTTTTCAATCTTTTTTAGAAAATGGATCAAAACTTAAAAACGGCCATTTTTCCGGGTTTTTGGTTAATATTACTCAGATTCGAGAGCAATAACTGCCTAAGTTTGAAAAACGGTTTATTTTCCCAAAACTAACGGTTTTCAAGCTTTTCTTAAGAAATCGATCGAATCTCAAAACTCGCCGTTTTTGGAATTTTTGCCTAATATTACTTATAATCGGAGACCTTAATTTGATTAGTTTGAAGATATTTGCATTATCCAAAAAACTCCCGTTTTTCAATCTTTTTAAGGAAATGGATCTAACCTTAAAAACAGCCGATTTTCAAGGTTTTGGTTAATATTACTCAGATTCGAGAGCAATAACTGCCTTAGTTTGAAAAACGGTTTATTTTCCAAAACTGACGTTTTTCAAGCTTTTTTTAGGAAATCGATCGAATCTCAAAACTCGCCGTTTTTGCATGTTTTCACCTAATATTACTTATAATCGGAGACATTAATTTGATAAGTTTGAGTATATTTGCATTATCCAAAAAACACCCGTTTTTCAATCTTTTTGACGAAATGGATCTAACCCTAAAAAAGCCGTTTTTTTACGTTTTGGATAATATTACTTCTATTCGAGAGCAATAACTTCCTAAGTTTGAAAAACGGTTTATTTTCTTCAAAACTGACGTTTTGCAAGCTTTTTATAAGAAATCGATTCAATCTGAAAACTTGCCGTTTTTGCATGTTTTTGCTTAATATTACTTATAATCGTAGACCTTTATTTAATAAGTTTGAAGATATTTGTATTATCTTAAAAACTCCCGCTTTTCAATCTTTTTTAGAAAATGGATCAAAACTTAAAAACGGCCATTTTTCCGGGTTTTTGGTTAATATTACTCAGATTCGAGAGCAATAACTGCCTAAGTTTGGAAAACGGTTTATTTTCCCAAAACTGACGTTTTTGAAGCTTTTTTTAAGAAATCGATCGAATCTCAAAACTCGCGGTTTTTGCATGTTTTTGCCTAATATTACTTATAATCGGAGACCTTAATTTGATAAGTTTGAAGATATTTGCATTACAAAAAACTCCCGTTTTTCAATCTTTTTAAGGAAATGGATCAAAACTTTAAAAAAGGCCGTTTTACCAGGTTTTGGTTAATATTATTTAAATTCGAGAGCAATAACTAGCTAAGTTTGAAAAACGGTTTATTTTCCCCAAACTGACGTTTTTCAAGCTTTTCTTAAGAAATCGATCGAATCTCAAAACTCGCCGTTTTTGCATGTTTTCACCTAATATTACTTATAATCGGAGAAAAAATTTGATAAGTTTGAAGATATTTGCATTATCCAAAAATACTCGTTTTTCAATCTTTTTGACGAAATGGATCTAACCCTAAAAACAGCCGTTTTTTTAGGTTTTGGATAATATTACTTCTATTCGAGAGCAATAACTTCCTAAGTTTAAAAAACGGTTTATTTTCTTCAAAACTGACGTTTTGCAAGCTTTTTTTATGAAATCGATTGAATCTGAAAACTTGCCGTTTTTGCATGTTTTTGCTTAATATTACTTATAATCGTAGACCTTCATTTGATAAGTTTGAAGATATTTGCATTATCTTAAAAACTCCCGCTTTTCAATCTTTTTTAGAAAATGGATCAAAACGTAAAAACAGCCGTTTTTCCGGGTTTTTGGTTAATATTATTCAGATTCGAGAGTAATAACTGCCTAAGTTTGAAAAACGGTTTATTTTCCCAAAACTAACGGTTTTCAAGCTTTTCTTGAGAAATCGATCGAATCTCAAAACTCGCCGTTTTTGCATTTTTTGCCTAATATTACTTAAAATCGGTGACCTTAATTTGATTAGTTTGAAGATATTTGCATTATCCAAAAAACTCCCGTTTTTCAATCTTTTTAAGGAAATGGATCTAACCTTAAAAACAGCCGATTTTCAAGGTTTTGGTTAATATTACTCAGATTCGAGAGCAATAACTGCCTTAGTTTGAAAAACGGTTTATTTTCTAAAACTGACGTTTTTGAAGCTTTTTTTAAGAAATCGATCGAATCTCAAAACTCGCCGTTTTTGCATGTTTTTGCCTAATATTACTTATAATCGTAGACCTTAATTTGATAAGTTTGAAGATATTTGCATTATCTTAAAAACTCCCGTTTTTCAATCTTTTTAAGGAAATGGATCAAAACTTGAAAACGGCCGTTTTACCAGGTTTTGGTTGATATTATTTAAATTCGAGAGCAATAACTAGCTAAGTTTGAAAAACGGTTTATTTTCCCCAAACTGACGTTTTTCAATCTTTTTGAGGAAATGGATCTAACCTTAAAAACAGCCGTTTTTCAAGGTTTTGACTAATATTACTTCTATTCGAGAGCAATAACTTCCTAAGTTTGAAAAACGGTTTATTTTCTTCAAAACTGACGTTTTGCAAGCTTTTTTTATGAAATCGATTGAATCTGAAAACTTGCCGTTTTTGCATGTTTTTGCTTAATATTACTTATAATCGTAGACCTTAATTTGATAAGTTTGAAGATATTTGCATTATCAAAAAAACTCCCGTTTTTCAATCTTTTAAAGGAAATGGATCAAAACTTAAAAAAAGGCCGTTTTACCAAATTTTGGTTAATATTACTCAGATTCGAGAGCAATAACTGCCTAAGTTTGAAAAACGGTTTATTTTCCCAAAACTAACGGTTTTCAAGCTTTTCTTAAGAAATCGATCGAATCTCAAAACTCGCCGTTTTTGGAATTTTTGCCTAATATTACTTATAATCGGAGACCTTAATTTGATTAGTTTGAAGATATTTGCATTATCCAAAAAACTCCCGTTTTTCAATCTTTTTAAGGAAATGAATCTAACCTTAAAAACAGCCGATTTTCAAGGTTTTGGTTAATATTACTCAGATTCGAGAGCAATAACTGCCTTATTTTGAAAAACGGTTTATTTTCCAAAACTGACGTTTTTGAAGCTTTTTTTAGGAAATCGATCGAATCTCAAAACTCGCCCTTTTTGCATGTTTTTGCCTAATATTACTTATAATCGGAGACCTTAATTTGATAAGTTTGAAGATATTTGCATTATCAAAAAAACTCCAGTTTTTCAATCTTTTAAAGGAAATGGATCAAAACTTAAAAAAAGGCCGTTTTACCAAATTTTGGTTAATATTATTTAAATTCGAGAGCAATAACTAGCTAAGTTTGAAAAACGGTTTATTTTCCCCAAACTGACGTTTTTCAATCTTTTTGAGGAAATGGATCTAACCTTAAAAACAGCCGTTTTTCAAGGTTTTGAATAATATTACTTCTATTCGAGAGCAATAACTTCCTAAGTTTGAAAAACGGTTTATTTTCTTCAAAACTGACGTTTTGCAAGCTTTTTTAAGAAATCTATTTAATCTGAAAACTTGCCGTTTTTGCATGTTTTTGCTTAATATTACTTATAATCGTAGACCTTAATTTGATAAGTTTGAAGATATTTGCATTATCTTAAAAACTCCCGTTTTTCAATCTTTTTAAGGAAATGGATCAAAACTTGAAAACGGCCGTTTAACCAGGTTTTGGTTGATATTATTTAAATTCGAGAGCAATAACTAGCTAAGTTTGAAAAACGGTTTATTTTCCCAAAACTGACCGTTTTCAAGCTTTTCTTAAGAAATCGATCGAATCTCAAAACTCGCCGTTTTTGCATTTTTTGCCTAATATTACCTATAATCGGAGACCTTAATTTGATTAGTTTGAAGATATTTGCATTATCCAAAAAACTCCCGTTTTTCAATCTTTTTAAGGAAATGGATCTAACCTTAAAAACAGCCGTTTTTCAAGGTTTTGGTTAATATTACTCAGATTCGAGAGTAATAACTGCCTTAGTTTGAAAAACGGTTTATTTTCCAAAACTGACGTTTTTGAAGCTTTTTTTAAGGAAATGGATCAAAACTTGAAAACGGCCGTTTTACCAGGTTTTGGTTGATATTATTTAAATTGGAGAGCAATAACTAGCTAAGTTTGAAAAAAGGTTTATTTTCCCAAAACTGACCGTTTTCAAGCTTTTCTTAAGAAATCGATCGAATCTCAAAACTCGCCGTTTTTGCATTTTTTGCCTAATATTACCTATAATCGGAGACCTTAATTTGATTAGTTTGAAGATATTTGCATTATCCAAAAAACTCCCGTTTTTCAATCTTTTTAAGGAAATGGATCTAACCTTAAAAACAGCCGTTTTTCAAGGTTTTGGTTAATATTACTCAGATTCGAGAGTAATAACTGCCTTAGTTTAAAAAACGGTTTATTTTCTTCAAAACCGACGTTTTCCAAGCTTTTTTGATGAAATCGACCAAATCTGAAAACTTGCCGTTTTTGGATGTTTTTGCTTAATATTACTTATAATCGTAGACCTTTATTTAATAAGTTTGAAGATATTTGTATTATCTTAAAAACTCCCGCTTTTCAAACTTTTTTAGAAAATGGATCAAAACTCAAAAACGGCCATTTTTCCGGGTTTTCGGTTAATATTACTCAGATTCGAGAGCAATAACTGACTAAGTTTGGAATACGGTTTATTTTCCCAAAATTGACGTTTTTGAAGCTTTTAAAAAGAAATCGATCGAATCTCAAAACTCGCGGTTTTTGCATGTTTTTGCCTAATATTACTTATAATCGGAGACCTTAATTTGATAAGTTTGAAGATATTTGCATTATCAAAAAAACTCCCGTTTTTCAATCTTTTTAAGGAAATGGATCAAAACTTAAAAAAAGGCCGTTTTACCAGGTCTCGGTTAATATTATTTAAATTCGAGAGCAATAACTAGCTAAGTTTGAAAAACGGTTTATTTTCCCCAAACTGACGTTTTTCAAGCTTTTCTTAAGAAATCGATCGAATCTCAAAACTCGCCGTTTTTGCATGTTTTCACCTAATATTACTTATAATCGGAGACATTAATTTGATAAGTTTGAAGATATTTGCATTATCCAAAAAACACCCGTTTTTCAATCTTTTTGATGAAATGGATCTAACCCTAAAAACAGCCGTTTTTTTAGGTTTTGGATAATATTACTTCTATTCGAGAGCAATAACTTCCTAAGTTTGAAAAACGGTTTATTTTCTTCAAAACTGACGTTTTGCAAGCTTTTTTTATGAAATCGATTGAATCTGAAAACTTGCCGTTTTTGCATGTTTTTGCTTAATATTACTTATAATCGTAGACCTTCATTTGATAAGTTTGAAGATATTTGCATTATCTCAAAAACTCCCGCTTTTCAATCTTTTTTAGAAAATGGATCAAAACTTAAAAACGGCCGTTTTTCCGGGTTTTTGGTTAATATTACTCAGATTCGAGAGCAATAACTGCCTAAGTTTGAAAAACGGTTTATTTTCCCAAAACTAACGGTTTTCAAGCTTTTCTTAAGAAATCGATCGAATCTCAAAACTCGCCGTTTTTGGAATTTTTGCCTAATATTACTTATAATCGGAGACCTTAATTTGATTAGTTTGAAGATATTTGCATTATCCAAAAAACTCCTGTTTTTCAATCTTTTTAAGGAAATGGATCTAACCTTAAAAACAGCCGATTTTCAAGGTTTTGGTTAATATTACTCAGATTCGAGAGCAATAACTGCCTTAGTTTGAAAAACGGGTAATTTTCCCAAAACTGACGTTTTTCAAGCTTTTCTTAAGAAATCGATCGAATCTCAAAACTCGCCGTTTTTGCATGTTTTCACCTAATATTACTTATAATCGGAGAAAAAATTTGATAAGTTTGAAGATATTTGCATTATCCAAAAAACACTCGTTTTTCAATCTTTTTGACGAAATGGATCTAACCCTAAAAACAGCCGTTTTTTTAGGTTTTGGATAATATTACTTCTATTCGAGAGCAATAACTTCCTAAGTTTAAAAAACGGTTTATTTTCTTCAAAACTGACGTTTTGCAAGCTTTTTTTATGAAATCGATTGAATCTGAAAACTTGCCGTTTTTGCATGTTTTTGCTTAATATTACTTATAATCGTAGACCTTCATTTGATAAGTTTGAAGATATTTGCATTATCTTAAAAACTCCCGCTTTTCAATCTTTTTTAGAAAATGGATCAAAACGTAAAAACGGCCATTTTTCCGGGTTTTTGGTTAATATTACTCAGATTCGAGAGCAATAACTGCCTAAGTTTGGAAAACGGTTTATTTTCCCAAAACTGACGTTTTTGAAGCTTTTTTTAAGAAATCGATCGAATCTCAAAACTCGCGGTTTTTGCATGTTTTTGCCTAATATTACTTATAATCGGAGACCTTAATTTGATAAGTTTGAAGATATTTGCATTACAAAAAACTCCCGTTTTTCAATCTTTTTAAGGAAATGGATCAAAACTTTAAAAAAGGCCGTTTTACCAGGTTTTGGTTAATATTATTTAAATTCGAGAGCAATAACTAGCTAAGTTTGAAAAACGGTTTATTTTCCCCAAACTGACGTTTTTCAAGCTTTTCTTAAGAAATCGATCGAATCTCAAAACTCGCCGTTTTTGCATGTTTTCACCTAATATTACTTATAATCGGAGAAAAAATTTGATAAGTTTGAAGATATTTGCATTATCCAAAAATACTCGTTTTTCAATCTTTTTGACGAAATGGATCTAACCCTAAAAACAGCCGTTTTTTTAGGTTTTGGATAATATTACTTCTATTCGAGAGCAATAACTTCCTAAGTTTAAAAAACGGTTTATTTTCTTCAAAACTGACGTTTTGCAAGCTTTTTTTATGAAATCGATTGAATCTGAAAACTTGCCGTTTTTGCATGTTTTTGCTTAATATTACTTATAATCGTAGACCTTCATTTGATAAGTTTGAAGATATTTGCATTATCTTAAAAACTCCCGCTTTTCAATCTTTTTTAGAAAATGGATCAAAACGTAAAAACAGCCGTTTTTCCGGGTTTTTGGTTAATATTATTCAGATTTGAGAGTAATAACTGCCTAAGTTTGAAAAACGGTTTATTTTCCCAAAACTAACGGTTTTCAAGCTTTTCTTGAGAAATCGATCGAATCTCAAAACTCGCCGTTTTTGCATTTTTTGCCTAATATTACTTAAAATCGGTGACCTTAATTTGATTAGTTTGAAGATATTTGCATTATCCAAAAAACTCCCGTTTTTCAATCTTTTTAAGGAAATGGATCTAACCTTAAAAACAGCCGATTTTCAAGGTTTTGGTTAATATTACTCAGATTCGAGAGCAATAACTGCCTTAGTTTGAAAAACGGTTTATTTTCTAAAACTGACGTTTTTGAAGCTTTTTTTAAGAAATCGATCGAATCTCAAAACTCGCCGTTTTTGCATGTTTTTGCCTAATATTACTTATAATCGTAGACCTTAATTTGATAAGTTTGAAGATATTTGCATTATCTTAAAAACTCCCGTTTTTCAATCTTTTTAAGGAAATGGATCAAAACTTGAAAACGGCCGTTTTACCAGGTTTTGGTTGATATTATTTAAATTCGAGAGCAATAACTAGCTAAGTTTGAAAAACGGTTTATTTTCCCCAAACTGACGTTTTTCAATCTTTTTGAGGAAATGGATCTAACCTTAAAAACAGCCGTTTTTCAAGGTTTTGACTAATATTACTTCTATTCGAGAGCAATAACTTCCTAAGTTTGAAAAACGGTTTATTTTCTTCAAAACTGACGTTTTGCAAGCTTTTTTTATGAAATCGATTGAATCTGAAAACTTGCCGTTTTTGCATGTTTTTGCTTAATATTACTTATAATCGTAGACCTTAATTTGATAAGTTTGAAGATATTTGCATTATCAAAAAAACTCCCGTTTTTCAATCTTTTAAAGGAAATCGATCAAAACTTAAAAAAAGGCCGTTTTACCAAATTTTGGTTAATATTATTTAAATTCGAGAGCAATAACTAGCTAAGTTTGAAAAACGGTTTATTTTCCCCAAACTGACGTTTTTCAATCTTTTTGAGGAAATGGATCTAACCTTAAAAACAGCCGTTTTTCAAGGTTTTGAATAATATTACTTCTATTCGAGAGCAATAACTTCCTAAGTTTGAAAAACGGTTTATTTTCATCAAAACTGACGTTTTGCAAGCTTTTTTAAGAAATCGATTGAATCTGAAAACTTGCCGTTTTTGCTTAATATTACTTATAATCGTAGACCTTTATTTAATAAGTTTGAAGATATTTGCATTATCTTAAAAACTCCCGCTTTTCAATCTTTTTTAGAAAATGGATCAAAACTTAAAAACGGCCGTTTTTCCGGGTTTTTGGTTAATATTACTCAGATTCGAGAGCAATAACTGCCTAAGTTTGAAAAACGGTTTATTTTCCCAAAACTAACGGTTTTCAAGCTTTTCTTAAGAAATCGATCGAATCTCAAAACTCGCCGTTTTTGGAATTTTTGCCTAATATTACTTATAATCGGAGACCTTAATTTGATTAGTTTGAAGATATTTGCATTATCCAAAAAACTCCCGTTTTTCAATCTTTTTAAGGAAATGAATCTAACCTTAAAAACAGCCGATTTTCAAGGTTTTGGTTAATATTACTCAGATTCGAGAGCAATAACTGCCTTATTTTGAAAAACGGTTTATTTTCCAAAACTGACGTTTTTGAAGCTTTTTTTAGGAAATCGATCGAATCTCAAAACTCGCCCTTTTTGCATGTTTTTGCCTAATATTACTTATAATCGGAGACCTTAATTTGATAAGTTTGAAGATATTTGCATTATCAAAAAAACTCCAGTTTTTCAATCTTTTAAAGGAAATGGATCAAAACTTAAAAAAAGGCCGTTTTACCAAATTTTGGTTAATATTATTTAAATTCGAGAGCAATAACTAGCTAAGTTTGAAAAACGGTTTATTTTCCCCAAACTGACGTTTTTCAATCTTTTTGAGGAAATGGATCTAACCTTAAAAACAGCCGTTTTTCAAGGTTTTGAATAATATTACTTCTATTCGAGAGCAATAACTTCCTAAGTTTGAAAAACGGTTTATTTTCTTCAAAACTGACGTTTTGCAAGCTTTTTTAAGAAATCTATTTAATCTGAAAACTTGCCGTTTTTGCATGTTTTTGCTTAATATTACTTATAATCGTAGACCTTAATTTGATAAGTTTGAAGATATTTGCATTATCTTAAAAACTCCCGTTTTTCAATCTTTTTAAGGAAATGGATCAAAACTTGAAAACGGCCGTTTAACCAGGTTTTGGTTGATATTATTTAAATTCGAGAGCAATAACTAGCTAAGTTTGAAAAACGGTTTATTTTCCCAAAACTGACCGTTTTCAAGCTTTTCTTAAGAAATCGATCGAATCTCAAAACTCGCGGTTTTTGCATGTTTTTGCCTAATATTACTTATAATCGGAGACCTTAATTTGATAAGTTTGAAGATATTTGCATTATCAAAAAAACTCCCGTTTTTCAATCTTTTTAAGGAAATGGATCAAAACTTAAAAAAAGGCCGTTTTACCAGGTTTTGGTTAATATTATTTAAATTCGAGAGCAATAACTAGCTAAGTTTGAAAAACGGTTTATTTTCCCCAAACTGACGTTTTTCAAGCTTTTCTTAAGAAATCGATCGAATCTCAAAACTCGCCGTTTTTGCATGTTTTCACCTAATATTACTTATAATCGGAGACATTAATTTGATAAGTTTGAAGATATTTGCATTATCCAAAAAACACCCGTTTTTCAATCTTTTTGATGAAATGGATCTAACCCTAAAAACAGCCGTTTTTTTAGGTTTTGGATAATATTACTTCTATTCGAGAGCAATAACTTCCTAAGTTTGAAAAACGGTTTATTTTCTTCAAAACTGACGTTTTGCAAGCTTTTTTTATGAAATCGATTGAATCTGAAAACTTGCCGTTTTTGCATGTTTTTGCTTAATATTACTTATAATCGTAGACCTTCATTTGATAAGTTTGAAGATATTTGCATTATCTCAAAAACTCCCGCTTTTCAATCTTTTTTAGAAAATGGATCAAAACTTAAAAACGGCCGTTTTTCCGGGTTTTTGGTTAATATTACTCAGATTCGAGAGCAATAACTGCCTAAGTTTGAAAAATGGTTTATTTTCCCAAAACTAACGGCAAAGAGCTTTTCTTAAGAAATCGATCGAATCTCAAAACTCGCCGTTTTTGGAATTTTTGCCTAATATTACTTATAATCGGAGACCTTAATTTGATTAGTTTGAAGATATTTGCATTATCCAAAAAACTCCCGTTTTTCAATCTTTTTAAGGAAATGGATCTAACCTTAAAAACAGCCGATTTTCAAGGTTTTGGTTAATATTACTCAGATTCGAGAGCAATAACTGCCTTAGTTTGAAAAACGGTTTATTTTCCAAAACTGACGTTTTTCAAGCATTTTTTAGGAAATCGATCGAATCTCAAAACTCGCCGTTTTTGCATGTTTTCACCTAATATTACTTATAATCGGAGACATTAATTTGATTAGTTTGAAGATATTTGCATTATCCAAAAAACACCCGTTTTTCAATCTTTTTGACGAAATGGATCTAACCCTAAAAAAGCCGTTTTTTTACGTTTTGGATAATATTACTTCTATTCGAGAGCAATAACTTCCTAAGTTTGAAAAACGGTTTATTTTCTTCAAAACTGACGTTTTGCAAGCTTTTTATAAGAAATCGATTGAATCTGAAAACTTGCCGTTTTTGCTTAATATTACTTATAATCGTAGACCTTTATTTAATAAGTTTGAAGATATTTGTATTATCTTAAAAACTCCCGCTTTTCAATCTTTTTTAGAAAATGGATCAAAACTTAAAAACGGCCATTTTTCCGGGTTTTTGGTTAATATTACTCAGATTCGAGAGCAATAACTGCCTAAGTTTGGAAAACGGTTTATTTTCCCAAAACTGACGTTTTTGAAGCTTTTTTTAAGAAATCGATCGAATCTCAAAACTCGCGGTTTTTGCATGTTTTTGCCTAATATTACTTATAATCGGAGACCTTAATTTGATAAGTTTGAAGATATTTGCATTACAAAAAACTCCCGTTTTTCAATCTTTTTAAGGAAATGGATCAAAACTTTAAAAAAGGCCGTTTTACCAGGTTTTGGCTAATATTATTTAAATTCGAGAGCAATAACTAGCTAAGTTTGAAAAACGGTTTATTTTCCCCAAACTGACGTTTTTCAAGCTTTTCTTAAGAAATCGATCGAATCTCAAAACTCGCCGTTTTTGCATGTTTTCACCTAATATTACTTATAATCGGAGAAAAAATTTGATAAGTTTGAAGATATTTGCATTATCCAAAAAACACTCGTTTTTCAATCTTTTTGACGAAATGGATCTAACCCTAAAAACAGCCGTTTTTTTAGGTTTCGGATAATATTACTTCTATTCGAGAGCAATAACTTCCTAAGTTTAAAAAACGGTTTATTTTCTTCAAAACTGACGTTTTGCAAGCTTTTTTTATGAAATCGATTGAATCTGAAAACTTGCCGTTTTTGCATGTTTTTGCTTAATATTACTTATAATCGTAGACCTTCATTTGATAAGTTTGAAGATATTTGCATTATCTTAAAAACTCCCGCTTTTCAATCTTTTTTAGAAAATGGATCAAAACGTAAAAACAGCCGTTTTTCCGGGTTTTTGGTTAATATTATTCAGATTCGAGAGTAATAACTGCCTAAGTTTGAAAAACGGTTTATTTTCCCAAAACTAACGGTTTTCAAGCTTTTCTTAAGAAATCGATCGAATCTCAAAACTCGCCGTTTTTGCATTTTTTGCCTAATATTACTTAAAATCGGTGACCTTAATTTGATTAGTTTGAAGATATTTGCATTATCCAAAAAACTCCCGTTTTTCAATCTTTTTAAGGAAATGGATCTAACCTTAAAAACAGCCGATTTTCAAGGTTTTGGTTAATATTACTCAGATTCGAGAGCAATAACTGCCTTAGTTTGAAAAACGGTTTATTTTCTAAAACTGACGTTTTTGAAGCTTTTTTTAAGAAATCGATCGAATCTCAAAACTCGCCGTTTTTGCATGTTTTTGCCTAATATTACTTATAATCGTAGACCTTAATTTGATAAGTTTGAAGATATTTGCATTATCTTAAAAACTCCCGTTTTTCAATCTTTTTAAGGAAATGGATCAAAACTTGAAAACGGCCGTTTTACCAGGTTTTGGTTGATATTATTTAAATTCGAGAGCAATAACTAGCTAAGTTTGAAAAACGGTTTATTTTCCCCAAACTGACGTTTTTCAATCTTTTTGAGGAAATGGATCTAACCTTAAAAACAGCCGTTTTTCAAGGTTTTGACTAATATTACTTCTATTCGAGAGCAATAACTTCCTAAGTTTGAAAAACGGTTTATTTTCTTCAAAACTGACGTTTTGCAAGCTTTTTTTAAGAAATCGATTGAATCTGAAAACTTGCCGTTTTTGCATGTTTTCACCTAATATTACCTATAATCGGAGACCTTAATTTGATTAGTTTGAAGATATTTGCATTATCCAAAAAACTCCCGTTTTTCAATCTTTTTAAGGAAATGGATCTAACCTTAAAAACAGCCGTTTTTCAAGGTTTTGGTTAATATTACTCAGATTCGAGAGTAATAACTGCCTTAGTTTGAAAAACGGTTTATTTTCCAAAACTGACGTTTTTGAAGCTTTTTTTAAGGAAATGGATCAAAACTTGAAAACGGCCGTTTTACCAGGTTTTGGTTGATATTATTTAAATTGGAGAGCAATAACTAGCTAAGTTTGAAAAAAGGTTTATTTTCCCAAAACTGACCGTTTTCAAGCTTTTCTTAAGAAATCGATCGAATCTCAAAACTCGCCGTTTTTGCATTTTTTGCCTAATATTACCTATAATCGGAGACCTTAATTTGATTAGTTTGAAGATATTTGCATTATCCAAAAAACTCCCGTTTTTCAATCTTTTTAAGGAAATGGATCTAACCTTAAAAACAGCCGTTTTTCAAGGTTTTGGTTAATATTCCTTAGATTCGAGAGTAATAACTGCCTTAGTTTAAAAAACGGTTTATTTTCTTCAAAACCGACGTTTTTCAAGCTTTTTTGATGAAATCGATTAAATCTGAAAACTTGCCGTTTTTGGATGTTTTTGCTTAATATTACTTATAATCGTAGACCTTTATTTAATAAGTTTGAAGATATTTGTATTATCTTAAAAACTCCCGCTTTTCAAACTTTTTTAGAAAATGGATCAAAACTCAAAAACGGCCATTTTTCCGGGTTTTCGGTTAATATTACTCAGATTCGAGAGCAATAACTGCCTAAGTTTGGAAAACGGTTTATTTTCCCAAAATTGACGTTTTTGAAGCTTTTTTTAAGAAATCGATCGAATCTCAAAACTCGCGGTTTTTGCATGTTTTTGCCTAATATTACTTATAATCGGAGACCTTAATTTGATAAGTTTGAAGATATTTGCATTATCAAAAAAACTCCCGTTTTTCAATCTTTTTAAGGAAATGGATCAAAACTTAAAAAAAGGCCGTTTTACCAGGTTTTGGTTAATATTATTTAAATTCGAGAGCAATAACTAGCTAAGTTTGAAAAACGGTTTATTTTCCCCAAACTGACGTTTTTCAAGCTTTTCTTAAGAAATCGATCGAATCTCAAAACTCGCCGTTTTTGCATGTTTTCACCTAATATTACTTATAATCGGAGACATTAATTTGATAAGTTTGAAGATATTTGCATTATCCAAAAAACACCCGTTTTTCAATCTTTTTGATGAAATGGATCTAACCCTAAAAAAAGCCGTTTTTTTAGGTTTTGGATAATATTACTTCTATTCGAGAGCAATAACTTCCTAAGTTTGAAAAACGGTTTATTTTCTTCAAAACTGACGTTTTGCAAGCTTTTTTTATGAAATCGATTGAATCTGAAAACTTGCCGTTTTTGCATGTTTTTGCTTAATATTACTTATAATCGTAGACCTTCATTTGATAAGTTTGAAGATATTTGCATTATCTCAAAAACTCCCGCTTTTCAATCTTTTTTAGAAAATGGATCAAAACTTAAAAACGGCCGTTTTTCCGGGTTTTTGGTTAATATTACTCAGATTCGAGAGCAATAACTGCCTAAGTTTGAAAAACGGTTTATTTTCCCAAAACTAACGGTTTTCAAGCTTTTCTTAAGAAATCGATCGAATCTCAAAACTCGCCGTTTTTGGAATTTTTGCCTAATATTACTTATAATCGGAGACCTTAATTTGATTAGTTTGAAGATATTTGCATTATCCAAAAAACTCCCGTTTTTCAATCTTTTTAAGGAAATGGATCTAACCTTAAAAACAGCCGATTTTCAAGGTTTTGGTTAATATTACTCAGATTCGAGAGCAATAACTGCCTTAGTTTGAAAAACGGTTTATTTTCCAAAACTGACGTTTTTCAAGCTTTTTTTAGAAAATCGATCGAATCTCAAAACTCGCCGTTTTTGCATGTTTTCACCTAATATTACTTATAATCGGAGACATTAATTTGATAAGTTTGAGTATATTTGCATTATCCAAAAAACACCCGTTTTTCAATCTTTTTGAAAAAAGCCGTTTTTTTACGTTTTGGATAATATTACTTCTATTCGAGAGCAATAACTTCCTAAGTTTGAAAAACGGTTTATTTTCTTCAAAACTGACGTTTTGCAAGCTTTTTATAAGAAATCGATTGAATCTGAAAACTTGCCGTTTTTGCTTAATATTACTTATAATCGTAGACCTTTATTTAATAAGTTTGAAGATATTTGTATTATCTTAAAAACTCCCGCTTTTCAATCTTTTTTAGAAAATGGATCAAAACTTAAAAACGGCCATTTTTCCGGGTTTTTGGTTAATATTACTCAGATTCGAGAGCAATAACTGCCTAAGTTTGGAAAACGGTTTATTTTCCCAAAACTGACGTTTTTGAAGCTTTTTTTAAGAAATCGATCGAATCTCAAAACTCGCGGTTTTTGCATGTTTTTGCCTAATATTACTTATAATCGGAGACCTTAATTTGATAAGTTTGAAGATATTTGCATTACAAAAAACTCCCGTTTTTCAATCTTTTTAAGGAAATGGATCAAAACTTTAAAAAAGGCCGTTTTACCAGGTTTTGGCTAATATTATTTAAATTCGAGAGCAATAACTAGCTAAGTTTGAAAAACGGTTTATTTTCCCCAAACTGACGTTTTTCAAGCTTTTCTTAAGAAATCGATCGAATCTCAAAACTCGCCGTTTTTGCATGTTTTCACCTAATATTACTTATAATCGGAGAAAAAATTTGATAAGTTTGAAGATATTTGCATTATCCAAAAAACACTCGTTTTTCAATCTTTTTGACGAAATGGATCTAACCCTAAAAACAGCCGTTTTTTTAGGTTTCGGATAATATTACTTCTATTCGAGAGCAATAACTTCCTAAGTTTAAAAAACGGTTTATTTTCTTCAAAACTGACGTTTTGCAAGCTTTTTTTATGAAATCGATTGAATCTGAAAACTTGCCGTTTTTGCATGTTTTTGCTTAATATTACTTATAATCGTAGACCTTCATTTGATAAGTTTGAAGATATTTGCATTATCTTAAAAACTCCCGCTTTTCAATCTTTTTTAGAAAATGGATCAAAACGTAAAAACAGCCGTTTTTCCGGGTTTTTGGTTAATATTATTCAGATTCGAGAGTAATAACTGCCTAAGTTTGAAAAACGGTTTATTTTCCCAAAACTAACGGTTTTCAAGCTTTTCTTAAGAAATCGATCGAATCTCAAAACTCGCCGTTTTTGCATTTTTTGCCTAATATTACTTAAAATCGGTGACCTTAATTTGATTAGTTTGAAGATATTTGCATTATCCAAAAAACTCCCGTTTTTCAATCTTTTTAAGGAAATGGATCTAACCTTAAAAACAGCCGATTTTCAAGGTTTTGGTTAATATTACTCAGATTCGAGAGCAATAACTGCCTTAGTTTGAAAAACGGTTTATTTTCTAAAACTGACGTTTTTGAAGCTTTTTTTAAGAAATCGATCGAATCTCAAAACTCGCCGTTTTTGCATGTTTTTGCCTAATATTACTTATAATCGTAGACCTTAATTTGATAAGTTTGAAGATATTTGCATTATCTTAAAAACTCCCGTTTTTCAATCTTTTTAAGGAAATGGATCAAAACTTGAAAACGGCCGTTTTACCAGGTTTTGGTTGATATTATTTAAATTCGAGAGCAATAACTAGCTAAGTTTGAAAAACGGTTTATTTTCCCCAAACTGACGTTTTTCAATCTTTTTGAGGAAATGGATCTAACCTTAAAAACAGCCGTTTTTCAAGGTTTTGACTAATATTACTTCTATTCGAGAGCAATAACTTCCTAAGTTTGAAAAACGGTTTATTTTCTTCAAAACTGACGTTTTGCAAGCTTTTTTTAAGAAATCGATTGAATCTGAAAACTTGCCGTTTTTGCATGTTTTCACCTAATATTACCTATAATCGGAGACCTTAATTTGATTAGTTTGAAGATATTTGCATTATCCAAAAAACTCCCGTTTTTCAATCTTTTTAAGGAAATGGATCTAACCTTAAAAACAGCCGTTTTTCAAGCTTTTGGTTAATATTACTCAGATTCGAGAGTAATAACTGCCTTAGTTTGAAAAACGGTTTATTTTCTTCAAAACCGACGTTTTTCAAGCTTTTTTGATGAAATCGATTAAATCTGAAAACTTGCCGTTTTTGGATGTTTTTGCTTAATATTACTTATAATCGTAGACCTTTATTTAATAAGTTTGAAGATATTTGTATTATCTTAAAAACTCCCGCTTTTCAAACTTTTTTAGAAAATGGATCAAAACTCAAAAACGGCCATTTTTCCGGGTTTTCGGTTAATATTACTCAGATTCGAGAGCAATAACTGCCTAAGTTTGGAAAACGGTTTATTTTCCCAAAATTGACGTTTTTGAAGCTTTTTTTAAGAAATCGATCGAATCTCAAAACTCGCGGTTTTTGCATGTTTTTGCCTAATATTACTTATAATCGGAGACCTTAATTTGATAAGTTTGAAGATATTTGCATTATCAAAAAAACTCCCGTTTTTCAATCTTTTTAAGGAAATGGATCAAAACTTAAAAAAAGGCCGTTTTACCAGGTTTTGGTTAATATTATTTAAATTCGAGAGCAATAACTAGCTAAGTTTGAAAAACGGTTTATTTTCCCCAAACTGACGTTTTTCAAGCTTTTCTTAAGAAATCGATCGAATCTCAAAACTCGCCGTTTTTGCATGTTTTCACCTAATATTACTTATAATCGGAGACATTAATTTGATAAGTTTGAAGATATTTGCATTATCCAAAAAACACCCGTTTTTCAATCTTTTTGATGAAATGGATCTAACCCTAAAAACAGCCGTTTTTTTAGGTTTTAGATAATATTACTTCTATTCGAGAGCAATAACTTCCTAAGTTTGAAAAACGGTTTATTTTCTTCAAAACTGACGTTTTGCAAGCTTTTTTTATGAAATCGATTGAATCTGAAAACTTGCCGTTTTTGCATGTTTTTGCTTAATATTACTTATAATCGTAGACCTTCATTTGATAAGTTTGAAGATATTTGCATTATCTCAAAAACTCCCGCTTTTCAATCTTTTTTAGAAAATGGATCAAAACTTAAAAACGGCCGTTTTTCCGGGTTTTTGGTTAATATTACTCAGATTCGAGAGCAATAACTGCCTAAGTTTGAAAAACGGTTTATTTTCCCAAAACTAACGGTTTTCAAGCTTTTCTTAAGAGAACGATCGAATCTCAAAACTCGCCGTTTTTGGAATTTTTGCCTAATATTACTTATAATCGGAGACCTTAATTTGATTAGTTTGAAGATATTTGCATTATCAAAAAAACTCCCGTTTTTCAATCTTTTTAAGGAAATGGATCTAACCTTAAAAACAGCCGATTTTCAAGGTTTTGGTTAATATTACTCAGATTCAAGAGCAATAACTGCCTTAGTTTGAAAAACGGTTTATTTTCCCAAAACTAACGGTTTTCAAGCTTTTCTTAAGAGAACGATCGAATCTCAAAACTCGCCGTTTTTGGAATTTTTGCCTAATATTACTTATAATCGGAGACCTTCATTTGATAAGTTTGAAGATATTTGCATTACAAAAAACTCCCGTTTTTCAATCTTTTTAAGGCAATGGATCAAAACTTTAAAAAAGGCCGTTTTACCAGGTTTTGGTTAATATTATTTAAATTCGAGAGCAATAACTAGCTAAGTTTGAAAAACGGGTAATTTTCCCCAAACTGACGTTTTTCAAGCTTTTCTTAAGAAATCGATCGAATCTCAAAACTCGCCGTTTTTGCATGTTTTCACCTAATATTACTTATAATCGGAGAAAAAATTTGATAAGTTTGAAGATATTTGCATTATCCAAAAAACACTCGTTTTTCAATCTTTTTGACGAAATGGATCTAACCCTAAAAACAGCCGTTTTTTTAGGTTTTGGATAATATTACTTCTATTCGAGAGCAATAACTTCCTAAGTTTAAAAAACGGTTTATTTTCTTCAAAACTGACGTTTTGCAAGCTTTTTTTATGAAATCGATTGAATCTGAAAACTTGCCGTTTTTGCATGTTTTTGCTTAATATTACTTATAATCGTAGACCTTCATTTGATAAGTTTGAAGATATTTGCATTATCTTAAAAACTCCCGCTTTTCAATCTTTTTTAGAAAATGGATCAAAACGTAAAAACGGCCGTTTTTCCGGGTTTTTGGTTAATATTATTCAGATTCGAGAGTAATAACTGCCTAAGTTTGAAAAACGGTTTATTTTCCCAAAACTAACGGTTTTCAAGCTTTTCTTAAGAAATCGATCGAATCTCAAAACTCGCCGTTTTTGCATTTTTTGCCTAATATTACTTAAAATCGGTGACCTTAATTTGATTAGTTTGAAGATATTTGCATTATCCAAAAAACTCCCGTTTTTCAATCTTTTTAAGGAAATGGATCTAACCTTAAAAACAGCCGATTTTCAAGGTTTTGGTTAATATTACTCAAATTCGAGAGCAATAACTGCCTTAGTTTGAAAAACGGTTTATTTTCTAAAACTGACGTTTTTGAAGCTTTTTTTAAGAAATCGATCGAATCTCAAAACTCGCCGTTTTTTCATGTTTTTGCCTAATATTACTTATAATTGGAGACCTTAATTTGATAAGTTTGAAGATATTTGCATTATCAAAAAAACTCCCGTTTTTCAATCTTTTAAAGGAAATGGATAAAAAACTTAAAAAAAGGCCGTTTTACCAGGTTTTGGTTAATATTATTTAAATTCGAGAGCAATAACTAGCTAAGTTTGAAAAACGGTTTATTTTCCCCAAACTGACGTTTTTCAATCTTTTTGAGGAAATGGATCTAACCTTAAAAACAGCCGTTTTTCAAGGTTTTGGTTGATATTACTCAGATTCGAGAGCAATAACTGCCTTAGTTTGAAAAACGGTTTATTTTCCAAAACTGACGTTTTTGAAGCTTTTTTTAAGGAAATGGATCAAAACTTGAAAACGGCCGTTTTACCAGGTTTTGGTTGATATTATTTAAATTCGAGAGCAATAACTAGCTAAGTTTGAAAAACGGTTTATTTTCCCAAAACTGACCGTTTTCAAGCTTTTCTTAAGAAATCGATCGAATCTCAAAACTCGCCCTTTTTGCATTTTTTGCCTAATATTACCTATAATCGGAGACCTTAATTTGATTAGTTTGAAGATATTTGCATTATCCAAAAAACTCCCGTTTTTCAATCTTTTTAAGGAAATGGATCTAACCTTAAAAACAGCCGTTTTTCAAGGTTTTGGTTAATATTACTCAGATTCGAGAGTAATAACTGCCTTAGTTTAAAAAACGGTTTATTTTCTTCAAAACCGACGTTTTTCAAGCTTTTTTGATGAAATCGATTAAATCTGAAAACTTGCCGTTTTTGGATGTTTTTGCTTAATATTACTTATAATCGTAGACCTTTATTTAATAAGTTTGAAGATATTTGTATTATCTTAAAAACTCCCGCTTTTCAAACTTTTTTAGAAAATGGATCAAAACTCAAAAACGGCCATTTTTCCGGGTTTTCGGTTAATATTACTCAGATTCGAGAGCAATAACTGCCTAAGTTTGGAAAACGGTTTATTTTCCCAAAATTGACGTTTTTGAAGCTTTTTTTAAGAAATCGATCGAATCTCAAAACTCGCGGTTTTTGCATGTTTTTGCCTAATATTACTTATAATCGGAGACCTTAATTTGATAAGTTTGAAGATATTTGCATGATAAAAAAAACTCCCGTTTTTCAATCTTTTTAAGGAAATGGATCAAAACTTAAAAAAAGGCCGTTTTACCAGGTTTTGGTTAATATTATTTAAATTCGAGAGCAATAACTAGCTAAGTTTGAAAAACGGTTTATTTTCCCCAAACTGACGTTTTTCAAGCTTTTCTTAAGAAATCGATCGAATCTCAAAACTCGCCGTTTTTGCATGTTTTCACCTAATATTACTTATAATCGGAGACATTAATTTGATAAGTTTGAAGATATTTGCATTATCCAAAAAACACCCGTTTTTCAATCTTTTTGATGAAATGGATCTAACCCTAAAAACAGCCGTTTTTTTAGGTTTTGGATAATATTACTTCTATTCGAGAGCAATAACTTCCTAAGTTTGAAAAACGGTTTATTTTCTTCAAAACTGACGTTTTGCAAGCTTTTTTAATGAAATCGATTGAATCTGAAAACTTGCCGTTTTTGCATGTTTTTGCTTAATATTACTTATAATCGTAGACCTTCATTTGATAAGTTTGAAGATATTTGCATTATCTCAAAAACTCCCGCTTTTCAATCTTTTTTAGAAAATGGATCAAAACTTAAAAACGGCCGTTTTTCCGGGTTTTTGGTTAATATTACTCAGATTCGAGAGCAATAACTGCCTAAGTTTGAAAAACGGTTTATTTTCCCAAAACTAACGGTTTTCAAGCTTTTCTTAAGAAATCGATCGAATCTCAAAACTCGCCGTTTTTGGAATTTTTGCCTAATATTACTTATAATCGGAGACCTTAATTTGATTAGTTTGAAGATATTTGCATTATCCAAAAAACTCCCGTTTTTCAATCTTTTTAAGGAAATGGATCTAACCTTAAAAACAGCCGATTTTCAAGGTTTTGGTTAATATTACTCAGATTCGAGAGCAATAACTGCCTTAGTTTGAAAAACGGTTTATTTTCCAAAACTGACGTTTTTCAAGCTTTTTTTAGGAAATCGATCGAATCTCAAAACTCGCCGTTTTTGCATGTTTTCACCTAATATTACTTATAATCGGAGACATTAATTTGATAAGTTTGAGTATATTTGCATTATCCAAAAAACACCCGTTTTTCAATCTTTTTGACGAAATGGATCTAACCCTAAAAAAGCCGTTTTTTTACGTTTTGGATAATATTACTTCTATTCGAGAGCAATAACTTCCTAAGTTTGAAAAACGGTTTATTTTCTTCAAAACTGACGTTTTGCAAGCTTTTTATAAGAAATCGATTGAATCTGAAAACTTGCCGTTTTTGCATGTTTTTGCTTAATATTACTTATAATCGTAGACCTTTATTTAATAAGTTTGAAGATATTTGTATTATCTTAAAAACTCCCGCTTTTCAATCTTTTTTAGAAAATGGATCAAAACTTAAAAACGGCCATTTTTCCGGGTTTTTGGTTAATATTACTCAGATTCGAGAGCAATAACTGCCTAAGTTTGGAAAACGGTTTATTTTCCCAAAACTGACGTTTTTGAAGCTTTTTTTAAGAAATCGATCGAATCTCAAAACTCGCGGTTTTTGCATGTTTTTGCCTAATATTACTTATAATCGGAGACCTTAATTTGATAAGTTTGAAGATATTTGCATTACAAAAAACTCCCGTTTTTCAATCTTTTTAAGGAAATGGATCAAAACTTCAAAAAAGGCCGTTTTACCAGGTTTTGGTTAATATTATTTAAATTCGAGAGCAATAACTAGCTAAGTTTGAAAAACCGTTTATTTTCCCCAAACTGACGTTTTTCAAGCTTTTCTTAAGAAATCGATCGAATCTCAAAACTCGCCGTTTTTGCATGTTTTCACCTAATATTACTTATAATCGTAGACCTTAATTTGATAAGTTTGAAGATATTTGCATTATCTTAAAAACTCCCGTTTTTCAATCTTTTTAAGGAAATGGATCAAAACTTGAAAACGGCCGTTTTACCAGGTTTTGGTTGATATTATTTAAATTCGAGAGCAATAACTAGCTAAGTTTGAAAAACGGTTTATTTTCCCCAAACTGACGTTTTTCAATCTTTTTAAGGAAAAGGATCTAACCTTAAAAACAGCCGTTTTTCAAGGTTTTGACTAATATTACTTCTATTCGAGAGCAATAACTTCCTAAGTTTGAAAAACGGTTTATTTTCTTCAAAACTGACGTTTTGCAAGCTTTTTTTAAGAAATCGATTGAATCTGAAAACTTGCCGTTTTTGCATGTTTTTGCTTAATATTATTTATAATCGTAGACCTTAATTTGATAAGTTTGAAGATATTTGCATTATCTTAAAAACTCCCGTTTTTCAATCTTTTTAAGGAAATGGATCAAAACTTGAAAACGGCCGTTTTACCAGGTTTTGGTTGATATTATTTAAATTCGAGAGCAATAACTAGCTAAGTTTAAAAAACGGTTTATTTTCCCAAAACTGACCGTTTTCAAGCTTTTCTTAAGAAACCGATCGAATCTCAAAACTCGCCGTTTTTGCATTTTTTGCCTAATATTACCTATAATCGGAGACCTTAATTTGATTAGTTTGAAGATATTTGCATTATCCAAAAAACTCCCGTTTTTCAATCTTTTTAAGGAAATCGATCTAACCTTAAAAACAGCCGTTTTTCAAGGTTTTGGTTAATATTACTCAGATTCGAGAGTAATAACTGCCTTAGTTTGAAAAACGGTTTATTTTCTTCAAAACCGACGTTTTTCAAGCTTTTTTTATGAAATCGATTGAATCTGAAAACTTGCCGTTTTTGCATGTTTTTGCTTAATATTACTTATAATCGTAGACCTTTATTTAATAAGTTTGAAGATATTTGTATTATCTTAAAAACTCCCGCTTTTCAAACTTTTTTAGAAAATGGATCAAAACTCAAAAACGGCCATTTTTCCGGGTTTTCGGTTAATATTACTCAGATTCGAGAGCAATAACTGACTAAGTTTGGAAAACGGTTTATTTTCCCAAAATTTACGTTTTTGAAGCTTTTAAAAAGAAATCTATCGAATCTCAAAACTCGCCGTTTTTGCATGTTTTTGCCTAATATTACTTATAATCGGAGACCTTAATTTGATAAGTTTGAAGATATTTGCATTATCAAAAAAACTCCCGTTTTTCAATCTTTTTAAGGAAATGGATCAAAACTTAAAAAAAGGCCGTTTTACCAGGTTTTGGTTAATATTATTTAAATTCGAGAGCAATAACTAGCTAAGTTTGAAAAACGGTTTATTTTCCCCAAACTGACGTTTTTCAAGCTTTTCTTAAGAAATCGATCGAATCTCAAAACTCGCCGTTTTTGCATGTTTTTACCTAATATTACTTATAATCGGAGACATTAATTTGATAAGTTTGAAGATATTTGCATTATCCTAAAAACACCCGTTTTTCAATCTTTTTGACGAAATGGATCTAACCCTAAAAACAGCCGTTTTTTTAGGTTTTGGATAATATTACTTCTATTCGAGAGCAATAACTTCCTAAGTTTGAAAAACGGTTTATTTTCTTCAAAACTGACGTTTTGCAAGCTTTTTTTATGAAATCGATTGAATCTGAAAACTTGCCGTTTTTGCATGTTTTTGCTTAATATTACTTATAATCGTAGACCTTAATTTGATAAGTTTGAAGATATTTGCATTATCAAAAAAACTCCCGTTTTTCAATCTTTTAAAGGAAATGGATCAAAACTTAAAAAAAGGCCGTTTTACCAAATTTTGGTTAATATTATTTAAATTCGAGAGCAATAACTAGCTAAGTTTGAAAAACGGTTTATTTTCCCCAAACTGACGTTTTTCAATCTTTTTGAGGAAATGGATCTAACCTTAAAAACAGCCGTTTTTCAAGGTTTTGAATAATATTACTTCTATTCGAGAGCAATAACTTCCTAAGTTTGAAAAACGGTTTATTTTCTTCAAAACTGACGTTTTGCAAGCTTTTTATAAGAAATCGATTGAATCTGAAAACTTGCCGTTTTTGCTTAATATTACTTATAATCGTAGACCTTTATTTAATAAGTTTGAAGATATTTGTATTATCTTAAAAACTCCCGCTTTTCAATCTTTTTTAGAAAATGGATCAAAACTTAAAAACGGCCATTTTTCCGGGTTTTTGGTTAATATTACTCAGATTCGAGAACAATAACTGCCTAAGTTTGGAAAACGGTTTATTTTCCCAAAACTGACGTTTTTGAAGCTTTTTTTAAGAAATCGATCGAATCTCAAAACTCGCGGTTTTTGCATGTTTTTGCCTAATATTACTTATAATCGGAGACCTTAATTTGATAAGTTTGAAGATATTTGCATTACAAAAAACTCCCGTTTTTCAATCTTTTTAAGGAAATGGATCAAAACTTTAAAAAAGGCCGTTTTACCAGGTTTTGGTTAATATTATTTAAATTCGAGAGCAATAACTAGCTAAGTTTGAAAAACGGTTTATTTTCCCCAAACTGACGTTTTTCAAGCTTTTCTTAAGAAATCGATCGAATCTCAAAACTCGCCGTTTTTGCATGTTTTCACCTAATATTACTTATAATCGGAGAAAAAATTTGATAAGTTTGAAGATATTTGCATTATCCAAAAAACACTCGTTTTTCAATCTTTTTGACGAAATGGATCTAACCCTAAAAACAGCCGTTTTTTTAGGTTTTGGATAATATTACTTCTATTCGAGAGCAATAACTTCCTAAGTTTAAAAAACGCTTTATTTTCTTCAAAACTGACGTTTTCCAAGCTTTTTTTATGAAATCGATTGAATCTGAAAACTTGCCGTTTTTGCATGTTTTTGCTTAATATTACTTATAATCGTAGACCTTCATTTGATAAGTTTGAAGATATTTGCATTATCTTAAAAACTCCCGCTTTTCAATCTTTTTTAGAAAATGGATCAAAACGTAAAAACGGCCGTTTTTCCGGGTTTTTGGTTAATATTACTCAGATTCGAGAGTAATAACTGCCTAAGTTTAAAAAACGGTTTATTTTCCCAAATCTAACGGTTTTCAAGCTTATCTTAAGAAATCGATCGAACCTCAAAACTCGCCGTTTTTGCATTTTTTGCCTAATATTACTTAAAATCGGTGACCTTAATTTGATTAGTTTGAAGATATTTGCATTATCCAAAAAACTCCCGTTTTTCAATCTTTTTAAGGAAATGGATCTAACCTTAAAAACAGCCGATTTTCAAGGTTTTGGTTAATATTACTCAGATTCGAGAGCAATAACTGCCTTAGTTTGAAAAACGGTTTATTTTCTAAAACTGACGTTTTTGAAGCTTTTTTTAAGAAATCGATCGAATCTCAAAACTCGCCGTTTTTGCATGTTTTTGCCTAATATTACTTATAATCGGAGACCTTAATTTGATAAGTTTGAAGATATTTGCATTATCAAAAAAACTTCCGTTTTTCAATCTTTTAAAGGAAATGGATAAAAAACTTAAAAAAAGGCCGTTTTACCAGGTTTTGGTTAATATTATTTAAATTCGAGAGCAATAACTAGCTAAGTTTGAAAAACGGTTTATTTTCCCCAAACTGACGTTTTTCAATCTTTTTGAGGAAATGGATCTAACCTTAAAAACAGCCGTTTTTCAAGGTTTTGACTAATATTACTTCTATTCGAGAGCAATAACTTTTTAAGTTTGAAAAACGGTTTATTTTCTTCAAAACTGACGTTTTGCAAGCTTTTTTTAAGAAATCGATTGAATCTGAAAACTTGCCGTTTTTGCATGTTTTTGCTTAATATTATTTATAATTGTAGACCTTAATTTGATAAGTTTGAAGATATTTGCAATATCCAAAAAACTCCCGTTTTTCAATCTTTTTAAGGAAATGGATCAAAACTTAAAAAAAGGCCGTTTTACCAGGTTTTGGTTAATATTATTTAAATTCGAGAGCAATAACTAGCTAAGTTTGAAAAACGGTTTATTTTCCCCAAACTGACGAATTCAAGCTTTTCTTAAGAAATCAATCGAATCTCAAAACTCGCCGTTTTTGCATGTTTTCACCTAATATTACTTATAATCGGAGACATTAATTTGATAAGTTTGAAGATATTTGCATTATCCAAAAAACACCCGTTTTTCAATCTTTTTGACGAAATGGATCTAACCCTAAAAACAGCCGTTTTTTTAGGTTTTGGATAATATTACTTCTATTCGAGAGCAATAACTTCCTGTTTGAAAAACGGTTTATTTTCTTCAAAACTGACGTTTTGCAAGCTTTTTTTATGAAATCGATTGAATCTGAAAACTTGCCGTTTTTGCATGTTTTTGCTTAATATTACTTATAATCGTAGACCTTCATTTGATAAGTTTGAAGATATTTGCATTATCTTAAAAACTCCCGCTTTTCAATCTTTTTTAGAAAATGGATCAAAACTTAAAAACGGCCGTTTTTCCGGGTTTTTGGTTAATATTACTCAGATTCGAGAGCAATAACTGCCTAAGTTTGAAAAACGGTTTATTTTCCCAAAACTAACGGTTTTCAAGCTTTTCTTAAGAAATCGATCGAATCTCAAAACTCGCCGTTTTTGGAATTTTTGCCTAATATTACTTATAATCGGAGACCTTAATTTGATTAGTTTGAAGATATTTGCATTATCCAAAAAACTCCCGTTTTTCAATCTTTTTAAGGAAATGGATCTAACCTTAAAAACAGCCGATTTTCAAGGTTTTGGTTAATATTACTCAGATTCGAGAGCAATAACTGCCTTATTTTGAAAAACGGTTTATTTTCCAAAACTGACGTTTTTGAAGCTTTTTTGAGGAAATCGATTGAATCTGAAAACTTGCCGTTTTTGCATGTTTTTGCCTAATATTACTTATAATCGGTGACCTTAATTTGATAAGTTTGAAGATATTTGCATTATCAAAAAAACTCCCGTTTTTCAATCTTTTTAAGGAAATGGATCAAAACTTAAAAAAAGGCCGTTTTACCAGGTTTTGGTTAATATTATTTAAATTCGAGATCAATAACTAGCTAAGTTTGAAAAACGGTTTATTTTCCCCAAACCGACGTTTTTTAAGATTTTCTTAAGAAATCGATCGAATCTAAAAACTCGCCGTTTTTGCATGTTTTCACCTAATATTACTTATAATCGGAGACATTAATTTGATAAGTTTGAAGATATTTGCATTATCCAAAAACACCCGTTTTTCAATCTTTTTGACGAAATGGATCTAACCCTAAAAACAGCCGTTTTTTTAGGTTTTGGATAATATTACTTCTATTCGAGAGCAATAACTTCCTAAGTTTGAAAAACGGTTTATTTTCTTCAAAACTGACGTTTTGCAAGCTTTTTTTATGAAATCGATTGAATCTGAAAACTTGCCGTTTTTGCATGTTTTTGCTTAATATTACTTATAATCGTAGACCTTCATTTGATAAGTTGAAGATATTTGCATTATCTTAAAAACTCCCGCTTTTCAATCTTTTTTAGAAAATGGATCAAAACTTAAAAACGGCCGTTTTTCCGGGTTTTTGGTTAATATTACTCAGATTCGAGAGCAATAACTGCCTAAGTTTGAAAAACGGTTTATTTTCCCAAAACTAACGGTTTTCAAGCTTTTCTTAAGAAATCGATCGAATCTCAAAACTCGCCGTATTTGGAATTTTTGCCTAATATTACTTATAATCGGAGACCTTAATTTGATTAGTTTGAAGATATTTGCATTATCCAAAAAACTCCCGTTTTTCAATCTTTTTAAGGAAATGGATCTAACCTTAAAAACAGCCGATTTTCAAGGTTTTGGTTAATATTACGCAGATTCGAGAGCAATAACTGTCTTAGTTTGAAAAACGGTTTATTTTCCAAAACTGACGTTTTTGAAGCTTTTTTTAAGAAATCGATCGAATTTCAAAACTCGCCGTTTTTGCATGTTTTCACCTAATATTACTTATAATCGGAGAAATTAATTTGATAAGTTTGAAGATATTTGCATTATCAAAAAAACTCCCGTTTTTCAATCTTTTAAAGGAAATGGATCAAAACTTATAAAAAGGCCGTTTTACCAAATTTTGGTTAATATTATTTAAATTCGAGAGCAATAACTAGCTAAGTTTGAAAAACGGTTTATTTTCCCCAAACTGACGTTTTTCAATCTTTTTGAGGAAATGGATCTAACCTTAAAAACAGCCGTTTTTCAAGGTTTTGAATAATATTACTTCTATTCGAGAGCAATAACTTCCTAAGTTTGAAAAACGGTTTATTTTCTTCAAAACTGACGTTTTGCAAGCTTTTTTAAGAAATCTATTGAATCTGAAAACTTGCCGTTTTTGCATGTTTTTGCTTAATATTACTTATAATCGTAGACCTTAATTTGATAAGTTTGAAGATATTTGCATTATCTTAAAAACTCCCGTTTTTCAATCTTTTTAAGGAAATGGATCAAAACTTAAAAATGGCTGTTTAACCAGGTTTTGGTTGATATTATTTAAATTCGAGAGCAATAACTAGCTAAGTTTGAAAAACGGTTTATTTTCCCAAAACTGACCGTTTTCAAGCTTTTCTTAAGAAATCGATCGAATCTCAAAACTCTCCGTTTTTACATTTTTTGCCTAATATTACCTATAATCGGAGACCTTAATTTGATTAGTTTGAAGATATTTGCATTATCCAAAAAACTCCCGTTTTTCAATCTTTTTAAGGAAATGGATCTAACCTTAAAAACAGCCGTTTTTCAAGGTTTTGGTTAATATTACTCAGATTCGAGAGTAATAACTGCCTTAGTTTGAAAAACGGTTTATTTTCTTCAAAACCGACGTTTTTCAAGCTTTTTTGAGGAAATCGATTGAATCTGAAAACTTGCCGTTTTTGCATGTTTTTGCCTTATATTACTTATAATCGTAGACCTTTATTTAATAAGTTTGAAGATATTTGTATTATCTTAAAAACTCCCGCTTTTCAAACTTTTTTAGAAAATGGATCAAAACTTAAAAACGGCCATTTTTCCGGGTTTTCGGTTAATATTACTCAGATTCGAGAGCAATAACTGCCTAAGTTTGGAAAACGGTTTATTTTCCCAAACCTGACGTTTTTGAAGCTTTTTTTAAGAAATCGATCGAATCTCAAAACTCGCGGTTTTTGCATGTTTTTGCCTAATATTACTTATAATCGGAGACCTTAATTTGATAAGTTTGAAGATATTTGCATTATCCAAAAAACTCCCGTTTTTCAATCTTTTTAAGGAAATGGATCTAACCTTAAAAACAGCCGATTTTCAAGGTTTTGGTTAATATTACTCAGATTCGAGAGCAATAACTGCCTTAGTTTGAAAAACGGTTTATTTTCTAAAACTGACGTTTTTGAAGCTTTTTTTAAGAAATCGATCGAATCTCAAAACTCGCCGTTTTTGCATGTTTTTGCCTAATATTACTTATAATCGGAGACCTTAATTTGATAAGTTTGAAGATATTTGCATTATCAAAAAAACTCCCGTTTTTCAATCTTTTAAAGGAAATGGATAAAAAACTTAAAAAAAGGCCGTTTTACCAGGTTTTGGTTAATATTATTTAAATTCGAGAGCAATAACTAGCTAAGTTTGAAAAACGGTTTATTTTCCCCAAACTGACGTTTTTCAATCTTTTTGAGGAAATGGATCTAACCTTAAAAACAGCCGTTTTTCAAGGTTTTGACTAATATTACTTCTATTCGAGAGCAATAACTTCCTAAGTTTGAAAAACGGTTTATTTTCTTCAAAACTGACGTTTTGCAAGCTTTTTTTAAGAAATCGATTGAATCTGAAAACTTGCCGTTTTTGCATGTTTTTGCTTAATATTATTTATAATTGTAGACCTTAATTTGATAAGTTTGAAGATATTTGCAATATCCAAAAAACTCCCGTTTTTCAATCTTTTTAAGGAAATGGATCAAAACCTAAAAAAAGGCCGTTTTACCAGGTTTTGGTTAATATTATTTAAATTCGAGAGCAATAACTAGCTAAGTTTGAAAAACGGTTTATTTTCCCCAAACTGACGAATTCAAGCTTTTCTTAAGAAATCAATCGAATCTCAAAACTCGCCGTTTTTGCATGTTTTCACCTAATATTACTTATAATCGGAGACATTAATTTGATAAGTTTGAAGATATTTGCATTATCCAAAAAACACCCGTTTTTCAATCTTTTTGACGAAATGGATCTAACCCTAAAAACAGCCGTTTTTTTAGGTTTTGGATAATATTACTTCTATTCGAGAGCAATAACTTCCTGTTTGAAAAACGGTTTATTTTCTTCAAAACTGACGTTTTGCAAGCTTTTTTTATGAAATCGATTGAATCTGAAAACTTGCCGTTTTTGCATGTTTTTGCTTAATATTACTTATAATCGTAGACCTTCATTTGATAAGTTTGAAGATATTTGCATTATCTTAAAAACTCCCGCTTTTCAATCTTTTTTAGAAAATGGATCAAAACTTAAAAACGGCCGTTTTTCCGGGTTTTTGGTTAATATTACTCAGATTCGAGAGCAATAACTGCCTAAGTTTGAAAAACGGTTTATTTTCCCAAAACTAACGGTTTTCAAGCTTTTCTTAAGAAATCGATCGAATCTCAAAACTCGCCGTTTTTGGAATTTTTGCCTAATATTACTTATAATCGGAGACCTTAATTTGATTAGTTTGAAGATATTTGCATTATCCAAAAAACTCCCGTTTTTCAATCTTTTTAAGGAAATGGATCTAACCTTAAAAACAGCCGATTTTCAAGGTTTTGGTTAATATTACTCAGATTCGAGAGCAATAACTGCCTTATTTTGAAAAACGGTTTATTTTCCAAAACTGACGTTTTTGAAGCTTTTTTGAGGAAATCGATTGAATCTGAAAACTTGCCGTTTTTGCATGTTTTTGCCTAATATTACTTATAATCGGTGACCTTAATTTGATAAGTTTGAAGATATTTGCATTATCAAAAAAACTCCCGTTTTTCAATCTTTTTAAGGAAATGGATCAAAACTTAAAAAAAGGCCGTTTTACCAGGTTTTGGTTAATATTATTTAAATTCGAGATCAATAACTAGCTAAGTTTGAAAAACGGTTTATTTTCCCCAAACCGACGTTTTTTAAGATTTTCTTAAGAAATCGATCGAATCTAAAAACTCGCCGTTTTTGCATGTTTTCACCTAATATTACTTATAATCGGAGACATTAATTTGATAAGTTTGAAGATATTTGCATTATCCAAAAACACCCGTTTTTCAATCTTTTTGACGAAATGGATCTAACCCTAAAAACAGCCGTTTTTTTAGGTTTTGGATAATATTACTTCTATTCGAGAGCAATAACTTCCTAAGTTTGAAAAACGGTTTATTTTCTTCAAAACTGACGTTTTGCAAGCTTTTTTTATGAAATCGATTGAATCTGAAAACTTGCCGTTTTTGCATGTTTTTGCTTAATATTACTTATAATCGTAGACCTTCATTTGATAAGTTGAAGATATTTGCATTATCTTAAAAACTCCCGCTTTTCAATCTTTTTTAGAAAATGGATCAAAACTTAAAAACGGCCGTTTTTCCGGGTTTTTGGTTAATATTACTCAGATTCGAGAGCAATAACTGCCTAAGTTTGAAAAACGGTTTATTTTCCCAAAACTAACGGTTTTCAAGCTTTTCTTAAGAAATCGATCGAATCTCAAAACTCGCCGTATTTGGAATTTTTGCCTAATATTACTTATAATCGGAGACCTTAATTTGATTAGTTTGAAGATATTTGCATTATCCAAAAAACTCCCGTTTTTCAATCTTTTTAAGGAAATGGATCTAACCTTAAAAACAGCCGATTTTCAAGGTTTTGGTTAATATTACGCAGATTCGAGAGCAATAACTGCCTTAGTTTGAAAAACGGTTTATTTTCCAAAACTGACGTTTTTGAAGCTTTTTTTAAGAAATCGATCGAATTTCAAAACTCGCCGTTTTTGCATGTTTTCACCTAATATTACTTATAATCGGAGAAATTAATTTGATAAGTTTGAAGATATTTGCATTATCAAAAAAACTCCCGTTTTTTAATCTTTTAAAGGAAATGGATCAAAACTTATAAAAAGGCCGTTTTACCAAATTTTGGTTAATATTATTTAAATTCGAGAGCAATAACTAGCTAAGTTTGAAAAACGGTTTATTTTCCCCAAACTGACGTTTTTCAATCTTTTTGAGGAAATGGATCTAACCTTAAAAACAGCCGTTTTTCAAGGTTTTGAATAATATTACTTCTATTCGAGAGCAATAACTTCCTAAGTTTGAAAAACGGTTTATTTTCTTCAAAACTGACGTTTTGCAAGCTTTTTTAAGAAATCTATTGAATCTGAAAACTTGCCGTTTTTGCATGTTTTTGCTTAATATTACTTATAATCGTAGACCTTAATTTGATAAGTTTGAAGATATTTGCATTATCTTAAAAACTCCCGTTTTTCAATCTTTTTAAGGAAATGGATCAAAACTTGAAAACGGCTGTTTAACCAGGTTTTGGTTGATATTATTTAAATTCGAGAGCAATAACTAGCTAAGTTTGAAAAACGGTTTATTTTCCCAAAACTGACCGTTTTCAAGCTTTTCTTAAGAAATCGATCGAATCTCAAAACTTTCCGTTTTTACATTTTTTGCCTAATATTACCTATAATCGGAGACCTTAATTTGATTAGTTTGAAGATATTTGCATTATCCAAAAAACTCCCGTTTTTCAATCTTTTTAAGAAAATGGATCTAACCTTAAAAACAGCCGTTTTTCAAGGTTTTGGTTAATATTACTCAGATTCGAGAGTAATAACTGCCTTAGTTTGAAAAACGGTTTATTTTCTTCAAAACCGACGTTTTTCAAGCTTTTTTGAGGAAATCGATTGAATCTGAAAACTTGCCGTTTTTGCATGTTTTTGCCTTATATTACTTATAATCGTAGACCTTTATTTAATAAGTTTGAAGATATTTGTATTATCTTAAAAACTCCCGCTTTTCAAACTTTTTTAGAAAATGGATCAAAACTTAAAAACGGCCATTTTTCCGGGTTTTCGGTTAATATTACTCAGATTCGAGAGCAATAACTGCCTAAGTTTGGAAAACGGTTTATTTTCCCAAACCTGACGTTTTTGAAGCTTTTTTTAAGAAATCGATCGAATCTCAAAACTCGCGGTTTTTGCATGTTTTTGCCTAATATTACTTATAATCGGAGACCTTAATTTGATAAGTTTGAAGATATTTGCATTATCCAAAAAACTCCCTTTTTTTCAATCTTTTTAAGGAAATGGATCTAACCTTAAAAACAGCCGATTTTCAAGGTTTTGGTTAATATTACTCAGATTCGAGAGCAATAACTGCCTTAGTTTGAAAAACGGTTTATTTTCCAAAACTGACGTTTTTGAAGCTTTTTTGAGGAAATCGATTGAATCTGAAAACTTGCCGTTTTTGCATGTTTTTGCCTAATATTACTTATAATCGGTGACCTTAATTTGATAAGTTTGAAGATATTTGCATTATCAAAAAAACTCCCGTTTTTCAATCTTTTTAAGGAAATGGATCAAAACTTAAAAAAAGGCCGTTTTACCAGGTTTTGGTTAATATTATTTAAATTCGAGATCAATAACTAGCTAAGTTTTAAAAACGGTTTATTTTCCCCAAACTGACGTTTTTCAAGATTTTCTTAAGAAATCGATCGAATCTCAAAACTCGCCGTTTTTGCATGTTTTCACCTAATATTACTTATAATCGGAGACATTAATTTGATAAGTTTGAAGATATTTGCATTATCCAAAAAACACCCGTTTTTCAATCTTTTTGACGAAATGGATCTAACCCTAAGAACAGCCGTTTTTTTAGGTTTTGGATAATATTACTTCTATTCGAGAGCAATAACTTCCTAAGTTTGAAAAACGGTTTATTTTCTTCAAAACTGACGTTTTGCAAGCTTTTTTTAAGAAATCGATTGAATCTGAAAACTTGCCGTTTTTGCTTAATATTACTTATAATCGTAGACCTTTATTTAATAAGTTTGAAGATATTTGTATTATCTTAAAAACTCCCGCTTTTCAATCTTTTTTAGAAAATGGATCAAAACTTAAAAACGGCCATTTTTCCGGGTTTTTGGTTAATATTACTCAGATTCGAGAGCAATAACTGCCTAAGTTTGGAAAACGGTTTATTTTCCCAAAACTGACGTTTTTGAAACTTTTTTTAAGAAATCGATCGAATCTCAAAACTCGCGGTTTTTGCATGTTTTTGCCTAATATTACTTATAATCGGAGACCTTAATTTGATAAGTTTGAAGATATTTGCATTATCAAAAAAAAACTCCCGTTTTTCAATCTTTTTAAGGAAATGGATCAAAACTTAAAAAAAAGCCGTTTTACCAGGTTTTGGTTAATATTATTTAAATTCGAGAGCAATAACTAGCTAAGTTTGAAAAACGGTTTATTTTCCCCAAACTGACGTTTTTCAAGCTTTTTTTAAGAAATCGATCGAATTTCAAAACTCGCCGTTTTTGCATGTTTTCACCTAATATTACTTATAATCGGAGAAATTAATTTGATAAGTTTGAAGATATTTGCATTATCCAAAAAACACCCGTTTTTTAATCTTTTTAAGGAAATGGATCAAAACTTAAAAAAAGGCCGTTTTACCAGGTTTTGGTTAATATTATTAAAATTCGAGAGCAATAACTAGCTAAGTTTGAAAAACGGTTTATTTTCCCCAAACTGACGATTTTCAAGCTTTTCTTAAGAAATCGATCGAATCTCAAAACTCGCCGTTTTTGCATGTTTTCACCTAATATTACTTATAATCAGGGACATTAATTTGATAAGTTTGAAGATATTTGCATTATCCAAAAAACACCCGTTTTTCAATCTTTTTGACGAAATGGATCTAACCCTAAAAACAGCCGTTTTTTTAGGTTTTGGATAATATTACTTCTATTCGAGAGCAATAACTTCCTAAGTTTGAAAAACGGTTTATTTTCTTCAAAACTGACGTTTTGCAAGCTTTTTTGATGAAATCGATTGAATCTGAAAACTTGCCGTTTTTGCATGTTTTTGCTTAATATTACTTATAATCGTAGACCTTCATTTGATAAGTTTGAAGATATTTGCATTATCTTAAAAACTCCCGCTTTTCAATCTTTTTTAGAAAATGGATCAAAACTTAAAAACGGTTGTTTTTCCTGGTTTTTGGTTAATATTACTCAGATTCGAGAGCAATAACTGCCTAAGTTTGAAAAACGGTTTATTTTCCCAAAACTAACGGTTTTCAAGCTTTTCTTAAGAAATCGATCGAATCTCAAAACTCGCCGTTTTTGGAATTTTTGCCTAATATTACTTATAATCGGAGACCTTAATTTGATTAGTTTGAAGATATTTGCATTATCCAAAAAACTCCCGTTTTTCAATCTTTTTAAGGAAATGGATCTAACCTTAAAAACAGCCGATTTTCAAGGTTTTGGTTAATATTACTCAGATTCGAGAGCAATAACTGCCTTAGTTTGAAAAACGGTTAATTTTCCAAAACTGACGTTTTTGAAGCTTTTTTGAGGAAATTGATTGAATCTGAAAACTTGCCGTTTTTGCATGTTTTTGCCTAATATTACTTATAATCGGTGACCTTAATTTGATAAGTTTGAAGATATTTGCATTATCAAAAAAACTCCCGTTTTTCAATCTTTTTAAGGAAATGGATCAAAACTTAAAAAAAGGCCGTTTTACCAGGTTTTGGTTAATATTATTTAAATTCGAGAACAATAACTAGCTAAGTTTTAAAAACGGTTTATTTTCCCCAAACTGACGTTTTTCAAGATTTTCTTAAGAAATCGATCGAATCTCAAAACTCGCCGTTTTTGCATGTTTTCACTTAATATTACTTATAATCGGAGACATTAATTTGATAAGTTTGAAGATATTTGCATTATCCAAAAAACACCCGTTTTTCAATCTTTTTGACGAAATGGATCTAACCCTAAAAACAGCCGTTTTTTTAGGTTTTGGATAATATTACTTCTATTCGAGAGCAATAACTTCCTAAGTTTAAAAAACGGTTTATTTTCTTCAAAACTGACGTTTTGCAAGCTTTTTTTAAGAAATCGATTGAATCTGAAAACTTGCCGTTTTTGCTTAATATTACTTATAATCGTAGACCTTTATTTAATAAGTTTGAAGATATTTGTATTATCTTAAAAACTCCCGCTTTTTAATCTTTTTTAGAAAATGGATCAAAACTTAAAAACGGCCATTTTTCCGGGTTTTTGGTTAATATTACTTAGATTCAAGAGCAATAACTGCCTAAGTTTGGAAAACGGTTTATTTTCCCAAAACTGACGTTTTTGAAGCTTTTTTTAAGAAATCGATCGAATCTCAAAACTCGCGGTTTTTGCATGTTTTTGCCTAATATTACTTATAATCGGAGACCTTAATTTGATAAGTTTGAAGATATTTGCATTATCAAAAAAAACTCCCGTTTTTCAATCTTTTTAAGGAAATGGATCAAAACTTAAAAAAAGGCCGTTTTACCAGGTTTTGGTTAATATTATTTAAATTCGAGAGCAATAACTAGCTAAGTTTGAAAAACGGTTTATTTTCCCCAAACTGACGTTTTTCAAGCTTTTTTTAAGAAATCGATCGAATCTCAAAACTCGCCGTTTTTGCATGTTTTCACCTAATATTACTTATAATCGGAGAAATTAATTTGATAAGTTTGAAGATATTTGCATTATCCAAAAAACACCCGTTTTTCAATCTTTTTGACGAAATGGATCTAACCCTAAAAACAGTCGTTTTTTTAGGTTTTGGATAATATTACTTCTATTCGAGAGCAATAACTTCCTAAGTTTGAAAAACGGTTTATTTTCTTCAAAACTGACGTTTTGCAAGCTTTTTTTATGAAATCGATTGAATCTGAAAACTTGCCGTTTTTGCATTTTTTTGCTTAATATTACTTATAATCGTAGACCTTCATTTGATAAGTTGAAGATATTTGCATTATCTTACAAACTCCCGCTTTTCAATCTTTTTTAGAAAATGGATCAAAACTTAAAAACGGCCGTTTTTCCGGGTTTTTGGTTAATATTACTCAGATTCGAGAGCAATAACTGCCTAAGTTTGAAAAACGGTTTATTTTCCCAAAACTAACGGTTTTCAAGCTTTTCTTAAGAAATCGATCGAATCTCAAAACTCGCCGTATTTGGAATTTTTGCCTAATATTACTTATAATCGGAGACCTTAATTTGATTAGTTTGAAGATATTTGCATTATCCAAAAAACTCCCGTTTTTCAATCTTTTTAAGGAAATGGATCTAACCTTAAAAACAGCCGATTTTCAAGGTTTTGGTTAATATTACGCAGATTCGAGAGCAATAACTGCCTTAGTTTGAAAAACGGTTTATTTTCCAAAACTGACGTTTTTGAAGCTTTTTTTAAGAAATCGATCGAATTTCAAAACTCGCCGTTTTTGCATGTTTTCACCTAATATTACTTATAATCGGAGAAATTAATTTGATAAGTTTGAAGATATTTGCATTATCAAAAAAACTCCCGTTTTTCAATCTTTTAAAGGAAATGGATCAAAACCTTAAAAAAGGCCGTTTTACCAAATTTTGGTTAATATTATTTAAATTCGAGAGCAATAACTAGCTAAGTTTGAAAAACGGTTTATTTTCCCCAAACTGACGTTTTTCAATCTTTTTGAGGAAATGGATCTAACCTTAAAAACAGCCGTTTTTCAAGGTTTTGAATAATATTACTTCTATTCGAGAGCAATAACTTCCTAAGTTTGAAAAACGGTTTATTTTCTTCAAAACTGACGTTTTGCAAGCTTTTTTAAGAAATCTATTGAATCTGAAAACTTGCCGTTTTTGCATGTTTTTGCTTAATATTACTTATAATCGTAGACCTTAATTTGATAAGTTTGAAGATATTTGCATTATCTTAAAAACTCCCGTTTTTCAATCTTTTTAAGGAAATGGATCAAAACTTAAAAACGGCCGTTTAACCAGGTTTTGGTTGATATTATTTAAATTCGAGAGCAATAACTAGCTAAGTTTGAAAAACGGTTTATTTTCCCCAAACTGACGTTTTTCAATCTTTTTGAGGAAATGGATCTAACCTTAAAAACAGCCGTTTTTCAAGGTTTTGAATAATATTACTTCTATTCGAGAGCAATAACTTCCTAAGTTTGAAAAACGGTTTATTTTCTTCAAAACTGACGTTTTGCAAGCTTTTTTAAGAAATCTATTGAATCTGAAAACTTGCCGTTTTTGCATGTTTTTGCTTAATATTACTTATAATCGTAGACCTTAATTTGATAAGTTTGAAGATATTTGCATTATCTTAAAAACTCCCGTTTTTCAATCTTTTTAAGGAAATGGATCAAAACTTAAAAACGGCCGTTTAACCAGGTTTTGGTTGATATTATTTAAATTCGAGAGCAATAACTAGCTAAGTTTGAAAAACGGTTTATTTTCCCAAAACTGACCGTTTTCAAGCTTTTCTTAAGAAATCGATCGAATCTCAAAACTCTCCGTTTTTACATTTTTTGCCTAATATTACCTATAATCGGAGACCTTAATTTGATTAGTTTGAAGATATTTGCATTATCCAAAAAACTCACGTTTTTCAATTTTTTTTCGGAAATGGATCTTACCTTAAAAACAGCCGTTTTTCAAGGTTTTGGTTAATATTACTCAGATTCGAGAGTAATAACTGCCTTAGTTTGAAAAACGGTTTATTTTCTTCAAAACCGACGTTTTTCAAGCTTTTTTGAGGAAATCGATTGAATCTGAAAACTTGCCGTTTTTGCATGTTTTTGCCTTATATTACTTATAATCGTAGACCTTTATTTAATAAGTTTGAAGATATTTGTATTATCTTAAAAACTCCCGCTTTTCAAACTTTTTTAGAAAATGGATCAAAACTTAAAAACGGCCATTTTTCCGGGTTTGCGGTTAATATTACTCAGATTCGAGAGCAATAACTGCCTAAGTTTGAAAAACGGTTTATTTTCCCAAAACTAACGGTTTTCAAGCTTTTCTTAAGAAATCGATCGAATCTCAAAACTCGCCGTTTTTGCATTTTTTGCCTAATATTACTTAAAATCGGTGACCTTAATTTGATTAGTTTGAAGATATTTGCATTATCCAAAAAACTCCCGTTTTTCAATCTTTTTAAGGAAATGGATCTAACCTTAAAAACAGCCGATTTTCAAGGTTTTGGTTAATATTACTCAGATTCGAGAGCAATAACTGCCTTAGTTTGAAAAACGGTTTATTTTCTAAAACTGACGTTTTTGAAGCTTTTTTTAAGAAATCGATCGAATCTCAAAACTCGCCGTTTTTGCATGTTTTTGCCTAATATTACTTATAATCGGAGACCTTAATTTGATAAGTTTGAAGATATTTGCATTATCAAAAAAACTCCCGTTTTTCAATCTTTTAAAGGAAATGGATAAAAAACTTAAAAAAAGGCCGTTTTACCAGGTTTTGGTTAATATTATTTAAATTCGAGAGCAATAACTAGCTAAGTTTGAAAAACGGTTTATTTTCCCCAAACTGACGTTTTTCAATCTTTTTGAGGAAATGGATCTAACCTTAAAAACAGCCGTTTTTCAAGGTTTTGACTAATATTACTTCTATTCGAGAGCAATAACTTCCTAAGTTTGAAAAACGGTTTATTTTCTTCAAAACTGACGTTTTGCAAGCTTTTTTTAAGAAATCGATTGAATCTGAAAACTTGCCGTTTTTGCATGTTTTTGCTTAATATTATTTATAATTGTAGACCTTAATTTGATAAGTTTGAAGATATTTGCAATATCCAAAAAACTCCCGTTTTTCAATCTTTTTAAGGAAATGGATCAAAACTTAAAAAAAGGCCGTTTTACCAGGTTTTGGTTAATATTATTTAAATTCGAGAGCAATAACTAGCTAAGTTTGAAAAACGGTTTATTTTCCCCAAACTGACGAATTCAAGCTTTTCTTAAGAAATCAATCGAATCTCAAAACTCGCCGTTTTTGCATGTTTTCACCTAATATTACTTATAATCGGAGACATTAATTTGATAAGTTTGAAGATATTTGCATTATCCAAAAAACACCCGTTTTTCAATCTTTTTGACGAAATGGATCTAACCCTAAAAACAGCCGTTTTTTTAGGTTTTGGATAATATTACTTCTATTCGAGAGCAATAACTTCCTGTTTGAAAAACGGTTCATTTTCTTCAAAACTGACGTTTTGCAAGCTTTTTTTATGAAATCGATTGAATCTGAAAACTTGCCGTTTTTGCATGTTTTTGCTTAATATTACTTATAATCGTAGACCTTCATTTGATAAGTTTGAAGATATTTGCATTATCTTAAAAACTCCCGCTTTTCAATCTTTTTTAGAAAATGGATCAAAACTTAAAAACGGCCGTTTTTCCGGGTTTTTGGTTAATATTACTCAGATTCGAGAGCAATAACTGCCTAAGTTTGAAAAACGGTTTATTTTCCCAAAACTAACGGTTTTCAAGCTTTTCTTAAGAAATCGATCGAATCTCAAAACTCGCCGTTTTTGGAATTTTTGCCTAATATTACTTATAATCGGAGACCATAATTTGATTAGTTTGAAGATATTTGCATTATCCAAAAAACTCCCGTTTTTCAATCTTTTTAAGGAAATGGATCTAACCTTAAAAACAGCCGATTTTCAAGGTTTTGGTTAATATTACTCAGATTCGAGAGCAATAACTGCCTTATTTTAAAAAACGGTTTATTTTCCAAAACTGACGTTTTTGAAGCTTTTTTGAGGAAATCGATTGAATCTGAAAACTTGCCGTTTTTGCATGTTTTTGCCTAATATTACTTATAATCGGTGACCTTAATTTGATAAGTTTGAAGATATTTGCATTATCAAAAAAACTCCCGTTTTTCAATCTTTTTAAGGAAATGGATCAAAACTTAAAAAAAGGCCGTTTTACCAGGTTTTGGTTAATATTATTTAAATTCGAGATCAATAACTAGCTAAGTTTGAAAAACGGTTTATTTTCCCCAAACCGACGTTTTTTAAGATTTTCTTAAGAAATCGATCGAATCTCAAAACTCGCCGTTTTTGCATGTTTTCACCTAATATTACTTATAATCGGAGACATTAATTTGATAAGTTTGAAGATATTTGCATTATCCAAAAACACCCGTTTTTCAATCTTTTTGACGAAATGGATCTAACCCTAAAAACAGCCGTTTTTTTTAGGTTTTGGATAATATTACTTCTATTCGAGAGCAATAACTTCCTAAGTTTGAAAAACGGTTTATTTTCTTCAAAACTGACGTTTTGCAAGCTTTTTTTATGAAATCGATTGAATCTGAAAACTTGCCGTTTTTGCATGTTTTTGCTTAATATTACTTATAATCGTAGACCTTCATTTGATAAGTTGAAGATATTTGCATTATCTTAAAAACTCCCGCTTTTCAATCTTTTTTAGAAAATGGATCAAAACTTAAAAACGGCCGTTTTTCCGGGTTTTTGGTTAATATTACTCAGATTCGAGAGCAATAACTGCCTAAGTTTGAAAAACGGTTTATTTTCCCAAAACTAACGGTTTTCAAGCTTTTCTTAAGAAATCGATCGAATCTCAAAACTCGCCGTATTTGGAATTTTTGCCTAATATTACTTATAATCGGAGACCTTAATTTGATTAGTTTGAAGATATTTGCATTATCCAAAAAACTCCCGTTTTTCAATCTTTTTAAGGAAATGGATCTAACCTTAAAAACAGCCGATTTTCAAGGTTTTGGTTAATATTACGCAGATTCGAGAGCAATAACTGCCTTAGTTTGAAAAACGGTTTATTTTCCAAAACTGACGTTTTTGAAGCTTTTTTTAAGAAATCGATCGAATTTCAAAACTCGCCGTTTTTGCATGTTTTCACCTAATATTACTTATAATCGGAGAAATTAATTTGATAAGTTTGAAGATATTTGCATTATCAAAAAAACTCCCGTTTTTCAATCTTTTAAAGGAAATGGATCAAAACTTATAAAAAGGCCGTTTTACCAAATTTTGGTTAATATTATTTAAATTCGAGAGCAATAACTAGCTAAGTTTGAAAAACGGTTTATTTTCCCCAAACTGACGTTTTTCAATCTTTTTGAGGAAATGGATCTAACCTTAAAAACAGCCGTTTTTCAAGGTTTTGAATAATATTACTTCTATTCGAGAGCAATAACTTCCTAAGTTTGAAAAACGGTTTATTTTCTTCAAAACTGACGTTTTGCAAGCTTTTTTAAGAAATCTATTGAATCTGAAAACTTGCCGTTTTTGCATGTTTTTGCTTAATATTACTTATAATCGTAGACCTTAATTTGATAAGTTTGAAGATATTTGCATTATCTTAAAAACTCCCGTTTTTCAATCTTTTTAAGGAAATGGATCAAAACTTGAAAACGGCTGTTTAACCAGGTTTTGGTTGATATTATTTAAATTCGAGAGCAATAACTAGCTAAGTTTGAAAAACGGTTTATTTTCCCAAAACTGACCGTTTTCAAGCTTTTCTTAAGAAATCGATCGAATCTCAAAACTCTCCGTTTTTACATTTTGTGCCTAATATTACCTATAATCGGAGACCTTAATTTGATTAGTTTGAAGATATTTGCATTATCCAAAAAACTCCCGTTTTTCAATCTTTTTAAGGAAATGGATCTAACCTTAAAAACAGCCGTTTTTCAAGGTTTTGGTTAATATTACTCAGATTCGAGAGTAATAACTGCCTTAGTTTGAAAAACGGTTTATTTTCTTCAAAACCGACGTTTTTCAAGCTTTTTTGAGGAAATCGATTGAATCTGAAAACTTGCCGTTTTTGCATGTTTTTGCCTTATATTACTTATAATCGTAGACCTTTATTTAATAAGTTTGAAGATATTTGTATTATCTTAAAAACTCCCGCTTTTCAAACTTTTTTAGAAAATGGATCAAAACTTAAAAACGGCCATTTTTCCGGGTTTTCGGTTAATATTACTCAGATTCGAGAGCAATAACTGCCTAAGTTTGGAAAACGGTTTATTTTCCCAAACCTGACGTTTTTGAAGCTTTTTTTAAGAAATCGATCGAATCTCAAAACTCGCGGTTTTTGCATGTTTTTGCCTAATATTACTTATAATCGGAGACCTTAATTTGATAAGTTTGAAGATATTTGCATTATCCAAAAAACTCCCGTTTTTCAATCTTTTTAAGGAAATGGATCTAACCTTAAAAACAGCCGATTTTCAAGGTTTTGGTTAATATTACTCAGATTCGAGAGCAATAACTGCCTTAGTTTGAAAAACGGTTTATTTTCCAAAACTGACGTTTTTGAAGCTTTTTTGAGGAAATCGATTGAATCTGAAAACTTGCCGTTTTTGCATGTTTTTGCCTAATATTACTTATAATCGGTGACCTTAATTTGATAAGTTTGAAGATATTTGCATTATCAAAAAAACTCCCGTTTTTCAATCTTTTTAAGGAAATGGATCAAAACTTAAAAAAAGGCCGTTTTACCAGGTTTTGGTTAATATTATTTAAATTCGAGATCAATAACTAGCTAAGTTTTAAAAACGGTTTATTTTCCCCAAACTGACGTTTTTCAAGATTTTCTTAAGAAATCGATCGAATCTCAAAACTCGCCGTTTTTGCATGTTTTCACCTAATATTACTTATAATCGGAGACATTAATTTGATAAGTTTGAAGATATTTGCATTATCCAAAAAACACCCGTTTTTCAATCTTTTTGACGAAATGGATCTAACCCTAAAAACAGCCGTTTTTTTAGGTTTTGGATAATATTACTTCTATTCGAGAGCAATTACTTCCTAAGTTTGAAAAACGGTTTATTTTCTTCAAAACTGACGTTTTGCAAACTTTTTTTAAGAAATCGATTGAATCTGAAAACTTGCCGTTTTTGCTTAATATTACTTATAATCGTAGACCTTTATTTAATAAGTTTGAAGATATTTGTATTATCTTAAAAACTCCCGCTTTTCAATCTTTTTTAGAAAATGGATCAAAACTTAAAAACGGCCATTTTTCCGGGTTTTTGGTTAATATTACTCAGATTCGAGAGCAATAACTGCCTAAGTTTGGAAAACGGTTTATTTTCCCAAAACTGACGTTTTTGAAGCTTTTTTTAAGAAATCGATCGAATCTCAAAACTCGCGGTTTTTGCATGTTTTTGCCTAATATTACTTATAATCGGAGACCTTAATTTGATAAGTTTGAAGATATTTGCATTATCAAAAAAAACTCCCGTTTTTCAATCTTTTTAAGGAAATGGATCAAAACTTAAAAAAAGGCCGTTTTACCAGGTTTTGGTTAATATTATTTAAATTCGAGAGCAATAACTAGCTAAGTTTGAAAAACGGTTTATTTTCCCCAAACTGACGTTTTTCAAGCTTTTTTTAAGAAATCGATCGAATTTCAAAACTCGCCGTTTTTGCATGTTTTCACCTAATATTACTTATAATCGGAGAAATTAATTTGATAAGTTTGAAGATATTTGCATTATCCAAAAAACACCCGTTTTTCAATCTTTTTAAGGAAATGGATCAAAACTTAAAAAAAGGCCGTTTTACCAGGTTTTGGTTAATATTATTAAAATTCGAGAGCAATAACTAGCTAAGTTTGAAAAACGGTTTATTTTCCCCAAACTGACGATTTTCAAGCTTTTCTTAAGAAATCGATCGAATCTCAAAACTCGCCGTTTTTGCATGTTTTCACCTAATATTACTTATAATCGGAGACATTAATTTGATAAGTTTGAAGATATTTGCATTATCCAAAAAACACCCGTTTTTCAATCTTTTTGACGAAATGGATCTAACCCTAAAAACAGCCGTTTTTTTAGGTTTTGGATAATATTACTTCTATTCGAGAGCAATAACTTCCTAAGTTTGAAAAACGGTTTATTTTCTTCAAAACTGACGTTTTGCAAGCTTTTTTGATGAAATCGATTGAATCTGAAAACTTGCCGTTTTTGCATGTTTTTGCTTAATATTACTTATAATCGTAGACCTTCATTTGATAAGTTTGAAGATATTTGCATTATCTTAAAAACTCCCGCTTTTCAATCTTTTTTAGAAAATGGATCAAAACTTAAAAACGGTTGTTTTTCCTGGTTTTTGGTTAATATTACTCAGATTCGAGAGCAATAACTGCCTAAGTTTGAAAAACGGTTTATTTTCCCAAAACTAACGGTTTTCAAGCTTTTCTTAAGAAATCGATCGAATCTCAAAACTCGCCGTTTTTGGAATTTTTGCCTAATATTACTTATAATCGGAGACCTTAATTTGATTAGTTTGAAGATATTTGCATTATCCAAAAAACTCCCGTTTTTCAATCTTTTTAAGGAAATGGATCAAAACTTAAAAAAAGGCCGTTTTACCAGGTTTTGGTTAATATTATTTAAATTCGAGAGCAATAACTAGCTAAGTTTGAAAAACGGTTTATTTTCCCCAAACTGACGTTTTTCAAGCTTTTTTTAAGAAATCGATCGAATCTCAAAACTCGCCGTTTTTGCATGTTTTCACCTAATATTACTTATAATCGGAGAAATTAATTTGATAAGTTTGAAGATATTTGCATTATCCAAAAAACAACCGTTTTTCAATCTTTTTGACGAAATGGATCTAACCCTAAAAACAGTCGTTTTTTTAGGTTTTGGATAATATTACTTCTATTCGAGAGCAATAACTTCCTAAGTTTGAAAAACGGTTTATTTTCTTCAAAACTGACGTTTTGCAAGCTTTTTTTATGAAATCGATTGAATCTGAAAACTTGCCGTTTTTGCATGTTTTTGCTTAATATTACTTATAATCGTAGACCTTCATTTGATAAGTTGAAGATATTTGCATTATCTTAAAAACTCCCGCTTTTCAATCTTTTTTAGAAAATGGATCAAAACTTAAAAACGGCCGTTTTTCCGGGTTTTTGGTTAATATTACTCAGATTCGAGAGCAATAACTGCCTAAGTTTGAAAAACGGTTTATTTTCCCAAAACTAACGGTTTTCAAGCTTTTCTTAAGAAATCGATCGAATCTCAAAACTCGCCGTATTTGGAATTTTTGCCTAATATTACTTATAATCGGAGACCTTAATTTGATTAGTTTGAAGATATTTGCATTATCCAAAAAACTCCCGTTTTTCAATCTTTTTAAGGAAATGGATCTAACCTTAAAAACAGCCGATTTTCAAGGTTTTGGTTAATATTACGCAGATTCGAGAGCAATAACTGCCTTAGTTTGAAAAACGGTTTATTTTCCAAAACTGACGTTTTTGAAGCTTTTTTTAAGAAATCGATCGAATTTCAAAACTCGCCGTTTTTGCATGTTTTCACCTAATATTACTTATAATCGGAGAAATTAATTTGATAAGTTTGAAGATATTTGCATTATCAAAAAAACTCCCGTTTTTCAATCTTTTAAAGGAAATGGATCAAAACTTATAAAAAGGCCGTTTTACCAAATTTTGGTTAATATTATTTAAATTCGAGAGCAATAACTAGCTAAGTTTGAAAAACGGTTTATTTTCCCCAAACTGACGTTTTTCAATCTTTTTGAGGAAATGGATCTAACCTTAAAAACAGCCGTTTTTCAAGGTTTTGAATAATATTACTTCTATTCGAGAGCAATAACTTCCTAAGTTTGAAAAACGGTTTATTTTCTTCAAAACTGACGTTTTGCAAGCTTTTTTAAGAAATCTATTGAATCTGAAAACTTGCCGTTTTTGCATGTTTTTGCTTAATATTACTTATAATCGTAGACCTTAATTTGATAAGTTTGAAGATATTTGCATTATCTTAAAAACTCCCGTTTTTCAATCTTTTTAAGGAAATGGATCAAAACTTGAAAACGGCTGTTTAACCAGGTTTTGGTTGATATTATTTAAATTCGAGAGCAATAACTAGCTAAGTTTGAAAAACGGTTTATTTTCCCAAAACTGACCGTTTTCAAGCTTTTCTTAAGAAATCGATCGAATCTCAAAACTCTCCGTTTTTACATTTTGTGCCTAATATTACCTATAATCGGAGACCTTAATTTGATTAGTTTGAAGATATTTGCATTATCCAAAAAACTCCCGTTTTTCAATCTTTTTAAGGAAATGGATCTAACCTTAAAAACAGCCGTTTTTCAAGGTTTTGGTTAATATTACTCAGATTCGAGAGTAATAACTGCCTTAGTTTGAAAAACGGTTTATTTTCTTCAAAACCGACGTTTTTCAAGCTTTTTTGAGGAAATCGATTGAATCTGAAAACTTGCCGTTTTTGCATGTTTTTGCCTTATATTACTTATAATCGTAGACCTTTATTTAATAAGTTTGAAGATATTTGTATTATCTTAAAAACTCCCGCTTTTCAAACTTTTTTAGAAAATGGATCAAAACTTAAAAACGGCCATTTTTCCGGGTTTTCGGTTAATATTACTCAGATTCGAGAGCAATAACTGCCTAAGTTTGGAAAACGGTTTATTTTCCCAAACCTGACGTTTTTGAAGCTTTTTTTAAGAAATCGATCGAATCTCAAAACTCGCGGTTTTTGCATGTTTTTGCCTAATATTACTTATAATCGGAGACCTTAATTTGATAAGTTTGAAGATATTTGCATTATCCAAAAAACTCCCGTTTTTCAATCTTTTTAAGGAAATGGATCTAACCTTAAAAACAGCCGATTTTCAAGGTTTTGGTTAATATTACTAAGATTCGAGAGCAATAACTGCCTTAGTTTGAAAAACGGTTTATTTTCCAAAACTGACGTTTTTGAAGCTTTTTTGAGGAAATCGATTGAATCTGAAAACTTGCCGTTTTTGCATGTTTTTGCCTAATATTACTTATAATCGGTGACCTTAATTTGATAAGTTTGAAGATATTTGCATTATCAAAAAAACCTCCCGTTTTTCAATCTTTTTAAGGAAATGGATCAAAACTTAAAAAAAGGCCGTTTTACCAGGTTTTGGTTAATATTATTTAAATTCGAGATCAATAACTAGCTAAGTTTTAAAAACGGTTTATTTTCCCCAAACTGACGTTTTTCAAGATTTTCTTAAGAAATCGATCGAATCTCAAAACTCGCCGTTTTTGCATGTTTTCACCTAATATTACTTATAATCGGAGACATTAATTTGATAAGTTTGAAGATATTTGCATTATCCAAAAAACACCCGTTTTTCAATCTTTTTGACGAAATGGATCTAACCCTAAAAACAGCCGTTTTTTTAGGTTTTGGATAATATTACTTCTATTCGAGAGCAATAACTTCCTAAGTTTGAAAAACGGTTTATTTTCTTCAAAACTGACGTTTTGCAAGCTTTTTTTAAGAAATCGATTGAATCTGAAAACTTGCCGTTTTTGCTTAATATTACTTATAATCGTAGACCTTTATTTAATAAGTTTGAAGATATTTGTATTATCTTAAAAACTCCCGCTTTTCAATCTTTTTTAGAAAATGGATCAAAACTTAAAAACGGCCATTTTTCCGGGTTTTTGGTTAATATTACTCAGATTCGAGAGCAATAACTGCCTAAGTTTGGAAAACGGTTTATTTTCCCAAAACTGACGTTTTTGAAGCTTTTTTTAAGAAATCGATCGAATCTCAAAACTCGCGGTTTTTGCATGTTTTTGCCTAATATTACTTATAATCGGAGACCTTAATTTGATAAGTTTGAAGATATTTGCATTATCAAAAAAAACTCCCGTTTTTCAATCTTTTTAAGGAAATGGATCAAAACCTAAAAAAAGGCCGTTTTACCAGGTTTTGGTTAATATTATTTAAATTCGAGAGCAATAACTAGCTAAGTTTGAAAAACGGTTTATTTTCCCCAAACTGACGTTTTTCAAGCTTTTTTTAAGAAATCGATCGAATTTCAAAACTCGCCGTTTTTGCATGTTTTCACCTAATATTACTTATAATCGGAGAAATTAATTTGATAAGTTTGAAGATATTTGCATTATCCAAAAAACACCCGTTTTTCAATCTTTTTAAGGAAATGGATCAAAACTTAAAAAAAGGCCGTTTTACCAGGTTTTGGTTAATATTATTAAAATTCGAGAGCAATAACTAGCTAAGTTTGAAAAACGGTTTATTTTCCCCAAACTGACGATTTTCAAGCTTTTCTTAAGAAATCGATCGAATCTCAAAACTCGCCGTTTTTGCATGTTTTCACCTAATATTACTTATAATCGGAGACATTAATTTGATAAGTTTGAAGATATTTGCATTATCCAAAAAACACCCGTTTTTCAATCTTTTTGACGAAATGGATCTAACCCTAAAAACAGCCGTTTTTTTAGGTTTTGGATAATATTACTTCTATTCGAGAGCAATAACTTCCTAAGTTTGAAAAACGGTTTATTTTCTTCAAAACTGACGTTTTGCAAGCTTTTTTGATGAAATCGATTGAATCTGAAAACTTGCCGTTTTTGCATGTTTTTGCTTAATATTACTTATAATCGTAGACCTTCATTTGATAAGTTTGAAGATATTTGCATTATCTTAAAAACTCCCGCTTTTCAATCTTTTTTAGAAAATGGATCAAAACTTAAAAACGGTTGTTTTTCCTGGTTTTTGGTTAATATTACTCAGATTCGAGAGCAATAACTGCCTAAGTTTGAAAAACGGTTTATTTTCCCAAAACTAACGGTTTTCAAGCTTTTCTTAAGAAATCGATCGAATCTCAAAACTCGCCGTATTTGGAATTTTTGCCTAATATTACTTATAATCGGAGACCTTAATTTGATTAGTTTGAAGATATTTGCATTATCCAAAAAACTCCCGTTTTTCAATCTTTTTAAGGAAATGGATCTAACCTTAAAAACAGCCGATTTTCAAGGTTTTGGTTAATATTACTCAGATTCGAGAGCAATAACTGCCTTAGTTTGAAAAACGGTTTATTTTCCAAAACTGACGTTTTTGAAGCTTTTTTGAGGAAATTGATTGAATCTGAAAACTTGCCGTTTTTGCATGTTTTTGCCTAATATTACTTATAATCGGTGACCTTAATTTGATAAGTTTGAAGATATTTGCATTATCAAAAAAACTCCTGTTTTTCAATCTTTTTAAGGAAATGGATCAAAACTTAAAAAAAGGCCGTTTTACCAGGTTTTGGTTAATATTATTTAAATTTGAGATCAATAACTAGCTAAGTTTTAAAAACGGTTTATTTTCCCCAAACTGACGTTTTTCAAGATTTTCTTAAGAAATCGATCGAATCTCAAAACTCGCCGTTTTTGCATGTTTTCACCTAATATTACTTATAATCGGAGACATTAATTTGATAAGTTTGAAGATATTTGCATTATCCAAAAAACACCCGTTTTTCAATCTTTTTGACGAAATGGATCTAACCCTAAAAACAGCCGTTTTTTTAGGTTTTGGATAATATTACTTCTATTCGAGAGCAATAACTTCCTAAGTTTGAAAAACGGTTTATTTTCTTCAAAACTGACGTTTTGCAAGCTTTTTTTAAGAAATCGATTGAATCTGAAAACTTGCCGTTTTTGCTTAATATTACTTATAATCGTAGACCTTTATTTAATAAGTTTGAAGATATTTGTATTATCTTAAAAACTCCCGCTTTTCAATCTTTTTTAGAAAATGGATCAAAACTTAAAAACGGCCATTTTTCCGGGTTTTTGGTTAATATTACTCAGATTCGAGAGCAATAACTGCCTAAGTTTGGAAAACGGTTTATTTTCCCAAAACTGACGTTTTTGAAGCTTTTTTTAAGAAATCGATCGAATCTCAAAACTCGCGGTTTTTGCATGTTTTTGCCTAATATTACTTATAATCGGAGACCTTAATTTGATAAGTTTGAAGATATTTGCATTTTCAAAAAAAACTCCCGTTTTTCAATCTTTTTTAAGGAAATGGATCAAAACATAAAAAAAGGCCGTTTTACCAGGTTTTGGTTAATATTATTTAAATTCGAGAGCAATAACTAGCTAAGTTTGAAAAACGGTTTATTTTCCCCAAACTGACGTTTTTCAAGCTTTTTTTAAGAAATCGATCGAATCTCAAAACTCGCCGTTTTTGCATGTTTTCACCTAATATTACTTATAATCGGAGAAATTAATTTGATAAGTTTGAAGATATTTGCATTATCCAAAAAACACCCGTTTTTTAATCTTTTTGACGAAATGGATCTAACCCTAAAAACAGCCGTTTTTTTAGGTTTTGGATAATATTACTTCTATTCGAGAGCAATAACTTCCTAAGTTTGAAAAACGGTTTATTTTCTTCAAAACTGACGTTTTGCAAGCTTTTTTTAAGAAATCGATTGAATCTGAAAACTTGCCGTTTTTGCTTAATATTACTTATAATCGCAGACCTTTATTTAATAAGTTTGAAGATATTTGTATTATCTTAAAAACTCCCGCTTTTCAATCTTTTTTAGAAAATGGATCAAAACTTAAAAACGGCCATTTTTCTGGGTTTTTGGTTAATATTACTCAGATTCGAGAGCAATAACTGCTTAAGTTTGGAAAACGGTTTATTTTCCCAAAACTGACGTTTTTGAAGCTTTTTTTTAAGAAATCGATCGAATCTCAAAACTCGCGGTTTTTGCATGTTTTTGCCTAATATTACTTATAATCGGAGACCTTAAATTGATAAGTTTGAAGATTTTTGCATTATCAAAAAAACTCCCGTTTTTCAATCTTTTTAAGGAAATGGATCAAAACTTAAAAAAAGGCCGTTTTACCACGTTTTGGTTAATATTATTTAAATTCGAGAGCAATAACTAGCTAAGTTTGAAAAACGGTTTATTTTCCCCAAACTGACGATTTTCAAGCTTTTTGAGGAAATGGATCTAACCTTAAAAACAGCCGTTTTTCAAGGTTTTGACTAATATTACTTCTATTCGAGAGCAATAACTTCCTAAGTTTGAAAAACGGTTTATTTTCTTCAAAACTGACGTTTTGCAAGCTTTTTTTAAGAAATCGATTGAATCTGAAAACTTGCCGTTTTTGCATGTTTTTGCTTAATATTATTTATAATCGTAGACCTTAATTTGATAAGTTTGAAGATATTTGCATTATCTTAAAAACTCCCGTTTTTCAATCTTTTTAAGGAAATGGATCAAAACTTGAAAACGGCCGTTTTACCAGGTTTTGGTTGATATTATTTAAATTCGAGAGCAATAACTAGCTAAGTTTGAAAAACGGTTTATTTTCCCAAAACTGACCGTTTTCAAGCTTTTCTTAAGAAACCGATCGAATCTCAAAACTCGCCGTTTTTGCATTTTTTGCCTAATATTACCTATAATCGGAGACCTTAATTTGATTAGTTTGAAGATATTTCCATTATCCAAAAAACTCCCGTTTTTCAATCTTTTTAAGGAAATGGATCTAACCTTAAAAACAGCCGTTTTTCAAGGTTTTGGTTAATATTACTCTGATTCGAGAGTAATAACTGCCTTAGTTTGAAAAAAGGTTTATTTTCTTCAAAACCGACGTTTTTCAAGCTTTTTTGATGAAATCGATTGAATCTGAAAACTTGCCGTTTTTGCATGTTTTTGCTTAATATTACTTATAATCGTAGACCTTTATTTAATAAGTTTGAAGATATTTGTATTATCTTAAAAACTCCCGCTTTTCAAACTTTTTTAGAAAATGGATCAAAACTCAAAAACGGCCATTTTTCCGGGTTTTCGGTTAATATTACTCAGATTCGAGAGCAATAACTGACTAAGTTTGGAAAACGGTTTATTTTCCCAAAATTGACGTTTTTGAAGCTTTTAAAAAGAAATCGATCGAATCTCAAAACTCGCGGTTTTTGCATGTTTTTGCCTAATATTACTTATAATCGGAGACCTTAATTTAATAAGTTTGAAGATATTTGCATTATCAAAAAAACTCCCGTTTTTCAATCTTTTTAAGGAAATGGATCAAAACTTAAAAAAAGGCCGTTTTACCAGGTTTTGGTTAATATTATTTAAATTCGAGAGCAATAACTAGCTAAGTTTGAAAAACGGTTTATTTTCCCCAAACTGACGTTTTTCAAGCTTTTCTTAAGAAATCGATCGAATCTCAAAACTCGCCGTTTTTGCATGTTTTCACCTAATATTACTTATAATCGGAGACATTAATTTGATAAGTTTGAAGATATTTGCATTATCCAAAAAACACCCGTTTTTCAATCTTTTTGACGAAATGGATCTAACCCTAAAAACAGCCGTTTTTTTAGGTTTTGGATAATATTACTTCTATTCGAGAGCAATAACTTCCTAAGTTTGAAAAACGGTTTATTTTCTTCAAAACTGACGTTTTGCAAGCTTTTTTTATGAAATCGATTGAATCTGAAAACTTGCCGTTTTTGCATGTTTTTGCTTAATATTACTTATAATCGTAGACCTTAATTTGATAAGTTTGAAGATATTTGCATTATCAAAAAAACTCCCGTTTTTCAATCTTTTAAAGGAAATGGATCAAAACTTAAAAAAAGGCCGTTTTACCAAATTTTGGTTAATATTATTTAAATTCGAGAGCAATAACTAGCTAAGTTTGAAAAACGGTTTATTTTCCCCAAACTGACGTTTTTCAATCTTTTTGAGGAAATGGATCTAACCTTAAAAACAGCCGTTTTTCAAGGTTTTGAATAATATTACTTCTATTCGAGAGCAATAACTTCCTAAGTTTGAAAAACGGTTTATTTTCTTCAAAACTGACGTTTTGCAAGCTTTTTTAAGAAATCGATTGAATCTGAAAACTTGCCGTTTTTGCTTAATATTACTTATAATCGTAGACCTTTATTTAATAAGTTTGAAGATATTTGCATTATCTTAAAAACTCCCGCTTTTCAATCTTTTTTAGAAAATGGATCAAAACTTAAAAACGGCCGTTTTTCCGGGTTTTTCGTTAATATTACTCAGATTCGAGAGCAATAACTGCCTAAGTTTGAAAAACGGTTTATTTTCCCAAAACTAACGGTTTTCAAGCTTTTCTTAAGAAATCGATCGAATCTCAAAACTCGCCGTTTTTGGAATTTTTGCCTAATATTACTTATAATCGGAGACCTTAATTTGATTAGTTTGAAGATATTTGCATTATCCAAAAAACTCCCGTTTTTCAATCTTTTTAAGGAAATGGATCTAACCTTAAAAACAGCCGATTTTCAAGGTTTTGGTTAATATTACTCAGATTCGAGAGCAATAACTGCCTTAGTTTGAAAAACGGTTTATTTTCCAAAACTGACGTTTTTGAAGCTTTTTTTAGGAAATCGATCGAATCTCAAAACTCGCCCTTTTTGCATGTTTTTGCCTAATATTACTTATAATCGGTGACCTTAATTTGATAAGTTTGAAGATATTTGCATTATCAAAAAAACTCCAGTTTTTCAATCTTTTAAAGGAAATGGATCAAAACTTAAAAAAAGGCCGTTTTACCAAATTTTGGATAATATTATTTAAATTCGAGAGCAATAACTAGCTAAGTTTGAAAAACGGTTTATTTTCCCCAAACTGACGTTTTTCAATCTTTTTGAGGAAATGGATCTAACCTTAAAAACAGCCGTTTTTCAAGATTTTGAATAATATTACTTCTATTCGAGAGCAATAACTCCCTAAGTTTGAAAAACGGTTTATTTTCTTCAAAACTGACGTTTTGCAAGCTTTTTTAAGAAATCTATTTAATCTGAAAACTTGCCGTTTTTGCATGTTTTTGCTTAATATTACTTATAATCGTAGACCTTAATTTGATAAGTTTGAAGATATTTGCATTATCCAAAAAACACCCGTTTTTCAATCTTTTTAAGGAAATGGATCAAAACTTAAAAAAAGGCCGTTTAACCAGGTTTTGGTTAATATTATTTAAATTCGAGAGCAATAACTAGCTAAGTTTGAAAAACGGTTTATTTTCCCAAAACTGACCGTTTTCAAGCTTTTCTTAAGAAATCGATCGAATCTCAAAACTCTCCGTTTTTACATTTTTTGCCTAATATTACCTATAATCGGAGACCTTAATTTGATTAGTTTGAAGATATTTGCATTATCCAAAAAACTCCCGTTTTTCAATTTTTTTTCGGAAATGGATCTAACCTTAAAAACAGCCGTTTTTCAAGGTTTTGGTTAATATTACTCAGATTCGAGAGTAATAACTGCCTTAGTTTGAAAAACGGTTTATTTTCTTCAAAACCGACGTTTTTCAAGCTTTTTTGAGGAAATCGATTGAATCTGAAAACTTGCCGTTTTTGCATGTTTTTGCCTTATATTACTTATAATCGTAGACCTTTATTTAATAAGTTTGAAGATATTTGTATTATCTTAAAAACTCCCGCTTTTCAAACTTTTTTAGAAAATGGATCAAAACTTAAAAACGGCCATTTTTCCGGGTTTTCCGTTAATATTACTCAGATTCGAGAGCAATAACTGCCTAAGTTTGGAAAACGGTTTATTTTCCCAAACCTGACGTTTTTGAAGCTTTTTTTAAGAAATCGATCGAATCTCAAAACTCGCGGTTTTTGCATGTTTTTGCCTAATATTACTTATAATCGGAGACCTTAATTTGATAAGTTTGAAGATATTTGCATTATCCAAAAAACTCCCGTTTTTCAATCTTTTTAAGGAAATGGATCTAACCTTAAAAACAGCCGATTTTCAAGGTTTTGGTTAATATTACTCAGATTCGAGAGCAATAACTGCCTTAGTTTGAAAAACGGTTTATTTTCCAAAACTGACGTTTTTGAAGCTTTTTTGAGGAAATCGATTGAATCTGAAAACTTGCCGTTTTTGCATGTTTTTGCCTAATATTACTTATAATCGGTGACCTTAATTTGATAAGTTTGAAGATATTTGCATTATCAAAAAAACTCCCGTTTTTCAATCTTTTTAAGGAAATGGATCTAACCCTAAAAACAGCCGTTTTTTTAGGTTTTGGATAATATTACTTCTATTCGAGAGCAATAACTTCCTAAGTTTGAAAAACGGTTTATTTTCTTCAAAACTGACGTTTTGCAAGCTTTTTTTAAGAAATCGATTGAATCTGAAAACTTGCCGTTTTTGCTTAATATTACTTATAATCGTAGACCTTTATTTAATAAGTTTGAAGATATTTGTATTATCTTAAAAACTCCCGCTTTTCAATCTTTTTTAGAAAATGGATCAAAACATAAAAACGGCCGTTTTCCGGGTTTTTGGTTAATATTACTCAGATTCGAGAGCAATAACTGCCTAAGTTTGAAAAACGGTTTATTTTCCCAAAACTGACGTTTTTGAAGCTTTTTTTAAGAAATCGATCGAATTTCAAAACTCGCCGTTTTTGCATGTTTTCACCTAATATTACTTATAATCGGAGAAATTAATTTGATAAGTTTGAAGATATTTGCATTATCCAAAAAACACCCGTTTTTCAATCTTTTTAAGGAAATGGATCAAAACTTAAAAAAAGGCCGTTTTACCAGGTTTTGGTTAATATTATTAAAATTCGAGAGCAATAACTAGCTAAGTTTGAAAAACGGTTTATTTTCCCCAAACTGACGATTTTCAAGCTTTTCTTAAGAAATCGATCGAATCTCAAAACTCGCCGTTTTTGCATGTTTTCACCTAATATTACTTATAATCGGAGACATTAATTTGATAAGTTTGAAGATATTTGCATTATCCAAAAAACACCCGTTTTTCAATCTTTTTGACGAAATGGATCTAACCCTAAAAACAGCCGTTTTTTTAGGTTTTGGATAATATTACTTCTATTCGAGAGCAATAACTTCCTAAGTTTGAAAAACGGTTTATTTTCTTCAAAACTGACGTTTTGCAAGCTTTTTTGATGAAATCGATGAATCTGAAAACTTGCCGTTTTTGCATGTTTTTGCTTAATATTACTTATAATCGTAGACCTTCATTTGATAAGTTTGAAGATATTTGCATTATCTTAAAAACTCCCGCTTTTCAATCTTTTTTAGAAAATGGATCAAAACTTAAAAACGGTTGTTTTTCCTGGTTTTTGGTTAATATTACTCAGATTCGAGAGCAATAACTGCCTAAGTTTGAAAAACGGTTTATTTTCCCAAAACTAACGGTTTTCAAGCTTTTCTTAAGAAATCGATCGAATCTCAAAACTCGCCGTTTTTGGAATTTTTGCCTAATATTACTTATAATCGGTGCCCTTAATTTGATAAGTTTGAAGATATTTGCATTATCAAAAAAACTCCCGTTTTTCAATCTTTTTAAGGAAATGGATCAAAACTTAAAAAAAGGCCGTTTTACCAGGTTTTGGTTAATATTATTTAAATTTGAGATCAATAACTAGCTAAGTTTTAAAAACGGTTTATTTTCCCCAAACTGACGTTTTTCAAGATTTTCTTAAGAAATCGATCGAATCTCAAAACTCGCCGTTTTTGCATGTTTTCACCTAATATTACTTATAATCGGAGACATTAATTTGATAAGTTTGAAGATATTTGCATTATCCAAAAAACACCCGTTTTTCAATCTTTTTGACGAAATGGATCTAACCCTAAAAACAGCCGTTTTTTTAGGTTTTGGATAATATTACTTCTATTCGAGAGCAATAACTTCCTAAGTTTGAAAAACGGTTTATTTTCTTCAAAACTGACGTTTTGCAAGCTTTTTTTAAGAAATCGATTGAATCTGAAAACTTGCCGTTTTTGCTTAATATTACTTATAATCGTAGACCTTTATTTAATAAGTTTGAAGATATTTGTATTATCTTAAAAACTCCCGCTTTTCAATCTTTTTTAGAAAATGGATCAAAACTTAAAAACGGCCATTTTTCCGGGTTTTTGGTTAATATTACTCAGATTCGAGAGCAATAACTGCCTAAGTTTGGAAAACGGTTTATTTTCCCAAAACTGACGTTTTTGAAGCTTTTTTTAAGAAATCGATCGAATCTCAAAACTCGCGGTTTTTGCATGTTTTTGCCTAATATTACTTATAATCGGAGACCTTAATTTGATAAGTTTGAAAAAATTTGCATTATCAAAAAAAACTCCCGTTTTTCAATCTTTTTAAGGAAATGGATCAAAACTTAAAAAAAGGCCGTTTTACCAGGTTTTGGTTAATATTATTTAAATTCGAGAGCAATAACTAGCTAAGTTTGAAAAACGGTTTATTTTCCCCAAACTGACGTTTTTCAAGCTTTTTTTAAGAAATCGATCGAATCTCAAAACTCGCCGTTTTTGCATGTTTTCACCTAATATTACTTATAATCGGAGAAATTAATTTGATAAGTTTGAAGATATTTGCATTATCCAAAAAACACCCGTTTTTCAATCTTTTTGACGAAATGGATCTAACCCTAAAAACAGCCGTTTTTTTAGGTTTTGGATAATATTACTTCTATTCGAGAGCAATAACTTCCTAAGTTTGAAAAACGGTTTATTTTCTTCAAAACTGACGTTTTGCAAGCTTTTTTTAAGAAATCGATTGAATCTGAAAACTTGCCGTTTTTGCTTAATATTACTTATAATCGTAGACCTTTATTTAATAAGTTTGAAGATATTTGTATTATCTTAAAAACTCCCGCTTTTCAATCTTTTTTAGAAAATGGATCAAAACTTAAAAACGGCCATTTTTCTGGGTTTTTGGTTAATATTACTCAGATTCGAGAGCAATAACTGCTTAAGTTTGGAAAACGGTTTATTTTCCCAAAACTGACGTTTTTGAAGCTTTTTTTAAGAAATCGATCGAATCTCAAAACTCGCGGTTTTTGCATGTTTTTGCCTAATATTACTTATAATCGGAGACCTTAAATTGATAAGTTTGAAGATTTTTGCATTATCAAAAAAACTCCCGTTTTTCAATCTTTTTAAGGAAATGGATCAAAACTTAAAAAAAGGCCGTTTTACCAGGTTTTGGTTAATATTATTTAAATTCGAGAGCAATAACTAGCTAAGTTTGAAAAACGGTTTATTTTCCCCAAACTGACGATTTTCAAGCTTTTTGAGGAAATGGATCTAACCTTAAAAACAGCCGTTTTTCAAGGTTTTGACTAATATTACTTCTATTCGAGAGCAATAACTTCCTAAGTTTGAAAAACGGTTTATTTTCTTCAAAACTGACGTTTTGCAAGCTTTTTTTAAGAAATCGATTGAATCTGAAAACTTGCCGTTTTTGCATGTTTTTGCTTAATATTATTTATAATCGTAGACCTTAATTTGATAAGTTTGAAGATATTTGCATTATCTTAAAAACTCCCGTTTTTCAAACTTTTTAAGGAAATGGATCAAAACTTGAAAACGGCCGTTTTACCAGGTTTTGGTTGATATTATTTAAATTCGAGAGCAATAACTAGCTAAGTTTGAAAAACGGTTTATTTTCCCAAAACTGACCGTTTTCAAGCTTTTCTTAAGAAACCGATCGAATCTCAAAACTCGCCGTTTTTGCATTTTTTGCCTAATATTACCTATAATCGGAGACCTTAATTTGATTAGTTTGAAGATATTTCCATTATCCAAAAAACTCCCCTTTTCAATCTTTTTAAGGAAATGGATCTAACCTTAAAAACAGCCGTTTTTCAAGGTTTTGGTTAATATTACTCAGATTCGAGAGTAATAACTGCCTTAGTTTGAAAAAAGGTTTATTTTCTTCAAAACCGACGTTTTTCAAGCTTTTTTGATGAAATCGATTGAATCTGAAAACTTGCCGTTTTTGCATGTTTTTGCTTAATATTACTTATAATCGTAGACCTTTATTTAATAAGTTTGAAGATATTTGTATTATCTTAAAAACTCCCGCTTTTCAAACTTTTTTAGAAAATGGATCAAAACTCAAAAACGGCCATTTTTCCGGGTTTTCGGTTAATATTACTCAGATTCGAGAGCAATAACTGACTAAGTTTGGAAAACGGTTTATTTTCCCAAAATTGACGTTTTTGAAGCTTTTAAAAAGAAATCGATCGAATCTCAAAACTCGCGGTTTTTGCATGTTTTTGCCTAATATTACTTATAATCGGAGACCTTAATTTAATAAGTTTGAAGATATTTGCATTATCAAAAAAACTCCCGTTTTTCAATCTTTTTAAGGAAATGGATCAAAACTTAAAAAAAGGCCGTTTTACCAGGTTTTGGTTAATATTATTTAAATTCGAGAGCAATAACTAGCTAAGTTTGAAAAACGGTTTATTTTCCCCAAACTGACGTTTTTCAAGCTTTTCTTAAGAAATCGATCGAATCTCAAAACTCGCCGTTTTTGCATGTTTTCACCTAATATTACTTATAATCGGAGACATTAATTTGATAAGTTTGAAGATATTTGCATTATCCAAAAAACACCCGTTTTTCAATCTTTTTGACGAAATGGATCTAACCCTAAAAACAGCCGTTTTTTTAGGTTTTGGATAATATTACTTCTATTCGAGAGCAATAACTTCCTAAGTTTGAAAAACGGTTTATTTTCTTATAACTGACGTTTTGCAAGCTTTTTTTATGAAATCGATTGAATCTGAAAACTTGCCGTTTTTGCATGTTTTTGCTTAATATTACTTATAATCGTAGACCTTAATTTGATAAGTTTGAAGATATTTGCATTATCAAAAAAACTCCCGTTTTTCAATCTTTTAAAGGAAATGGATCAAAACTTAAAAAAAGGCCGTTTTACCAAATTTTGGTTAATATTATTTAAATTCGAGAGCAATAACTAGCTAAGTTTGAAAAACGGTTTATTTTCCCCAAACTGACGTTTTTCAATCTTTTTGAGGAAATGGATCTAACCTTAAAAACAGCCGTTTTTCAAGGTTTTGAATAATATTACTTCTATTCGAGAGCAATAACTTCCTAAGTTTGAAAAACGGTTTATTTTCTTCAAAACTGACGTTTTGCAAGCTTTTTTAAGAAATCGATTGAATCTGAAAACTTGCCGTTTTTGCTTAATATTACTTATAATCGTAGACCTTTATTTAATAAGTTTGAAGATATTTGCATTATCTTAAAAACTCCCGCTTTTCAATCTTTTTTAAAAATGGATCAAAACTTAAAAACGGCCGTTTTTCCGGATTTTTGGTTAATATTACTCAGATTCGAGAGCAATAACTGCCTAAGTTTGAAAAACGGTTTATTTTCCCAAAACTAACGGTTTTCAAGCTTTTCTTAAGAAATCGATCGAATCTCAAAACTCGCCGTTTTTGGAATTTTTGCCTAATATTACTTATAATCGGAGACCTTAATTTGATTAGTTTGAAGATATTTGCATTATCCAAAAAACTCCCGTTTTTCAATCTTTTTAAGGAAATGGATCTAACCTTAAAAACAGCCGATTTTCAAGGTTTTGGTTAATATTACTCAGATTCGAGAGCAATAACTGCCTTAGTTTGAAAAACGGTTTATTTTCTAAAACTGACGTTTTTGAAGCTTTTTTTAGGAAATCGATCGAATCTCAAAACTCGCCCTTTTTGCATGTTTTTGCCTAATATTACTTATAATCGGTGACCTTAATTTGATAAGTTTGAAGATATTTGCATTATCAAAAAAACTCCAGTTTTTCAATCTTTTAAAGGAAATGGATCAAAACTTAAAAAAAGGCCGTTTTACCAAATTTTGGTTAATATTATTTAAATTCGAGAGCAATAACTAGCTAAGTTTGAAAAACGGTTTATTTTCCCCAAACTGACGTTTTTCAATCTTTTTGAGGAAATGGATCTAACCTTAAAAACAGCCGTTTTTCAAGGTTTTGAATAATATTACTTCTATTCGAGAGCAATAACTCCCTAAGTTTGAAAAACGGTTTATTTTCTTCAAAACTGACGTTTTGCAAGCTTTTTTAAGAAATCTATTTAATCTGAAAACTTGCCGTTTTTGCATGTTTTTGCTTAATATTACTTATAATCGTAGACCTTAATTTGATAAGTTTGAAGATATTTGCATTATCTTAAAAACTCCCGTTTTTCAATCTTTTTAAGGAAATGGATCAAAACTTGAAAACGGCCGTTTAACCAGGTTTTGGTTGATATTATTTAAATTCGAGAGCAATAACTAGCTAAGTTTGAAAAACGGTTTATTTTCCCAAAACTGACCGTTTTCAAGCTTTTCTTAAGAAATCGATCGAATCTCAAAACTCGCTGTTTTTGCATTTTTTGCCTAATATTACCTATAATCGGAGACCTTAATTTGATTAGTTTGAAGATATTTGCATTATCCAAAAAACTCCCGTTTTTCAATCTTTTTAAGGAAATGGATCTAACCTTAAAAACAGCCGTTTTTCAAGGTTTTGGTTAATATTACTCAGATTCGAGAGTAATAACTGCCTTAGTTTGAAAAACGGTTTATTTTCTTCAAAACCGACGTTTTTCAAGCTTTTTTTATGAAATCGATTGAATCTGAAAACTTGCCGTTTTTGCATGTTTTTGCTTAATATTACTTATAATCGTAGACCTTTATTTAATAAGTTTGAAGATATTTGTATTATCTTAAAAACTCCCGCTTTTCAAACTTTTTTAGAAAATGGATCAAAACTCAAAAACGGCCATTTTTCCGGGTTTTCGGTTAATATTACTCAGATTCGAGAGCAATAACTGCCTAAGTTTGGAAAACGGTTTATTTTCCCAAAATTGACGTTTTTGAAGCTTTTTTTAAGAAATCGATCGAATCTCAAAACTCGCGGTTTTTGCATGTTTTTGCCTAATATTACTTATAATCGGAGACCTTAATTTGATAAGTTTGAAGATATTTGCATTATCCAAAAAACTCCCGTTTTTCAATCTTTTTAAGGAAATGGATCTAACCTTAAAAACAGCCGATTTTCAAGGTTTTGGTTAATATTATTTAAATTCGAGAGCAATAACTAGCTAAGTTTGAAAAACGGTTTATTTTCCAAAACTGACGTTATTGAAGCTTTTTTGAGGAAATCGATTGAATCTGAAAACCTTCCGTTTTTGCATGTTTTTGCCTAATATTACTTATAATCGGTGACCTTAATTTGATAAGTTTGAAGATATTTGCATTATCAAAAAAACTCCCGTTTTTCAATCTTTTTAAGGAAATGGATCAAAACTTAAAAAAAGGCCGTTTTACCAGGTTTTGGTTAATATTATTTAAATTCGAGAGCAATAACTAGCTAAGTTTGAAAAACGGTTTATTTTCCCCAAACTGACGATTTTCAAGCTTTTCTTAAGAAATCGATCGAATCTCAAAACTCGCCGTTTTTGCATGTTTTCACCTAATATTACTTATAATCGGAGACATTAATTTGATAAGTTTGAAGATATTTGCATTATCCAAAAAACACCCGTTTTTCAATCTTTTTGACGAAATGGATCTAACCCTAAAAACAGCCGTTTTTTTAGGTTTTGGATAATATTACTTCTATTCGAGAGCAATAACTTCCTAAGTTTGAAAAACGGTTTATTTTCTTCAAAACTGACGTTTTGCAAGCTTTTTTTATGAAATCGATTGAATCTGAAAACTTGCCGTTTTTGCATGTTTTTGCTTAATATTACTTATAATCGTAGACCTTCATTTGATAAGTTTGAAGATATTTGCATTATCTTAAAAACTCCCGCTTTTCAATCTTTTTTAGAAAATGGATCAAAACTTAAAAACGGCCGTTTTTCCGGGTTTTTCGTTAATATTACTCAGATTCGAGAGCAATAACTGCCTAAGTTTGAAAAACGGTTTATTTTCCCAAAACTAACGGTTTTCAAGCTTTTCTTAAGAAATCGATCGAATCTCAAAACTCGCCGTTTTTGGAATTTTTGCCTAATATTACTTATAATCGGAGACCTTAATTTGATTAGTTTGAAGATATTTGCATTATCCAAAAAACTCCCGTTTTTCAATCTTTTTAAGGAAATGGATCTAACCTTAAAAACAGCCGATTTTCAAGGTTTTGGTTAATATTACTCAGATTCAAAAGCAATAACTGCCTTAGTTTGAAAAACGGTTTATTTTCCAAAACTGACGTTTTTGAAGCTTTTTTTAGGAAATCGATCGAATCTCAAAACTCGCCGTTTTTGCATGTTTTCACCTAATATTACTTATAATCGGAGACATTAATTTGATAAGTTTGAAGATATTTGCATTATCCAAAAAACACCCGTTTTTCAATCTTTTTGACGAAATGGATCTAACCCTAAAAAAGCCGTTTTTTTACGTTTTGGATAATATTACTTCTATTCGAGAGCAATAACTTCCTAAGTTTGAAAAACGGTTTATTTTCTTCAAAACTGACATTTTGCAAGCTTTTTTTAAGAAATCGATTGAATCTGAAAACTTGCCGTTTTTGCTTAATATTACTTATAATCGTAGACCTTTATTTAATAAGTTTGAAGATATTTGTATTATCTTAAAAACTCCCGCTTTTCAATCTTTTTTAGAAAATGGATCAAAACTTAAAAACGGCCATTTTTCCGGGTTTTTGGTTAATATTACTCAGATTCGAGAGCAATAACTGCCTAAGTTTGGAAAACGGTTTATTTTCCCAAAACTGACGTTTTTGAAGCTTTTTTAAGAAATCGATCGAATCTCAAAACTCGCGGTTTTTGCATGTTTTTGCCTAATATTACTTATAATCGGAGACCTTAATTTGATAAGTTTGAAGATATTTGCATTACAAAAAACTCCCGTTTTTCAATCTTTTTAAGGAAATGGATCAAAACTTTAAAAAAGGCCGTTTTACCAGGTTTTGGTTAATATTATTTAAATTCGAGAGCAATAACTAGCTAAGTTTGAAAAACGGTTTATTTTCCCCAAACTGACGTTTTTCAAGCTTTTCTTAAGAAATCGATCGAATCTCAAAACTCGCCGTTTTTGCATGTTTTCACCTAATATTACTTATAATCGGAGAAAAAATTTGATAAGTTTGAAGATATTTGCATTATCCAAAAAACACTCGTTTTTCAATCTTTTTGACGAAATGGATCTAACCCTAAAAACAGCCGTTTTTTTAGGTTTTGGATAATATTTCTTCTATTCGAGAGCAATAACTTCCTAAGTTTAAAAAACGCTTTATTTCTTCAAAACTGACGTTTTCCAAGCTTTTTTTATGAAATCGATTGAATCTGAAAACTTGCCGTTTTTGCATGTTTTTGCTTAATATTACTTATAATCGTAGACCTTCATTTGATAAGTTTGAAGATATTTGCATTATCTTAAAAACTCCCGCTTTTCAATCTTTTTTAGAAAATGGATCAAAACGTAAAAACGGCCGTTTTTCCGGGTTTTTGGTTAATATTACTCAGATTCGAGAGCAATAACTGCCTAAGTTTGAAAAAAGTTTATTTTCCTAAAACTAACGGTTTTCAAGCTTTTCTTAAGAAATCGATCGAATCTCAAAACTCGCCGTTTTTGGAATTTTTGCCTAATATTACTTATAATCGGAGACCTTAATTTGATTAGTTTGAAGATATTTGCATTATCCAAAAAACTCCCGTTTTTCAATCTTTTTAAGGAAATGGATCTAACCTTAAAAACAGCCGATTTTCAAGGTTTTGGTTAATATTACTCAGATTCGAGAGCAACAACTGCCTTAGTTTGAAAAACGGTTTATTTTCCAAAACTGACGTTTTTGAAGCTTTTTTGAGGAAATCGATTGAATCTGAAAACTTGCCGTTTTTGCATGTTTTTGCCTAATATTACTTATAATCGGTGACCTTAATTTGATAAGTTTGAAGATATTTGCATTATCAAAAAAACTCCCGTTTTTCAATCTTTTTAAGGAAATGGATCAAAACTTAAAAAAAGGCCGTTTTACCAGGTTTTGGTTAATATTATTTAAATTCGAGAGCAATAACTAGCTAAGTTTGAAAAACGGTTTATTTTCCCCAAACTGACGATTTTCAAGCTTTTCTTAAGAAATCGATCGAATCTCAAAACTCGCCGTTTTTGCATGTTTTCACCTAATATTACTTATAATCGGAGACATTAATTTGATAAGTTTGAAGATATTTGCATTATCCAAAAAACACCCGTTTTTCAATCTTTTTGACGAAATGGATCTAACCCTAAAAACAGCCGTTTTTTTAGGTTTTGGATAATATTACTTCTATTCGAGAGCAATAACTTCCTAAGTTTGAAAAACGGTTTATTTTCTTCAAAACTGACGTTTTGCAAGCTTTTTTTATGAAATCGATTGAATCTGAAAACATGCCGTTTTTGCATGTTTTTGCTTAATATTACTTATAATCGTAGACCTTCATTTGATAAGTTTGAAGATATTTGCATTATCTTAAAAACTCCCGCTTTTCAATCTTTTTTAGAAAATGGATCAAAACTTAAAAACGGCCGTTTTTCCGGGTTTTTGGTTAATATTACTCAGATTCGAGAGCAATAACTGCCTAAGTTTGAAAAACGGTTTATTTTCCCAAAACTAACGGTTTTCAAGCTTTTCTTAAGAAATCGATCGAATCTCAAAACTCGCCGTTTTTGGAATTTTTGCCTAATATTACTTATAATCGGAGACCTTAATTTGATTAGTTTGAAGATATTTGCATTATCCAAAAAACTCCCGTTTTTCAATCTTTTTAAGGAAATGGATCTAACCTTAAAAACAGCCGATTTTCAAGGTTTTGGTTAATATTACTCAGATTCAAAAGCAATAACTGCCTTAGTTTGAAAAACGGTTTATTTTCCAAAACTGACGTTTTTGAAGCTTTTTTTAGGAAATCGATCGAATCTCAAAACTCGCCGTTTTTGCATGTTTTCACCTAATATTACTTATAATCGGAGACATTAATTTGATAAGTTTGAAGATATTTGCATTATCCAAAAAACACCCGTTTTTCAATCTTTTTGACGAAATGGATCTAACCCTAAAAAAGCCGTTTTTTTACGTTTTGGATAATATTACTTCTATTCGAGAGCAATAACTTCCTAAGTTTGAAAAACGGTTTATTTTCTTCAAAACTGACATTTTGCAAGCTTTTTTTAAGAAATCGATTGAATCTGAAAACTTGCCGTTTTTGCTTAATATTACTTATAATCGTAGACCTTTATTTAATAAGTTTGAAGATATTTGTATTATCTTAAAAACTCCCGCTTTTCAATCTTTTTTAGAAAATGGATCAAAACTTAAAAACGGCCATTTTTCCGGGTTTTTGGTTAATATTACTCAGATTCGAGAGCAATAACTGCCTAAGTTTGGAAAACGGTTTATTTTCCCAAAACTGACGTTTTTGAAGCTTTTTTAAGAAATCGATCGAATCTCAAAACTCGCGGTTTTTGCATGTTTTTGCCTAATATTACTTATAATCGGAGACCTTAATTTGATAAGTTTGAAGATATTTGCATTACAAAAAACTCCCGTTTTTCAATCTTTTTAAGGAAATGGATCAAAACTTTAAAAAAGGCCGTTTTACCAGGTTTTGGTTAATATTATTTAAATTCGAGAGCAATAACTAGCTAAGTTTGAAAAACGGTTTATTTTCCCCAAACTGACGTTTTTCAAGCTTTTCTTAAGAAATCGATCGAATCTCAAAACTCGCCGTTTTTGCATGTTTTCACCTAATATTACTTATAATCGGAGAAAAAATTTGATAAGTTTGAAGATATTTGCATTATCCAAAAAACACTCGTTTTTCAATCTTTTTGACGAAATGGATCTAACCCTAAAAACAGCCGTTTTTTTAGGTTTTGGATAATATTTCTTCTATTCGAGAGCAATAACTTCCTAAGTTTAAAAAACGCTTTATTTCTTCAAAACTGACGTTTTCCAAGCTTTTTTTATGAAATCGATTGAATCTGAAAACTTGCCGTTTTTGCATGTTTTTGCTTAATATTACTTATAATCGTAGACCTTCATTTGATAAGTTTGAAGATATTTGCATTATCTTAAAAACTCCCGCTTTTCAATCTTTTTTAGAAAATGGATCAAAACGTAAAAACGGCCGTTTTTGCCTAATATTACTTATAATCGGAGACCTTAATTTGATTAGTTTGAAGATATTTGCATTATCCAAAAAACTCCCGTTTTTCAATCTTTTTAAGGAAATGGATCTAACCTTAAAAACAGCCGATTTTCAAGGTTTTGGTTAATATTACTCAGATTCGAGAGCAACAACTGCCTTAGTTTGAAAAACGGTTTATTTTCCAAAACTGACGTTTTTGAAGCTTTTTTGAGGAAATCGATTGAATCTGAAAACTTGCCGTTTTTGCATGTTTTTGCCTAATATTACTTATAATCGGTGACCTTAATTTGATAAGTTTGAAGATATTTGCATTATCAAAAAAACTCCCGTTTTTCAATCTTTTTAAGGAAATGGATCAAAACTTAAAAAAAGGCCGTTTTACCAGGTTTTGGTTAATATTATTTAAATTCGAGAGCAATAACTAGCTAAGTTTGAAAAACGGTTTATTTTCCCCAAACTGACGATTTTCAAGCTTTTCTTAAGAAATCGATCGAATCTCAAAACTCGCCGTTTTTGCATGTTTTCACCTAATATTACTTATAATCGGAGACATTAATTTGATAAGTTTGAAGATATTTGCATTATCCGAAAAACACCCGTTTTTCAATCTTTTTGACGAAATGGATCTAACCCTAAAAACAGCCGTTTTTTTAGGTTTTGGATAATATTACTTCTATTCGAGAGCAATAACTTCCTAAGTTTGAAAAACGGTTTATTTTCTTCAAAACTGACGTTTTGCAAGCTTTTTTTATGAAATCGATTGAATCTGAAAACTTGCCGTTTTTGCATGTTTTTGCTTAATATTACTTATAATCGTAGACCTTCATTTGATAAGTTTGAAGATATTTGCATTATCTTAAAAACTCCCGCTTTTCAATATTTTTTAGAAAATGGATCAAAACTTAAAAACGGCCGTTTTTCCGGGTTTTTGGTTAATATTACTCAGATTCGAGAGCAATAACTGCCTAAGTTTGAAAAACGGTTTATTTTCCAAAAACTAACGGTTTTCAAGCTTTTCTTAAGAAATCGATCGAATCTCAAAACTCGCCGTTTTTGGAATTTTTGCCTAATATTACTTATAATCGGAGACCTTAATTTGATTAGTTTGAAGATATTTGCATTATCCAAAAAACTCCCGTTTTTCAATCTTTTTAAGGAAATGGATCTAACCTTAAAAACAGCCGATTTTCAAGGTTTTGGTTAGTATTACTCAGATTCAAAAGCAATAACTGCCTTAGTTTAAAAAACGGTTTATTTTCCAAAACTGACGTTTTTGAAGCTTTTTTTAGGAAATCGATCGAATCTCAAAACTCGCCGTTTTTGCATGTTTTCACCTAATATTACTTATAATCGGAGACATTAATTTGATAAGTTTGAAGATATTTGCATTATCCAAAAAACACCCGTTTTTCAATCTTTTTGACGAAATGGATCTAACCCTAAAAAAGCCGTTTTTTTACGTTTTGGATAATATTACTTCTATTCGAGAGCAATAACTTCCTAAGTTTGAAAAACGGTTTATTTTCTTCAAAACTGACGTTTTGCAAGCTTTTTTTAAGAAATCGATTGAATCTGAAAACTTGCCGTTTTTGCTTAATATTACTTATAATCGTAGACCTTTATTTAATAAGTTTGAAGATATTTGTATTATCTTAAAAACTCCCGCTTTTCAATCTTTTTTAGAAAATGGATCAAAACTTAAAAACGGCCATTTTTCCGGGTTTTTGGTTAATATTACTCAGATTCGAGAGCAATAACTGCCTAAGTTTGGAAAACGGTTTATTTTCCCAAAACTGACGTTTTGAAGCTTTTTTAAGAAATCGATCGAATCTCAAAACTCGCGGTTTTTGCATGTTTTTGCCTAATATTACTTATAATCGGAGACCTTAATTTGATAAGTTTGAAGATATTTGCATTACAAAAAACTCCCGTTTTTCAATCTTTTTAAGGAAATGGATCAAAACTTTAAAAAAGGCCGTTTTACCAGGTTTTGGTTAATATTATTTAAATTCGAGAGCAATAACTAGCTAAGTTTGAAAAACGGTTTATTTTCCCCAAACTGACGTTTTTCAAGCTTTTCTTAAGAAATCGATCGAATCTCAAAACTCGCCGTTTTTGCATGTTTTCACCTAATATTACTTATAATCGGAGAAAAAATTTGATAAGTTTGAAGATATTTGCATTATCCAAAAAACACTCGTTTTTCAATCTTTTTGACGAAATGGATCTAACCCTAAAAACAGCCGTTTTTTTAGGTTTTGGATAATATTTCTTCTATTCGAGAGCAATAACTTCCTAAGTTTAAAAAACGCTTTATTTCTTCAAAACTGACGTTTTCCAAGCTTTTTTTATGAAATCGATTGAATCTGAAAACTTGCCGTTTTTGCATGTTTTTGCTTAATATTACTTATAATCGTAGACCTTCATTTGATAAGTTTGAAGATATTTGCATTATCTTAAAAACTCCCGCTTTTCAATCTTTTTTAGAAAATGGATCAAAACGTAAAAACGGCCGTTTTTCCGGGTTTTTGGTTAATATTACTCAGATTCGAGAGTAATAACTGCCTAAGTTTGAAAAAACGGTTTATTTTCCCAAAACTAACGGTTTTCAAGCTTTTCTCAAGAAATCGATCGAATCTCAAAACTCGCCGTTTTTGCATTTTTTGCCTAATATTACTTAAAATCGGTGACCTTAATTTGATTAGTTTGAAGATATTTGCATTATCCAAAAAACTCCCGTTTTTCAATCTTTTTAAGGAAATGGATCTAACCTTAAAAACAGCCGATTTTCAAGGTTTTGGTTAATATTACTCAGATTCGAGAGCAATAACTGCCTTAGTTTGAAAAACGGTTTATTTTCTAAAACTGACGTTTTTGAAGCTTTTTTTAAGAAATCGATCGAATCTCAAAACTCGCCGTTTTTGCATGTTTTTGCCTAATATTACTTATAATCGGAGACCTTAATTTGATAAGTTTGAAGATATTTGCATTATCAAAAAAACTCCCGTTTTTCAATCTTTTAAAGGAAATGGATCAAAACTTAAAAAAAGGCCGTTTTACCAGGTTTTTGTTAATATTATTTAAATTCGAGAGCAATAACTAGCTAAGTTTAAAAAACGGTTTATTTTCCCCAAACTGACGATTTTCAAGCTTTTCTTAAGAAATCGATCGAATCTCAAAACTCGCCGTTTTTGCATGTTTTCACCTAATATTACTTATAATTGGAGACATTAATTTGATAAGTTTGAAGATATTTGCATTATCCAAAAAACACCCGTTTTTCAATCTTTTTAAGGAAATGGATCAAAACTTAAAAAAAGGCCGTTTTACCAGGTTTTGGTTAATATTATTTAAATTCGAGAGCAATAACTAGCTAAGTTTGAAAAACGGTTTATTTTCTTCAAAACTGACGTTTTGCAAGCTTTTTTTAAGAAATCGATTGAATCTGAAAACTTGCCGTTTTTGCATGTTTTTGCTTAATATTACTTATAATCGTAGACCTTCATTTGATAAGTTTGAAGATATTTGCATTATCTAAAAAACTCCCGCTTTTCAATCTTTTTTAGAAAATGGATCAAAACTTAAAAACGGCCGTTTTTCCGGGTTTTGGGTTAATATTACTCAGATTCGAGAGCAATAACTGCCTAAGTTTGAAAAAAGTTTATTTTCCTAAAACTAACGGTTTTCAAGCTTTTCTTAAGAAATCGATCGAATCTCAAAACTCGCCGTTTTTGGAATTTTTGCCTAATATTACTTATAATCGGAGACCTTAATTTGATTAGTTTGAAGATATTTGCATTATCCAAAAAACTCCCGTTTTTCAATCTTTTTAAGGAAATGGATCTAACCTTAAAAACAGCCGATTTTCAAGGTTTTGGTTAATATTACTCAGATTCGAGAGCAATAACTGCCTTAGTTTGAAAAACGGTTTATTTTCCAAAACTGACGTTTTTGAATCTTTTTTGAGGAAATCGATTGAATCTGAAAACTTGCCGTTTTTGCATGTTTTTGCCTAATATTACTTATAATCGGTGACCTTAATTTGATAAGTTTGAAGATATTTGCATTATCAAAAAAACTCCCGTTTTTCAATCTTTTTAAGGAAATGGATCAAAACTTAAAAAAAGGCCGTTTTACCAGGTTTTGGTTAATATTATTTAAATTCGAGAGCAATAACTAGCTAAGTTTGAAAAACGGTTTATTTTCCCCAAACTGACGATTTTCAAGCTTTTCTTAAGAAATCGATCGAATCTCAAAACTCGCCGTTTTTGCATGTTTTCACCTAATATTACTTATAATCGGAGACATTAATTTGATAAGTTTGAAGATATTTGCATTATCCAAAAAACACCCGTTTTTCAATCTTTTTGACGAAATGGATCTAACCCTAAAAACAGCCGTTTTTTTAGGTTTTGGATAATATTACTTCTATTCGAGAGCAATAACTTCCTAAGTTTGAAAAACGGTTTATTTTCTTCAAAACTGACGTTTTGCAAGCTTTTTTTATGAAATCGATTGAATCTGAAAACTTGCCGTTTTTGCATGTTTTTGCTTAATATTACTTATAATCGTAGACCTTCATTTGATAAGTTTGAAGATATTTGCATTATCTTAAAAACTCCCGCTTTTCAATCTTTTTTAGAAAATGGATCAAAACGTAAAAACGGCCGTTTTTCCGGGTTTTTGGTTAATATTACTCAGATTCGAGAGCAATAACTGCCTAAGTATGAAAAAAGTTTATTTTCCTAAAACTAACGGTTTTCAAGCTTTTCTTAAGAAATCGATCGAATCTCAAAACTCGCCGTTTTTGGAATTTTTGCCTAATATTACTTATAATCGGAGACCTTAATTTGATTAGTTTGAAGATATTTGCATTATCCAAAAAACTCCCGTTTTTCAATCTTTTTAAGGAAATGGATCTAACCTTAAAAACAGCCGATTTTCAAGGTTTTGGTTAATATTACTCAGATTCGAGAGCAATAACTGCCTTAGTTTGAAAAACGGTTTATTTTCTAAAACTGACGTTTTTGAAGCTTTTTTTAAGAAATCGATCGAATCTCAAAACTCGCCGTTTTTGCATGTTTTTGCCTAATATTACTTATAATCGGAGACCTTAATTTGATAAGTTTGAAGATATTTGCATTATCAAAAAAACTCCCGTTTTTCAATCTTTTAAAGGAAATGGATAAAAAACTTAAAAAAAGGCCGTTTTACCAGGTTTTGGTTAATATTATTTAAATTCGAGAGCAATAACTAGCTAAGTTTGAAAAACGGTTTATTTTCCCCAAACTGACGTTTTTCAATCTTTTTGAGGAAATGGATCTAACCATAAAAAAAGGCCGTTTTACCAGGTTTTGGTTAATATTATTTAAATTCGAGAGCAATAACTAGCTAAGTTTGAAAAACGGTTTATTTTCCCCAAACTGACGTTTTTCAATCTTTTTGAGGAAATGGATCTAACCATAAAAACAGCCGTTTTTCAAGGTTTTGAATAATATTACTTCTATTCGAGAGCAATAACTCCCTAAGTTTGAAAAACGGTTTATTTTCTTCAAAACTGACGTTTTGCAAGCTTTTTTAAGAAATCTATTTAATCTGAAAACTTGCCGTTTTTGCATGATTTTGCTTAATATTACTTATAATCGTAGACCTTAATTTGATAAGTTTGAAGATATTTTCATTATCTTAAAAACTCCCGTTTTTCAATCTTTTTAAGGAAATGGATCAAAACTTGAAAACGGCCGTTTAACCAGGTTTTGGTTGATATTATTTAAATTCGAGAGCAATAACTAGCTAAGTTTGAAAAACGGTTTATTTTCCCAAAACTGACCGTTTTCAAGCTTTTCTTAAGAAATCGATCGAATCTCAAAACTCGCTGTTTTTGCATTTTTTGCCTAATATTACCTATAATCGGAGACCTTAATTTGATTAGTTTGAAGATATTTGCATTATCCAAAAAACTCCCGTTTTTCAATCTTTTTAAGGAAATGGATCTAACCTAAAAACAGCCGTTTTTCAAGGTTTTGGTTAATATTACTCAGATTCGAGAGTAATAACTGCCTTAGTTTGAAAAACGGTTTATTTTCTTCAAAACCGACGTTTTTCAAGCTTTTTTTATGAAATCGATTGAATCTGAAAACTTGCCGTTTTTGCATGTTTTTGCTTAATATTACTTATAATCGTAGACCTTTATTTAATAAGTTTGAAGATATTTGTATTATCTTAAAAACTCCCGCTTTTCAAACTTTTTTAGAAAATGGATCAAAACTCAAAAACGGCCATTTTTCCGGGTTTTCGGTTAATATTACTCAGATTCGAGAGCAATAACTGCCTAAGTTTGGAAAACGGTTTATTTTCCCAAAATTGACGTTTTTGAAGCTTTTTTTAAGAAATCGATCGAATCTCAAAACTCGCGGTTTTTGCATGTTTTTGCCTAATATTACTTATAATCGGAGACCTTAATTTGATAAGTTTGAAGATATTTGCATTATCAAAAAAACTCCCGTTTTTCAATCTTTTTAAGGAAATGGATCAAAACTTAAAAAAAGGCCGTTTTACCAGGTTTTTGTTAATATTATTTAAATTCGAGAGCAATAACTAGCTAAGTTTAAAAAACGGTTTATTTTCCCCAAACTGACGATTTTCAAGCTTTTCTTAAGAAATCGATCGAATCTCAAAACTCGCCGTTTTTGCATGTTTTCACCTAATATTACTTATAATTGGAGACATTAATTTGATAAGTTTGAAGATATTTGCATTATCCAAAAAACACCCGTTTTTCAATCTTTTTAAGGAAATGGATCAAAACTTAAAAAAAGGCCGTTTTACCAGGTTTTGGTTAATATTATTTAAATTCGAGAGCAATAACTAGCTAAGTTTGAAAAACGGTTTATTTTCTTCAAAACTGACGTTTTGCAAGCTTTTTTTAAGAAATCGATTGAATCTGAAAACTTGCCGTTTTTGCATGTTTTTGCTTAATATTACTTATAATCGTAGACCTTCATTTGATAAGTTTGAAGATATTTGCATTATCTAAAAAACTCCCGCTTTTCAATCTTTTTTAGAAAATGGATCAAAACTTAAAAACGGCCGTTTTTCCGGGTTTTGGGTTAATATTACTCAGATTCGAGAGCAATAACTGCCTAAGTTTGAAAAAAGTTTATTTTCCTAAAACTAACGGTTTTCAAGCTTTTCTTAAGAAATCGATCGAATCTCAAAACTCGCCGTTTTTGGAATTTTTGCCTAATATTACTTATAATCGGAGACCTTAATTTGATTAGTTTGAAGATATTTGCATTATCCAAAAAACTCCCGTTTTTCAATCTTTTTAAGGAAATGGATCTAACCTTAAAAACAGCCGATTTTCAAGGTTTTGGTTAATATTACTCAGATTCGAGAGCAATAACTGCCTTAGTTTGAAAAACGGTTTATTTTCCAAAACTGACGTTTTTGAAGCTTTTTTGAGGAAATCGATTGAATCTGAAAACTTGCCGTTTTTGCATGTTTTTGCCTAATATTACTTATAATCGGTGACCTTAATTTGATAAGTTTGAAGATATTTGCATTATCAAAAAAACTCCCGTTTTTCAATCTTTTTAAGGAAATGGATCAAAACTTAAAAAAAGGCCGTTTTACCAGGTTTTGGTTAATATTATTTAAATTCGAGAGCAATAACTAGCTAAGTTTGAAAAACGGTTTATTTTCCCCAAACTGACGATTTTCAAGCTTTTCTTAAGAAATCGATCGAATCTCAAAACTCGCCGTTTTTGCATGTTTTCACCTAATATTACTTATAATCGGAGACATTAATTTGATAAGTTTGAAGATATTTGCATTATCCAAAAAACACCCGTTTTTCAATCTTTTTGACGAAATGGATCTAACCCTAAAAACAGCCGTTTTTTTAGGTTTTGGATAATATTACTTCTATTCGAGAGCAATAACTTACTAAGTTTGAAAAACGGTTTATTTTCTTCAAAACTGACGTTTTGCAAGCTTTTTTTATGAAATCGATTGAATCTGAAAACTTGCCGTTTTTGCATGTTTTTGCTTAATATTACTTATAATCGTAGACCTTCATTTGATAAGTTTGAAGATATTTGCATTATCTTAAAAACTCCCGCTTTTCAATCTTTTTTAGAAAATGGATCAAAACGTAAAAACGGCCGTTTTTCCGGGTTTTTGGTTAATATTACTCAGATTCGAGAGCAATAACTGCCTAAGTTTGAAAAAAGTTTATTTTCCTAAAACTAACGGTTTTCAAGCTTTTCTTAAGAAATCGATCGAATCTCAAAACTCGCCGTTTTTGGAATTTTTGCCTAATATTACTTATAATCGGAGACCTTAATTTGATTAGTTTGAAGATATTTGCATTATCCAAAAAACTCCCGTTTTTCAATCTTTTTAAGGAAATGGATCTAACCTTAAAAACAGCCGATTTTTAAGGTTTTGGTTAATATTACTCAGATTCGAGAGCAACAACTGCCTTAGTTTGAAAAACGGTTTATTTTCCAAAACTGACGTTTTTGAAGCTTTTTTGAGGAAATCGATTGAATCTGAAAACTTGCCGTTTTTGCATGTTTTTGCCTAATATTACTTATAATCGGTGACCTTAATTTGATAAGTCTGAAGATATTTGCATTATCAAAAAAACTCCCGTTTTTCAATCTTTTTAAGGAAATGGATCAAAACTTAAAAAAAGGCCGTTTTACCAGGTTTTGGTTAATATTATTTAAATTCGAGAGCAATAACTAGCTAAGTTTGAAAAACGGTTTATTTTCCCCAAACTGACGATTTTCAAGCTTTTCTTAAGAAATCGATCGAATCTCAAAACTCGCCGTTTTTGCATGTTTTCACCTAATATTACTTATAATCGGAGACATTAATTTGATAAGTTTGAAGATATTTGCATTATCCAAAAAACACCCGTTTTTCAATCTTTTTGACGAAATGGATCTAACCCTAAAAACAGCCGTTTTTTTAGGTTTTGGATAATATTACTTCTATTCGAGAGCAATAACTTCCTAAGTTTGAAAAACGGTTTATTTTCTTCAAAACTGACGTTTTGCAAGCTTTTTTTATGAAATCGATTGAATCTGAAAACTTGCCGTTTTTGCATGTTTTTGCTTAATATTACTTATAATCGTAGACCTTCATTTGATAAGTTTGAAGATATTTGCATTATCTTAAAAACTCCCGCTTTTCAATCTTTTTTAGAAAATGGATCAAAACTTAAAAACGGCCGTTTTTCCGGGTTTTTGGTTAATATTACTCAGATTCGAGAGCAATAACTGCCTAAGTTTGAAAAACGGTTTATTTTCCCAAAACTAACGGTTTTCAAGCTTTTCTTAAGAAATCGATCGAATCTCAAAACTCGCCGTTTTTGGAATTTTTGCCTAATATTACTTATAATCGGAGACCTTAATTTGATTAGTTTGAAGATATTTGCATTATCCAAAAAACTCCCGTTTTTCAATCTTTTTAAGGAAATGGATCTAACCTTAAAAACAGCCGATTTTCAAGGTTTTGGTTAATATTACTCAGATTCAAAAGCAATAACTGCCTTAGTTTGAAAAACGGTTTATTTTCCAAAACTGACGTTTTTGAAGCTTTTTTTAGGAAATCGATCGAATCTCAAAACTCGCCGTTTTTGCATGTTTTCACCTAATATTACTTATAATCGGAGACATTAATTTGATAAGTTTGAAGATATTTGCATTATCCAAAAAACACCCGTTTTTCAATCTTTTTGACGAAATAGATCTAACCCTAAAAAAGCCGTTTTTTTACGTTTTGGATAATATTACTTCTATTCGAGAGCAATAACTTCCTAAGTTTGAAAAACGGTTTATTTTCTTCAAAACTGACATTTTGCAAGCTTTTTTTAAGAAATCGATTGAATCTGAAAACTTGCCGTTTTTGCTTAATATTACTTATAATCGTAGACCTTTATTTAATAAGTTTGAAGATATTTGTATTATCTTAAAAACTCCCGCTTTTCAATCTTTTTTAGAAAATGGATCAAAACTTAAAAACGGCCATTTTACCGGGTTTTTGGTTAATATTACTCAGATTCGAGAGCAATAACTGCCTAAGTTTGGAAAACGGTTTATTTTCCCAAAACTGACGTTTTTGAAGCTTTTTTAAGAAATCGATCGAATCTCAAAACTCGCGGTTTTTGCATGTTTTTGCCTAATATTACTTATAATCGGAGACCTTAATTTGATAAGTTTGAAGATATTTGCATTACAAAAAACTCCCGTTTTTCAATCTTTTTAAGGAAATGGATCAAAACTTTAAAAAAGGCCGTTTTACCAGGTTTTGGTTAATATTATTTAAATTCGAGAGCAATAACTAGCTAAGTTTGAAAAACGGTTTATTTTCCCCAAACTGACGTTTTTCAAGCTTTTCTTAAGAAATCGATCGAATCTCAAAACTCGCCGTTTTTGCATGTTTTCACCTAATATTACTTATAATCGGAGAAAAAATTTGATAAGTTTGAAGATATTTCCATTATCCAAAAAACACTCGTTTTTCAATCTTTTTGACGAAATGGATCTAACCCTAAAAACAGCCGTTTTTTTAGGTTTTGGATAATATTTCTTCTATTCGAGAGCAATAACTTCCTAAGTTTAAAAAACGCTTTATTTCTTCAAAACTGACGTTTTCCAAGCTTTTTTTATGAAATCGATTGAATCTGAAAACTTGCCGTTTTTGCATGTTTTTGCTTAATATTACTTATAATCGTAGACCTTCATTTGATAAGTTTGAAGATATTTGCATTATCTTAAAAACTCCCGCTTTTCAATCTTTTTTAGAAAATGGATCAAAACGTAAAAACGGCCGTTTTTCCGGGTTTTTGGTTAATATTACTCAGATTCGAGAGCAATAACTGCCTAAGTTTGAAAAAAGTTTATTTTCCTAAAACTAACGGTTTTCAAGCTTTTCTTAAGAAATCGATCGAATCTCAAAACTCGCCGTTTTTGGAATTTTTGCCTAATATTACTTATAATCGGAGACCTTAATTTGATTAGTTTGAAGATATTTGCATTATCCAAAAAACTCCCGTTTTTCAATCTTTTTAAGGAAATGGATCTAACCTTAAAAACAGCCGATTTTCAAGGTTTTGGTTAATATTACTCAGATTCGAGAGCAACAACTGCCTTAGTTTGAAAAACGGTTTATTTTCCAAAACTGACGTTTTTGAAGCTTTTTTGAGGAAATCGATTGAATCTGAAAACTTGCCGTTTTTGCATGTTTTTGCCTAATATTACTTATAATCGGTGACCTTAATTTGATAAGTTTGAAGATATTTGCATTATCAAAAAAACTCCCGTTTTTCAATCTTTTTAAGGAAATGGATCAAAACTTAAAAAAAGGCCGTTTTACCAGGTTTTGGTTAATATTATTTAAATTCGAGAGCAATAACTAGCTAAGTTTGAAAAACGGTTTATTTTCCCCAAACTGACGATTTTCAAGCTTTTCTTAAGAAATCGATCGAATCTCAAAACTCGCCGTTTTTGCATGTTTTCACCTAATATTACTTATAATCGGAGACATTAATTTGATAAGTTTGAAGATATTTGCATTATCCAAAAAACACCCGTTTTTCAATCTTTTTGACGAAATGGATCTAACCCTAAAAACAGCCGTTTTTTTAGGTTTTGGATAATATTACTTCTATTCGAGAGCAATAACTTCCTAAGTTTGAAAAACGGTTTATTTTCTTCAAAACTGACGTTTTGCAAGCTTTTTTTATGAAATCGATTGAATCTGAAAACTTGCCGTTTTTGCATGTTTTTGCTTAATATTACTTATAATCGTAGACCTTCATTTGATAAGTTTGAAGATATTTGCATTATCTTAAAAACTCCCGCTTTTCAATCTTTTTTAGAAAATGGATCAAAACTTAAAAACGGCCGTTTTTCCGGGTTTTTGGTTAATATTACTCAGATTCGAGAGCAATAACTGCCTAAGTTTGAAAAACGGTTTATTTTCCCAAAACTAACGGTTTTCAAGCTTTTCTTAAGAAATCGATCAAATCTCAAAACTCGCCGTTTTTGGAATTTTTGCCTAATATTACTTATAATCGGAGACCTTAATTTGATTAGTTTGAAGATATTTGCATTATCCAAAAAACTCCCGTTTTTCAATCTTTTTAAGGAAATGGATCTAACCTTAAAAACAGCCGATTTTCAAGGTTTTGGTTAGTATTACTCAGATTCAAAAGCAATAACTGCCTTAGTTTGAAAAACGGTTTATTTTCCAAAACTGACGTTTTTGAAGCTTTTTTTAGGAAATCGATCGAATCTCAAAACTCGCCGTTTTTGCATGTTTTCACCTAATATTACTTATAATCGGAGACATTAATTTGATAAGTTTGAAGATATTTGCATTATCCAAAAAACACCCGTTTTTCAATCTTTTTGACGAAATGGATCTAACCCTAAAAAAGCCGTTTTTTTACGTTTTGGATAATATTACTTCTATTCGAGAGCAATAACTTCCTAAGTTTGAAAAACGGTTTATTTTCTTCAAAACTGACGTTTTGCAAGCTTTTTTTAAGAAATCGATTGAATCTGAAAACTTGCCGTTTTTGCTTAATATTACTTATAATCGTAGACCTTTATTTAATAAGTTTGAAGATATTTGTATTATCTTAAAAACTCCCGCTTTTCAATCTTTTTTAGAAAATGGATCAAAACTTAAAAACGGCCATTTTTCCGGGTTTTTGGTTAATATTACTCAGATTCGAGAGCAATAACTGCCTAAGTTTGGAAAACGGTTTATTTTCCCAAAACTGACGTTTTTGAAGCTTTTTTAAGAAATCGATCGAATCTCAAAACTCGCGGTTTTTGCATGTTTTTGCCTAATATCACTTATAATCGGAGACCTTAATTTGATAAGTTTGAAGATATTTGCATTACAAAAAACTCCCGTTTTTCAATCTTTTTAAGGAAATGGATCAAAACTTTAAAAAAGGCCGTTTTACCAGGTTTTGGTTAATATTATTTAAATTCGAGAGCAATAACTAGCTAAGTTTGAAAAACGGTTTATTTTCCCCAAACTGACGTTTTTCAAGCTTTTCTTAAGAAATCGATCGAATCTCAAAACTCGCCGTTTTTGCATGTTTTCACCTAATATTACTTATAATCGGAGAAAAAATTTGATAAGTTTGAAGATATTTGCATTATCCAAAAAACACTCGTTTTTCAATCTTTTTGACGAAATGGATCTAACCCTAAAAACAGCCGTTTTTTTAGGTTTTGGATAATATTTCTTCTATTCGAGAGCAATAACTTCCTAAGTTTAAAAAACGCTTTATTTCTTCAAAACTGACGTTTTCCAAGCTTTTTTTATGAAATCGATTGAATCTGAAAACTTGCCGTTTTTGCATGTTTTTGCTTAATATTACTTATAATCGTAGACCTTCATTTGATAAGTTTGAAGATATTTGCATTATCTTAAAAACTCCCGCTTTTCAATCTTTTTTAGAAAATGGATCAAAACGTAAAAACGGCCGTTTTTCCGGTTTTTTGGTTAATATTACTCAGATTCGAGAGTAATAACTGCCTAAGTTTGAAAAAACGGTTTATTTTCCCAAAACTAACGGTTTTCAAGCTTTTCTTAAGAAATCGATCGAATCTCAAAACTCGCCGTTTTTGCATTTTTTGCCTAATATTACTTAAAATCGGTGACCTTAATTTGATTAGTTTGAAGATATTTGCATTATCCAAAAAACTCCCGTTTTTCAATCTTTTTAAGGAAATGGATCTAACCTTAAAAACAGCCGATTTTCAAGGTTTTGGTTAATATTACTCAGATTCGAGAGCAATAACTGCCTTAGTTTGAAAAACGGTTTATTTTCTAAAACTGACGTTTTTGAAGCTTTTTTTTTAGAAATCGATCGAATCTCAAAACTCGCCGTTTTTGCATGTTTTTGCCTAATATTACTTATAATCGGAGACCTTAATTTGATGAGTTTGAAGATATTTGCATTATCAAAAAAACTCCCGTTTTTCAATCTTTTAAAGGAAATGGATAAAAAACTTATAAAAAGGCCGTTTTACCAGGTTTTGGTTAATATTATTTAAATTCGAGAGCAATAACTAGCTAAGTTTGAAAAACGGTTTATTTTCCCCAAACTCACGTTTTTCAATCTTTTTGAGGAAATGGATCTAACCATAAAAAAAGGCCGTTTTACCAGGTTTTGGTTAATATTATTTAAATTCGAGAGCAATAACTAGCTAAGTTTGAAAAACGGTTTATTTTCCCCAAACTGACGTTTTTCAATCTTTTTGAGGAAATGGATCTAACCTTAAAAACAGCCGTTTTTCAAGGTTTTGAATAATATTACTTCTATTCGAGAGCAATAACTCCCTATGTTTGAAAAACGGTTTATTTTCTTCAAAACTGACGTTTTGCAAGCTTTTTTAAGAAATCTATTTAATCTGAAAACTTGCCGTTTTTGCATGTTTTTGCTTAATATTACTTATAATCGTAGACCTTAATTTGATAAGTTTGAAGATATTTTCATTATCTTAAAAACTCCCGTTTTTCAATCTTTTTAAGGAAATGGATCAAAACTTGAAAACGGCCGTTTAACCAGGTTTTGGTTGATATTATTTAAATTCGAGAGCAATAACTAGCTAAGTTTGAAAAACGGTTTATTTTCCCAAAACTGACCGTTTTCAAGCTTTTCTTAAGAAATCGATCGAATCTCAAAACTCGCTGTTTTTGCATTTTTTGCCTAATATTACCTATAATCGGAGACCTTAATTTGATTAGTTTGAAGATATTTGCATTATCCAAAAAACTCCCGTTTTTCAATCTTTTTAAGGAAATGGATCTAACCTAAAAACAGCCGTTTTTCAAGGTTTTGGTTAATATTACTCAGATTCGAGAGTAATAACTGCCTTAGTTTGAAAAACGGTTTATTTTCTTCAAAACCGACATTTTTCAAGCTTTTTTTATGAAATCGATTAAATCTGAAAACTTGCCGTTTTTGCATGTTTTTGCTTAATATTACTTATAATCGTAGACCTTTATTTAATAAGTTTGAAGATATTTGTATTATCTTAAAAACTCCCGCTTTTCAAACTTTTTTAGAAAATGGATCAAAACTCAAAAACGGCCATTTTTCCGGGTTTTCGGTTAATATTACTCAGATTCGAGAGCAATAACTGCCTAAGTTTGGAAAACGGTTTATTTTCCCAAAATTGACGTTTTTGAAGCTTTTTTTAAGAAATCGATCGAATCTCAAAACTCGCGGTTTTTGCATGTTTTTGCCTAATATTACTTATAATCGGAGACCTTAATTTGATAAGTTTGAAGATATTTGCATTATCAAAAAAACTCCCGTTTTTCAATCTTTTTAAGGAAATGGATCAAAACTTAAAAAAAGGCCGTTTTACCAGGTTTTGGTTAATATTATTTAAATTCGAGAGCAATAACTAGCTAAGTTTGAAAAACGGTTTATTTTCCCCAAACTGACGATTTTCAAGCTTTTCTTAAGAAATCGATCGAATCTCAAAACTCGCCGTTTTTGCATGTTTTCACCTAATATTACTTATAATTGGAGACATTAATTTGATAAGTTTGAAGATATTTGCATTATCCAAAAAACACCCGTTTTTCAATCTTTTTAAGGAAATGGATCAAAACTTAAAAAAAGGCCGTTTTACCAGGTTTTGGTTAATATTATTTAAATTCGAGAGCAATAACTAGCTAAGTTTGAAAAACGGTTTATTTTCTTCAAAACTGACGTTTTGCAAGCTTTTTTTAAGAAATCGATTGAATCTGAAAACTTGCCGTTTTTGCATGTTTTTGCTTAATATTACTTATAATCGTAGACCTTCATTTGATAAGTTTGAAGATATTTGCATTATCTAAAAAACTCCCGCTTTTCAATCTTTTTTAGAAAATGGATCAAAACTTAAAAACGGCCGTTTTTCCGGGTTTTGGGTTAATATTACTCAGATTCGAGAGCAATAACTGCCTAAGTTTGAAAAAAGTTTATTTTCCTAAAACTAACGGTTTTCAAGCTTTTCTTAAGAAATCGATCGAATCTCAAAACTCGCCGTTTTTGGAATTTTTGCCTAATATTACTTATAATCGGAGACCTTAATTTGATTAGTTTGAAGATATTTGCATTATCCAAAAAACTCCCGTTTTTCAATCTTTTTAAGGAAATGGATCTAACCTTAAAAACAGCCGATTTTCAAGGTTTTGGTTAATATTACTCAGATTCGAGAGCAATAACTGCCTTAGTTTGAAAAACGGTTTATTTTCCAAAACTGACGTTTTTGAAGCTTTTTTGAGGAAATCGATTGAATCTGAAAACTTGCCGTTTTTGCATGTTTTTGCCTAATATTACTTATAATCGGTGACCTTAATTTGATAAGTTTGAAGATATTTGCATTATCAAAAAAACTCCCGTTTTTCAATCTTTTTAAGGAAATGGATCAAAACTTAAAAAAAGGCCGTTTTACCAGGTTTTGGTTAATATTATTTAAATTCGAGAGCAATAACTAGCTAAGTTTGAAAAACGGTTTATTTTCCCCAAACTGACGTTTTTCAAGCTTTTCTTAAGAAATCGATCGAATCTCAAAACTCGCCGTTTTTGCATGTTTTCACCTAATATTACTTATAATCGGAGAAAAAATTTGATAAGTTTGAAGATATTTGCATTATCCAAAAAACACTCGTTTTTCAATCTTTTTGACGAAATGGATCTAACCCTAAAAACAGCCGTTTTTTTAGGTTTTGGATAATATTTCTTCTATTCGAGAGCAATAACTTCCTAAGTTTAAAAAACGCTTTATTTCTTCAAAACTGACGTTTTCCAAGCTTTTTTTATGAAATCGATTGAATCTGAAAACTTGCCGTTTTTGCATGTTTTTGCTTAATATTACTTATAATCGTAGACCTTCATTTGATAAGTTGAAGATATTTGCATTATCTTAAAAACTCCCGCTTTTCAATCTTTTTTAGAAAATGGATCAAAACTTAAAAACGGCCGTTTTTCCGGGTTTTTGGTTAATATTACTCAGATTCGAGAGCAATAACTGCCTAAGTTTGAAAAACGGTTTATTTTCCCAAAACTAACGGTTTTCAAGCTTTTCTTAAGAAATCGATCGAATCTCAAAACTCGCCGTTTTTGGAATTTTTGCCTAATATTACTTATAATCGGAGACCTTAATTTGATTAGTTTGAAGATATTTGCATTATCCAAAAAACTCCCGTTCTTCAATCTTTTTAAGGAAATGGATCTAACCTTAAAAACAGCCGATTTTCAAGGTTTTGGTTAATATTACTCAGATTCGAGAGGAACAACTGCCTTAGTTTGAAAAACGGTTTATTTTCCAAAACTGACGTTTTTGAAGCTTTTTTGAGGAAATCGATTGAACCTGAAAACTTGCCGTTTTTGCATGTTTTTGCCTAATATTACTTATAATCGGTGACCTTAATTTGATAAGTTTGAAGATATTTGCATTATCAAAAAAACTCCCGTTTTTCAATCTTTTTAAGGAAATGGATCAAAACTTAAAAAAAGGCCGTTTTACCAGGTTTTGGTTAATATTATTTAAATTCGAGAGCAATAACTAGCTAAGTTTGAAAAACGGTTTATTTTCCCCAAACTGACGATTTTCAAGCTTTTCTTAAGAAATCGATCGAATCTCAAAACTCGCCGTTTTTGCATGTTTTCACCTAATATTACTTATAATCGGAGACATTAATTTGATAAGTTTGAAGATATTTGCATTATCCAAAAAACACCCGTTTTTCAATCTTTTTGACGAAATGGATCTAACCCTAAAAACAGCCGTTTTTTTAGGTTTTGGATAATATTACTTCTATTCGAGAGCAATAACTTCCTAAGTTTGAAAAACGGTTTATTTTCTTCAAAACTGACGTTTTGCAAGCTTTTTTTATGAAATCGATTGAATCTGAAAACTTGCCGTTTTTGCATGTTTTTGCTTAATATTACTTATAATCGTAGACCTTCATTTGATAAGTTTGAAGATATTTGCATTATCTTAAAAACTCCCGCTTTTCAATCTTTTTTAGAAAATGGATCAAAACTTAAAAACGGCCGTTTTTCCGGGTTTTTGGTTAATATTACTCAGATTCGAGAGCAATAACTGCCTAAGTTTGAAAAACGGTTTATTTTCCCAAAACTAACGGTTTTCAAGCTTTTCTTAAGAAATCGATCGAATCTCAAAACTCGCCGTTTTTGGAATTTTTGCCTAATATTACTTATAATCGGAGACCTTAATTTGATTAGTTTGAAGATATTTGCATTATCCAAAAAACTCCCGTTTTTCAATCTTTTTAAGGAAATGGATCTAACCTTAAAAACAGCCGATTTTCAAGGTTTTGGTTAATATTACTCAGATTCAAAAGCAATAACTGCCTTAGTTTGAAAAACGGTTTATTTTCCAAAACTGACGTTTTTGAAACTTTTTTTAGGAAATCGATCGAATCTCAAAACTCGCCGTTTTTGCATGTTTTCAACTAATATTACTTATAATCGGAGACATTAATTTGATAAGTTTGAAGATATTTGCATTATCCAAAAAACACCCGTTTTTCAATCTTTTTGACGAAATGGATCTAACCCTAAAAAAGCCGTTTTTTTACGTTTTGGATAATATTACTTCTATTCGAGAGCAATAACTTCCTAAGTTTGAAAAACGGTTTATTTTCTTCAAAACTGACGTTTTGCAAGCTGTTTTTAAGAAATCGATTGAATCTGAAAACTTGCCGTTTTTGCTTAATATTACTTATAATCGTAGACCTTTATTTAATAAGTTTGAAGATATTTGTATTATCTTAAAAACTCCCGCTTTTCAATCTTTTTTAGAAAATGGATCAAAACTTAAAAACGGCCATTTTTCCGGGTTTTTGGTTAATATTACTCAGATTCGAGAGCAATAACTGCCTAAGTTTGGAAAACGGTTTATTTTCCCAAAACTGACGTTTTTGAAGCTTTTTTAAGAAATCGATCGAATCTCAAAACTCGCGGTTTTTGCATGTTTTTGCCTAATATTACTTATAATCGGAGACCTTAATTTGATAAGTTTGAAGATATTTGCATTACAAAAAACTCCCGTTTTTCAATCTTTTTAAGGAAATGGATCAAAACTTTAAAAAAGGCCGTTTTACCAGGTTTTGGTTAATATTATTTAAATTCGAGAGCAATAACTAGCTAAGTTTGAAAAACGGTTTATTTTCCCCAAACTGACGTTTTTCAAGCTTTTCTTAAGAAATCGATCGAATCTCAAAACTCGCCGTTTTTGCATGTTTTCACCTAATATTACTTATAATCGGAGAAAAAATTTGATAAGTTTGAAGATATTTGCATTATCCAAAAAACACTCGTTTTTCAATCTTTTTGACGAAATGGATCTAACCCTAAAAACAGCCGTTTTTTTAGGTTTTGGATAATATTTCTTCTATTCGAGGGCAATAACTTCCTAAGTTTAAAAAACGCTTTATTTCTTCAAAACTGACGTTTTCCAAGCTTTTTTTATGAAATCGATTGAATCTGAAAACTTGCCGTTTTTGCATGTTTTTGCTTAATATTACTTATAATCGTAGACCTTCATTTGATAAGTTTGAAGATATTTGCATTATCTTAAAAACTCCCGCTTTTCAATCTTTTTTAGAAAATGGATCAAAACGTAAAAACGGCCGTTTTTCCGGGTTTTTGGTTAATATTACTCAGATTCGAGAGTAATAACTGCCTAAGTTTGAAAAAACGGTTTATTTTCCCAAAACTAACGGTTTTCAAGCTTTTCTTAAGAAATCGATCGAATCTCAAAACTCGCCGTTTTTGCATTTTTTGCCTAATATTACTTAAAATCGGTGACCTTAATTTGATTAGTTTGAAGATATTTGCATTATCCAAAAAACTCCCGTTTTTCAATCTTTTTAAGGAAATGGATCTAACCTTAAAAACAGCCGATTTTCAAGGTTTTGGTTAATATTACTCAGATTCGAGAGCAATAACTGCCTTAGTTTGAAAAACGGTTTATTTTCCAAAACTGACGTTTTTGAAGCTTTTTTTAAGAAATCGATCGAATCTCAAAACTCGCCGTTTTTGCATGTTTTTGCCTAATATTACTTATAATCGGAGACCTTAATTTGATAAGTTTGAAGATATTTGCATTATCAAAAAAACTCCCGTTTTTCAATCTTTTAAAGGAAATGGATAAAAAACTTAAAAAAAGGCCGTTTTACCAGGTTTTGGTTAATATTATTTAAATTCGAGAGCAATAACTAGCTAAGTTTGAAAAACGGTTTATTTTCCCCAAACTGACGTTTTTCAATCTTTTTGAGGAAATGGATCTAACCTTAAAAAAAGGCCGTTTTACCAGGTTTTGGTTAATATTATTTAAATTCGAGAGCAATAACTAGCTAAGTTTGAAAAACGGTTTATTTTCCCCAAACTGACGTTTTTCAATCTTTTTGAGGAAATGGATCTAACCTTAAAAACAGCCGTTTTTCAAGGTTTTGAATAATATTACTTCTATTCGAGAGCAATAACTCCCTAAGTTTGAAAAACGGTTTATTTTCTTCAAAACTGACGTTTTGCAAGCTTTTTTAAGAAATCTATTTAATCTGAAAACTTGCCGTTTTTGCATGTTTTTGCTTAATATTACTTATAATCGTAGACCTTAATTTGATAAGTTTGAAGATATTTTCATTATCTTAAAAACTCCCGTTTTTCAATCTTTTTAAGGAAATGGATCAAAACTTGAAAACGGCCGTTTAACCAGGTTTTGGTTGATATTATTTAAATTCGAGAGCAATAACTAGCTAAGTTTGAAAAACGGTTTATTTTCCCAAAACTGACCGTTTTCAAGCTTTTCTTAAGAAATCGATCGAATCTCAAAACTCGCTGTTTTTGCATTTTTTGCCTAATATTACCTATAATCGGAGACCTTAATTTGATTAGTTTGAAGATATTTGCATTATCCAAAAAACTCCCGTTTTTCAATCTTTTTAAGGAAATGGATCTAACCTTAAAAACAGCCGTTTTTCAAGGTTTTGGTTAATATTACTCAGATTCGAGAGTAATAACTGCCTTAGTTTGAAAAACGGTTTATTTTCTTCAAAACCGACGTTTTTCAAGCTTTTTTTATGAAATCGATTGAATCTGAAAACTTGCCGTTTTTGCATGTTTTTGCTCAATATTACTTATAATCGTAGACCTTTATTTAATAAGTTTGAAGATATTTGTATTATCTTAAAAACTCCCGCTTTTCAAACTTTTTTAGAAAATGGATCAAAACTCAAAAACGGCCATTTTTCCGGGTTTTCGGTTAATATTACTCAGATTCGAGAGCAATAACTGCCTAAGTTTGGAAAACGGTTTATTTTCCCAAAATTGACGTTTTTGAAGCTTTTTTTAAGAAATCGATCGAATCTCAAAACTCGCGGTTTTTGCATGTTTTTTTCTAATATTACTTATAATCGGAGACCTTAATTTGATAAGTTTGAAGATATTTGCATTATCAAAAAAACTCCCGTTTTTCAATCTTTTTAAGGAAATGGATCAAAACTTAAAAAAAGGCCGTTTTACCAGGTTTTGGTTAATATTATTTAAATTCGAGAGCAATAACTAGCTAAGTTTGAAAAACGGTTTATTTTCCCCAAACTGACGATTTTCAAGCTTTTCTTAAGAAATCGATCGAATCTCAAAACTCGCCGTTTTTGCATGTTTTCACCTAATATTACTTATAATTGGAGACATTAATTTGATAAGTTTGAAGATATTTGCATTATCCAAAAAACACCCGTTTTTCAATCTTTTTAAGGAAATGGATCAAAACTTAAAAAAAGGCCGTTTTACCAGGTTTTGTTTAATATTATTTAAATTCGAGAGCAATAACTAGCTAAGTTTGAAAAACGGTTTATTTTCTTCAAAACTGACGTTTTGCAAGCTTTTTTTAAGAAATCGATTGAATCTGAAAACTTGCCGTTTTTGCAAGTTTTTGCTTAATATTACTTATAATCGTAGACCTTCATTTGATAAGTTTGAAGATATTTGCATTATCTAAAAAACTCCCGCTTTTCAATCTTTTTTAGAAAATGGATCAAAACTTAAAAACGGCCGTTTTTCCGGGTTTTGGGTTAATATTACTCAGATTCGAGAGCAATAACTGCCTAAGTTTGAAAAAAGTTTATTTTCCTAAAACTAACGGTTTTCAAGCTTTTCTTAAGAAATCGATCGAATCTCAAAACTCGCCGTTTTTGGAATTTTTGCCTAATATTACTTATAATCGGAGACCTTAATTTGATTAGTTTAAAGATATTTGTATTATCCAAAAAACTCCCGTTTTTCAATCTTTTTAAGGAAATGGATCTAACCTTAAAAACAGCCGATTTTCAAGGTTTTGGTTAATATTACTCAGATTCGAGAGCAATAACTGCCTTAGTTTGAAAAACGGTTTATTTTCCAAAACTGACGTTTTTGAAGCTTTTTTGAGGAAATCGATTGAATCTGAAAACTTGCCGTTTTTGCATGTTTTTGCCTAATATTACTTATAATCGGTGACCTTAATTTGATAAGTTTGAAGATATTTGCATTATCAAAAAAACTCCCGTTTTTCAATCTTTTTAAGGAAATGGATCAAAACTTAAAAAAAGGCCGTTTTACCAGGTTTTGGTTAATATTATTTAAATTCGAGAGCAATAACTAGCTAAGTTTGAAAAACGGTTTATTTTCCTTAAACTGACGATTTTCAAGCTTTTCTTAAGAAATCGATCGAATCTCAAAACTCGCCGTTTTTGCATGTTTTCACCTAATATTACTTATAATCGGAGACATTAATTTGATAAGTTTGAAGATATTTGCATTATCCAAAAAACACCCGTTTTTCAATCTTTTTGACGAAATGGATCTAACCCTAAAAACAGCCGTTTTTTTAGGTTTTGGATAATATTACTTCTATTCGAGAGCAATAACTTCCTAAGTTTGAAAAACGGTTTATTTTCTTCAAAACTGACGTTTTGCAAGCTTTTTTTATGAAATCGATTGAATCTGAAAACTTGCCGTTTTTGCATGTTTTTGCTTAATATTACTTATAATCGTAGACCTTCATTTGATAAGTTTGAAGATATTTGCATTATCTTAAAAACTCCCGCTTTTCAATCTTTTTTAGAAAATGGATCAAAACTTAAAAACGGCCGTTTTTCCGGGTTTTTGGTTAATATTACTCAGATTCGAGAGCAATAACTGCCTAAGTTTGAAAAACGGTTTATTTTCCCAAAACTAACGGTTTTCAAGCTTTTCTTAAGAAATCGATCGAATCTCAAAACTCGCCGTTTTTGGAATTTTTGCCTAATATTACTTATAATCGGAGACCTTAATTTGATTAGTTTGAAGATATTTGCATTATCCAAAAAACTCCCGTTTTTCAATCTTTTTAAGGAAATGGATCTAACCTTAAAAACAGCCGATTTTCAAGGTTTTGGTTAATATTACTCAGATTCAAAAGCAATAACTGCCTTAGTTTGAAAAACGGTTTATTTCCCAAAACTGACGTTTTTGAAGCTTTTTTTAGGAAATCGATCGAATCTCAAAACTCGCCGTTTTTGCATGTTTTCACCTAATATTACTTATAATCGGAGACATTAATTTGATAAGTTTGAAGATATTTGCATTATCCAAAAAACACCCGTTTTTCAATCTTTTTGACGAAATGGATCTAACCCTAAAAAAGCCGTTTTTTTACGTTTTGGATAATATTACTTCTATTCGAGAGCAATAACTTCCTAAGTTTGAAAAACGGTTTATTTTCTTCAAAACTGACGTTTTGCAAGCTTTTTTTAAGAAATCGATTGAATCTGAAAACTTGCCGTTTTTGCTTAATATTACTTATAATCGTAGACCTTTATTTAATAAGTTTGAAGATATTTGTATTATCTTAAAAACTCCCGCTTTTCAATCTTTTTTAGAAAATGGATCAAAACTTAAAAACGGCCATTTTTCCGGGTTTTTGGTTAATATTACTCAGATTCGAGAGCAATAACTGCCTAAGTTTGGAAAACGGTTTATTTTCCCAAAACTGACGTTTTTGAAGCTTTTTTTAAGAAATCGATCGAATCTCAAAACTCGCGGTTTTTGCATGTTTTTGCCTAATATTACTTATAATCGGAGACCTTAATTTGATAAGTTTGAAGATATTTGCATTACAAAAAACTCCCGTTTTTCAATATTTTTAAGGAAATGGATCAAAACTTTAAAAAAGGCCGTTTTACCAGGTTTTGGTTAATATTATTTAAATTCGAGAGCAATAACTAGCTAAGTTTGAAAAACGGTTTATTTTCCCCAAACTGACGTTTTTCAAGCTTTTCTTAAGAAATCGATCGAATCTCAAAACTCGCCGTTTTTGCATGTTTTCACCTAATATTACTTATAATCGGAGAAAAAATTTGATAAGTTTGAAGATATTTGCATTATCCAAAAAACACTCGTTTTTCAATTTTTTTGACGAAATGGATCTAACCCTAAAAACAGCCGTTTTTTTAGGTTTTGGATAATATTTCTTCTATTCGAGAGCAATAACTTCCTAAGTTTAAAAAACGCTTTATTTCTTCAAAACTGACGTTATCCAAGCTTTTTTTATGAAATCGATTGAATCTGAAAACTTGCCGTTTTTGCATGTTTTTGCTTAATATTACTTATAATCGTAGACCTTCATTTGATAAGTTTGAAGATATTTGCATTATCTTAAAAACTCCCGCTTTTCAATCTTTTTTAGAAAATGGATCAAAACGTAAAAACGGCCGTTTTTCCGGGTTTTTGGTTAATATTACTCAGATTCGAGAGTAATAACTGCCTAAGTTTGAAAAACGGTTTATTTTCCCAAAACTAACGGTTTTCAAGCTTTTCTTAAGAAATCGATCGAATCTCAAAACTCGCCGTTTTTGCATTTTTTGCCTAATATTACTTAAAATCGGTGACCTTAATTTGATTAGTTTGAAGATATTTGCATTATCCAAAAAACTCCCGTTTTTCAATCTTTTTAAGGAAATGGATCTAACCTTAAAAACAGCCGATTTTGAAGGTTTTGGTTAATATTACTCAGATTCGAGAGCAATAACTGCCTTAGTTTGAAAAACGGTTCATTTTCTAAAACTGACGTTTTTGAAGCTTTTTTTAAGAAATCGATCGAATCTCAAAACTCGCCGTTTTTGCATGTTTTTGCCTAATATTACTTATAATCGGAGACCTTAATTTGATAAGTTTGAAGATATTTGCATTATCAAAAAAACTCCCGTTTTTCAATCTTTTAAAGGAAATGGATAAAAAACTTAAAAAAAGGCCGTTTTACCAGGTTTTGGTTAATATTATTTAAATTCGAGAGCAATAACTAGCTAAGTTTGAAAAACGGTTTATTTTCCCCAAACTGACGTTTTTCAATCTTTTTGAGGAAATGGATCTAACCTTAAAAACAGCCGTTTTTCAAGGTTTTGACTAATATTACTTTTATTCGAGAGCAATAACTTCCTAAGTTTGAAAAACGGTTTATTTTCTTCAAAACTGACGTTTTGCAAGCTTTTTTTAAGAAATCGATTGAATCTGAAAACTTGCCGTTTTTGCATGTTTTTGCTTAATATTATTTATAATTGTAGACCTTAATTTGATAAGTTTGAAGATATTTGCAATATCCAAAAAACTCCCGTTTTTCAATCTTTTTAAGGAAATGGATCAAAACTTAAAAAAAGGCCGTTTTACCAGGTTTTGGTTAATATTATTTAAATTCGAGAGCAATAACTAGCTAAGTTTGAAAAACGGTTTATTTTCCCCAAACTGACGTTTTTCAAGCTTTTCTTAAGAAATCGATCGAATCTCAAAACTCGCCGTTTTTGCATGTTTTCACCTAATATTACTTATAATCGGAGAAAAAATTTGATAAGTTTGAAGATATTTGCATTATCCAAAAAACACTCGTTTTTCAATCTTTTTGACGAAATGGATCTAACCCTAAAAACAGCCGTTTTTTTAGGTTTTGGATAATATTTCTTCTATTCGAGAGCAATAACTTCCTAAGTTTAAAAAACGCTTTATTTCTTCAAAACTGACGTTTTCCAAGCTTTTTTTATGAAATCGATTGAATCTGAAAACTTGCCGTTTTTGCATGTTTTTGCTTAATATTACTTATAATCGTAGACCTTCATTTGATAAGTTGAAGATATTTGCATTATCTTAAAAACTCCCGCTTTTCAATCTTTTTTAGAAAATGGATCAAAACTTAAAAACGGCCGTTTTTCCGGGTTTTTGGTTAATATTACTCAGATTCGAGAGCAATAACTGCCTAAGTTTGAAAAACGGTTTATTTTCCCAAAACTAACGGTTTTCAAGCTTTTCTTAAGAAATCGATCGAATCTCAAAACTCGCCGTTTTTGGAATTTTTGCCTAATATTACTTATAATCGGAGACCTTAATTTGATTAGTTTGAAGATATTTGCATTATCCAAAAAACTCCCGTTCTTCAATCTTTTTAAGGAAATGGATCTAACCTTAAAAACAGCCGATTTTCAAGGTTTTGGTTAATATTACTCAGATTCGAGAGGAACAACTGCCTTAGTTTGAAAAACGGTTTATTTTCCAAAACTGACGTTTTTGAAGCTTTTTTGAGGAAATCGATTGAACCTGAAAACTTGCCGTTTTTGCATGTTTTTGCCTAATATTACTTATAATCGGTGACCTTAATTTGATAAGTTTGAAGATATTTGCATTATCAAAAAAACTCCCGTTTTTCAATCTTTTTAAGGAAATGGATCAAAACTTAAAAAAAGGCCGTTTTACCAGGTTTTGGTTAATATTATTTAAATTCGAGAGCAATAACTAGCTAAGTTTGAAAAACGGTTTATTTTCCCCAAACTGACGATTTTCAAGCTTTTCTTAAGAAATCGATCGAATCTCAAAACTCGCCGTTTTTGCATGTTTTCACCTAATATTACTTATAATCGGAGACATTAATTTGATAAGTTTGAAGATATTTGCATTATCCAAAAAACACCCGTTTTTCAATCTTTTTGACGAAATGGATCTAACCCTAAAAACAGCCGTTTTTTTAGGTTTTGGATAATATTACTTCTATTCGAGAGCAATAACTTCCTAAGTTTGAAAAACGGTTTATTTTCTTCAAAACTGACGTTTTGCAAGCTTTTTTTATGAAATCGATTGAATCTGAAAACTTGCCGTTTTTGCATGTTTTTGCTTAATATTACTTATAATCGTAGACCTTCATTTGATAAGTTTGAAGATATTTGCATTATCTTAAAAACTCCCGCTTTTCAATCTTTTTTAGAAAATGGATCAAAACTTAAAAACGGCCGTTTTTCCGGGTTTTTGGTTAATATTACTCAGATTCGAGAGCAATAACTGCCTAAGTTTGAAAAACGGTTTATTTTCCCAAAACTAACGGTTTTCAAGCTTTTCTTAAGAAATCGATCGAATCTCAAAACTCGCCGTTTTTGGAATTTTTGCCTAATATTACTTATAATCGGAGACCTTAATTTGATTAGTTTGAAGATATTTGCATTATCCAAAAAACTCCCGTTTTTCAATCTTTTTAAGGAAATGGATCTAACCTTAAAAACAGCCGATTTTCAAGGTTTTGGTTAATATTACTCAGATTCAAAAGCAATAACTGCCTTAGTTTGAAAAACGGTTTATTTCCCAAAACTGACGTTTTTGAAGCTTTTTTTAGGAAATCGATCGAATCTCAAAACTCGCCGTTTTTGCATGTTTTCACCTAATATTACTTATAATCGGAGACATTAATTTGATAAGTTTGAAGATATTTGCATTATCCAAAAAACACCCGTTTTTCAATCTTTTTGACGAAATGGATCTAACCCTAAAAAAGCCGTTTTTTTACGTTTTGGATAATATTACTTCTATTCGAGAGCAATAACTTCCTAAGTTTGAAAAACGGTTTATTTTCTTCAAAACTGACGTTTTGCAAGCTTTTTTTAAGAAATCGATTGAATCTGAAAACTTGCCGTTTTTGCTTAATATTACTTATAATCGTAGACCTTTATTTAATAAGTTTGAAGATATTTGTATTATCTTAAAAACTCCCGCTTTTCAATCTTTTTTAGAAAATGGATCAAAACTTAAAAACGGCCATTTTTCCGGGTTTTTGGTTAATATTACTCAGATTCGAGAGCAATAACTGCCTAAGTTTGGAAAACGGTTTATTTTCCCAAAACTGACGTTTTTGAAGCTTTTTTTAAGAAATCGATCGAATCTCAAAACTCGCGGTTTTTGCATGTTTTTGCCTAATATTACTTATAATCGGAGACCTTAATTTGATAAGTTTGAAGATATTTGCATTACAAAAAACTCCCGTTTTTCAATATTTTTAAGGAAATGGATCAAAACTTTAAAAAAGGCCGTTTTACCAGGTTTTGGTTAATATTATTTAAATTCGAGAGCAATAACTAGCTAAGTTTGAAAAACGGTTTATTTTCCCCAAACTGACGTTTTTCAAGCTTTTCTTAAGAAATCGATCGAATCTCAAAACTCGCCGTTTTTGCATGTTTTCACCTAATATTACTTATAATCGGAGAAAAAATTTGATAAGTTTGAAGATATTTGCATTATCCAAAAAACACTCGTTTTTCAATTTTTTTGACGAAATGGATCTAACCCTAAAAACAGCCGTTTTTTTAGGTTTTGGATAATATTTCTTCTATTCGAGAGCAATAACTTCCTAAGTTTAAAAAACGCTTTATTTCTTCAAAACTGACGTTATCCAAGCTTTTTTTATGAAATCGATTGAATCTGAAAACTTGCCGTTTTTGCATGTTTTTGCTTAATATTACTTATAATCGTAGACCTTCATTTGATAAGTTTGAAGATATTTGCATTATCTTAAAAACTCCCGCTTTTCAATCTTTTTTAGAAAATGGATCAAAACGTAAAAACGGCCGTTTTTCCGGGTTTTTGGTTAATATTACTCAGATTCGAGAGTAATAACTGCCTAAGTTTGAAAAACGGTTTATTTTCCCAAAACTAACGGTTTTCAAGCTTTTCTTAAGAAATCGATCGAATCTCAAAACTCGCCGTTTTTGCATTTTTTGCCTAATATTACTTAAAATCGGTGACCTTAATTTGATTAGTTTGAAGATATTTGCATTATCCAAAAAACTCCCGTTTTTCAATCTTTTTAAGGAAATGGATCTAACCTTAAAAACAGCCGATTTTGAAGGTTTTGGTTAATATTACTCAGATTCGAGAGCAATAACTGCCTTAGTTTGAAAAACGGTTCATTTTCTAAAACTGACGTTTTTGAAGCTTTTTTTAAGAAATCGATCGAATCTCAAAACTCGCCGTTTTTGCATGTTTTTGCCTAATATTACTTATAATCGGAGACCTTAATTTGATAAGTTTGAAGATATTTGCATTATCAAAAAAACTCCCGTTTTTCAATCTTTTAAAGGAAATGGATAAAAAACTTAAAAAAAGGCCGTTTTACCAGGTTTTGGTTAATATTATTTAAATTCGAGAGCAATAACTAGCTAAGTTTGAAAAACGGTTTATTTTCCCCAAACTGACGTTTTTCAATCTTTTTGAGGAAATGGATCTAACCTTAAAAACAGCCGTTTTTCAAGGTTTTGACTAATATTACTTTTATTCGAGAGCAATAACTTCCTAAGTTTGAAAAACGGTTTATTTTCTTCAAAACTGACGTTTTGCAAGCTTTTTTTAAGAAATCGATTGAATCTGAAAACTTGCCGTTTTTGCATGTTTTTGCTTAATATTATTTATAATTGTAGACCTTAATTTGATAAGTTTGAAGATATTTGCAATATCCAAAAAACTCCCGTTTTTCAATCTTTTTAAGGAAATGGATCAAAACTTAAAAAAAGGCCGTTTTACCAGGTTTTGGTTAATATTATTTAAATTCGAGAGCAATAACTAGCTAAGTTTGAAAAACGGTTTATTTTCCCCAAACTGACGTTTTTCAAGCTTTTCTTAAGAAATCGATCGAATCTCAAAACTCGCCGTTTTTGCATGTTTTCACCTAATATTACTTATAATCGGAGAAAAAATTTGATAAGTTTGAAGATATTTGCATTATCCAAAAAACACTCGTTTTTCAATCTTTTTGACGAAATGGATCTAACCCTAAAAACAGCCGTTTTTTTAGGTTTTGGATAATATTTCTTCTATTCGAGAGCAATAACTTCCTAAGTTTAAAAAACGCTTTATTTCTTCAAAACTGACGTTTTCCAAGCTTTTTTTATGAAATCGATTGAATCTGAAAACTTGCCGTTTTTGCATGTTTTTGCTTAATATTACTTATAATCGTAGACCTTTATTTGATAAGTTGAAGATATTTGCATTATCTTAAAAACTCCCGCTTTTCAATCTTTTTTAGAAAATGGATCAAAACTTAAAAACGGCCGTTTTTCCGGGTTTTTGGTTAATATTACTCAGATTCGAGAGCAATAACTGCCTAAGTTTGAAAAACGGTTTATTTTCCCAAAACTAACGGTTTTCAAGCTTTTCTTAAGAAATCGATCGAATCTCAAAACTCGCCGTTTTTGGAATTTTTGCCTAATATTACTTATAATCGGAGACCTTAATTTGATTAGTTTGAAGATATTTGCATTATCCAAAAAACTCCCGTTCTTCAATCTTTTTAAGGAAATGGATCTAACCTTAAAAACAGCCGATTTTGAAGGTTTTGGTTAATATTACTCAGATTCGAGAGGAACAACTGCCTTAGTTTGAAAAACGGTTTATTTTCCAAAACTGACGTTTTTGAAGCTTTTTTGAGGAAATCGATTGAACCTGAAAACTTGCCGTTTTTGCATGTTTTTGCCTAATATTACTTATAATCGGTGACCTTAATTTGATAAGTTTGAAGATATTTGCATTATCAAAAAAACTCCCGTTTTTCAATCTTTTTAAGGAAATGGATCAAAACTTAAAAAAAGGCCGTTTTACCAGGTTTTGGTTAATATTATTTAAATTCGAGAGCAATAACTAGCTAAGTTTGAAAAACGGTTTATTTTCCCCAAACTGACGATTTTCAAGCTTTTCTTAAGAAATCGATCGAATCTCAAAACTCGCCGTTTTTGCATGTTTTCACCTAATATTACTTATAATCGGAGACATTAATTTGATAAGTTTGAAGATATTTGCATTATCCAAAAAACACCCGTTTTTCAATCTTTTTGACGAAATGGATCTAACCCTAAAAACAGCCGTTTTTTTAGGTTTTGGATAATATTACTTCTATTCGAGAGCAATAACTTCCTAAGTTTGAAAAACGGTTTATTTTCTTCAAAACTGACGTTTTGCAAGCTTTTTTTATGAAATCGATTGAATCTGAAAACTTGCCGTTTTTGCATGTTTTTGCTTAATATTACTTATAATCGTAGACCTTCATTTGATAAGTTTGAAGATATTTGCATTATCTTAAAAACTCCCGCTTTTCAATCTTTTTTAGAAAATGGATCAAAACTTAAAAACGGCCGTTTTTCCGGGTTTTTGGTTAATATTACTCAGATTCGAGAGCAATAACTGCCTAAGTTTGAAAAACGGTTTATTTTCCCAAAACTAACGGTTTTCAAGCTTTTCTTAAGAAATCGATCGAATCTCAAAACTCGCCGTTTTTGGAATTTTTGCCTAATATTACTTATAATCGGAGACCTTAATTTGATTAGTTTGAAGATATTTGCATTATCCAAAAAACTCCCGTTTTTCAATCTTTTTAAGGAAATGGATCTAACCTTAAAAACAGCCGATTTTCAAGGTTTTGGTTAATATTACTCAGATTCAAAAGCAATAACTGCCTTAGTTTGAAAAACGGTTTATTTTCCAAAACTGACGTTTTTGAAACTTTTTTTAGGAAATCGATCGAATCTCAAAACTCGCCGTTTTTGCATGTTTTCAACTAATATTACTTATAATCGGAGACATTAATTTGATAAGTTTGAAGATATTTGCATTATCCAAAAAACACCCGTTTTTCAATCTTTTTGACGAAATGGATCTAACCCTAAAAAAGCCGTTTTTTACGTTTTGGATAATATTACTTCTATTCGAGAGCAATAACTTCCTAAGTTTGAAAAACGGTTTATTTTCTTCAAAACTGACGTTTTGCAAGCTTTTTTTAAGAAATCGATTGAATCTGAAAACTTGCCGTTTTTGCTTAATATTACTTATAATCGTAGACCTTTATTTAATAAGTTTGAAGATATTTGTATTATCTTAAAAACTCCCGCTTTTCAATCTTTTTTAGAAAATGGATCAAAACTTAAAATTGGCCATTTTTCCGGGTTTTTGGTTAATATTACTCAGATTCGAGAGCAATAACTGCCTAAGTTTGGAAAACGGTTTATTTTCCCAAAACTGACGTTTTTGAAGCTTTTTTAAGAAATCGATCGAATCTCAAAACTCGCGGTTTTTGCATGTTTTTGCCTAATATTACTTATAATCGGAGACCTTAATTTGATAAGTTTGAAGATATTTGCATTACAAAAAACTCCCGTTTTTCAATCTTTTTAAGGAAATGGATCAAAACTTTAAAAAAGGCCGTTTTACCAGGTTTTGGTTAATATTATTTAAATTCGAGAGCAATAACTAGCTAAGTTTGAAAAACGGTTTATTTTCCCCAAACTGACGTTTTTCAAGCTTTTCTTAAGAAATCGATCGAATCTCAAAACTCGCCGTTTTTGCATGTTTTCACCTAATATTACTTATAATCGGAGAAAAAATTTGATAAGTTTGAAGATATTTGCATTATCCAAAAAACACTCGTTTTTCAATCTTTTTGACGAAATGGATCTAACCCTAAAAACAGCCGTTTTTTTAGGTTTTGGATAATATTTCTTCTATTCGAGGGCAATAACTTCCTAAGTTTAAAAAACGCTTTATTTCTTCAAAACTGACGTTTTCCAAGCTTTTTTTATGAAATCGATTGAATCTGAAAACTTGCCGTTTTTGCATGTTTTTGCTTAATATTACTTATAATCGTAGACCTTCATTTGATAAGTTTGAAGATATTTGCATTATCTTAAAAACTCCCGCTTTTCAATCTTTTTTAGAAAATGGATCAAAACGTAAAAACGGCCGTTTTTCCGGGTTTTTGGTTAATATTACTCAGATTCGAGAGTAATAACTGCCTAAGTTTGAAAAAACGGTTTATTTTCCCAAAACTAACGGTTTTCAAGCTTTTCTTAAGAAATCGATCGAATCTCAAAACTCGCCGTTTTTGCATTTTTTGCCTAATATTACTTAAAATCGGTGACCTTAATTTGATTAGTTTGAAGATATTTGCATTATCCAAAAAACTCCCGTTTTTCAATCTTTTTAAGGAAATGGATCTAACCTTAAAAACAGCCGATTTTCAAGGTTTTGGTTAATATTACTCAGATTCGAGAGCAATAACTGCCTTAGTTTGAAAAACGGTTTATTTTCCAAAACTGACGTTTTTGAAGCTTTTTTTAAGAAATCGATCGAATCTCAAAACTCGCCGTTTTTGCATGTTTTTGCCTAATATTACTTATAATCGGAGACCTTAATTTGATAAGTTTGAAGATATTTGCATTATCAAAAAGACTCCCGTTTTTCAATCTTTTAAAGGAAATGGATAAAAAACTTAAAAAAAGGCCGTTTTACCAGGTTTTGGTTAATATTATTTAAATTCGAGAGCAATAACTAGCTAAGTTTGAAAAACGGTTTATTTTCCCCAAACTGACGTTTTTCAATCTTTTTGAGGAAATGGATCTAACCTTAAAAAAAGGCCGTTTTACCAGGTTTTGGTTAATATTATTTAAATTCGAGAGCAATAACTAGCTAAGTTTGAAAAACGGTTTATTTTCCCCAAACTGACGTTTTTCAATCTTTTTGAGGAAATGGATCTAACCTTAAAAACAGCCGTTTTTCAAGGTTTTGAATAATATTACTTCTATTCGAGAGCAATAACTCCCTAAGTTTGAAAAACGGTTTATTTTCTTCAAAACTGACGTTTTGCAAGCTTTTTTAAGAAATCTATTTAATCTGAAAACTTGCCGTTTTTGCATGTTTTTGCTTAATATTACTTATAATCGTAGACCTTAATTTGATAAGTTTGAAGATATTTTCATTATCTTAAAAACTCCCGTTTTTCAATCTTTTTAAGGAAATGGATCAAAACTTGAAAACGGCCGTTTAACCAGGTTTTGGTTGATATTATTTAAATTCGAGAGCAATAACTAGCTAAGTTTGAAAAACGGTTTATTTTCCCAAAACTGACCGTTTTCAAGCTTTTCTTAAGAAATCGATCGAATCTCAAAACTCGCTGTTTTTGCATTTTTTGCCTAATATTACCTATAATCGGAGACCTTAATTTGATTAGTTTGAAGATATTTGCATTATCCAAAAAACTCCCGTTTTTCAATCTTTTTAAGGAAATGGATCTAACCTTAAAAACAGCCGTTTTTCAAGGTTTTGGTTAATATTACTCAGATTCGAGAGTAATAACTGCCTTAGTTTGAAAAACGGTTTATTTTCTTCAAAACCGACGTTTTTCAAGCTTTTTTTATGAAATCGATTGAATCTGAAAACTTGCCGTTTTTGCATGTTTTTGCTTAATATTACTTATAATCGTAGACCTTTATTTAATAAGTTTGAAGATATTTGTATTATCTTAAAAACTCCCGCTTTTCAAACTTTTTTAGAAAATGGATCAAAACTCAAAAACGGCCATTTTTCCGGGTTTTCGGTTAATATTACTCAGATTCGAGAGCAATAACTGCCTAAGTTTGGAAAACGGTTTATTTTCCCAAAATTGACGTTTTTGAAGCTTTTTTTAAGAAATCGATCGAATCTCAAAACTCGCGGTTTTTGCATGTTTTTGCCTAATATTACTTATAATCGGAGACCTTAATTTGATAAGTTTGAAGATATTTGCATTATCAAAAAAACTCCCGTTTTTCAATCTTTTTAAGGAAATGGATCAAAACTTAAAAAAAGGCCGTTTTACCAGGTTTTGGTTAATATTATTTAAATTCGAGAGCAATAACTAGCTAAGTTTGAAAAACGGTTTATTTTCCCCAAACTGACGATTTTCAAGCTTTTCTTAAGAAATCGATCGAATCTCAAAACTCGCCGTTTTTGCATGTTTTCACCTAATATTACTTATAATTGGAGACATTAATTTGATAAGTTTGAAGATATTTGCATTATCCAAAAAACACCCGTTTTTCAATCTTTTTAAGGAAATGGATCAAAACTTAAAAAAAGGCCGTTTTACCAGGTTTTGTTTAATATTATTTAAATTCGAGAGCAATAACTAGCTAAGTTTGAAAAACGGTTTATTTTCTTCAAAACTGACGTTTTGCAAGCTTTTTTTAAGAAATCGATTGAATCTGAAAACTTGCCGTTTTTGCAAGTTTTTGCTTAATATTACTTATAATCGTAGACCTTCATTTGATAAGTTTGAAGATATTTGCATTATCTAAAAAACTCCCGCTTTTCAATCTTTTTTAGAAAATGGATCAAAACTTAAAAACGGCCGTTTTTCCGGGTTTTGGGTTAATATTACTCAGATTCGAGAGCAATAACTGCCTAAGTTTGAAAAAAGTTTATTTTCCTAAAACTAACGGTTTTCAAGCTTTTCTTAAGAAATCGATCGAATCTCAAAACTCGCCGTTTTTGGAATTTTTGCCTAATATTACTTATAATCGGAGACCTTAATTTGATTAGTTTAAAGATATTTGCATTATCCAAAAAACTCCCGTTTTTCAATCTTTTTAAGGAAATGGATCTAACCTTAAAAACAGCCGATTTTCAAGGTTTTGGTTAATATTACTCAGATTCGAGAGCAATAACTGCCTTAGTTTGAAAAACGGTTTATTTTCCAAAACTGACGTTTTTGAAGCTTTTTTGAGGAAATCGATTGAATCTGAAAACTTGCCGTTTTTGCATGTTTTTGCCTAATATTACTTATAATCGGTGACCTTAATTTGATAAGTTTGAAGATATTTGCATTATCAAAAAAACTCCCGTTTTTCAATCTTTTTAAGGAAATGGATCAAAACTTAAAAAAAGGCCGTTTTACCAGGTTTTGGTTAATATTATTTAAATTCGAGAGCAATAACTAGCTAAGTTTGAAAAACGGTTTATTTTCCCCAAACTGACGATTTTCAAGCTTTTCTTAAGAAATCGATCGAATCTCAAAACTCGCCGTTTTTGCATGTTTTCACCTAATATTACTTATAATCGGAGACATTAATTTGATAAGTTTGAAGATATTTGCATTATCCAAAAAACACCCGTTTTTCAATCTTTTTGACGAAATGGATCTAACCCTAAAAACAGCCGTTTTTTTAGGTTTTGGATAATATTACTTCTATTCGAGAGCAATAACTTCCTAAGTTTGAAAAACGGTTTATTTTCTTCAAAACTGACGTTTTGCAAGCTTTTTTTATGAAATCGATTGAATCTGAAAACTTGCCGTTTTTGCATGTTTTTGCTTAATATTACTTATAATCGTAGACCTTCATTTGATAAGTTTGAAGATATTTGCATTATCTTAAAAACTCCCGCTTTTCAATCTTTTTTAGAAAATGGATCAAAACTTAAAAACGGCCGTTTTTCCGGGTTTTTGGTTAATATTACTCAGATTCGAGAGCAATAACTGCCTAAGTTTGAAAAACGGTTTATTTTCCCAAAACTAACGGTTTTCAAGCTTTTCTTAAGAAATCGATCGAATCTCAAAACTCGCCGTTTTTGGAATTTTTGCCTAATATTACTTATAATCGGAGACCTTAATTTGATTAGTTTGAAGATATTTGCATTATCCAAAAAACTCCCGTTTTTCAATCTTTTTAAGGAAATGGATCTAACCTTAAAAACAGCCGATTTTCAAGGTTTTGGTTAATATTACTCAGATTCAAAAGCAATAACTGCCTTAGTTTGAAAAACGGTTTATTTCCCAAAACTGACGTTTTTGAAGCTTTTTTTAGGAAATCGATCGAATCTCAAAACTCGCCGTTTTTGCATGTTTTCACCTAATATTACTTATAATCGGAGACATTAATTTATTAAGTTTGAAGATATTTGCATTATCCAAAAAACACCCGTTTTTCAATCTTTTTGACGAAATGGATCTAACCCTAAAAAAGCCGTTTTTTTACGTTTTGGATAATATTACTTCTATTCGAGAGCAATAACTTCCTAAGTTTGAAAAACGGTTTATTTTCTTCAAAACTGACGTTTTGCAAGCTTTTTTTAAGAAATCGATTGAATCTGAAAACTTGCCGTTTTTGCTTAATATTACTTATAATCGTAGACCTTTATTTAATAAGTTTGAAGATATTTGTATTATCTTAAAAACTCCCGCTTTTCAATCTTTTTTAGAAAATGGATCAAAACTTAAAAACGGCCATTTTTCCGGGTTTTTGGTTAATATTACTCAGATTCGAGAGCAATAACTGCCTAAGTTTGGAAAACGGTTTATTTTCCCAAAACTGACGTTTTTGAAGCTTTTTTTAAGAAATCGATCGAATCTCAAAACTCGCGGTTTTTGCATGTTTTTGCCTAATATTACTTATAATCGGAGACCTTAATTTGATAAGTTTGAAGATATTTGCATTACAAAAAACTCCCGTTTTTCAATATTTTTAAGGAAATGGATCAAAACTTTAAAAAAGGCCGTTTTACCAGGTTTTGGTTAATATTATTTAAATTCGAGAGCAATAACTAGCTAAGTTTGAAAAACGGTTTATTTTCCCCAAACTGACGTTTTTCAAGCTTTTCTTAAGAAATCGATCGAATCTCAAAACTCGCCGTTTTTGCATGTTTTCACCTAATATTACTTATAATCGGAGAAAAAATTTGATAAGTTTGAAGATATTTGCATTATCCAAAAAACACTCGTTTTTCAATTTTTTTGACGAAATGGATCTAACCCTAAAAACAGCCGTTTTGTTAGGTTTTGGATAATATTTCTTCTATTCGAGAGCAATAACTTCCTAAGTTTAAAAAACGCTTTATTTCTTCAAAACTGACGTTTTCCAAGCTTTTTTTATGAAATCGATTGAATCTGAAAACTTGCCGTTTTTGCATGTTTTTGCTTAATATTACTTATAATCGTAGACCTTCATTTGATAAGTTTGAAGATATTTGCATTATCTTAAAAACTCCCGCTTTTCAATCTTTTTTAGAAAATGGATCAAAACGTAAAAACGGCCGTTTTTCCGGGTTTTTGGTTAATATTACTCAGATTCGAGAGTAATAACTGCCTAAGTTTGAAAAACGGTTTATTTTCCCAAAACTAACGGTTTTCAAGCTTTTCTTAAGAAATCGATCGAATCTCAAAACTCGCCGTTTTTGCATTTTTTGCCTAATATTACTTAAAATCGGTGACCTTAATTTGATTAGTTTGAAGATATTTGCATTATCCAAAAAACTCCCGTTTTTCAATCTTTTTAAGGAAATGGATCTAACCTTAAAAACAGCCGATTTTGAAGGTTTTGGTTAATATTACTCAGATTCGAGAGCAATAACTGCCTTAGTTTGAAAAACGGTTTATTTTCTAAAACTGACGTTTTTGAAGCTTTTTTTAAGAAATCGATCGAATCTCAAAACTCGCCGTTTTTGCATGTTTTTGCCTAATATTACTTATAATCGGAGACCTTAATTTGATAAGTTTGAAGATATTTGCATTATCAAAAAAACTCCCGTTTTTCAATCTTTTAAAGGAAATGGATAAAAAACTTAAAAAAAGGCCGTTTTACCAGGTTTTGGTTAATATTATTTAAATTCGAGAGCAATAACTAGCTAAGTTTGAAAAACGGTTTATTTTCCCCAAACTGACGTTTTTCAATCTTTTTGAGGAAATGGATCTAACCTTAAAAACAGCCGTTTTTCAAGGTTTTGACTAATATTACTTTTATTCGAGAGCAATAACTTCCTAAGTTTGAAAAACGGTTTATTTTCTTCAAAACTGACGTTTTGCAAGCTTTTTTTAAGAAATCGATTGAATCTGAAAACTTGCCGTTTTTGCATGTTTTTGCTTAATATTATTTATAATTGTAGACCTTAATTTGATAAGTTTGAAGATATTTGCAATATCCAAAAAACTCCCGTTTTTCAATCTTTTTAAGGAAATGGATCAAAACTTAAAAAAAGGCCGTTTTACCAGGTTTTGGTTAATATTATTTAAATTCGAGAGCAATAACTAGCTAAGTTTGAAAAACGGTTTATTTTCCCCAAACTGACGATTTTCAAGCTTTTCTTAAGAAATCGATCGAATCTCAAAACTCGCCGTTTTTGCATGTTTTCACCTAATATTACTTATAATCGGAGACATTAATTTGATAAGTTTGAAGATATTTGCATTATCCAAAAAACACCCGTTTTTCAATCTTTTTGACGAAATGGATCTAACCCTAAAAACAGCCGTTTTTTTAGGTTTTGGATAATATTACTTCTATTCGAGAGCAATAACTTCCTGTTTGAAAAACGGTTTATTTTCTTCAAAACTGACGTTTTGCAAGCTTTTTTTATGAAATCGATTGAATCTGAAAACTTGCCGTTTTTGCATGTTTTTGCTTAATATTACTTATAATCGTAGACCTTCATTTGATAAGTTTGAAGATATTTGCATTATCTTAAAAACTCCCGCTTTTCAATCTTTTTTAGAAAATGGATCAAAACGTAAAAACGGCCGTTTTTCCGGGTTTTTGGTTAATATTACTCAGATTCGAGAGTAATAACTGCCTAAGTTTGTAAAACGGTTTATTTTCCCAAAACTAACGGTTTTCAAGCTTTTCTTAAGAAATCGATCGAATCTCAAAACTCGCCGTTTTTGCATTTTTTGCCTAATATTACTTAAAATCGGTGACCTTAATTTGATTAGTTTGAAGATATTTGCATTATCCAAAAAACTCCCGTTTTTCAATCTTTTTAAGGAAATGGATCTAACCTTAAAAACAGCCGATTTTGAAGGTTTTGGTTAATATTACTCAGATTCGAGAGCAATAACTGCCTTAGTTTGAAAAACGGTTTATTTTCTAAAACTGACGTTTTTGAAGCTTTTTTTAAGAAATCGATCGAATCTCAAAACTCGCCGTTTTTGCATGTTTTTGCCTAATATTACTTATAATCGGAGACCTTAATTTGATAAGTTTGAAGATATTTGCATTATCAAAAAAACTCCCGTTTTTCAATCTTTTAAAGGAAATGGATAAAAAACTTAAAAAAAGGCCGTTTTACCAGGTTTTGGTTAATATTATTTAAATTCGAGAGCAATAACTAGCTAAGTTTGAAAAACGGTTTATTTTCCCCAAACTGACGTTTTTCAATCTTTTTGAGGAAATGGATCTAACCTTAAAAACAGCCGTTTTTCAAGGTTTTGACTAATATTACTTTTATTCGAGAGCAATAACTTCCTAAGTTTGAAAAACGGTTTATTTTCTTCAAAACTGACGTTTTGCAAGCTTTTTTTAAGAAATCGATTGAATCTGAAAACTTGCCGTTTTTGCATGTTTTTGCTTAATATTATTTATAATTGTAGACCTTAATTTGATAAGTTTGAAGATATTTGCAATATCCAAAAAACTCCCGTTTTTCAATCTTTTTAAGGAAATGGATCAAAACTTAAAAAAAGGCCGTTTTACCAGGTTTTGGTTAATATTATTTAAATTCGAGAGCAATAACTAGCTAAGTTTGAAAAACGGTTTATTTTCCCCAAACTGACGATTTTCAAGCTTTTCTTAAGAAATCGATCGAATCTCAAAACTCGCCGTTTTTGCATGTTTTCACCTAATATTACTTATAATCGGAGACATTAATTTGATAAGTTTGAAGATATTTGCATTATCCAAAAAACACCCGTTTTTCAATCTTTTTGACGAAATGGATCTAACCCTAAAAACAGCCGTTTTTTTAGGTTTTGGATAATATTACTTCTATTCGAGAGCAATAACTTCCTGTTTGAAAAACGGTTTATTTTCTTCAAAACTGACGTTTTGCAAGCTTTTTTTATGAAATCGATTGAATCTGAAAACTTGCCGTTTTTGCATGTTTTTGCTTAATATTACTTATAATCGTAGACCTTCATTTGATAAGTTTGAAGATATTTGCATTATCTTAAAAACTCCCGCTTTTCAATCTTTTTTAGAAAATGGATCAAAACTTAAAAACGGCCGTTTTTCCGGGTTTTTGGTTAATATTACTCAGATTCGAGAGCAATAACTGCCTAAGTTTGAAAAACGGTTTATTTTCCCAAAACTAACGGTTTTCAAGCTTTTCTTAAGAAATCGATCGAATCTCAAAACTCGCCGTTTTTGGAATTTTTGCCTAATATTACTTATAATCGTAGACCTTCATTTGATTAGTTTGAAGATATTTGCATTATCCAAAAAACTCCCGTTTTTCAATCTTTTTAAGGAAATGGATCTAACCTTAAAAACAGCCGTTTTTCAAGGTTTTGGTTAATATTACTCAGATTCGAGAGTAATAACTGCCTTAGTTTAAAAAACGGTTTATTTTCTTCAAAACCGACGTTTTTCAAGCTTTTTTGATGAAATCGATTAAATCTGAAAACTTGCCGTTTTTGGATGTTTTTGCTTAATATTACTTATAATCGTAGACCTTTATTTAATAAGTTTGAAGATATTTGTATTATCTTAAAAACTCCCGCTTTTCAAACTTTTTTAGAAAATGGATCAAAACTCAAAAACGGCCATTTTTCCGGGTTTTCGGTTAATATTACTCAGATTCGAGAGCAATAACTTCCTAAGTTTGAAAAACGGTTTATTTTCTTCAAAACTGACGTTTTGCAAGCTTTTTTACGAAATCTATTGAATCTGAAAACTTGCCGTTTTTGCATGTTTTTGCTTAATATTACTTATAATCGTAGACCTTAATTTGATAAGTTTGAAGATATTTGCATTATCTTAAAAACTCCCGTTTTTCAATCTTTTTAAGGAAATGGATCAAAACTTGAAAACGGTCGTTTAACCAGGTTTTGGTTGATATTATTTAAATTCGAGAGCAATAACTAGCTAAGTTTGAAAAACGGTTTATTTTCCCAAAACTGACCGTTTTCAAGCTTTTCTTAAGAAATTTATCGAATCTCAAAACTCTCCGTTTTTACATTTTTTGCCTAATATTACCTATAATCGGAGACCTTAATTTGATTAGTTTGAAGATATTTGCATTATCCAAAAAACTCCCGTTTTTCAATCTTTTTAAGGAAATGGATCTAACCTTAAAAACAGCCGTTTTTCAAGGTTTTGGTTAATATTACTCAGATTCGAGAGCAATAACTGCCTTAGTTTGAAAAACGGTTTATTTTCTTCAAAACCGACGTTTTTCAAGCTTTTTTGAGGAAATCGATTGAATCTGAAAACTTGCCGTTTTTGCATGTTTTTGCCTTATATTACTTATAATCGGAGACCTTTATTTAATAAGTTTGAAGATATTTGTATTATCTTAAAAACTCCCGCTTTTCAATCTTTTTTAGAAAATGGATCAAAACTTAAAAACGGCCATTTTTGCGGGTTTTTGGTTAATATTACTCAGATTCGAGAGCAATAACTGCCTAAGTTTGGAAAACGGTTTATTTTCCCAAAACTGACGTTTTTGAAGCTTTTTTTAAGAAATCGATCGAATCTCAAAACTCGCGGTTTTTGCATGTTTTTGCCTAATATTACTTATAATCGGAGACCTTAATTTGATAAGTTTGAAGATATTTGCATTATCAAAAAAAACTCCCGTTTTTCAATCTTTTTAAGGAAATGGATCAAAACTTTAAAAAAGGCCGTTTTACCAGGTTTTGGTTAATATTATTTAAATTCGAGAGCAATAACTAGCTAAGTTTGAAAAACGGTTTATTTTCCCCAAACTGACGTTTTTCAAGCTTTTTTTAAGAAATCGATCGAATTTCAAAACTCGCCGTTTTTGCATGTTTTCACCTAATATTACTTATAATCGGAGAAATTAATTTGATAAGTTTGAAGATATTTGCATTATCCAAAAAACACCCGTTTTTCAATCTTTTTAAGGAAATGGATCAAAACTTAAAAAAAGGCCGTTTTACCAGGTTTTGGTTAATATTATTAAAATTCGAGATCAATAACTAGCTAAGTTTGAAAAACGGTTTATTTTCCCCAAACTGACGATTTTCAAGCTTTTCTTAAGAAATCGATCGAATCTCAAAACTCGCCGTTTTTGCATGTTTTCACCTAATATTACTTATAATCGGAGACATTAATTTGATAAGTTTGAAGATATTTGCATTATCCAAAAAACACCCGTTTTTCAATCTTTTTGACGAAATGGATCTAACCCTAAAAACAGCCGTTTTTTTAGGTTTTGGATAATATTACTTCTATTCGAGAGCAATAACTTCCTAAGTTTGAAAAACGGTTTATTTTCTTCAAAACTGACGTTTTGCAAGCTTTTTTTATGAAATCGATTGAATCTGAAAACTCCCCGTTTTTGCATGTTTTTGCTTAATATTACTTATAATCGTAGACCTTCATTTGATAAGTTTGAAGATATTTGCATTATCTTAAAAACTCCCGCTTTTCAATCTTTTTTAGAAAATGGATCAAAACTTAAAAACGGTTGTTTTTCCGGGTTTTTGGTTAATATTACTCAGATTCGAGAGCAATAACTGCCTAAGTTTGAAAAACGGTTTATTTTCCCAAAACTAACGGTTTTCAAGCTTTTCTTAAGAAATCGATCGAATCTCAAAACTCGCCGTTTTTGGAATTTTTGCCTAATATTACTTATAATCGGAGACCTTAATTTGATTAGTTTGAAGATATTTGCATTATCCAAAAAACTCCCGTTTTTCAATCTTTTTAAGGAAATGGATCTAACTTTAAAAACAGCCGATTTTCAAGGTTTTGGTTAATATTACTCAGATTCGAGAGCAATAACTGCCTTAGTTTGAAAAACGGTTTATTTTCCAAAACTGACGTTTTTGAAGCTTTTTTGAGGAAATCGATTGAATCTGAAAACTTGCCGTTTTTGCATGTTTTTGCCTAATATTACTTATAATCGGTGACCTTAATTTGATAAGTTTGAAGATATTTGCATTATCAAAAAAACTCCCGCTTTTCAATCTTTTTAAGGAAATGGATCAAAACTTAAAAAAAGGCCGTTTTACCAGGTTTTGGTTAATATTATTTAAATTCGAGATCAATAACTAGCTAAGTTTTAAAAACGGTTTATTTTCCCCAAACTGACGTTTTTCAAGATTTTCTTAAGAAATCGATCGAATCTCAAAACTCGCCGTTTTTGCATGTTTTCACCTAATATTACTTATAATCGGAGACATTAATTTGATAAGTTTGAAGATATTTGCATTATCCAAAAAACACCCGTTTTTCAATCTTTTTGACGAAATGGATCTAACCCTAAAAACAGCCGTTTTTTTAGGTTTTGGATAATATTACTTCTATTCGAGAGCAATAACTTCCTAAGTTTGAAAAACGGTTTATTTTCTTCAAAACTGACGTTTTGCAAGCTTTTTTTAAGAAATCGATTGAATCTGAAAACTTGCCGTTTTTGCTTAATATTACTTATAATCGTAGACCTTTATTTAATAAGTTTGAAGATATTTGTATTATCTTAAAAACTCCCGCTTTTCAATCTTTTTTAGAAAATGGATCAAAACTTAAAAACGGCCATTTTTCCGGGTTTTTGGTTAATATTACTCAGATTCGAGAGCAATAACTGCCTAAGTTTGGAAAACGGTTTATTTTCCCAAAACTGACGTTTTTGAAGCTTTTTTTAAGAAATCGATTGAATCTGAAAACTTGCCGTTTTTGCTTAATATTACTTATAATCGTAGACCTTTATTTAATAAGTTTGAAGATATTTGTATTATCTTAAAAACTCCCGCTTTTCAATCTTTTTTAGAAAATGGATCAAAACTTAAAAACGGTTGTTTTTCCGGGTTTTTGGTTAATATTACTCAGATTCGAGAGCAATAACTGCCTAAGTTTGAAAAACGGTTTATTTTCCCAAAACTAACGGTTTTCAAGCTTTTCTTAAGAAATCGATCGAATCTCAAAACTCGCCGTTTTTGGAATTTTTGCCTAATATTACTTATAATCGTAGACCTTAATTTGATAAGTTTGAAGATAATTGCATTATCTTAAAAACTCCCGTTTCTCAATCTTTTTTACAAAATGGATAAAAAATTAAAAACGGCCGATTTACCAGGTTTTGGTTGATATTATTTAAATTTGAGAGCAATAACTAGCTAAGTTTGAAAAAAGGTTTATTTTCCCCAAACTGACGTTTTTCAATCTTTTTGAGGAAATGGATCTAACCTTAAAAACAGCCGTTTTTCAAGGTTTTGGATAATATTACTTCTATTCGAGAGCAATAACTTCCTAAGTTTGAAAAACGGTTTATTTTCTTCAAAACTGACGTTTTGCAAGCTTTTTTTAAGAAATCGATTGAATCTGAAAACTTGCCGTTTTTGCTTAATATGACTTATAATCGTAGACCTTTATTTAATAAGTTTGAAGATATTTGTATTATCTTAAAAACTCCCGCTTTTCAATCTTTTTTAGAAAATGGATCAAAACTTAAAAACGGCCATTTTTCCGGGTTTTTGGTTAATATTACTCAGATTCGAGAGCAATAACCGCCTAAGTTTGGAAAACGGTTTATTTTCCCAAAACTGACGTTTTTGAAGCTTTTTTTAAGAAATCGATTGAATCTGAAAACTTGCCGTTTTTGCTTAATATTACTTATAATCGTAGACCTTTATTTAATAAGTTTGAAGATATTTGTATTATCTTAAAAACTCCCGCTTTTCAAACTTTTTTAGAAAATGGATAAAAAATTAAAAACGGCCGTTTTTCCGGGTTTTTGGTTAATATTACTCAGATTCGAGAGCAATAACTGCCTAAGTTTGGAAAACGGTTTATTTTCCCAAAAACTGACGTTTTTGAAGCTTTTTTTAAGAAATCGATCGAATCTCAAAACTCGCGGTTTTTGCATGTTTTTGCCTAATATTACTTATAATCGGAGACCTTAATTTGATAAGTTTGAAGATATTTGCATTATCAAAAAAACTCAAGTTTTTCGATCTTTTTAAGGAAATGGATCAAAACTCTAAAAAAGGCCGTTTTACCAGGTTTTGGTTAATATTATTTAAATTCGAGAGCAATAACTAGCTAAGTTTGAAAAACGGTTTATTTTCCCCAAACTGACGTTTTTCAAGCTTTTCTTAAGAAATCGATCGAATCTCAAAACTCGCCGTTTTTGCATGTTTTCACCTAATATTACTTATAATCGGAGACATTAATTTGATAAGTTTGAAGATATTTGCATTATCCAAAAAACACCCGTTTTTCAATCTTTTTTGACAAAATGGATCTAACCCTAAAAACAGCCGTTTTTTTAGGTTTTGGATAATATTACTTCTATTCGAGAGCAATAACTTCCTAAGTTTGAAAAACGGTATATTTTCTTCAAAACTGACGTTTTGCAAGCTTTTTTTAAGAAATCGATTGAATCTGAAAACTTGCCGTTTTTGCATGTTTTTGCTTAATATTACTTATAATCGTACACCTTCATTTGATAAGTTTGAAGATATTTGCATTATCTTAAAAACTCCCGCTTTTCAATCTTTTTTAGAAAATGGATAAAAAATTAAAAACGGCCGTTTTTCCGGGTTTTTGGTTAATATTACTCAGATTCGAGAGCAATAACTGCCTAAGTTTGAAAAACGGTTTATTTTCGCAAAACTGATGTTTTTGAAGTTTTTTTTAAGAAATCGATTGATCTCAAAACTCGCAGTTTTTGCATGTTTTCACCTAATATTACTTTTAATCGGAGATCTTAATTTGATAAGTTTGAAGATATTTGCATTATCCAAAAAACACCCGTTCTTTAATCTTTTTGAGGAAATGGATCTAACCTTAAAAACAGCCGTTTTTCAAGGTTTTGGATAATATTACTTCTATTCGAGAGCAATAACTTCCTAAGTTTGAAAAACGGTTTATTTTCTTCAAAACTGACGTTTTGCAAGCTTTTTTTAAGAAATCGATTGAATCTGAAAACTTGCCGCTTCTGCATGTTTTTGCTTAATATTACTTATGATCGTAGACCTTCATTTGATAAGTTTGAAGATATTTGCATTATCTTAAAAACTCCCGCTTTTCAATTTTTTTTAGAAAATGGATCAAAACTTAAAAACGGCCGTTTTTCCGGGTTTTTGGTTAATATTACTCAGATTCGAGAGCAATAACTGCCTAAGTTTGAAAAACGGTTTATTTTCGCAAAACTCACGTTTTTTAAGTTTTTTTTAAGAAATCGATTGATCTCAAAACTCGCGGTTTTTGCATGTTTTCACCTAATATTACTTATAATCGGAGACATTAATTTGATAAGTTTGAAGATATTTGCATTATCCAAAAAACACCCGTTTTTCAATCTTTTTGAGGAAATGGATCTAACCTTAAAAACAGCCGTTTTTCAAGGTTTTGGATAATATTACTTCCATTCGAGAGCAATAACTTCCTAAGTTTGAAAAACGGTTTATTTTCTTCAAAACTGACGTTTTGCAAGCTTTTTTTAAGAAATCGATTGAATCTGAAAACTTGCCGTTTGTGCATGTTTTTGCTTAATATTACTTATAATCGTAGACCTTTATTTAATAAGTTTGAAGATATTTGTATTATCTTAAAAACTCCTGCTTTTCAATCTTTTTTAGAAAATGGATCAAAACTTAAAAACGGCCATTTTTCCAGGTTTTTGGTTAATTTTACTCAGATTCGAGAGCAATAACTGCCTAAGTTTGGAAAACGGTTTATTTTCCCAAAACTGACGTTTTTGAAGCTTTTTTTAAGAAATCGATCGAATCTCAAAACTCGCGGTTTTTGCATGTTTTTGCCTAATATTACTTATAATCGGAGACCTTAATTTGATAAGTTTGAAGATATTTGCATTATCAAAAAAACTCCCGTTTTTCAATCTTTTTAAGGAAATGGATCAAAACTTAAAAAAAGGCCGTTTTACCAGGTTTTGGTTAATATTATTTAAATTCGAGAGCAATAACTAGCTAAGTTTGAAAAACGGTTTATTTTCCCCAAACTGACGTTTTTCAAGCTTTTCTTAAGAAATCGATCGAATCTCAAAACTCGCCGTTTTTGCATGTTTTCACCTAATATTACTTATAATCGGAGACATTAATTTGATAAGTTTGAAGATATTTGCATTATCCAAAAAACACCCGTTTTTCAATCTTTTTGACGAAATGGATCTTACCCTAAAAACAGCCGTTTTTCAAGGTTTTGGATAATATTACTTCTATTCGAGAGCAATAACTTCCTTAGTTTGAAAAACGGTTTATTTTCTTCAAAACTGACGTTTTGCAAGCTTTTTTAAGAAATCGATTGAATCTGAAAACTTGCCGTTTTTGCTTAATATTACTTATAATCGTAGACGTTTATTTAATAAGTTTGAAGATATTTGTATTATCTTAAAAACTCCCGCTTTTCAATCTTTTTTAGAAAATGGATCAAAACTTAAAAACGGCCGTTTTCCGGGTTTTTGGTTAATATTACTCAGATTCGAGATCAATAACTGCCTAAGTTTGGAAAACGGTTTATTTTCCCAAAACTGACGTTTTTGAAGTTTTTTTTAAGAAATCGATCGAATCTCAAAACTCGCGGTTTTTGCATGTTTTTGCCTAATATTACTTATAATCGGAGACCTTAATTTGATAAGTTTGAAGATATTTGCATTATCAAAAAAACTCACGTTTTTCGATCTTTTTAAGGAAATGGATCAAAACTCTAAAAAAGGCCGTTTTACCAGGTTTTGGTTAATATTATTTAAATTCGAGAGCAATAACTAGCTAAGTTTGAAAAACGGTTTATTTTCCCCAAACTGACGTTTTTCAAGCTTTTCTTAAGAAATGAATCGAATCTCAAAACTCGCCGTTTTTGCATGTTTTCACCTAATATTACTTATAATCGGAGACATTAATTTGATAAGTTTGAAGATATTTGCATTATCCAAAAAACACCCTTTGTTCAATCTTTTTGACGAAATGGATCTAACCCTAAAAACAGCCGTTTTTTTAGGTTTTGGATAATATTACTTCTATTCGAGAGCAATAACTTCCTAAGTTTGAAAAACGGTTTATTTTCTTCAAAACTGACGTTTTGCAAGCTTTTTTTAAGAAATCGATTGAATCTGAAAACTTGCCGTTTTTGCATGTTTTTGCTTAATATTACTTATAATCGTAGACCTTTATTTAATAAGTTTGAAGATATTTGCATTATCTTAAAAACTCCCGCTTTTCAATCTTTTTTAGAAAATGGATAAAAAATTAAAAACGGCCGTTTTTCCGGGTTTTTGGTTAATATTACTCAGATTCGAGAGCAATAACCGCCTAAGTTTGAAAAACGGTTTATTTTCGCAAAACTGACGTTTTTGAAGTTTTTTTTAAGAAATCGATTGATCTCAATACTCGCAGTTTTTGCATGTTTTCACCTAATATTACTTTTAATCAGAGATCTTAATTTGATAAGTTTGAAGATATTTGCATTATCCAAAAAACACCCGTTTTTCAATCTTTTTGACGAAATGGATCTAACCCTAAAAACAGCCGTTTTTTTAGGTTTTGGATAATATTACTTCTATTCGAGAGCAATAATTTCCTAAGTTTGAAAAACGGTTTATTTTCTTCAAAACTGACGTTTTGCAAGCTTTTTTTAAGAAATCGATTGAATCTGAAAACTTGCCGTTTTTGCTTAATATTACTTATAATCGTAGACCTTTATTTAATAAGTTTGAAGATATTTGTTTTATCTTAAAAACTCTCGCTTTTCAATCTTTTTTAGAAAATGGATCAAAACTTAAAAACGGCCATTTTTCCGGGTTTTTGGTTAATATTACTCAGATTCGAGAGCAATAACTGCCTAAGTTTGGAAAACGGTTTATTTTCCCAAAACTGACGTTTTTGAAGTTTTTTTTAAGAAATCGATCGAATCTCAAAACTCGCGGTTTTTGCATGTTTTTGCCTAATATTACTTATAATCGGAGACCTTAATTTGATAAGTTTGAAGATATTTGCATTATCAAAAAAACTCACGTTTTTCGATCTTTTTAAGGAAATGGATCAAAACTCTAAAAAAGGCCGTTTTACCAGGTTTTGGTTAATATTATTTAAATTCGAGAGCAATAACTAGCTAAGTTTCAAAAACGGTTTATTTTCCCCAAACTGACGTTTTTCAAGCTTTTCTTAAGAAATGAATCGAATCTCAAAACTCGCCGTTTTTGCATGTTTTCACCTAATATTACTTATAATCGGAGACATTAATTTGATAAGTTTGAAGATATTTGCATTATCCAAAAAACACCCGTTTTTCAATCTTTTTGACGAAATGGATCTAACCCTAAAAACAGCAGTTTTTTTAGGTTTTGGATAATATTACTTCTATTCGAGAGCAATAACTTCCTAAGTTTGAAAAACGGTTTATTTTCTTCAAAACTGACGTTTTGCAAGCTTTTTTTAAGAAATCGATTGAATCTGAAAACTTGCCGTTTTTGCATGTTTTTGCTTAATATTACTTCTAATCGTAGACCTTCATTTGTTAAGTTTGAAGATATTTGCATTTTTTTAAAAACTCCCGCTTTTCAATCTTTTTTAGAAAATGGATAAAAAATTAAAAACGGCCGTTTTTCCGGGTTTTTGGTTAATATTACTCAGATTCGAGAGCAATAACCGCCTAAGTTTGAAAAACGGTTTATTTTCGCAAAACTGACGTTTTTGAAGTTTTTTTTAAGAAATCGATTGATCTCAAAACTCGCAGTTTTTGCATGTTTTCACCTAATATTACTTTTAATCAGAGATCTTAATTTGATAAGTTTGAAGATATTTGCATTATCCAAAAAACACCCGTTTTTCAATCTTTTTGACGAAATGGATCTAACCCTAAAAACAGCCGTTTTTTTAGGTTTTGGATAATATTACTTCTATTTGAGAGCAATAATTTCCTAAGTTTGAAAAACGGTTTATTTTCTTCAAAACTGACGTTTTGCAAGCTTTTTTTAAGAAATCGATTGAATCTGAAAACTTGCCGTTTTTGCTTAATATTACTTATAATCGTAGACCTTTATTTAATAAGTTTGAAGATATTTGTATTATCTTAAAAACTCCCGCTTTTCAATCTTTTTTAGAAAATGGATCAAAACTTAAAAACGGCCATTTTTCCGGGTTTTTGGTTAATATTACTCAGATTCGAGAGCAATAACTGCCTAAGTTTGGAAAACGGTTTATTTTCCTAAAACTGACGTTTTTGAAGCTTTTTTTAAGAAATCGATCGAATCTTAAAACTCGCGGTTTTTGCATGTTTTTGCCTAATATTACTTATAATCGGAGACCTTAATTTGATAAGTTTGAAGATATTTGCATAATCAAAAAAACTCCCGTTTTTGAATCTTTTTAAGGAAATGGATCAAAACTTAAAAAAAGGCCGTTTTACCAGGTTTTGGTTAATATTATTTAAATTCGAGAGCAATAACTAGCTAAGTTTGAAAAACGGTTTATTTTCCCCAAACTGACGTTTTTCAAGCTTTTCTTAAGAAATCGATCGAATCTCAAAACTCGCCGTTTTTGCATGTTTTCACCTAATATTACTTATAATCGGAGACATTAATTTGATAAGTTTGAAGATATTTGCATTATCCAAAAAACACCCGTTTTTCAATCTTTTTGACGAAATGGATCTAACCCTAAAAACAGCCGTTTTTTTAGGTTTTGGATAATATTACTTCTATTCGAGAGCAATAACTTCCTAAGTTTGAAAAACGGTTTATTTTCTTCAAAACTGACGTTTTGCAAGCTTTTTTTAAGAAATCGATTGAATCTGAAAACTTGCCGTTTTTGCTTAATATTACCTTTAATCGTAGACCTTTATTTAATAAGTTTGAAGATATTTGTATTATCTTAAAAACTCCCGCTCTTTAATCTTTTTTAGAAAATGGATCAAAACTTAAAAACGGCCATTTTTCCGGGTTTTTGGTTAATATTACTCAGATTCGAGAGCAATAACTGCCTAAGTTTGGAAAACGGTTTATTTTCCCAAAACTGACGTTTTTGAAGCTTTTTTTAAAAAATCGATCGAATCTCAAAACTCGCCGTTTTTGCATGTTTTTGCCTAATATTACTTATAATCGTAGACCTTAATTTGATAAGTTTGAAGATATTTGCATTATCTTAAAAACTCCCGTTTTTCAATCTTTTTTTAAGGAAATGGATCAAAACTTGAAAACGGCCGTTTTACCAGGTTTTGGTTGATATTATTTAAATTCGAGAGCAATAACTAGCTAAGTTTGAAAAACGGTTTATTTTCCCAAAACTGACCGTGTTCAAGCTTTTCTTAAGAAATCGATCGAATCTCAAAACTCGCCGTTTTTGCATTTTTTGCCTAATATTACCTATAATCGGAGACCTTAATTTGATTAGTTTGAAGATATTTGCATTATCCAAAAAACTCCCGTTTTTCAATCTTTTTAAGGAAATGGATCTAACCTTAAAAACAGCCGTTTTTCAAGGTTTTGGATAATATTACTTCTATTCGAGAGCAATAACTTCCTAAGTTTGAAAAACGGTTTATTTTCTTCAAAACTGACGTTTTGCAAGCTTTTTTTAAGAAATCGATTGAATCTGAAAACTTGCCGTTTTTGCTTAATATTACTTATAATCGTAGACCTTTATTTAATAAGTTTGAAGATATTTGTATTATCTTAAAAACTCCCGCTTTTCAATCTTTTTTAGAAAATGGATCAAAACTTAAAAACGGCCATTTTCCCGGGTTTTTGGTTAATATTACTCAGATTCGAGAGCAATAACTGCCTAAGTTTGGAAAACGGTTTATTTTCCCAAAACTGACGTTTTTGAAGCTTTTTTTAAGAAATCGATTGAATCTGAAAACTTGCCGTTTTTGCTTAATATTACTTATAATCGTAGACCTGTATTTAATAAGTTTGAAGATATTTGCATTATCCAAAAAACACCCGTTTTTCAATCTTTTTGAGGAAATGGATCTAACCTTAAAAACAGCCATTTTTCAAGGTTTTGGATAATATTACTTCCATTCGAGAGCAATAACTTCCTAAGTTTGAAAAACGGTTTATTTTCTTCAAAACTGACGTTTTGCAAGCTTTTTTTAAGAAATCGATTGAATCTGAAAACTCGCCGTTTTTGCATGTTTTCACCTAATATTACTTATAATCGGAGACATTAATTTGATAAGTTTGAAGATATTTGCATTATCCAAAAAACACCCGTTTTTCAATCTTTTTGACGAAATGGATCTAACCCTAAAAACAGCCGTTTTTTTAGGTTTTGGATAATATTACTTTTTTTCGAGAGCAATAACTTCCTAAGTTTGAAAAACGGTTTATTTTCTTCAAAACTGACGTTTTGCAAGCTTTTTTTAAGAAATCGATTGAATCTGAAAACTTGCCGTTTTTGCTTAATATTACCTTTAATCGTAGACCTTTATTTAATAAGTTTGAAGATATTTGTATTATCTTAAAAACTCCCGCTCTTTAATCTTTTTTAGAAAATGGATCAAAACTTAAAAACGGCCATTTTTCCGGGTTTTTGGTTAATATTACTCAGATTCGAGAGCAATAACTGCCTAAGTTTGGAAAACGGTTTATTTTCCCAAAACTGACGTTTTTGAAGCTTTTTTTAAAAAATCGATCGAATCTCAAAACTCGCCGTTTTTGCATGTTTTTGCCTAATATTACTTATAATCGTAGACCTTAATTTGATAAGTTTGAAGATATTTGCATTATCTTAAAAACTCCCTTTTTTCAATCTTTTTAAGGAAATGGATCAAAACTTGAAAACGGCCGTTTTACCAGGTTTTGGTTGATATTATTTAAATTCGAGAGCAATAACTAGCTAAGTTTGAAAAACGGTTTATTTTCCCAAAACTGACCGTTTTCAAGCTTTTCTTAAGAAATCGATCGAATCTCAAAACTCTCCGTTTTTGCATTTTTTGCCTAATATTACCTATAATCGGAGACCTTAATTTGATTAGTTTGAAGATATTTGCATTATCCGAAAAACTCCCGTTTTTCAATCTTTTTAAGGAAATGGATCTAACCTTAAAAACAGCCGTTTTTCAAGGTTTTGGTTAATATTACTCAGATTCGAGAGTAATAACTGCCTTAGTTTGAAAAACGGTTTATTTTCTTCAAAACCGACGTTTTTCAAGCTTTTTTGAGGAAATCGATTGAATCTGAAAACTTCCCGTTTTTGCATGTTTTTGCTTAATATTACTTATAATCGTAGACCTTTATTTAATAAGTTTGAAGATATTTGTATTATCTTAAAAACTCCTGCTTTTCAATCTTTTTTAGAAAATGGATCAAAACTTAAAAACGGCCATTTTTCCGGGTTTTTGGTTAATTTTACTCAGATTCGAGAGCAATAATTGCCTAAGTTTGGAAAACGGTTTATTTTCCCAAAACTGACGTTTTTGAAGCTTTTTTTAAGAAATCGATCGAATCTCAAAACTCGCCGTTTTTGCATGCTTTTGCCTAATATTACTTATAATCGGAGACCTTAATTTGATAAGTTTGAAGATATTTGCATTATCAAAAAAACTCCCGTTTTTCAATCTTTTTAAGGAAATGGATCAAAACTTAAAAAAGGTCATTTTACCAGGTTTTGGTTAATATTATTTAAATTCGAGAGCCATTACTAGCTAAGTTTGAAAAACGGTTTATTTTCCCCAAACTAACGTTTTTCAAGCTTTTCTTAAGAAATCGATCGAATCTCAAAACTCGCCGTTTTTGCATGTTTTCACCTAATATTACTTATAATCGGAGACATTAATTTGATAAGTTTGAAGATATTTGCATTATCCAAAAACACCCGTTTTTCAATCTTTTTGACGAAATGGATCTTACCCTAAAAACAGCCGTTTTTCAAGGTTTTGGATAATATTACTTCTATTCGAGAGCAATAACTTCCTTAGTTTGAAAAACGGTTTATTTTCTTCAAAACTGACGTTTTGCAAGCTTTTTTTAAGAAATCGATTGAATCTGAAAACTTGCCGTTTTTGCTTAATATTACCTTTAATCGTAGACCTTTATTTAATAAGTTTGAAGATATTTGTATTATCTTAAAAAATCCCGCTCTTTAATCTTTTTTAGAAAATGGATCAAAACTTAAAAACGGCCATTTTTCCGGGTTTTTGGTTAATATTACTCAGATTCGAGAGCAATAACTGCCTAAGTTTGGAAAACGGTTTATTTTCCCAAAACTGACGTTTTTGAAGCTTTTTTTAAAAAATCGATCGAATCTCAAAACTCGCGGTTTTTGCATGTTTTTGCCTAATATTAGTTATAATCGTAGACCTTAATTTGATAAGTTTGAAGATATTTGCATTATCTTAAAAACTCCCGTTTTTCAATCTTTTTTTAAGGAAATGGATCAAAACTTGAAAACGGCCGTTTTACCAGGTTTTGGTTGATATTATTTAAATTCGAGAGCAATAACTAGCTAAGTTTGAAAAACGGTTTATTTTCCCAAAACTGACCGTGTTCAAGCTTTTCTTAAGAAATCGATCGAATCTCAAAACTCGCCGTTTTTGCATTTTTTGCCTAATATTACCTATAATCGGAGACCTTAATTTGATTAGTTTGAAGATATTTGCATTATCCAAAAAACTCCCGTTTTTCAATCTTTTTAAGGAAATGGATCTAACCTTAAAAACAGCCGTTTTTCAAGGTTTTGGTTAATATTACTCAGATTCGAGAGTAATAACTGCCTTAGTTTGAAAAACGGTTTATTTTCCCCAAACTAACGTTTTTCAAGCTTTTCTTAAGAAATCGATCGAATCTCAAAACTCGCCGTTTTTGCATGTTTTCACCTAATATTACTTATAATCGGAGACATTAATTTGATAAGTTTGAAGATATTTGCATTATCCAAAAACACCCGTTTTTCAATCTTTTTGACGAAATGGATCTTACCCTAAAAACAGCCGTTTTTCAAGGTTTTGGATAATATTACTTCTATTCGAGAGCAATAACTTCCTTAGTTTGAAAAACGGTTTATTTTCTTCAAAACTGACGTTTTGCAAGCTTTTTTTAAGAAATCGATTGAATCTGAAAACTTGCCGTTTTTGCTTAATATTAGTTATAATCGTAGACCTTTATTTAATAAGTTTGAAGATATTTGTATTATCTTAAAAACTCCCGCTTTTCAATCTTTTTTAGAAAATGGATCAAAACTTAAAAACGTCCATTTTTCCGGGTTTTTGGTTAATATTACTCAGATTCGAGAGCAATAACTGCCTAAGTTTGGAAAACGGTTTATTTTCCCAAAACTGACGTTTTTGAAGCTTTTTTTAAGAAATCGATCGAATCTCAAAACTTGCGGTTTTTGCATGTTTTTGCCTAATATTACTTATAATCGGAGACCTTTATTTAATAAGTTTGAAGATATTTGTATTATCTTAAAAACTCCCGCTTTTCAATCTTTTTTAGAAAATGGATCAAAACTTAAAAACGGCCATTTTTCCGGGTTTTTGGTTAATATTACTCAGATTCGAGAGCAATAACTGCCTAAGTTTGGAAAACGGTTTATTTTCCCAAAACTGACGTTTTTGAAGCTTTTTTTAAGAAATCGATCGAATCTCTAAACTCGCGGTTTTTGCATGTTTTTGCCTAATATTACTTATAATCGGAGACCTTAATTTGATAAGTTTGAAGATATTTGCTTTATCAAAAAAACTCACGTTTTTCAATCTTTTTAAGGAAATGGATCAAAACTTAAAAAAAGGCCTTTTTACCAGGTTTTGGTTAATATTATTTAAATTCGAGAGCAATAACTAGCTAAGTTTGAAAAACGGTTTATTTTCCCCAAACTGACGTTTTTCAAGCTTTTCTTAAGAAATCGATCGAATCTCAAAACTCGCCGTTTTTGCATGTTTTCACCTAATATTACTTATAATCGGAGACATTAATTTGATAAGTTTGAAGATATTTGCATTATCCAAAAAAACACCCGTTTTTCAATCTTTTTGACGAAATGGATCTAACCCTAAAAACAGCCGTTTTTCAAGGTTTTGGTTAATATTACTCAGATTCGAGAGCAATAACTTCCTTAGTTTGAAAAACGGTTTATTTTCTTCAAAACTGACGTTTTGCAAGCTTTTTTTAAGAAATCGATTGAATCTGAAAACTTGCCGTTTTTGCTTAATATTACCTTTAATCGTAGACCTTTATTTAATAAGTTTGAAGATATTTGTATTATCTTAAAAACTCCCGCTCTTTAATCTTTTTTAGAAAATGGATCAAAACTTAAAAACGGCCATTTTTCCGGGTTTTTGGTTAATATTACTCAGATTCGAGAGCAATAACTGCCTAAGTTTGGAAAACGGTTTATTTTCCCAAAACTGACGTTTTTGAAGCTTTTTTTAAAAAATCGATCGAATCTCAAAACTCGCGGTTTTTGCATGTTTTTGCCTAATATTACTTATAATCGTAGACCTTAATTTGATAAGTTTGAAGATATTTGCATTATCTTAAAAACTCCCGTTTTTCAATCTTTTTTTAAGGAAATGGATCAAAACATGAAAACGGCCGTTTTACCAGGTTTTGGTTGATATTATTTAAATTCGAGAGCAATAACTAGCTAAGTTTGAAAAACGGTTTATTTTCCCAAAACTGACCGTGTTCAAGCTTTTCTTAAGAAATCGATCGAATCTCAAAACTCGCCGTTTTTGCATTTTTTGCCTAATATTACCTATAATCGGAGACCTTAATTTGATTAGTTTGAAGATATTTGCATTATCCAAAAAACTCCCGTTTTTCAATCTTTTTAAGGAAATGGATCTAACCTTAAAAACAGCCGTTTTTCAAGGTTTTGGTTAATATTACTCAGATTCGAGAGTAATAACTGCCTTAGTTTGAAAAACGGTTTATTTTCTTCAAAACCGACGTTTTTCAAGCTTTTTTGAGGAAATCGATTGAATCTGAAAACTTGCCGTTTTTGCATGTTTTTGCTTAATATTACTTATAATCGTAGACCTTTATTTAATAAGTTTGAAGATATTTGTATTATCTTAAAAACTCCCGCTTTTCAATCTTTTTTAGAAAATGGATCAAAACTTAAAAACGGCCATTTTTCCGGGTTTTTGGTTAATATTACTCAGATTCGAGAGCAATAACTGCCTAAGTTTGGAAAACGGTTTATTTTCCCAAAACTGACGTTTTTGAAGCTTTTTTTAAGAAATCGATCGAATCTCTAAACTCGCGGTTTTTGCATGTTTTTGCCTAATATTACTTATAATCGGAGACCTTAATTTGATAAGTTTGAAGATATTTGCTTTATCAAAAAAACTCACGTTTTTCAATCTTTTTAAGGAAATGGATCAAAACCTAAAAAAAGGCCTTTTTACCAGGTTTTGGTTAATATTATTTAAATTCGAGAGCAATAACTAGCTAAGTTTGAAAAACGGTTTATTTTCCCCAAACTGACGTTTTTCAAGCTTTTCTTAAGAAATCGATCGAATCTCAAAACTCGCCGTTTTTGCATGTTTTCACCTAATATTACTTATAATCGGAGACATTAATTTGATAAGTTTGAAGATATTTGCATTATCCAAAAAAACACCCGTTTTTCAATCTTTTTGACGAAATGGATCTAACCCTAAAAACAGCCGTTTTTTTAGGTTTTGGATAATATTACTTCTATTCGAGAGCAATAACTTTCTAAGTTTGAAAAACGGTTTATTTTCTTCAAAACTGACGTTTTGCAAGCTTTTTTTAAGAAATCGATTGAATCTGAAAACTTGCCGTTTTTGCTTAATATTAGTTATAATCGTAGACCTTTATTTAATAAGTTTGAAGATATTTGTATTATCTTAAAAACTCCCGCTTTTCAATCTTTTTTAGAAAATGGATCAAAACCTAAAAACGTCCATTTTTCCGGGTTTTTGGTTAATATTACTCAGATTCGAGAGCAATAACTGCCTAAGTTTGGAAAACGGTTTATTTTCCCAAAACTGACGTTTTTGAAGCTTTTTTTAAGAAATCGATCGAATCTCAAAACTCGCGGTTTTTGCATGTTTTTGCCTAATATTACTTATAATCGGAGACCTTAATTTAATAAGTTTGAAGATATTTGCATTATTAAAAAAACTCCCGTTTTTCAATCTTTTTAAGGAAATGGATCAAAACTTAAAAAAAGGCCGTTTTACCAGGTTTTGGTTAATATTATTTAAATTCGAGAGCAATAACTAGCTAAGTTTGAAAAACGGTTTATTTTCCCCAAACTGACGTTTTTCAAGCTTTTTTTAAGAAATCGATCGAATCTCAAAACTCGCCGTTTTTGCATGTTTTCACCTAATATTACTTATAATCGGAGAAATTAATTTGATAAGTTTGAAGATATTTGCATTATCCAAAAAACACCTGTTTTTCAATCTTTTTGACGAAATGGATCTAACCCTAAAAACAGCCGTTTTTTTAGGTTTTGGATAATATTACTTCTATTCGAGAGCAATAACTTCCTAAGTTTGAAAAACGGTTTATTTTCTTCAAAACTGACGTTTTGCAAGCTTTTTTTAAGAAATCGATTGAATCTGAAAACTTGCCGTTTTTGCTTAATATTACTTATAATCGTAGACCTATATTTAATAAGTTTGAAGATATTTGTATTATCTTAAAAACTCCCGTTTTTCAATCTTTTTAAGGAAATGGATCAAAACTTGAAAACGGCCGTTTTACCAGGTTTTGGTTGATATTATTTAAATTCGAGAGCAATAACTAGCTAAGTTTGAAAAACGGTTTATTTTCCCAAAACTGACCGTTTTCAAGCTTTTCTTAAGAAATCGATCGAATCTCAAAACTCGCCGTTTTTGCATTTTTTGCCTAATATTACCTATAATCGGAGACCTTAATTTGATTAGTTTGAAGATATTTGCATTATCCAAAAAACTCCCGTTTTTCAATCTTTTTGACGAAATGGATCTAACCCTAAAAACAGCCGTTTTTCAAGGTTTTGGTTAATATTACTCAGATTCGAGAGTAATAACTGCCTTAGTTTGAAAAACGGTTTATTTTCTTCAAAACCGACGTTTTTCAAGCTTTTTTGAGGAAATCGATTGAATCTGAAAACTTGCCGTTTTTGCATGTTTTTGCTTAATATTACTTATAATCGTAGACCTTTATTTAATAAGTTTGAAGATATTTGTATTATCTTAAAAACTCCCGCTTTTCAAACTTTTTTAGAAAATGGATTAAAACTTAAAAACGGCCATTTTTCCGGGTTTTAGGTTAATATTACTCAGATTCGAGAGCAATAACTGCCTAAGTTTGGAAAACGGTTTATTTTCCCAAAACTGACTTTTTTGAAGCTTTTTTCAAGAAATCGATCGAATCTCAAAACTCGCGGTTTTTGCATGTTTTTGCCTAATATTACTTATAATCGGAGACCTTAATTTGATAAGTTTGAAGATATTTGCATTATCAAAAAAACTCCCGTTTTTCAATCTTTTTAAGGAAATGGATCAAAACTTAAAAAAGGGCCGTTTTACCAGGTTTTGGTTAATATTATTTAAATTCGAGAGCAATAACTAGCTAAGTTTGAAAGACGGTTTATTTTCCCCAAACTGACGATTTTAAAGCTTTTCTTAAGAAATCGATCGAATCTCAAAACTCGCCGTTTTTGCATGTTTTCACCTAATATTACTTATAATCTGAGACATTAATTTGATAAGTTTGAAGATATTTGCATTATCCAAAAAACACCCGTTTTTCAATCTTTTTGACGAAATGGATCTAACCCTAAAAACAGCCGTTTTTTTAGGTTTTGGATAATATTACTTCTATTCGTGAGCAATAACTTCCTAAGTTTGAAAAACGGTTTATTTTCTTCAAAACTGACGTTTTGCAAGCTTTTTTTAAGAAATCGATTGAATCTGAAAACTTGCCGTTTTTGCTTAATATTACCTTTAATCGTAGACCTTTATTTAATAAGTTTGAAGATATTTGTATTATCCAAAAAACTCCCGCTTTTCAATCTTTTTTAGAAAATGGATCAAAACTTAAAAACGGCCATTTTTCCGGGTTTTTGGTTAATATTACTCAGATTCGAGAGCAATAACTGCCTAAGTTTGGAAAACGGTTTATTTTCCCAAAACTGACGTTTTTGAACCTTTTTTTAAGAAATCAATCGAATCTCAAAACTCGCGGTTTTTGCATGTTTTTGCCTAATATTACTTATAATCGTAGACCTTAATTTGATAAGTTTGAAGATATTTGCATTATCTTAAAAACTCCCGTTTTTCAATCTTTTTAAGGAAATGGATCAAAACTTGAAAACGGCCGTTTTACCAGGTTTTGGTTGATATTATTTAAATTCGAGAGCAATAACTAGCTAAGTTTGAAAAACGGTTTATTTTCCCCAAACTGACGTTTTTCAAGCTTTTCTTAAGAAATCGATCGAATCTCAAAACTCGCCGTTTTTGCATGTTTTCACCTAATATTACTTATAATCGGAGACATTAATTTGATAAGTTTGAAGATATTTGCATTATCCAAAAAACTCCCGTTTTTCAATCTTTTTGACGAAATGGATCTAACCCTAAAAACAGCCGTTTTTTTAGGTTTTGGATAATATTACTTCTATTCGAGAGCAATAACTTCCTAAGTTTGAAAAACGGTTTATTTTCTTCAAAACTGACGTTTTGCAAGCTTTTTTTAAGAAATCGATTGAATCTGAAAACTTGCCGTTTTTGCATGTTTTTGCTTAATATTACTTCTAATCGTAGACCTTCATTTGTTAAGTTTGAAGATATTTGCATTATCTTAAAAACTCCCGCTTTTCAATCTTTTTTAGAAAATGGATAAAAAATTAAAAACGGCCGTTTTTCCGGGTTTTTGGTTAATATTACTCAGATTCGAGAGCAATAACCGCCTAAGTTTGAAAAACGGTTTATTTTCGCAAAACTGACGTTTTTGAAGTTTTTTTTAAGAAATCGATTGATCTCAAAACTCGCAGTTTTTGCATGTTTTCACCTAATATTACTTTTAATCAGAGATCTTAATTTGATAAGTTTGAAGATATTTGCATTATCCCAAAAACACCCGTTTTTCAATCTTTTTGACGAAATGGATCTAACCCGTTTTTTTAGGTTTTGGATAATATTACTTCTATTTGAGAGCAATAATTTCCTAAGTTTGAAAAACGGTTTATTTTCTTCAAAACTGACGTTTTGCAAGCTTTTTTTAAGAAATCGATTGAATCTGAAAACTTGCCGTTTTTGCTTAATATTACTTATAATCGTAGACCTTTATTTAATAAGTTTGAAGATATTTGTATTATCTTAAAAACTCCCGCTTTTCAATCTTTTTTAGAAAATGGATCAAAACTTAAAAACGGCCATTTTTCCGGGTTTTTGGTTAATATTACTCAGATTCGAGAGCAATAACTGCCTAAGTTTGGAAAACGGTTTATTTTCCTAAAACTGACGTTTTTGAAGCTTTTTTTAAGAAATCGATCGAATCTTAAAACTCGCGGTTTTTGCATGTTTTTGCCTAATATTTCTTATAATCGGAGACCTTAATTTGATAAGTTTGAAGATATTTGCATAATCAAAAAAACTCCCGTTTTTGAATCTTTTTAAGGAAATGGATCAAAACTTAAAAAAAGGCCGTTTTACCAGTTTTTGGTTAATATTATTTAAATTCGAGAGCAATAACTAGCTAAGTTTGAAAAACGGTTTATTTTCCCCAAACTGACGTTTTTCAAGCTTTTCTTAAGAAATCGATCGAATCTCAAAACTCGCCGTTTTTGCATGTTTTCACCTAATATTACTTATAATCGGAGACATTAATTTGATAAGTTTGAAGATATTTGCATTATCCAAAAAACACCCGTTTTTCAATCTTTTTGACGAAATGGATCTAACCCTAAAAACAGCCGTTTTTTTAGGTTTTGGATAATATTACTTCTATTCGAGAGCAATAACTTCCTAAGTTTGAAAAACGGTTTATTTTCTTCAGAACTGACGTTTTGCAAGCTTTTTTTAAGAAATCGATTGAATCTGAAAACTTGCCGTTTTTGCTTAATATTACCTTTAATCGTAGACCTTTATTTAATAAGTTTGAAGATATTTGTATTATCTTAAAAACTCCCGCTCTTTAATCTTTTTTAGAAAATGGATCAAAACTTAAAAACGGCAATTTTTCCGGGTTTTTGGTTAATATTACTCAGATTCGAGAGCAATAACTGCCTAAGTTTGGAAAACGGTTTATTTTCCCAAAACCGACGTTTTTGAAGCTTTTTTTAAAAAATCGATCGAATCTCAAAACTCGCCGTTTTTGCATGTTTTTGCCTAATATTACTTATAATCGTAGACCTTAATTTGATAAGTTTGAAGATATTTGCATTATCTTAAAAACTCCCGTTTTTCAATCTTTTTTTAAGGAAATGGATCAAAACTTGAAAACGGCCGTTTTACCAGGTTTTGGTTGATATTATTTAAATTCGAGAGCAATAACTAGCTAAGTTTGAAAAACGGTTTATTTTCCCAAAACTGACCGTGTTCAAGCTTTTCTTAAGAAATCGATCGAATCTCAAAACTCGCCGTTTTTGCATTTTTTGCCTAATATTACCTATAATCGGAGACCTTAATTTGATTAGTTTGAAGATATTTGCATTATCCAAAAAACTCCCGTTTTTCAATCTTTTTAAGGAAATGGATCTAACCTTAAAAACAGCCGTTTTTCAAGGTTTTGGTTAATATTACTCAAATTCGAGAGTAATAACTGCCTTAGTTTGAAAAACGGTTTATTTTCTTCAAAACCGACGTTTTTCAAGCTATTTTGAGGAAATCGATTGAATCTGAAAACTTGCCGTTTTTGCATGTTTTTGCTTAATATTACTTATAACCGTAGACCTTTATTTAATAAGTTTGAAGATATTTGTATTATCTTAAAAACTCCCGCTTTTCAATCTTTTTTAGAAAATGGATCAAAACTTAAAAACGGTCATTTTTCCGGGTTTTTGGTTAATATTACTCAGATTCGAGAGCAATAACAGCCTAAGTTTGGAAAACGGTTTATTTTCCCAAAACTGACGTTTTGAAGCTTTTTTTAAGAAATCGATCGAATCTCAAAACTCGCGGTTTTTGCATGTTTTTGCCTAATATTACTTATAATCGGAGACCTTAATTTGATAAGTTTGAAGATATTTGCATTATCAAAAAAACTCACGTTTTTCAATCTTTTTAAGGAAATGGATCAAAACTTAAAAAAAGGCCGTTTTACCAGGTTTTGGTTAATATTATTTAAATTCGAGAGCAATAACTAGCTAAGTTTGAAAAACGGTTTATTTTCCCCAAACTGACGTTTTTCAAGCTTTTCTTAAGAAATCGATCGAATCTCAAAACTCGCCGTTTTTGCATGTTTTCACCTAATATTACTTATAATCGGAGACATTAATTTGATAAGTTTGAAGATATTTGCATTATCCAAAAAACACCCGTTTTTCAATCTTTTTGACGAAATGGATCTAACCCTAAAAACAGCCGTTATTTTAGGTTTTGGATAATATTACTTCTATTCGAGAGCAATAACTTCCTAAGTTTGAAAACGGTTTATTTTCTTCAAAACTGACGTTTTGCAAGCTTTTTTTAAGAAATCGATTGAATCTGAAAACTTGCCGTTTTTGCATGTTTTTGCTTAATATTACTTATAATCGTAGACCTTCATTTAATAAGTTTGAAGATATTTGCATTATCGTAAAAACTCCCGCTTTTCAATCTTTTTTAGAAAATGGATCAAAACTTAAAAACGGCCGTTTTTCCGGGTTTTTGGTTAATATTACTCAGATTCGAGAGCAATAACTGCCTAAGTTTGGAAAACGGTTTATTTTCCCAAAACTGACGTTTTTGAAGCTTTTTTTTAAGAAATCGATCGAATCTCAAAACTCGCCGTTTTTGCATGTTTTTGCCTAATATTACTTATAATCGTAGACCTTAATTTGATAAGTTTGAAGATATTTGCATTATCTTAAAAACTCCCGTTTTTCAATCTTTTTAAGGAAATGGATCAAAACTTGAAAACGGCCGTTTTACCAGGTTTTGGTTGATATTATTTAAATACGAGAGCAATAACTAGCTAAGTTTGAAAAACGGTTTATTTTCCCAAAACTGACCGTTTTCAAGCTTTTCTTAAGAAATCGATCGAATCTCAAAACTCGCCGTTTTTGCATTTTTTGCCTAATATTACCTATAATCGGAGACCTTAATTTGATTAGTTTGAAGATATTTGCATTATCCAAAAAACTCCCGTTTTTCAATCTTTTTAAGGAAATGGATCTAACCTTAAAAACAGCCGTTTTTCAAGGTTTTGGTTAATATTACTCAGATTCGAGAGTAATAACTGCCTTAGTTTGAAAAACGGTTTATTTTCTTCAAAACCGACGTTTTTCAAGCTTTTTTGAGGAAATCGATTGAATCTGAAAACTTGCCGTTTTTGCATGTTTTTGCTTAATATTACTTATAATCGTAGACCTTTATTTAATAAGTTTGAAGATATTTGTATTATCTTAAAAACTCCCGCTTTTCAATCTTTTTTAGAAAATGGATCAAAACTTAAAAACGGCCATTTTTCCGGGTTTTTGGTTAATATTACTCAGATTCGAGAGCAATAACTGCCTAAGTTTGGAAAACGGTTTATTTTCCCAAAACTGACGTTTTTGAAGCTTTTTTTAAGAAATCGATCGAATCTCAAAACTCGCGGTTTTTGCATGTTTTTGCCTAAAATTACTTATAATCGGAGACCTTAATTTGATAAGTTTGAAGATATTTGCTTTATCAAAAAAACTCACGTTTTTCAATCTTTTTAAGGAAATGGATCAAAACTTAAAAAAAGGCCTTTTTACCAGGTTTTGGTTAATATTATTTAAATTCGAGAGCAATAACTAGCTAAGTTTGAAAAACGGTTTATTTTCCCCAAACTGACGTTTTTCAAGCTTTTCTTAAGAAATCGATCGAATCTCAAAACTCGCCGTTTTTGCATGTTTTCACCTAATATTACTTATAATCGGAGACATTAATTTGATAAGTTTGAAGATATTTGCATTATCCAAAAAAACACCCGTATTTCAATCTTTTTGACGAAATGGATCTAACCCTAAAAACAGCCGTTTTTTTAGGTTTTGGATAATATTACTTCTATTCGAGAGCAATAACTTCCTAAGTTTGAAAAACGGTTTATTTTCTTCAAAACTGACGTTTTGCAAGCTTTTTTTAAGAAATCGATTGAATCTGAAAACTTGCCGTTTTTGCTTAATATTACTTATAATCGTAGACCTTTATTTAATAAGTTTGAAGATATTTGTATTATCTTAAAAACTCCCGCTTTTCAATCTTTTTTAGAAAATGGATCAAAACTTAAAAACGTCCATTTTTCCGGGTTTTTGGTTAATATTACTCAGATTCGAGAGCAATAACTGCCTAAGTTTGGAAAACGGTTTATTTTCCCAAAACTGACGTTTTTGAAGCTTTTTTTAAGAAATCAATCGAATCTCAAAACTCGCGGTTTTTGCATGTTTTTGCCTAATATTACTTATAATCGGAGACCTTAATTTGATAAGTTTGAAGATATTTGCATTATCAAAAAAACTCCCGTTTTTCAATCTTTTTAAGGAAATGGATCAAAACTTAAAAAAAGGCCGTTTTACCAGGTTTTGGTTAATATTATTTAAATTCGAGAGCAATAACTAGCTAAGTTTGAAAAACGGTTTATTTTCCCCAAACTGACGTTTTTCAAGCTTTTTTTAAGAAATCGATCGAATCTCAAAACTCGCCGTTTTTGCATGTTTTCACCTAATATTACTTATAATCGGAGAAATTAATTTGATAAGTTTGAAGATATTTGCATTATCCAAAAAACACCTTTTTTCAATCTTTTTGACGAAATGGATCTAACCCTAAAAACAGCCGTTTTTTTAGGTTTTGGATAATATTACTTCTATTCGAGAGCAATAACTTCCTAAGTTTGAAAAACGGTTTATTTTCTTCAAAACTGACGTTTTGCAAGCTTTTTTTAAGAAATCGATTGAATCTGAAAACTTGCCGTTTTTGCTTAATATTACTTATAATCGTAGACCTTTATTTAATAAGTTTGAAGATATTTGTATTATCTTAAAAACTCCCGCTTTTCAATCTTTTTTAGAAAATGGATCAAAACTTAAAAACGGCCATTTTCCCGGGTTTTTGGTTAATATTACTCAGATTCGAGAGCAATAACTGCCTAAGTTTGGAAAACGGTTTATTTTCCCAAAACTGACGTTTTTGAAGCTTTTTTTAAGAAATCGATTGAATCTGAAAACTTGCCGTTTTTGCTTAATATTACTTATAATCGTAGACCTGTATTTAATAAGTTTGAAGATATTTGCATTATCCAAAAAACACCCGTTTTTCAATCTTTTTGAGGGAATGGATCTAACCTTAAAAACAGCCATTTTTCAAGGTTTTGGATAATATTACTTCCATTCGAGAGCAATAACTTCCTAAGTTTGAAAAACGGTTTATTTTCTTCAAAACTGACGTTTTGCAAGCTTTTTTTAAGAAATCGATTGAATCTGAAAACTTGCCGTTTTTGCATGTTTTTGCTTAATATTACTTATAATCGTAGACCTTAATTTGATAAGTTTGAAGATATTTGCATTATCTTAAAAACTCCCTTTTTTCAATCTTTTTAAGGAAATGGATCAAAACTTGAAAACGGCCGTTTTACCAGGTTTTGGTTGATATTATTTAAATTCGAGAGCAATAACTAGCTAAGTTTGAAAAACGGTTTATTTTCCCAAAACTGACCGTTTTCAAGCTATTCTTAAGAAATCGATCGAATCTCAAAACTCTCCGTTTTTGCATTTTTTGCCTAATATTACCTATAATCGGAGACCTTAATTTGATTAGTTTGAAGATATTTGCATTATCCGAAAAACTCCCGTTTTTCAATCTTTTTAAGGAAATGGATCTAACCCTAAAAACAGCCGTTTTTCAAGGTTTTGGTTAATATTACTCAGATTCGAGAGTAATAACTGCCTTAGTTTGAAAAACGGTTTATTTTCTTCAAAACCGACGTTTTTCAAGCTTTTTTGAGGAAATCGATTGAATCTGAAAACTTCCCGTTTTTGCATGTTTTTGCTTAATATTACTTATAATCGTAGACCTTTATTTAATAAGTTTGAAGATATTTGTATTATCTTAAAAACTCCTGCTTTTCAATCTTTTTTAGAAAATGGATCAAAACTTAAAAACGGCCATTTTTCCGGGTTTTTGGTTAATTTTACTCAGATTCGAGAGCAATAATTGCCTAAGTTTGGAAAACGGTTTATTTTCCCAAAACTGACGTTTTTGAAGCTTTTTTTAAGAAATCGATCGAATCTCAAAACTCGCCGTTTTTGCATGTTTTTGCCTAATATTACTTATAATCGGAGACCTTAATTTGATAAGTTTGAAGATATTTGCATTATCAAAAAAACTCCCGTTTTTCAATCTTTTTAAGGAAATGGATCAAAACTTAAAAAAGGTCATTTTACCAGGTTTTGGTTAATATTATTTAAATTCGAGAGCCATTACTAGCTAAGTTTGAAAAACGGTTTATTTTCCCCAAACTAACGTTTTTCAAGCTTTTCTTAAGAAATCGATCGAATCTCAAAACTCGCCGTTTTTGCATGTTTTCACCTAATATTACTTATAATCGGAGACATTAATTTGATAAGTTTGAAGATATTTGCATTATCCAAAAACACCCGTTTTTCAATCTTTTTGACGAAATGGATCTTACCCTAAAAACAGCCGTTTTTCAAGGTTTTGGATAATATTACTTCTATTCGAGAGCAATAACTTCCTTAGTTTGAAAAACGGTTTATTTTCTTCAAAACTGACGTTTTGCAAGCTTTTTTTAAGAAATCGATTGAATCTGAAAACTTGCCGTTTTTGCTTAATATTACCTTTAATCGTAGACCTTTATTTAATAAGTTTGAAGATATTTGTATTATCTTAAAAACTCCCGCTCTTTAATCTTTTTTAGAAAATGGATCAAAACTTAAAAACGGCCATTTTTCCGGGTTTTTGGTTAATATTACTCAGATTCGAGAGCAATAACTGCCTAAGTTTGGAAAACGGTTTATTTTCCCAAAACTGACGTTTTTGAAGCTTTTTTTAAAAAATCGATCGAATCTCAAAACTCGCGGTTTTTGCATGTTTTTGCCTAATATTACTTATAATCGTAGACCTTAATTTGATAAGTTTGAAGATATTTGCATTATCTTAAAAACTCCCGTTTTTCAATCTTTTTTTAAGGAAATGGATCAAAACATGAAAACGGCCGTTTTACCAGGTTTTGGTTGATATTATTTAAATTCGAGAGCAATAACTAGCTAAGTTTGAAAAACGGTTTATTTTCCCAAAACTGACCGTGTTCAAGCTTTTCTTAAGAAATCGATCGAATCTCAAAACTCGCCGTTTTTGCATTTTTTGCCTAATATTACCTATAATCGGAGACCTTAATTTGATTAGTTTGAAGATATTTGCATTATCCAAAAAACTCCCGTTTTTCAATCTTTTTAAGGAAATGGATCTAACCTTAAAAACAGCCGTTTTTCAAGGTTTTGGTTAATATTACTCAGATTCGAGAGTAATAACTGCCTTAGTTTGAAAAACGGTTTATTTTCTTCAAAACCGACGTTTTTCAAGCTTTTTTGAGGAAATCGATTGAATCTGAAAACTTGCCGTTTTTGCATGTTTTTGCTTAATATTACTTATAATCGTAGACCTTTATTTAATAAGTTTGAAGATATTTGTATTATCTTAAAAACTCCCGCTTTTCAATCTTTTTTAGAAAATGGATCAAAACTTAAAAACGGCCATTTTTCCGGGTTTTTGGTTAATATTACTCAGATTCGAGAGCAATAACTGCCTAAGTTTGGAAAACGGTTTATTTTCCCAAAACTGACGTTTTTGAAGCTTTTTTTAAGAAATCGATCGAATCTCTAAACTCGCGGTTTTTGCATGTTTTTGCCTAATATTACTTATAATCGGAGACCTTAATTTGATAAGTTTGAAGATATTTGCTTTATCAAAAAAACTCACGTTTTTCAATCTTTTTAAGGAAATGGATCAAAACTTAAAAAAAGGCCTTTTTACCAGGTTTTGGTTAATATTATTTAAATTCGAGAGCAATAACTAGCTAAGTTTGAAAAACGGTTTATTTTCCCCAAACTGACGTTTTTCAAGCTTTTCTTAAGAAATCGATCGAATCTCAAAACTCGCCGTTTTTGCATGTTTTCACCTAATATTACTTATAATCGGAGACATTAATTTGATAAGTTTGAAGATATTTGCATTATCCAAAAAAACACCCGTTTTTCAATCTTTTTGACGAAATGGATCTAACCCTAAAAACAGCCGTTTTTTTAGGTTTTGGATAATATTACTTCTATTCGAGAGCAATAACTTTCTAAGTTTGAAAAACGGTTTATTTTCTTCAAAACTGACGTTTTGCAAGCTTTTTTTAAGAAATCGATTGAATCTGAAAACTTGCCGTTTTTGCTTAATATTAGTTATAATCGTAGACCTTTATTTAATAAGTTTGAAGATATTTGTATTATCTTAAAAACTCCCGCTTTTCAATCTTTTTTAGAAAATGGATCAAAACTTAAAAACGTCCATTTTTCCGGGTTTTTGGTTAATATTACTCAGATTCGAGAGCAATAACTGCCTAAGTTTGGAAAACGGTTTATTTTCCCAAAACTGACGTTTTTGAAGCTTTTTTTAAGAAATCGATCGAATCTCAAAACTCGCGGTTTTTGCATGTTTTTGCCTAATATTACTTATAATCGGAGACCTTAATTTAATAAGTTTGAAGATATTTGCATTATTAAAAAAACTCCCGTTTTTCAATCTTTTTAAGGAAATGGATCAAAACTTAAAAAAAGGCCGTTTTACCAGGTTTTGGTTAATATTATTTAAATTCGAGAGCAATAACTAGCTAAGTTTGAAAAACGGTTTATTTTCCCCAAACTGACGTTTTTCAAGCTTTTTTTAAGAAATCGATCGAATCTCAAAACTCGCCGTTTTTGCATGTTTTCACCTAATATTACTTATAATCGGAGAAATTAATTTGATAAGTTTGAAGATATTTGCATTATCCAAAAAACACCCGTTTTTTAATCTTTTTGACGAAATGGATCTAACCCTAAAAACAGCCGTTTTTTTAGGTTTTGGATAATATTACTTCTATTCGAGAGCAATAACTTCCTAAGTTTGAAAAACGGTTTATTTTCTTCAAAACTGACGTTTTGCAAGCTTTTTTTAAGAAATCGATTGAATCTGAAAACTTGCCGTTTTTGCTTAATATTACTTATAATCGTAGACCTATATTTAATAAGTTTGAAGATATTTGTATTATCTTAAAAACTCCCGTTTTTCAATCTTTTTAAGGAAATGGATCAAAACTTGAAAACGGCCGTTTTACCAGGTTTTGGTTGATATTATTTAAATTCGAGAGCAATAACTAGCTAAGTTTGAAAAACGGTTTATTTTCCCAAAACTGACCGTTTTCAAGCTTTTCTTAAGAAATCGATCGAATCTCAAAACTCGCCGTTTTTGCATTTTTTGCCTAATATTACCTATAATCGGAGACCTTAATTTGATTAGTTTGAAGATATTTGCATTATCCAAAAAACTCCCGTTTTTCAATCTTTTTGACGAAATGGATCTAACCCTAAAAACAGCCGTTTTTCAAGGTTTTGGTTAATATTACTCAGATTCGAGAGTAATAACTGCCTTAGTTTGAAAAACGGTTTATTTTCTTCAAAACCGACGTTTTTCAAGCTTTTTTGAGGAAATCGATTGAATTGAAAACTTGCCGTTTTTGCATGTTTTTGCTTAATATTACTTATAATCGTAGACCTTTATTTAATAAGTTTGAAGATATTTGTATTATCTTAAAAACTCCCGCTTTTCAAACTTTTTTAGAAAATGGATTAAAACTTAAAAACGGCCATTTTTCCGGGTTTTAGGTTAATATTACTCAGATTCGAGAGCAATAACTGCCTAAGTTTGGAAAACGGTTTATTTTCCCAAAACTGACTTTTTTGAAGCTTTTTTCAAGAAATCGATCGAATCTCAAAACTCGCGGTTTTTGCATGTTTTTGCCTAATATTACTTATAATCGGAGACCTTAATTTGATAAGTTTGAAGATATTTGCATTATCAAAAAAACTCCCGTTTTTCAATCTTTTTAAGGAAATGGATCAAAACTTAAAAAAGGGCCGTTTTACCAGGTTTTGGTTAATATTATTTAAATTCGAGAGCAATAACTAGCTAAGTTTGAAAGACGGTTTATTTTCCCCAAACTGACGATTTTAAAGCTTTTCTTAAGAAATCGATCGAATCTCAAAACTCGCCGTTTTTGCATGTTTTCACCTAATATTACTTATAATCTGAGACATTAATTTGATAAGTTTGAAGATATTTGCATTATCCAAAAAACACCCGTTTTTCAATCTTTTTGACGAAATGGATCTAACCCTAAAAACAGCCGTTTTTTTAGGTTTTGGATAATATTACTTCTATTCGTGAGCAATAACTTCCTAAGTTTGAAAAACGGTTTATTTTCTTCAAAACTGACGTTTTGCAAGCTTTTTTTAAGAAATCGATTGAATCTGAAAACTTGCCGTTTTTGCTTAATATTACCTTTAATCGTAGACCTTTATTTAATAAGTTTGAAGATATTTGTATTATCCAAAAAACTCCCGCTTTTCAATCTTTTTTAGAAAATGGATCAAAACTTAAAAACGGCCATTTTTCCGGGTTTTTGGTTAATATTACTCAGATTCGAGAGCAATAACTGCCTAAGTTTGGAAAACGGTTTATTTTCCCAAAACTGACGTTTTTGAACCTTTTTTTAAGAAATCAATCGAATCTCAAAACTCGCGGTTTTTGCATGTTTTTGCCTAATATTACTTATAATCGTAGACCTTAATTTGATAAGTTTGAAGATATTTGCATTATCTTAAAAACTCCCGTTTTTCAATCTTTTTAAGGAAATGGATCAAAACTTGAAAACGGCCGTTTTACCAGGTTTTGGTTGATATTATTTAAATTCGAGAGCAATAACTAGCTAAGTTTGAAAAACGGTTTATTTTCCCCAAACTGACGTTTTTCAAGCTTTTCTTAAGAAATCGATCGAATCTCAAAACTCGCCGTTTTTGCATGTTTTCACCTAATATTACTTATAATCGGAGACATTAATTTGATAAGTTTGAAGATATTTGCATTATCCAAAAAACTCCCGTTTTTCAATCTTTTTGACGAAATGGATCTAACCCTAAAAACAGCCGTTTTTTTAGGTTTTGGATAATATTACTTCTATTCGAGAGCAATAACTTCCTAAGTTTGAAAAACGGTTTATTTTCTTCAAAACTGACGTTTTGCAAGCTTTTTTTAAGAAATCGATTGAATCTGAAAACTTGCCGTTTTTGCATGTTTTTGCTTAATATTACTTATAATCGTAGACCTTCATTTGATAAGTTTGAAGATATTTGCATTATCGTAAAAACTCCCGCTTTTCAATCTTTTTTAGAAAATGGATCAAAACTTAAAAACGGCCGTTTTTCCGGGTTTTTGGTTAATATTACTCAGATTCGAGAGCAATAACTGCCTAAGTTTGGAAAACGGTTTATTTTCCCAAAACTGACGTTTTTGAAGCTTTTTTTAAGAAATCGATCGAATCTCAAAACTCGCGGTTTTTGCATGTTTTTGCCTAATATTACTTATAATCGTAGACCTTAATTTGATAAGTTTGATGATATTTGCATTATCTTAAAAACTCCCATTTTTCAATCTTTTTAAGGAAATGGATCAAAACCTGAAAACGGCCGTTTTACCAGGTTTTGGTTGATATTATTTAAATTCGAGAGCAATAACTAGCTAAGTTTAAAAAACGGTTTATTTTCCCAAAACTGACCGTTTTCAAGCTTTTCTTAAGAAATCGATCGAATCTCAAAACTCGCCGTTTTTGCAGTTTTTGCCTAATATTACCTATAATCGGAGACCTTAATTTGATTAGTTTGAAGATATTTGCATTATCCAAAAAACTCCCGTTTTTCAATCTTTTTAAGGAAATGGATCTAACCTTAAAAACAGCCGTTTTTCAAGGTTTTGGTTAATATTACTCAGATTCGAGAGTAATAACTGCCTTAGTTTAAAAAACGGTTTATTTTCTTCAAAACCGACGTTTTTCAAGCTTTTATGAGGAAATCGATTGAATGTGAAAACTTGCTGTTTTTGCATGTTTTTGCTTAATATTACTTATAATCGTAGACCTTTATTTAATATGTTTGAAGATATTTGTATTATCTTAAAAACTCCCGCTTTTCAAACTTTTTTAGAAAATGGATCAAAACTTAAAAACGGCCGTTTTTCCGGGTTTTTGGTTAATATTACTCAGATTCGAGAGCAATAACTGCCTAAGTTTGGAAAACGGTTTATTTTCCCAAAACTGACGTTTTTAAAGCTTTTTTTAAGAAATCGATCGAATCTCAAAACTCGCGGTTTTTGCATGTTTTTGCCTAATATTACTTATAATCGGAGACCTTAATTTGATAAGTTTGAAGATATTTGCATTATCAAAAAAACTCCCGTTTTTCAATCTTTTTAAGGAAATGGATCAAAACTTAAAAAAAGGCCGTTTTACCAGGTTTTGGTTAATATTATTTAAATTCGAGAGCAATAACTAGCTAAGTTTGAAAAACGGTTTATTTTCCCCAAACTGACGTTTTTCAAGCTTTTCTTAAGAAATCGATCGAATCTCAAAACTCGCCGTTTTTGCATGTTTTCACCTAATATTACTTATAATCGGAGACATTAATTTGATAATTTGAAGATATTTGCATTATCCAAAAAACACCCGTTTTTCAATCTTTTTGACGAAATGGATCTAACCCTAAAAACAGCCGTTTTTTTAGGTTTTGGATAATATTACTTCTATTCGAGAGCAATAACTTCCTAAGTTTGAAAAACGGTTTATTTTCTTTAAAACTGACGTTTTGCAAGCTTTTTTTATGAAATCGATTGAATCTGAAAACTTGCCGTTTTTGCATGTTTTTGCTTAATATTACTTATAATCGTAGACCTTCATTTGATAAGTTTGAAGATATTTGCATTATCTTAAAAACTCCCGCTTTTCAATCTTTTTTAGATAATGGATCAAAACTTAAAAACGGCCATTTTTCCGGGTTTTTGGTTAATATTACTCAGATTCGAGAGCAATAACTGCCTAAGTTTGGAAAACGGTTTATTTCCCCAAAACTGACGTTTTTGAAGCTTTTTTTAAGAAATCAATCGAATCTCAAAACTCGCGGTTTTTGCATGTTTTTGCCTAATATTACTTATAATCGGAGACCTTAATTTGATAAGTTTGAAGATATTTGCATTATCAAAAAAACTCCCGTTTTTCAATCCTTTTAAGGAAATGGATCAAAACTTAAAAAAAGGTTGTTTTACCAGGTTTTGGTTAATATTATTTAAATTCGAGAGCAATAACTAGCTAAGTTTGAAAAACGGTTTATTTTCCCCAAACTGACCGTTTTCAAGCTTTTCTTAAGAAATCGATCGAATCTCAAAACTCGCCGTTTTTGCATTTTTCACCTAATATTACTTATAATCGGAGACATTAATTTGATAGGTTTGAAGATATTTGCATTATCCAAAAAACACCCGTTTTTCAATCTTTTTGACGAAATGGATCTAACCCTAAAAACAGCCGTTTTTTTAGGTTTTGGATAATATTACTTCTATTCGAGAGCAATAACTTCCTTAGTTTGAAAAACGGTTTATTTTCTTCAAAACTGACGTTTTGCAAGCTTTTTTTAAGAAATCGATTGAATCTGAAAACTTGCCGTTTTTGCTTAATATTACTTATAATCGTAGACCTTTATTTAATAAGTTTGAAGATATTTGTATTATCTTAAAAACTCCCTCTTTTCAATCTTTTTTAGAAAATGGATCAAAACTTAAAAACGGCCATTTTTCCGGGTTTTTGGTTAATATTACTCAGATTCGAGAGCAATAACTGCCTAAGTTTGGAAAACGGTTTATTTTCCCAAAACTGACGTTTTTGAAGCTTTTTTTAAGAAATCGATCGAATCTCAAAACTCGCGGTTTTTGCATGTTTTTGCCTAATATTACTTATAATCGGAGACCTTAATTTGATAAGTTTGAAGATATTTGCATTATCAAAAAAACTCCCGTTTTTCAATCTTTTTAAGGAAATGGATCAAAACTTAAAAAAGGCCGTTTTACCAGGTTTTGGTTAATATTATTTAAATTCGAGAGCAATAACTAGCTAAGTTTGAAAAACGGTTTATTTTCCCCAAACTGACGTTTTTCAAGCTTTTCTTAAGAAATCGATCGAATCTCAAAACTCGCCGTTTTTGCATGTTTTTGCTTAATATTACTTATAATCGTAGACCTTTATTTAATAAGTTTGAAGATATTTGTATTATCTTAAAAACTTCCGCTTTTCAAACTTTTTTAGAAAATGGATCAAAACTTAAAAACGGCCATTTTTCCGGGTTTTCGGTCAATATTACTCAGATTCGAGAGCAATAACTGCCTAAGTTTGGAAAACGGTTTATTTTCCTAAAACTGACGTTTTTGAAGCTTTTTTTAAGAAATCGATCGAATCTCAAAACTCGCCGTTTGTGCATGTTTTCACCTAATATTACTTATAATCGGAGACATTAATTTGATAAGTTTGAAGATATTTGCATTATCCAAAAAACACCAGTTTTTCAATCTTTTTGACGAAATGGATCTAACCCTAAAAACAGCCGTTTTTTTAGGTTTTGGATAATATTACTTCTATTCGAGAGCAATAACTTCCTTAGTTTGAAAAACGGTTTATTTTCTTCAAAACTGACGTTTTGCAAGCTTTTTTTAAGAAATCGATTGAATCTGAAAACTTGCCGTTTTTGCTTAATATTACTTATAATCGTAGACCTTTATTTAATAAGTTTGAAGATATTTGTATTATCTTAAAAACTCCCGCTTTTCAATCTTTTTTAGAAAATGGATCAAAACTTAAAAACGGCCATTTTTCCGGGTTTTTGGTTAATATTACTCAGATTCGAGAGCAATAACTGCCTAAGTTTGGAAAACGGTAAAATTTCCCAAAACTGACGTTTTTGAAGCTTTTTTTAAGAAATCGATCGAATCTCAAAACTCGCGGTTTTTGCATGTTTTTGCCTAATATTACTTATAATCGGAGACCTTAATTTGATAAGTTTGAAGATATTTGCATTATCAAAAAAACTCCCGTTTTTCAATCTTTTTAAGGAAATGGATCAAAACTTAAAAAAGGCCGTTTTACCAGGTTTTGGTTAATATTATTTAAATTCGAGAGCAATAACTAGCTAAGTTTGAAAAACGGTTTATTTTCCCCAAACTGACGTTTTTCAAGCTTTTCTTAAGAAATCGATCGAATCTCAAAACTCGCCGTTTTTGCATGTTTTTGCTTAATATTACTTATAATCGTAGACCTTTATTTAATAAGTTTGAAGATATTTGTATTATCTTAAAAACTTCCGCTTTTCAAACTTTTTTAGAAAATGGATCAAAACTTAAAAACGGCCATTTTTCCGGGTTTTCGGTCAATATTACTCAGATTCGAGAGCAATAACTGCCTAAGTTTGGAAAACGTTTTATTTTCCCAAAACTGACGTTTTTGAAGAAATCGATCGAATCTCAAAACTCGCCGTTTGTGCATGTTTTCACCTAATATTACTTATAATCGGAGACATTAATTTGATAAGTTTGAAGATATTTGCATTATCCAAAAAACACCAGTTTTTCAATCTTTTTGACGAAATGGATCTAACCCTAAAAACAGCCGTTTTTTTAGGTTTTGGATAATATTACTTCTATTCGAGAGCTATAACTTCCTAAGTTTGAAAAACGGTTTATTTTCTTCAAAACTGACGTTTTGCAAGCTTTTTTTAAGAAATCGATTGAATCTGAAAACTTGCCGTTTTTGCATGTTTTTGCTTAATATTACTTATAATCGTAGACCTTCATTTGATAAGTTTGAAAATATTTGCATTATCTTAAAAACTCCCGCTTTTCAATCTTTTTTAGAAAATGGATAAAAAATTAAAAACGGCCGTTTTTCCGGGTTTTTGGTTAATATTACTCAGATTCGAGAGCAATAACTGCCTAAGTTTGAAAAACGGTTTATTTTCGCAAAACTGACGTTTTTGAAGTTTTTTTTAAGAAATCGATTGATCTCAAAACTCGCGGTTTTTGCATGTTTTCACCTAATATTACTTTTAATCGGAGATCTTAATTTGATAAGTTTGAAGATATTTGCATTATCCAAAAAACACCCGTTCTTCAATCTTTTTGAGGAAATGGATCTAACCTTAAAAACAGCCGTTTTTCAAGGTTTTGGATAATATTACTTCTATTCGAGAGCAATAACTTCCTAAGTTTGAAAAACGGTTTATTTTCTTCAAAACTGACGTTTTGCAAGGTTTTTTTAAGAAATCGATTGAATCTGAAAACTTGCTGTTTTTGCATGTTTTTGCTTAATATTACTTATAATCGTAGACCTTAATTTGATAAGTTTGAAGATATTTGCATTATCTTAAAAACTCCCGTTTTTCAATCTTTTTAAGGAAATGGATCAAAACTTGAAAACGGCCGTTTTACCAGGTTTTGGTTGATATTATTTAAATTTGAGAGCAATAACTAGCTAAGTTTAAAAAACGGTTTATTTTCCCAAAACTGACCGTTTTCAAGCTTTTCTTAAGAAATCGATCGAATCTCAAAACTCGCCGTTTTTGCATGTTTTCACCTAATATTACTTATAATCGGAGAAATTAATTTGATAAGTTTGAAGATATTTGCATTATCCAAAAAACACCCGTTTTTCAATCTTTTTGACGAAATGGATCTAACCCTAAAAACAGCCGTTTTTTTAGGTTTTGGATAATATTACTTCTATTCGAGAGCAATAACTTCCTAAGTTTGAAAAACGGTTTATTTTCTTCAAAACTGACGTTTTGCAAGTTTTTTTTAAGAAATCGATTGAATCTGAAAACTTGCCGTTTTTGCTTAATATTACTTATAATCGTAGACCTTTATTTAATAAGTTTGAAGATATTTGTATTATCTTAAAAACTCCCGCTTTTCAATCTTTTTTAGAAAATGGATCAAAACTTAAAAACGGCCATTTTTCCGGGTTTTTGGTTAATATTACTCAGATTCGAGAGCAATAACTGCCTAAGTTTGGAAAACGGCTTATTTTCCCAAAACTGACGTTTTTGAAGCTTTTTTTAAGAAATCGATTGAATCTGAAAACTTGCCGTTTTTGCTTAATATTACTTATAATCGTAGACCTGTATTTAATAAGTTTGAAGATATTTGCATTATCCAAAAAACACCCGTTTTTCAATCTTTTTGAGGAAATGGATCTAACCTTAAAAACAGCCATCTTTCAAGGTTTTGGATAATATTACTTCCATTCGAGAGCAATAACTTCCTAAGTTTGAAAAACGGTTTATTTTCTTCAAAACTGACGTTTTGCAAGCTTTTTTTAAGAAATCGATTGAATCTGAAAACTTGCCGTTTTTGAAAGTTTTTGCTTAATATTACTTATAATCGTAGACCTTAATTTGATAAGTTTGAAGATATTTGCATTATCTTAAAAACTCCCGTTTTTCAATCTTTTTAAGGAAATGGATCAAAACTTGAAAACGGCCGTTTTACCAGGTTTTGGTTGATATTATTTAAATTCGAGAGCAATAACTAGCTAAGTTTGAAAAACGGTTTATTTTCCCAAAACTGACCGTTTTCAAGCTTTTCTTAAGAAATCGATCAAATCTCAAAACTCTCCGTTTTTGCATTTTTTGCCTAATATTACCTATAATCGGAGACCTTAATTTGATTAGTTTGAAGATATTTGCATTATCCAAAAAACTCCCGTTTTTCAATCTTTTTAAGGAAATGGATCTAACCTTAAAAACAGCCGTTTTTCAAGGTTTTGGTTAATATTACTCAGATTCGAGAGTAATAACTGCCTTAGTTTGAAAAACGGTTTATTTTCTTCAAAACCGACGTTTTTCAAGCTTTTTTGAGGAAATCGATTGAATCTGAAAACTTCCCGTTTTTGCATGTTTTTGCTTAATATTACTTATAATCGTAGACCTTTATTTAATAAGTTTGAAGATATTTGTATTATCTTAAAAACTCCTGCTTTTCAATCTTTTTTAGAAAATGGATCAAAACTTAAAAACGGGCATTTTTCCGGGTTTTTGGTTAATTTTACTCAGATTCGAGAGCAATAACTGCCTAAGTTTGGAAAACGGTTTATTTTCCCAAAACTGACGTTTTTGAAGCTTTTTTTAAGAAATCGATCGAATCTCAAAACTCGCGGTTTTTGCATGTTTTTGCCTAATATTACTTATAATCGGAGACCTTAATTTGATAAGTTTGAAGATATTTGCATTATCAAAAAAACTCCCGTTTTTCAATCTTTTTAAGGAAATGGATCAAAACTTAAAAAAGGTCGTTTTACCAGGTTTTGGTTAATATTATTTAAATTCGAGAGCCATTACTAGCTAAGTTTGAAAAACGGTTTATTTTCCCCAAACTAACGTTTTTCAAGCTTTTCTTAAGAAATCGATCGAATCTCAAAACTCGCCGTTTTTGCATGTTTTCACCTAATATTACTTATAATCGGAGACATTAATTTGATAAGTTTGAAGATATTTGCATTATCCAAAAAACACCCGTTTTTCAATCTTTTTGACGAAATGGATCTTACCCTAAAAACAGCCGTTTTTCAAGGTTTTGGATAATATTACTTCTATTCGAGAGCAATAACTTCCTTAGTTTGAAAAACGGTTTATTTTCTTCAAAACTGACATTTTGCAAGCTTTTTTTAAGAAATCGATTGAATCTGAAAACTTGCCGTTTTTGCTTAATATTACTTATAATCGTAGACCTTTATTTAATAAGTTTGAAGATATTTGTATTATCTTAAAAACTCCCGCTTTTCAATCTTTTTTAGAAAATAGATCAAAACTTAAAAACGGCCATTTTTCCGGGTTTTTGGTTAATATTACTCAGATTCGAGAGCACTAACTGCCTTTAGTTTGGAAAACGGTTTATTTTCCCAAAACTGACGTTTTTGAAGCTTTTTTAAGAAATCGATCGAATCTCAAAACTCGCGGTTTTTGCATGTTTTTGCCTAATATTACTTATAATCGGAGACCTTAATTTGATAAGTTTGAAGATATTTGCATTATCAAAAAAACTCACGTTTTTCGATCTTTTTAAGGAAATGGATCAAAACTCTAAAAAAGGCCGTTTTACCAGGTTTTGGTTAATATTATTTAAATTCGAGAGCAATAACTAGCTAAGTTTGAAAAACGGTTTATTTTCCCTAAACTGACGTTTTTCAAGCTTTTCTTAAGAAATGAATCGAATCTCAAAACTCGCCGTTTTTGCATGTTTTCACCTAATATTACTTATAATCGGAGACATTAATTTGATAAGTTTGAAGATATTTGCATTATCCAAAAAACACCCGTTTTTCAATCTTTTTGACGAAATGGATCTAAACCTAAAAACAGCCGTTTTTTTAGGTTTTGGATAATATTACTTCTATTCGAGAGCAATAACTTCCTAAGTTTGAAAAACGGTTTATTTTCTTCAAAACTGACGTTTTGCAAGCTTTTTTGAGGAAATCGATTGAATCTGAAAACTTGCCGTTTTTGCATGTTTTTGCTTAATATTACTTATAATCGTAGACCTTTATTTAATAAGTTTGAAGATATTTGTATTATCTTAAAAACTCCCGCTTTTCAATCATATTTAGAAAATGGATCAAAACTTAAAAACGGCCATTTTTCCGGGTTTTTGGTTAATATTACTCAGATTCGAGAGCAATAACTGCCTAAGTTTGAAAAACGGTTTATTTTCGCAAAACTGACGTTTTTGAAGTTTTTTTTAAGAAATCGATTGATCTCAAAACTCGCAGTTTTTGCATGTTTTCACCTAATATTACTTTTAATCGGAGATCTTAATTTGATAAGTTTGAAGATATTTGCATTATCCAAAAAACACCCGTTTTTCAATCTTTTTGACGAAATGGACTAACCCTAAAAACAGCCGTTTTTTTAGGTTTTGGATAATATTACTTCTATTCGAGAGCAATAACTTCCTAAGTTTGAAAAACGGTTTATTTTCTTCAAAACTGACGTTTTGCAAGCTTTTTTGAGGAAATCGATTGAATCTGAAAACTTGCCGTTTTTGCATGTTTTTGCTTAATATTACTTATAATCGTAGACCTTTATTTAATAAGTTTGAAGATATTTGTATTATCTTAAAAACTCCCGCTTTTCAATCATATTTAGAAAATGGATCAAAACTTAAAAACGGCCATTTTTCCGGGTTTTTGGTTAATATTACTCAGATTCGAGAGCAATAACTGCCTAAGTTTGGAAAACGGTTTATTTTCCCAAAACTGACGTTTTTGAAGCTTTTTTTAAGAAATCGATCGAATCTCAAAACTCGCGGTTTTTGCATGTTTTTGCCTAATATTACTTATAATCGGAGACCTTAATTTAAAAAGTTTGAAGATATTTCCATTATCAAAAAAACTCACGTTTTTCAATCTTTTTAAGGAAATGGATCAAAACTTAAAAAAAGGCCTTTTTACCAGGTTTTGGTTAATATTATTTAAATTCGAGAGCAATAACTAGCTAAGTATGAAAAACGGTTTATTTTCCCTAAACTGACGTTTTTCAAGCTTTTCTTAAGAAATCGATCGAATCTCAAAACTCGCCGTTTTTGCATGTTTTCACCTAATATTACTTATAATCGGAGACATTAATTTGATAAGTTTGAAGATATTTGCATTATCCAAAAAACACCCGTTTTTCAATCTTTTTGACGAAATGGATCTAACCCTAAAAACAGCCGTTTTTTTAGGTTTTGGATAATATTACTTCTATTCGAGAGCAATAACTTCCTAAGTTTGAAAAACGGTTTATTTTCTTCAAAACTGACGTTTTGCAAGCTTTTTTTAAGAAATCGATTGAATCTGAAAACTTGCCGTTTTTGCATGTTTTTGCTTAATATTACTTATAATCGTAGACCTTCATTTGATAAGTTTGAAGATATTTGCATTATCGTAAAAACTCCCGCTTTTCAATCTTTTTTAGAATATGGATCAAAACTTAAAAACGGCCGTTTTTCCGGGTTTTTGGTTAATATTACTCAGATTCGAGAGCAATAACTGCCTAAGTTTGGAAAACGGTTTATTTTCCCAAAACTGACGTTTTTGAAGCTTTTTTTAAGAAATCGATCGAATCTCAAAACTCGCGGTTTTTGCATGTTTTTGCCTAATATTACTTATAATCGTAGACCTTAATTTGATAAGTTTGAAGATATTTGCATTATCTTAAAAACTCCCGTTTTTCAATCTTTTTAAGGAAATGGATCAAAACTTGAAAACGGCCGTTTTACCAGGTTTTGGTTGATATTATTTAAATTCGAGAGCAATAACTAGCTAAGTTTGAAAAACGGTTTATTTTCCCAAAACTGACCGTTTTCAAGCTTTTCTTAAGAAATCGATCGAATCTCAAAACTCGCCGTTTTTGCATTTTTTGCCTAATATTACCTATAATCGGAGACCTTAATTTGATTAGTTTGAAGATATTTGCATTATCCAAAAAACTCCCGTTTTTTAATCTTTTTGACGAAATGGATCTAACTCTAAAAACAGCCGTTTTTCAAGGTTTTGGTTAATATTACTCAGATTCGAGAGTAATAACTGCCTTAGTTTGAAAAACGGTTTATTTTCTTCAAAACCGACGTTTTTCAAGCTTTTTTGAGGAAATCGATTGAATCTGAAAACTTGCCGTTTTTGCATGTTTTTGGCTTAATATTACTTATAATCGTAGACCTTTATTTAATAAGTTTGAAGATATTTGTATTATCTTAAAAACTCCCGCTTTTCAAACTTTTTTAGAAAATGGATTAAAACTTAAAAACGGCCATTTTTCCGGGTTTTAGGTTAATATTACTCAGATTCGAGAGCAATAACTGCCTAAGTTTGGAAAACGGTTTATTTTCCCAAAACTGACTTTTTTGAAGCTTTTTTCAAGAAATCGATCGAATCTCAAAACTCGCGGTTTTTGCATGTTTTTGCCTAATATTACTTATAATCGGAGACCTTAATTTGATAAGTTTGAAGATATTTGCATTATCAAAAAAACTCCCGTTTTTCAATCTTTTTAAGGAAATGGATCAAAACTTAAAAAAGGGCCGTTTTACCAGGTTTTGGTTAATATTATTTAAATTCGAGAGCAATAACTAGCTAAGTTTGAAAAACGGTTTATTTTCCCCAAACTGACGATTTTCAAGCTTTTCTTAAGAAATCGATCGAATCTCAAAACTCGCCGTTTTTGCATGTTTTCACCTAATATTACTTATAATCTGAGACATTAATTTGATAAGTTTGAAGATATTTGCATTATCCAAAAAACACCCGTTTTTCAATCTTTTTGACGAAATGGATCTAACCCTAAAAACAGCCGTTTTTTTAGGTTTTGGATAATATTACTTCTATTCGAGAGCAATAACTTCCTAAGTTTGAAAAACGGTTTATTTTCTTCAAAACTGACGTTTTGCAATCTTTTTTTAAGAAATCGATTGAATCTGAAAACTTGCCGTTTTTGCTTAATATTACCTTTAATCGTAGACCTTTATTTAATAAGTTTAAAGATATTTGTATTATCTTAAAAACTCCCGCTTTTCAATCTTTTTTAGAAAATGGATCAAAACTTAAAAACGGCCATTTTTCCGGGTTTTTGGTTAATATTACTCAGATTCGAGAGCAATAACCGCCTAAGTTTGGAAAACGGTTTATTTTCCCAAAACTGACGTTTTTGAAGCTTTTTTTAAGAAATCAATCGAATCTCAAAACTCGCGGTTTTTGCATATTTTTGCCTAATATTACTTATAATCGTAGACCTTAATTTGATAAGTTTGAAGATATTTGCATTATCTTAAAAACTCCCGTTTTTCAATCTTTTTAAGGAAATGGATCAAAACTTGAAAACGGCCGTTTTACCAGGTTTTGGTTGATATTATTCAAATTCGAGAGCAATAACTAGCTAAGTTTGAAAAACGGTTTATTTTACCCCAAACTGACGTTTTTCAAGCTTTTCTTAAGAAATCGATCGAATCTCAAAACTCGCCGTTTTTGCATGTTTTCACCTAATATTACTTATAATCGGAGACATTAATTTGATAAGTTTGAAGATTTTTGCATTATCCAAAAAACTCCCGTTTTTCAATCTTTTTGACGAAATGGATCTAACCCTAAAAACAGCCGTTTTTTTAGGTTTTGGATAATATTACTTCTATTCGAGAGCAATAACTTCCTAAGTTTGAAAAACGGTTTATTTTCTTCAAAACTGACGTTTTGCAAGCTTTTTTTAAGAAATCGATTGAATCTGAAAACTTGCCGTTTTTGCATGTTTTTGCTTAATATTACTTATAATCGTAGACCTTCATTTAATAAGTTTGAAGATATTTGCATTATCGTAAAAACTCTCGCTTTTCAATCTTTTTTAGAAAATGGATCAAAACTTAAAAACGGCCGTTTTTCCGGGTTTTTGGTTAATATTACTCAGATTCGAGAGCAATAACTGCCTAAGTTTGGAAAACGGTTTATTTTCCCAAAACTGACGTTTTTGAAGCTTTTTTTTAAGAAATCGATCGAATCTCAAAACTCGCCGTTTTTGCATGTTTTTGCCTGATATTACTTATAATCGTAGACCTTAATTTGATAAGTTTGAAGATATTTGCATTATCTTAAAAACTCCCGTTTTTCAATCTTTTTAAGGAAATGGATCAAAACTTGAAAACGGCCGTTTTACCAGGTTTTGGTTGATATTATTTAAATTCGAGAGCAATAACTAGCTAAGTTTGAAAAACGGTTTATTTTCCCAAAACTGAACGTTTTCAAGCTTTTCTTAAGAAATCGATCGAATCTCAAAACTCGCCGTTTTTGCATTTTTTGCCTAATATTACCTATAATCGGAGACTCTTAATTTGATTAGTTTGAAGATATTTGCATTATCCAAAAAACTCCCGTTTTTCAATCTTTTTAAGGAAATGGATCTAACGTTAAAAACAGCCGTTTTTCAAGGTTTTGGTTAATATTACTCAGATTCGAGAGTAATAACTGCCTTAGTTTGAAAAACGGTTTATTTTCTTCAAAACCGACGTTTTTCAAGCTTTTTTGAGGAAATCGATTGAATCTGAAAACTTGCCGTTTTTGCATGTTTTTGCTTAATATTACTTATAATCGTAGACCTTTATTTAATAAGTTTGAAGATATTTGTATCATCTTAAAAACTCCCGCTTTTCAAACTTTTTTAGAAAATGGATTAAAACTTAAAAACGGCCATTTTTCCGGGTTTTCGGTTAATATTACTCAGATTCGAGACCAATAACTGCCTAAGTTTGGAAAACGGTTTATGTTTCCCAAAACTGACCTTTTTGAACCTTTTTTCAAGAAATCGATCGAATCTCAAAACTCGCCGTTTTTGCATGTTTTCACCTAATATTACTTATAATCGGAGACCTTAATTTGATAAGTTTGAAGATATTTGCATTATCAAAAAAACTCCCGTTTTTCAATCTTTTTAAGAAAATGGATCAAAACTTAAAAAAGGGGTGTTTTACCAGGTTTTGGTTAATATTATTTAAATTCGAGAGCAATAACTAGCTAAGTTTGAAAAACGGTTTATTTTCCCCAAACTGACGATTTTCAAGCTTTTCTTAAGAAATCGATCGAATCTCAAAACTCGCCGTTTTTGCATGTTTTTGCCTAATATTACTTATAATCGTAGACCTTAATTTGATAGGTTTGATGATATTTGCATTATCTTAAAAACTCCCGTTTTTCAATCTTTTTAAGGAAATGGATCAAAACTTGAAAACGGCCGTTTTACCAGGTTTTGGTTGATATTATTTAAATTCGAAAAACTTGAAAAACGGTTTATTTTCCCCAAACTGACGTTTTTCAAGCTTTTCTTAAGAAATCGATCGAATCTCAAAACTCGCCGTTTTTGCATGTTTTTGCCTAATATTACTTATAATCGGAGACCTTAATTTGATAAGTTTGAAGATATTTGCATTATCAAAAAAACTCCCGTTTTTCGATCTTTTTAAGGAAATGGATCAAAACTCTAAAAAAGGCCGTTTTACCAGGTTTTGGTTAATATTATTTAAATTCGAGAGCAATAATTAGCTAAGTTTGAAAAACGGTTTAGTTTCCTCAAACTGTGGTTTTTCAAGCTTTTCTTAAGAAATGAATCGAATCTCAAAACTCGCCGTTTGTGCATGTTTTCACCTAATATTACTTTTAATCGGAGACATTAATTTGATAAGTTTGAAGATATTTGCATTATCCAAAAAACACCAGTTTTTCAATCTTTTTGACGAAATGGATCTAACCCTAAAGACAGCAGTTTTTTTAGGTTTTGGATAATATTACTTCTATTCGAGAGCAATAACTTCCTAAGTTTGAAAAACGGTTTATTTTCTTCAAAACTGACGTTTTGCAAGCTTTTTTTAAGAAATCGATTGAATCTGAAAACTTGCCGTTTTTGCATGTTTTTGCTTAATATTACTTATAATCGTAGACCTTCATTTGATAAGTTTGAAGATATTTGCATTATCTTAAAAACTCCCGCTTTTCAATCTTTTTTAGAAAATGGATAAAAAATTAAAAACGGCCGTTTTTCCGGGTTTTTGGTTAATATTACTCAGATTCGAGAGCAATAACTGCCTAAGTTTGAAAAACGGTTTATTTTCGCAAAACTGACGTTTTTGAAGTTTTTTTTAAGAAATCGATTGATCTCAAAACTCGCAGTTTTTGCATGTTTTCACCTAATATTACTTTTAATCGGAGATCTTAATTTGATAAGTTTGAAGATATTTGCATTATCCAAAAAACACCCGTTCTTCAATCTTTTTGAGGAAATGGATCTAACCTTAAAAACAGCCGTTTTTCAAGGTTTTGGATAATATTACTTCTATTCGAGAGCAATAACTTCCTAAGTTTGAAAAACGGTTTATTTTCTTCAAAACTGACGTTTTGCAAGGTTTTTTTAAGAAATCGATTGCATCTGAAAACTTGCTGTTTTTGCATGTTTTTGCTTAATATTACTTATAATCGTAGACCTTAATTTGATAAGTTTGAAGATATTTGCATTATCTTAAAAACTCCCGTTTTTCAATCTTTTTAAGGAAATGGATCAAAACTTGAAAACGGCCGTTTTACCAGGTTTTGGTTGATATTATTTAAATTCGAGGGCAATAACTAGCTAAGTTTAAAAAACGGTTTATTTTCCCAAAACTGACCGTTTTCAAGCTTTTCTTAAGAAATCGATCGAATCTCAAAACTCGCCGTTTTTGCATTTTTTACCTAATATTACCTATAATCGGAGACCTTAATTTGATTAGTTTGAAGATATTTGCATTATCCAAAAAACTCCCGTTTTTCAATCTTTTTAAGGAAATGGATCTAACCTTAAAAACAGCCGTTTTTCAAGGTTTTAGTTAATATTACTTAGATTCGAGAATAATAACTGCCTTAGTTTGAAAAACGGTTTATTTTCTTCAAAACCGACGTTTTTCAAGCTTTTTTGAGGAAATCGATTGAATCTGAAAACTTGCCGTTTTTGCATGTTTTTGCTTAATATTACTTATAATCGTAGACCTTTATTTAATAAGTTTGAAGATATTTGTATTATCTTAAAAACTCCCGCTTTTCAAACTTTTTTAGAAAATGGATCAAAACTTAAAAACGGCCATTTTTCCGGGTTTTCGGTTAATATTACTCAGATTCGAGAGCAATAACTGCCTAAGTTTGGAAACCGGTTTATTTTCCCAAACCTGACGTTTTTGAAGCTTTTTTTAAGAAATCGATCGAATCTCAAAACTCGCGGTTTTTGCATGTTTTTGCCTAATATTACTTATAATCGGAGACCTTAATTTGATAAGTTTGAAGATATTTGCATTATCAAAAAAACTCCCGTTTTTCAATCTTTTTAAGGAAATGGATCAAAACTTAAAAAAAGGCCGTTTTACCAGGTTTTGGTTAATATTATTTAAATTCGAGAGCAATAACTAGCTTAGTTTGAAAAACGGTTTATTTTCCCCAAACTGACGATTTTCAAGCTTTTCTTAAGAAATCGATCGAATCTCAAAACTCGCCGTTTTTGCATGTTTTCACCTAATATTACTTATAATCGGAGACATTAATTTGATAAGTTTGAAGATATTTGCATTATCCAAAAAACACCCGTTTTTCAATCTTTTTGACGAAATGGATCTAACCCTAAAAACAGCCGTTTTTTTAGGTTTTGGATAATATTACTTCTATTCGAGAGCAATAACTTCCTAAGTTTGAAAAACAGTTTATTTTCTTCAAAACTGACGTTTTGCAAGCTTTTTTTAAGAAATCGATTGAATCTGAAAACTTGCCGTTTTTGCTTAATATTACTTATAATCGTAGACCTTTATTTAATAAGTTTGAAGATATTTGTATTATTTTAAAAACTCCCGCTTTTCAATCTTTTTTAGAAAATGGATCAAAACTTTAAAACGGCCATTTTTCCGGGTTTTTGGTTAATATTACTCAGATTCGAGAGCAATAACTGCCTAAGTTTGAAAAACGGTTTATTTTCCCAAAACTGACGTTTTTGAAGCTTTTTTTAAGAAATCGATCGAATCTCAAAACTCGCGGTTTTTGCATGTTTTTGCCTAATATTACTTATAATCGTAGACCTTAATTTGATAAGTTTGAAGATATTTGCATTATCAAAAAAACTCACGTTTTTCAATCTTTTTAAGGAAATGTATCGAAACTTAAAAAAAGGCCGTTTTACCAGGTTTTGGTTAATATTATTTAAATTCAAGAGCAATAACTAGCTAAGTTTGAAAAACGGTTTATTTTCCCCAAACTGACGATTTTCAAGCTTTTCTTACGAAATCGATCGAATCTCAAAACCCGCCGTTTTTGCATGTTTTCACCTAATATTACTTATAATCGGAGACATTAATTTGATAAGTTTGAAGATATTTTCATTATCCAAAAAACACCCGTTTTTCAATCTTTTTGACGAAATGGATCTAACCCTAAAAACAGCTGTTTTTTTAGGTTTTGGATAATATTACTTCTATTCGAGAGCAATAACTTCCTAAGTTTGAAAAACGGTTTATTTTCTTCAAACCGACGTTTTGCAAGCTTTTTTTATGAAATCGATTGAATCTGAAAACTTGCCGTTTTTGCATGTTTTTGCTTAATATTACTTATAATCGTAGACCTTCATTTGATAAGTTTGAAGATATTTGCATTATCTTAAAAACTCCCGCTTTTCAATCTTTTTTAGAAAATGGATCAAAACTTAAAAACGGCCGTTTTTCCGGGTTTTTGGTTAATATTACTCAGATTCGAGAGCAATAACTGCCTAAGTTTGAAAAACGGTTTATTTTCCCAAAAATAATGGTTTTCAAGCTTTTCTTAAGAAATCGATCGAATCTCAAAACCCGCCGTTTTTGAATTTTTTGCCTAATATTACTTATAATCGGAGACCTTAATTTGATTAGTTTGAAGATATTTGCATTAACCAAAAAACTCCCGTTTTTCAATCTTTTTAAGGAAATGGATCTAACCTTAAAAACAGCCGTTTTTCAAGGTTTTGGTTAGTATTACTCAGATTCGAGAGCAATAACTGCCTTAGTTTAAAAAACGGTTTATTTTCCAAAACTGACGTTTTTGAAGCTTTTTTTAGGAAATGGATCGAATCTCAAAACTCGCCGTTTTTGCATGTTTTTGCCTAATATTACTTATAATCGGAGACCTTAATTTGATAAGTTTGAAGATATTTGCATTATCAAAAAAACTCCCGTTTTTCGATCTTTTTAAGGAAATGGATCAAAACTCTAAAAAAGGCCGTTTTACCAGGTTTTGGTTAATATTATTTAAATTCGAGAGCAATAACTAGCTAAGTTTGAAAAACGGTTTAGTTTCCTCAAACTGTCGTTTTTCAAGCTTTTCTTAAGAAATGAATCGAATCTCAAAACTCGCCGTTTGTGCATGTTTTCACCTAATATTACTTTTAATCGGAGACATTAATTCGATAAGTTTGAAGATATTTGCATTATCCAAAAAACACCAGTTTTTCAATCTTTTTGACGAAATGGATCTAACCCTAAAAACAGCCGTTTTTTTAGGTTTTGGATAATATTACTTCTATTCGAGAGCAATAACTTCCTAAGTTTGAAAAACGGTTTATTTTCTTCAAAACTGACGTTTTGCAAGCTTTTTTTAAGAAATCGATTGAATCTGAAAACTTGCCGTTTTTGCATGTTTTTGCTTAATATTACTTATAATCGTAGACCTTCATTTGATAAGTTTGAAGATATTTGCATTATCTTAAAAACTCCCGCTTTTCAATCTTTTTTAGAAAATGGATAAAAAATTAAAAACGGCCGTTTTTCCGGGTTTTTGGTTAATATTACTCAGATTCGAGAGCAATAACTGCCTAAGTTTGAAAAACGGTTTATTTTCGCAAAACTGACGTTTTTGAAGTTTTTTTTAAGAAATCGATTGATCTCAAAACTCGCAGTTTTTGCATGTTTTCACCTAATATTACTTTTAATCGGAGATCTTAATTTGATAAGTTTGAAGATATTTGCATTATCCAAAAAACACCCGTTCTTCAATCTTTTTGAGGAAATGGATCTAACCTTAAAAACAGCCGTTTTTCAAGGTTTTGGATAATATTACTTCTATTCGAGAGCAATAACTTCCTAAGTTTGAAAAACGGTTCATTTTCTTCAAAACTGACGTTTTGCAAGTTTTTTTTAAGAAATCGATTGAATCTGAAAACTTGCTGTTTTTGCATGTTTTTGCTTAATATTACTTATAATCGTAGACCTTAATTTGATAAGTTTGAAGATATTTGCATTATCTTAAAAACTCCCGTTTTTCAATCTTTTTAAGGAAATGGATCAAAACTTGAAAACGGCCGTTTTACCAGGTTTTGGTTGATATTATTTAAATTCGAGAGCAATAACTAGCTAAGTTTAAAAAACGGTTTATTTTCCCAAAACTGACCGTTTTCAAGCTTTTCTTAAGAAATCGATCGAATCTCAAAACTCGCCGTTTTTGCATTTTTTGCCTAATATTACCTATAATCGGAGACCTTAATTTGATTAGTTTGAAGATATTTGCATTATCCAAAAAACTCCCGTTTTTCAATCTTTTTAAGGAAATGGATCTAACCTTAAAAACAGCCGTTTTTCAAGGTTTTGGTTAATATTACTTAGATTCGAGAATAATAACTGCCTTAGTTTGAAAAACGGTTTATTTTCTTCAAAACCGACGTTTTTCAAGCTTTTTTGAGGAAATCGATTGAATCTGAAAACTTGCCGTTTTTGCATGTTTTTGCTTAATATTACTTATAATCGTAGACCTTTATTTAATAAGTTTGAAGATATTTGTATTATCTTAAAAACTCCCGCTTTTCAAACTTTTTTAGAAAATGGATTAAAACTTAAAAACGGCCATTTTTCCGGGTTTTCGGTTAATATTACTCAGATTCGAGAGCAATTACTGCCTAAGTTTGGAAAACGGTTTATTTTCCCAAACCTGACGTTTTTGAAGCTTTTTTTAAGAAATCGATCGAATCTCAAAACTCGCGGTTTTTGCATGTTTTTGCCTAATATTACTTATAATCGGAGACCTTAATTTGATAAGTTTGAAGATATTTGCATTATCAAAAAAACTCCCGTTTTTCAATCTTTTTAAGGAAATGGATCAAAACTTAAAAAAAGGCCGTTTTACCAGGTTTTGGTTAATATTATTTAAATTCGAGAGCAATAACTAGCTTAGTTTGAAAAACGGTTTATTTTCCCCAAACTGACGATTTTCAAGCTTTTCTTAAGAAATCGATTGAATCTCAAAACTCGCCGTTTTTGCATTTTTTCACCTAATATTACTTATAATCGGAGACATTAATTTGATAAGTTTGAAGATATTTGCATTATCCAAAAAACACCCGTTTTTCAATCTTTTTGACGAAATGGATCTTACCCTAAAAACAGCCGTTTTTCAAGGTTTTAGATAATATTACTTCTATTCGAGAGCAATAACTTCCTTAGTTTGAAAAACGGTTTATTTTCTTCAAAACTGACATTTTGCAAGCTTTTTTTAAGAAATCGATTGAATCTGAAAACTTGCCGTTTTTGCTTAATATTACTTATAATCGTAGACCTTTATTTAATAAGTTTGAAGATATTTGTATTATCTTAAAAACTACCGCTTTTCAATCTTTTTTAGAAAATAGATCAAAACTTAAAAACGGCCATTTTTCCGGGTTTTTGGTTAATATTACTCAGATTCGAGAGCACTAACTGCCTTTAGTTTGGAAAACGGTTTATTTTCCCAAAACTGACGTTTTTGAAGCTTTTTTAAGAAATCGATCGAATCTCAAAACTCGCGGTTTTTGCATGTTTTTGCCTAATATTACTTATAATCGGAGACCTTAATTTGATAAGTTTGAAGATATTTGCATTATCAAAAAAACTCACGTTTTTCGATCTTTTTAAGGAAATGGATCAAAACTCTAAAAAAGGCCGTTTTACCAGGTTTTGGTTAATATTATTTAAATTCGAGAGCAATAACTAGCTAAGTTTGAAAAACGGTTTATTTTCCCTAAACTGACGTTTTTCAAGCTTTTCTTAAGAAATGAATCGAATCTCAAAACTCGCCGTTTTTGCATGTTTTCACCTAATATTACTTATAATCGGAGACATTAATTTGATAAGTTTGAAGATATTTGCATTATCCAAAAAACACCCGTTTTTCAATCTTTTTGACAAAATGGATCTAACCCTAAAAACAGCCGTTTTTTTAGGTTTTGGATAATATTACTTCTATTCGAGAGCAATAACTTCCTAAGTTTGAAAAACGGTTTATTTTCTTCAAAACTGACGTTTTGCAAGCTTTTTTGAGGAAATCGATTGAATCTGAAAACTTGCCGTTTTTGCATGTTTTTGCTTAATATTACTTATAATCGTAGGCCTTTATTTAATAAGTTTGAAGATATTTGTATTATCTTAAAAACTCCCGCTTTTCAATCATATTTAGAAAATGGATCAAAACTTAAAAACGGCCATTTTTCCGGGTTTTTGGTTAATATTACTCAGATTCGAGAGCAATAACTGCCTAAGTTTGGAAAACGGTTTATTTTCCCAAAACTGACGTTTTTGAAGCTTTTTTTAAGAAATCGATCGAATCTCAAAACTCGCGGTTTTTGCATGTTTTTGCCTAATATTACTTATAATCGGAGACCTTAATTTGATAAGTTTAAAGATATTTGCATTATCAAAAAAACTCACGTTTTTCAATCTTTTTAAGGAAATGGATCAAAACTTAAAAAAAGGCCTTTTTACCAGGTTTTGGTTAATATTATTTAAATTCGAGAGCAATAACTAGCTAAGTATGAAAAACGGTTTATTTTCCCTAAACTGACGTTTTTCAAGCTTTTCTTAAGAAATCGATCGAATCTCAAAACTCGCCGTTTTTGCATGTTTTCACCTAATATTACTTATAATCGGAGACATTAATTTGATAGGTTTGAAGATATTTGCATTATCCAAAAAACACCCGTTTTTCAATCTTTTTGACGAAATGGATCTAACCCTAAAAACAGCCGTTTTTTTAGGTTTTGGATAATATTACTTCTATTCGAGAGCAATAACTTCCTTAGTTTGAAAAACGGTTTATTTTCTTTAAAACTGACGTTTTGCAAGCTTTTTTTAAGAAATCGATTGAATCTGAAAACTTGCCGTTTTTGCTTAATATTACTTATAATCGTAGACCTTTATTTAATAAGTTTAAAGATATTTGTATTATCTTAAAAACTCCCGCTTTTCAATCTTTTTTAGAAAATGGATCAAAACTTAAAAACGGCCATTTTTCCGGGTTTTTGGTTAATATTACTCAGATTCGAGAGCAATAACTGCCTAAGTTTGAAAAACGGTTTATTTTCCCAAAACTGACGTTTTTGAAGCTTTTTTTTAAGAAATCGATCGAATCTCAAAACTCGCGGTTATTGCATGTTTTTGCCTAATATTACTTATAATCGGAGACCTTAATTTGATAAGTTTAAAGATATTTGCATTATCAAAAAAACTCCCGTTTTTCAATCTTTTTAAGGAAATGGATCAAAACTTAAAAAAGGCCGTTTTACCAGGTTTTGGTTAATATTATTTAAATTCGAGAGCAATAACTAGCTAAGTTTGAAAAACGGTTTATTTTCCCCAAACTGACGTTTTTCAAGCTTTTCTTAAGAAATCGATCGAATCTCAAAACTCGCCGTTTTTGCATGTTTTTGCCTAATATTACTTATAATCGGAGACCTTAATTTGATAAGTTTGAAGATATTTGCATTATCAAAAAAACTCCCGTTTTTCGATCTTTTTAAGGAAATGGATCAAAACTCTAAAAAAGGCCGTTTTACCAGGTTTTGGTTAATATTATTTAAATTCGAGAGCAATAACTAGCTAAGTTTGAAAAACGGTTTAGTTTCCTCAAACTGTCGTTTTTCAAGCTTTTCTTAAGAAATGAATCGAATCTCAAAACTCGCCGTTTGTGCATGTTTTCACCTAATATTACTTTTAATCGGAGACATTAATTTGATAAGTTTGAAGATATTTGCATTATCCAAAAAACACCAGTTTTTCAATCTTTTTGACGAAATGGATCTAACCCTAAAAACAGCCGTTTTTTTAGGTTTTGGATAATATTACTTCTATTCGAGAGCAATAACTTCCTAAGTTTGAAATACGGTTTATTTTCTTCAAAACTAACGTTTTGCAAGCTTTTTTTAAGAAATCGATTGAATCTGAAAACTTGCCGTTTTTGCATGTTTTTGCTTAATATTACTTATAATCGTAGACCTTCATTTGATAAGTTTGAAGATATTTGCATTATCTTAAAAACTCCCGCTTTTCAATCTTTTTTAGAAAATGGATAAAAAATTAAAAACGGCCGTTTTTCCGGGTTTTTGGTTAATATTACTCAGATTCGAGAGCAATAACTGCCTAAGTTTGAAAAACGGTTTATTTTCGCAAAACTGACGTTTTTGAAGTTTTTTTTAAGAAATCGATTGATCTCAAAACTCGCAGTTTTTGCATGTTTTCACCTAATATTACTTTTAATCGGAGATCTTAATTTGATAAGTTTGAAGATATTTGCATTATCCAAAAAACACCCGTTCTTCAATCTTTTTGAGGAAATGGATCTAACCTTAAAAACAGCCGTTTTTCAAGGTTTTGGATAATATTACTTCTATTCGAGAGCAATAACTTCCTAAGTTTGAAAAACGGTTTATTTTCTTCAAAACTGACGTTTTGCAAGGTTTTTTTAAGAAATCGATTGAATCTGAAAACTTGCTGTTTTTGCATGTTTTTGCTTAATATTACTTATAATCGTAGACCTTAATTTGATAAGTTTGAAGATATTTGCATTATCTTAAAAACTCCCGTTTTTCAATCTTTTTAAGGAAATGGATCAAAACTTGAAAACGGCCGTTTTACCAGGTTTTGGTTGATATTATTTAAATTCGAGAGCAATAACTAGCTAAGTTTAAAAAACGGTTTATTTTCCCAAAACTGACCGTTTTCAAGCTTTTCTTAAGAAATCGATCGAATCTCAAAACTCGCCGTTTTTGCATTTTTCGCCTAATATTACCTATAATCGGAGACCTTAATTTGATTAGTTTGAAGATATTTGCATTATCCAAAAAACTCCCGTTTTTCGATCTTTTTAAGGAAATGGATCAAAACTCTAAAAAAGGCCGTTTTACCAGGTTTTGGTTAATATTATTTAAATTCGAGAGCAATAACTAGCTAAGTTTGAAAAACGGTTTAGTTTCCTCAAACTGTCGTTTTTCAAGCTTTTCTTAAGAAATGAATCGAATCTCAAAACTCGCCGTTTGTGCATGTTTTCACCTAATATTACTTTTAATCGGAGACATTAATTTGATAAGTTTAAAGATATTTGCATTATCCAAAAAACACCAGTTTTTCAATCTTTTTGACGAAATGGATCGAACCCTAAAAACAGCCGTTTTTTTAGGTTTTGGATAATATTACTTCTATTCGAGAGCAATAACTTCCTAAGTTTGAAAAACGGTTTATTTTCTTCAAAACTGACGTTTTGCAAGCTTTTTTTAAGAAATCGATTGAATCTGAAAACTTGCCGTTTTTGCATGTTTTTGCTTAATATTACTTATAATCGTAGACCTTCATTTGATAAGTTTGAAGATATTTGCATTATCTTAAAAACTCCCGCTTTTCAATCTTTTTTAGAAAATGGATAAAAAATTAAAAACGGCCGTTTTTCCGGGTTTTTGGTTAATATTACTCAGATTCGAGAGCAATAACTGCCTAAGTTTGAAAAACGGTTTATTTTCGCAAAACTGACGTTTTTGAAGTTTTTTTTAAGAAATCGATTGATCTCAAAACTCGCAGTTTTTGCATGTTTTCACCTAATATTACTTTTAATCGGAGATCTTAATTTGATAAGTTTGAAGATATTTGCATTATCCAAAAAACACCCGTTCTTCAATCTTTTTGAGGAAATGGATCTAACCTTAAAAACAGCCGTTTTTCAAGGTTTTGGATAATATTACTTCTATTCGAGAGCAATAACTTCCTAAGTTTGAAAAACGGTTTATTTTCTTCAAAACTGACGTTTTGCAAGGTTTTTTTAAGAAATCGATCGAATCTCAAAACTCGCGGTTTTTGCATGTTTTTGCCTAATATTACTTATAATCGGAGACCTTAATTTGATAAGTTTAAAGATATTTGCATTATCAAAAAAACTCCCGTTTTTCAATCTTTTTAAGGAAATGGATCAAAACTTAAAAAAGGCCGTATTACCAGGTTTTGGTTAATATTATTTAAATTCGAGAGCAATAACTAGCTAAGTTTGAAAAACGGTTTATTTTCCCCAAACTGACGTTTTTCAAGCTTTTCTTAAGAAATCGATCGAATCTCAAAACTCGCCGTTTTTGCATGTTTTTGCCTAATATTACTTATAATCGGAGACATTAATTTGATAGGTTTGAAGATATTTGCATTATCCAAAAAACACCCGTTTTTCAATCTTTTTGACGAAATGGATCTAACCCTAAAAACAGCCGTTTTTTTAGGTTTTGGATAATATTACTTCTATTCGAGAGCAATAACTTCCTAAGTTTGAAAAACGGTTTATTTTCTTCAAAACTGACGTTTTGCAAGCTTTTTTTAAGAAATCGATTGAATCTGAAAACTTGCCGTTTATGCATGTTTTTGCTTAATATTACTTATAATCGTAGACCTTCATTTGATAAGTTTGAAGATATTTGCATTATCGTAAAAACTCCCGCTTTTCAATCTTTTTTAGAAAATGGATCAAAACTTAAAAACGGCCGTTTTTCCGGGTTTTTGGTTAATATTACTCAGATTCGAGAGCAATAACTGCCTAAGTTTGGAAAACGGTTTATTTTCCCAAAACTGACGTTTTTGAAGCTTTTTTTAAGAAATCGATCGAATCTCAAAACTCGCGGTTTTTGAATGTTTTTGCCTAATATTACTTATAATCGTAGACCTTAATTTGATAAGTTTGAAGATATTTGCATTATCTTAAAAACTCCCGTTTTTCAATCTTTTTAAGGAAATGGATCAAAACTTGAAAACGGCCGTTTTACCAGGTTTTGGTTGATATTATTTAAATTCGAGAGCAATAACTAGCTAAGTTTGAAAAACGGTTTATTTTCCCAAAACTGACCGTTTTCAAGCTTTTCTTAAGAAATCGATCGAATCTCAAAACTCGCCGTTTTTGCATTTTTTGCCTAATATTACCTATAATCGGAGACCTTAATTTAATTAGTTTGAAGATATTTGCATTATCCAAAAAACTCCCGTTTTTCAATCTTTTTGACGAAATGGATCTAACCCTAAAAACAGCCGTTTTTCAAGGTTTTGGTTAATATTACTCAGATTCGAGAGTAATAACTGCCTTAGTTTGAAAAACGGTTTATTTTCTTCAAAACCGACGTTTTTCAAGCTTTTTTGAGGAAATCGATTGAATCTGAAAACTTGCCGTTTTTGCATGTTTTTGCTTAATATTACTTATAATCGTAGACCTTTATTTAATAAGTTTGAAGATATTTGTATTATCTTAAAAACTCCCGCTTTTCAAACTTTTTTAGAAAATGGATTAAAACTTAAAAACGGCCATTTTTCCGGGTTTTAGGTTAATATTACTCAGATTCGAGAGCAATAACTGCCTAAGTTTGGAAAACGGTTTATTTTCCCAAAACTGACTTTTTTGAAGCTTTTTTCAAGAAATCGATCGAATCTCAAAACTCGCGGTTTTTGCATGTTTTTGCCTAATATTACTTATAATCGGAGACCTTAATTTGATAAGTTTGAAGATATTTGCATTATCAAAAAAACTCCCGTTTTTCAATCTTTTTAAGGAAATGGATCAAAACTTAAAAAAGGGCCGTTTTACCAGGTTTTGGTTAATATTATTTAAATTCGAGAGCAATAACTAGCTAAGTTTGAAAGACGGTTTATTTTCCCCAAACTGACGATTTTCAAGCTTTTCTTAAGAAATCGATCGAATCTCAAAACTCGCCGTTTTTGCATGTTTTCACCTAATATTACTTATAATCTGAGACATTAATTTGATAAGTTTGAAGATATTTGCATTATCCAAAAAACACCCGTTTTTCAATCTTTTTGACGAAATGGATCTAACCCTAAAAACAGCCGTTTTTTTAGGTTTTGGATAATATTACTTCTATTCGAGAGCAATAACTTCCTAAGTTTGAAAAACGGTTTATTTTCTTCAAAACTGACGTTTTGCAAGCTTTTTTTAAGAAATCGATTGAATCTGAAAACTTGCCGTTTTTGCTTAATATTACCTTTAATCGTAGACCTTTATTTAATAAGTTTGAAGATATTTGTATTATCTTAAAAACTCCCGCTTTTCAATCTTTTTTAGAAAATGGATCAAAACTTAAAAACGGCCATTTTTCCGGGTTTTTGGTTAATATTACTCAGATTCGAGAGCAATAACTGCCTAAGTTTGGAAAACGGTTTATTTTCCCAAAACTGACGTTTTTGAAGCTTTTTTTAAGAAATCAATCGAATCTCAAAACTCGCGGTTTTTGCATGTTTTTGCCTAATATTACTTATAATCGTAGACCTTAATTTGATAAGTTTGAAGATATTTGCATTATCTTAAAAACTCCCGTTTTTCAATCTTTTTAAGGAAATGGATCAAAACTTGAAAACGGCCGTTTTACCAGGTTTTGGTTGATATTATTTAAATTCGAGAGCAATAACTAGCTAAGTTTGAAAAACGGTTTATTTTCCCCAAACTGACGTTTTTCAAGCTTTTTTTGAAGAAATCGATCGAATCTCAAAACTCGCCGTTTTTGCATGTTTTCACCTAATATTACTTATAATCGGAGACATTAATTTGATAAGTTTGAAGATATTTGCATTATCCAAAAAACTCCCGTTTTTCAATCTTTTTGACGAAATGGATCTAACCTTAAAAACAGCCGTTTTTTTAGGTTTTGGATAATATTACTTCTATTTGAGAGCAATAACTTCCTAAGTTTGAAAAACGGTTTATTTTCTTCAAAACTGACGTTTTGCAAGCTTTTTTTAAGAAATCGATTGAATCTGAAAACTTGCCGTTTTTGCTTAATATTACCTTTAATCGTAGACCTTTATTTAATAAGTTTGAAGATATTTGTATTATCTTAAAAACTCCCGCTTTTCAATCTTTTTTAGAAAATGGATCAAAACTTAAAAACGGCCATTTTTCCGGGTTTTTGGTTAATATTACTCAGATTCGAGAGCAATAACTGCCTAAGTTTGGAAAACGGTTTATTTTCCCAAAACTGACGTTTTTGAAGCTTTTTTTAAGAAATCGATCGAATCTCAAAACTCGCCGTTTTTGCATGTTTTTGCCTGATATTACCTATAATCGGAGACTCTTAATTTGATTAGTTTGAAGATATTTGCATTATCCAAAAAACTCCCGATTTTCAATCTTTTTAAGGAAATGGATCAAAACTTAAAAAAGGGGTGTTTTACCAGGTTTTGGTTAATATTATTTAAATTCGAGAGCAATAACTAGCTAAGTTTGAAAAACGGTTTATTTTCCCCAAACTGACGATTTTCAAGCTTTTCTTAAGAAATCGATCGAATCTCAAAACTCGCCGTTTTTGCATGTTTTCACCTAATATTACTTATAATCGGAGACCTTAATTTGATATGTTTGAAGATATTTGCATTATCAAAAAAACTCCCGTTTTTCAATCTTTTTAAGGAAATGGATCAAAACTTAAAAAAGGGGTGTTTTACCAGGTTTTGGTTAATATTATTTAAATTCGAGAGCAATAACTAGCTAAGTTTGAAAAACGGTTTATTTTCCCCAAACTGACGATTTTCAAGCTTTTCTTAAGAAATCGATCGAATCTCAAAACTCGCCGTTTTTGCATGTTTTCACCTAATATTACTTATAATCTGAGACATTAATTTGATAAGTTTTAAGATATTTGCATTTTTCAAAAAACACCCGTTTTTCAATCTTTTTGACGAAATGGATCTAACCCTAAAAACAGCCGTTCTTTTAGGTTTTGGATAATATTACTTCTATTCGAGAGCAATAACTTCCTAAGTTTAAAATCGGTATATTTTCTTCAAAACCGACGTTTTTCAAGCTTTTTTGAGGAAATCGATTGAATCTGAAAACTTGCCGTTTTTGCATGTTTTTGCTTAATATTACTTATAATCGTAGACCTTTATTTAATAAGTTTGAAGATATTTGTATTATCTTAAAAACTCCCGCTTTTCAAACTTTTTTAGAAAATGGATTAAAACTTAAAAACGGCCATTTTTCCGGGTTTTAGGTTAATATTACTCAGATTCGAGAGCAATAACTGCCTAAGTTTGGAAAACGGTTTATTTTCCCAAAACTGACTTTTTTGAAGCTTTTTTCAAGAAATCGATCGAATCTCAAAACTCGCGGTTTTTGCATGTTTTTGCCTAATATTACTTATAATCGGAGACCTTAATTTGATAAGTTTGAAGATATTTGCATTATCAAAAAAACTCCCGTTTTTCAATCTTTTTAAGGAAATGGATCAAAACTTAAAAAAGGGCCGTTTTACCAGGTTTTGGTTAATATTATTTAAATTCGAGAGCAATAACTAGCTAAGTTTGAAAGACGGTTTATTTTCCCCAAACTGACGATTTTCAAGCTTTTCTTAAGAAATCGATCGAATCTCAAAACTCGCCGTTTTTGCATGTTTTCACCTAATATTACTTATAATCTGAGACATTAATTTGATAAGTTTGAAGATATTTGCATTATCCAAAAAACACCCGTTTTTCAATCTTTTTGACGAAATGGATCTAACCCTAAAAACAGCCGTTTTTTTAGGTTTTGGATAATATTACTTCTATTCGAGAGCAATAACTTCCTAAGTTTGAAAAACGGTTTATTTTCTTCAAAACTGACGTTTTGCAAGCTTTTTTTAAGAAATCGATTGAATCTGAAAACTTGCCGTTTTTGCTTAATATTACCTTTAATCGTAGACCTTTATTTAATAAGTTTGAAGATATTTGTATTATCTTAAAAACTCCCGCTTTTCAATCTTTTTTAGAAAATGGATCAAAACTTAAAAACGGCCATTTTTCCGGGTTTTTGGTTAATATTACTCAGATTCGAGAGCAATAACTGCCTAAGTTTGGAAAACGGTTTATTTTCCCAAAACTGACGTTTTTGAAGCTTTTTTTAAGAAATCAATCGAATCTCAAAACTCGCGGTTTTTGCATGTTTTTGCCTAATATTACTTATAATCGTAGACCTTAATTTGATAAGTTTGAAGATATTTGCATTATCTTAAAAACTCCCGTTTTTCAATCTTTTTAAGGAAATGGATCAAAACTTGAAAACGGCCGTTTTACCAGGTTTTGGTTGATATTATTTAAATTCGAGAGCAATAACTAGCTAAGTTTGAAAAACGGTTTATTTTCCCCAAACTGACGTTTTTCAAGCTTTTTTTGAAGAAATCGATCGAATCTCAAAACTCGCCGTTTTTGCATGTTTTCACCTAATATTACTTATAATCGGAGACATTAATTTGATAAGTTTGAAGATATTTGCATTATCCAAAAAACTCCCGTTTTTCAATCTTTTTGACGAAATGGATCTAACCCTAAAAACAGCCGTTTTTTTAGGTTTTGGATAATATTACTTCTATTTGAGAGCAATAACTTCCTAAGTTTGAAAAACGGTTTATTTTCTTCAAAACTGACGTTTTGCAAGCTTTTTTTAAGAAATCGATTGAATCTGAAAACTTGCCGTTTTTGCTTAATATTACCTTTAATCGTAGACCTTTATTTAATAAGTTTGAAGATATTTGTATTATCTTAAAAACTCCCGCTTTTCAATCTTTTTTAGAAAATGGATCAAAACTTAAAAACGGCCATTTTTCCGGGTTTTTGGTTAATATTACTCAGATTCGAGAGCAATAACTGCCTAAGTTTGGAAAACGGTTTATTTTCCCAAAACTGACGTTTTTGAAGCTTTTTTTAAGAAATCGATCGAATCTCAAAACTCGCCGTTTTTGCATGTTTTTGCCTGATATTACCTATAATCGGAGACTCTTAATTTGATTAGTTTGAAGATATTTGCATTATCCAAAAAACTCCCGATTTTCAATCTTTTTAAGGAAATGGATCAAAACTTAAAAAAGGGGTGTTTTACCAGGTTTTGGTTAATATTATTTAAATTCGAGAGCAATAACTAGCTAAGTTTGAAAAACGGTTTATTTTCCCCAAACTGACGATTTTCAAGCTTTTCTTAAGAAATCGATCGAATCTCAAAACTCGCCGTTTTTGCATGTTTTCACCTAATATTACTTATAATCGGAGACCTTAATTTGATATGTTTGAAGATATTTGCATTATCAAAAAAACTCCCGTTTTTCAATCTTTTTAAGGAAATGGATCAAAACTTAAAAAAGGGGTGTTTTACCAGGTTTTGGTTAATATTATTTAAATTCGAGAGCAATAACTAGCTAAGTTTGAAAAACGGTTTATTTTCCCCAAACTGACGATTTTCAAGCTTTTCTTAAGAAATCGATCGAATCTCAAAACTCGCCGTTTTTGCATGTTTTCACCTAATATTACTTATAATCTGAGACATTAATTTGATAAGTTTTAAGATATTTGCATTTTTCAAAAAACACCCGTTTTTCAATCTTTTTGACGAAATGGATCTAACCCTAAAAACAGCCGTTCTTTTAGGTTTTGGATAATATTACTTCTATTCGAGAGCAATAACTTCCTAAGTTTAAAATCGGTATATTTTCTTCAAAACTGACGTTTTGCAAGCTTTTTTTAAGAAATCGATTGAATCTGAAAACTTGCCGTTTTTGCATGTTTTTGCTTAATATTACTTATAATCGTAGACCTTCATTTGATAAGTTTGAAGATATTTGCATTATCCAAAAAACTCCCGCTTTTCAATCTTTTTTAGAAAATGGATCAAAACTTAAAAACTGCCGTTTTTCCGGGTTTTTGGTTAATATTACTCAGATTCGAGAGCAATAACTGCCTAAGTTTGGAAACCGGTTTATTTTCCCAAAACTGACGTTTTTGAAGCTTTTTTTAAGAAATCGATCGAATCTCAAAACTCGCGGTTTTTGCATGTTTTTGCCTAATATTACTTATAATCGTAGACCTTAATTTGATAGGTTTGATGATATTTGCATTATCTTAAAAACTCCCGTTTTTCAATCTTTTTAAGGAAATGGATCAAAACCTGAAAACGGCCGTTTTACCAGGTTTTGGTTGATATTATTTAAATTCGAGAGCAATAACTAGCTAAGTTTGAAAAACGGTTTATTTTCCCAAACCGACCGTTTTCAAGCTTTTCTTAAGAAATCGATCGAATCTCAAAACTCGCCGTTTTTGCATTTTTTGCCTAATATTACCTATAATCGGAGACCTTAATTTGATTAGTTTGAAGATATTTGCATTATCCAAAAAACTCCCGTTTTTCAATCTTTTTGACGAAATGGATCTAACCCTAAAAACAGCCGTTTTTCAAGGTTTTGGTTAATATTACTCAGATTCGAGAGTAATAACTGCCTTAGTTTGAAAAACGGTTTATTTTCCAAAACTGACGTTTTTGAAGCTTTTTTGAGGAAATCGATCGAATCTCAAAACTCGCCGTTTTTGCATGTTTTTGCTTAATATTACTTATAATCGGAGACCTTAATTTGATAAGTTTGAAGATATTTCCATTATCAAAAAAACTCCCGTTTTTCAATCTTTTTAAGGAAATGGATCAAAACTGAAAAAAGGCCGTTTTTTAGGCTTTGGATAATATTACTTCTATTTGAGAGCAATAACTTCCTAAGTTTGAAAAACGGTATATTTTCTTCGTAACTGACGTTTTGCAAGCTTTTTTTAAGAAATCGATTGAATCTGAAAACTTGCCGTTTTTGCATGTTTTTGCTTAATATTACTTATAATAGTTGACCTTCATTTGATAAGTTTGAAGATATTTGCATTATTCTAAAAACTCCCACTTTTCAATCTTTTTTAGAAAATGGATCAAAACGTAAAAACGGCCGTTTTTCCGGGTTTTTGGTTAATATTATTCAGATTCGAGAGTAATAACTGCCTAAGTTTGAAAAACGGTTTATTTTCCCAAAACTAACGGTTTTCAAGCTTTTCTTAAGAAATCGAACGAATCTCAAAACTCGCCGTTTTTGCATGTTTTTGCCTAATATTACTTATAATCGGTGACCTTAATTTGATAAGTTTGAAGATATTTGCATCATCAAAAAAACTCCCGCTTTTCAAACTTTTTTAGAAAATGGATTAAAACTTAAAAACGGCCATTTTTCCGGGTTTTAGGTTAATATTACTCAGATTCGAGAGCAATAACTGCCTAAGTTTGGAAAACGGTTTATTTTCCCAAAACTGACTTTTTTGAAGCTTTTTTCAAGAAATCGATCGAATCTCAAAACTCGCGGTTTTTGCATGTTTTTGCCTAATATTACTTATAATCGGAGACCTTAATTTGATAAGTTTGAAGATATTTGCATTATCAAAAAAACTCCCGTTTTTCAATCTTTTTAAGGAAATGGATCAAAACTTAAAAAAGGGCCGTTTTACCAGGTTTTGGTTAATATTATTTAAATTCGAGAGCAATAACTAGCTAAGTTTGAAAGACGGTTTATTTTCCCCAAACTGACGATTTTCAAGCTTTTCTTAAGAAATCGATCGAATCTCAAAACTCGCCGTTTTTGCATGTTTTCACCTAATATTACTTATAATCTGAGACATTAATTTGATAAGTTTGAAGATATTTGCATTATCCAAAAAACACCCGTTTTTCAATCTTTTTGACGAAATGGATCTAACCCTAAAAACAGCCGTTTTTTTAGGTTTTGGATAATATTACTTCTATTCGAGAGCAATAACTTCCTAAGTTTGAAAAACGGTTTATTTTCTTCAAAACTGACGTTTTGCAAGCTTTTTTTAAGAAATCGATTGAATCTGAAAACTTGCCGTTTTTGCTTAATATTACCTTTAATCGTAGACCTTTATTTAATAAGTTTGAAGATATTTGTATTATCTTAAAAACTCCCGCTTTTCAATCTTTTTTAGAAAATGGATCAAAACTTAAAAACGGCCATTTTTCCGGGTTTTTGGTTAATATTACTCAGATTCGAGAGCAATAACTGCCTAAGTTTGGAAAACGGTTTATTTTCCCAAAACTGACGTTTTTGAAGCTTTTTTTAAGAAATCAATCGAATCTCAAAACTCGCGGTTTTTGCATGTTTTTGCCTAATATTACTTATAATCGTAGACCTTAATTTGATAAGTTTGAAGATATTTGCATTATCTTAAAAACTCCCGTTTTTCAATCTTTTTAAGGAAATGGATCAAAACTTGAAAACGGCCGTTTTACCAGGTTTTGGTTGATATTATTTAAATTCGAGAGCAATAACTAGCTAAGTTTGAAAAACGGTTTATTTTCCCCAAACTGACGTTTTTCAAGCTTTTTTTGAAGAAATCGATCGAATCTCAAAACTCGCCGTTTTTGCATGTTTTCACCTAATATTACTTATAATCGGAGACATTAATTTGATAAGTTTGAAGATATTTGCATTATCCAAAAAACTCCCGTTTTTCAATCTTTTTGACGAAATGGATCTAACCCTAAAAACAGCCGTTTTTTTAGGTTTTGGATAATATTACTTCTATTCGAGAGCAATAACTTCCTAAGTTTGAAAAACGGTTTATTTTCTTCAAAACTGACGTTTTGCAAGCTTTTTTTAAGAAATCGATTGAATCTGAAAACTTGCCGTTTTTGCATGTTTTTGCTTAATATTACTTATACTCGTAGACCTTCATTTAATAAGTTTGAAGATATTTGCATTATCGTAAAAACTCCCGCTTTTCAATCTTTTTTAGAAAATGGATCAAAACTTGAAAACGGCCGTTTTTCCGGGTTTTTGGTTAATATTACTCAGATTCGAGAGCAATAACTGCCTAAGTTTGGAAAACGGTTTATTTTCCCAAAACTGACGTTTTTGAAGCTTTTTTTAAGAAATCGATCGAATCTCAAAACTCGCCGTTTTTGCATGTTTTTGCCTGATATTACTTATAATCGTAGACCTTCATTTGATAAGTTTGAAGATATTTGCATTATCTTAAATACTCCCGTTTTTCAATCTTTTTAAGGAAATGGATCAAAACTTGAAAACGGCCGTTTTACCAGGTTTTGGTTGATATTATTTAAATTCGAGAGCAATAACTAGCTAAGTTTGAAAAACGGTTTATTTTCCCAAAACTGACCGTTTTCAAGCTTTTCTTAAGAAATCGATCGAATCTCAAAACTCGCCGTTTTTGCATTTTTTGCCTAATATTACCTATAATCGGAGACTCTTAATTTGATTAGTTTGAAGATATTTGCATTATCCAAAAAACTCCCGTTTTTCAATCTTTTTAAGGAAATGGATCTAACCTTAAAAACAGCCGTTTTTCAAGGTTTTGGTTAATATTACTCAGATTCGAGAGTAATAACTGCCTTAGTTTGAAAAACGGTTTATTTTCTTCAAAACCGACGTTTTTCAAGCTTTTTTGAGGAAATCGATTGAATCTGAAAACTTGCCGTTTTTGCATGTTTTTGCTTAATATTACTTATAATCGTAGACCTTTATTTAATAAGTTTGAAGATATTTGTATCATCTTAAAAACTCCCGCTTTTCAAACTTTTTTAGAAAATGGATTAAAACTTAAAAACGGCCATTTTTCCGGGTTTTCGGTTAATATTTTTCAGATTCGAGAGCAATAACTGCCTAAGTTTGGAAAACGGTTTATTTTCCCAAAACTGACCTTTTTGAACCTTTTTTCAAGAAATCGATCGAATCTCAAAACTCGCCGTTTTTGCATGTTTTCACCTAATATTACTTATAATCGGAGACCTTAATTTGATAAGTTTGAAGATATTTGCATTATCAAAAAAACTCCCGTTTTTCAATCTTTTTAAGGAAATGGATCAAAACTTAAAAAAGGGGTGTTTTACCAGGTTTTGGTTAATATTATTTAAATTCGAGAGCAATAACTAGCTAAGTTTGAAAAACGGTTTATTTTCCCCAAACTGACGATTTTCAAGCTTTTCTTAAGAAATCGATCGAATCTCAAAACTCGCCGTTTTTGCATGTTTTCACCTAATATTACTTATAATCGGAGACATTAATTTGATAAGTTTGAAGATATTTGCATTATCCAAAAAACACCCGTTTTTCAATCTTTTTGACGAAATGGATCTTACCCTAAAAACAGCCGTTTTTCAAGGTTTTGGATAATATTACTTCTATTCGAGAGCAATAACTTCCTTAGTTTGAAAAACGGTTTATTTTCTTCAAAACTGACATTTTGCAAGCTTTTTTTAAGTAATCGATTGAATCTGAAAACTTGCCGTTTTTGCTTAATATTACTTATAATCGTAGACCTTTATTTAATAAGTTTGAAGATATTTGTATTATCTTAAAAACTCCCGCTTTTCAATCTTTTTTAGAAAATAGATCAAAACTTAAAAACGGTCATTTTTCCGGGTTTTTGGTTAATATTACTCAGATTCGAGAGCACTAACTGCCTTTAGTTTGGAAAACGGTTTATTTTCCCAAAACTGACGTTTTTGAAGCTTTTTTAAGAAATCGATCGAATCTCAAAACTCGCGGTTTTTGCATGTTTTTGCCTAATATTACTTATAATCGGAGACCTTAATTTGATAAGTTTGAAGATATTTGCATTATCAAAAAAACTCACGTTTTTCGATCTTTTTAAGGAAATGGATAAAAACTCTAAAAAAGGCCGTTTTACCAGGTTTTGGTTAATATTATTTAAATTCGAGAGCAATAACTAGCTAAGTTTAAAAAACGGTTTATTTTCCCTAAACTGACGTTTTTCAAGCTTTTCTTAAGAAATGAATCGAATCTCAAAACTCGCCGTTTTTGCATGTTTTCACCTAATATTACTTATAATCGGAGACATTAATTTGATAAGTTTGAAGATATTTGCATTATCCAAAAAAACACCCGTTTTTCAATCTTTTTGACGAAATGGATCTAAACCTAAAAACAGCCGTTTTTTTAGGTTTTGGATAATATTACTTCTATTAGAGAGCAATAACTTCCTTAGTTTGAAAAACGGTTTATTTTCTTCAAAACTGACGTTTTGCAAGCTTTTTTTAAGAAATCGATTGAATCTGAAAACTTGCCGTTTTTGCTTAATATTACTTATAATCGTAGACCTTTATTTAATAAGTTTAAAGATATTTGTATTATCTTAAAAACTCCCGCTTTTCAATCTTTTTTAGAAAATGGATCAAAACTTAAAAACGGCCATTTTTCCGGGTTTTTGGTTAATATTACTCAGATTCGAGAGCAATAACTGCCTAAGTTTGGAAAACGGTTTATTTTCCCAAAACTGACGTTTTTGAAGCTTTTTTTAAGAAATCGATCGAATCTCAAAACTCGCGGTTTTTGCATGTTTTTGCCTAATATTACTTATAATCGGAGACCTTAATTTGATAAGTTTAAAGATATTTGCATTATCAAAAAAACTCCCGTTTTTCAATCTTTTTAAGGAAATGGATCAAAACTTAAAAAAGGCCGTTTTACCAGGTTTTGGTTAATATTATTTAAATTCGAGAGCAATAACTAGCTAAGTTTGAAAAACGGTTTATTTTCCCCAAACTGACGTTTTTCAAGCTTTTCTTAAGAAATCGATCGAATCTCAAAACTCGCCGTTTTTGCATGTTTTTGCCTAATATTACTTATAATCGGAGACCTTAATTTGATAAGTTTGAAGATATTTGCATTATCAAAAAAACTCCCGTTTTTCGATCTTTTTAAGGAAATGGATCAAAACTCTAAAAAAGGCCGTTTTACCAGGTTTTGGTTAATATTATTTAAATTCGAGAGCAATAACTAGCTAAGTTTGAAAAACGGTTTAGTTTCCTCAAACTGTCGTTTTTCAAGCTTTTCTTAAGAAATGAATCGAATCTCAAAACTCGCCGTTTGTGCATGTTTTCACCTAATATTACTTTTAATCGGAGACATTAATTTGATAAGTTTGAAGATATTTGCATTATCCAAAAAACACCAGTTTTTCAATCTTTTTGACGAAATGGATCTAACCCTAAAAACAGCCGTTTTTTTAGGTTTTGGATAATATTACTTCTATTCGAGAGCAATAACTTCCTAAGTTTGAAAAACGGTTTATTTTCTTCAAAACTGACGTTTTGCAAGCTTTTTTTAAGAAATCGATTGAATCTGAAAACTTGCCGTTTTTGCATGTTTTTGCTTAATATTACTTATAATCGTAGACCTTCATTTGATAAGTTTGAAGATATTTGCATTATCTTAAAAACTCCCGCTTTTCAATCTTTTTTAGAAAATGGATAAAAAATTAAAAACGGCCGTTTTTCCGGGTTTTTGGTTAATATTACTCAGATTCGAGAGCAATAACTGCCTAAGTTCAAAAACGGTTTATTTTCGCAAAACTGACGTTTTTGAAGTTTTTTTTAAGAAATCGATTGATCTCAAAACTCGCAGTTTTTGCATGTTTTCACCTAATATTACTTTTAATCGGAGATCTTAATTTGATAAGTTTGAAGATATTTGCATTATCCAAAAAACACCCGTTCTTCAATCTTTTTGAGGAAATGGATCTAACCTTAAAAACAGCCGTTTTTCAAGGTTTTGGATAATATTACTTCTATTCGAGAGCAATAACTTCCTAAGTTTGAAAAACGGTTTATTTTCTTCAAAACTGACGTTTTGCAAGGTTTTTTTAAGAAATCGATTGAATCTGAAAACTTGCTGTTTTTGCATGTTTTTGCTTAATATTACTTATAATCGTAGACCTTAATTTGATAAGTTTGAAGATATTTGCATTATCTTAAAATTCCCGTTTTTCAATCTTTTTAAGGAAATGGATCAAAACTTGAAAACGGCCGTTTTACCAGGTTTTGGTTGATATTATTTAAATTCGAGAGCAATAAATAGCTAAGTTTAAAAAACGGTTTATTTTCCCAAAACTGACCGTTTTCAAGCTTTTCTTAAGAAATCGATCGAATCTCAAAACTCGCCGTTTTTGCATTTTTTGCCTAATATTACCTATAATCGGAGACCTTAATTTGATTAGTTTGAAGATATTTGCATTATCCAAAAAAACTCCCGTTTTTCGATCTTTTTAAGGAAATGGATCAAAACTCTAAAAAAGGCCGTTTTACCAGGTTTTGGTTAATATTATTTAAATTCGAGAGCAATAACTAGCTAAGTTTGAAAAACGGTTTAGTTTCCTCAAACTGTCGTTTTTCAAGCTTTTCTTAAGAAATGAATCGAATCTCAAAACTCGCCGTTTGTGCATGTTTTCACCTAATATTACTTTTAATCGGAGACATTAATTTGATAAGTTTGAAGATATTTGCATTATCCCAAAAACACCAGTTTTTCAATCTTTTTGACGAAATGGATCTAACCCTAAAAACAGCCGTTTTTTTTGGTTTTGGATAATATTACTTCTATTCGAGAGCAATAACTTCCTAAGTTTGAAAAACGGTTTATTTTCTTCAAAACTGACGTTTTGCAAGCTTTTTTTAAGAAATCGATTGAATCTGAAAACTTGCCGTTTTTGCATGTTTTTGCTTAATATTACTTATAATCGTAGACCTTCATTTGATAAGTTTGAAGATATTTGCATTATCTTAAAAACTCCCGCTTTTCAATCTTTTTTAGAAAATGGATAAAAAATTAAAAACGGCCGTTTTTCCGGGTTTTTGGTTAATATTACTCAGATTCGAGAGCAATAACTGCCTAAGTTTGAAAAACGGTTTATTTTCGCAAAACTGACGTTTTTGAAGTTTTTTTTAAGAAATCGATTGATCTCAAAACTCGCAGTTTTTGCATGTTTTCACCTAATATTACTTTTAATCGGAGATCTTAATTTGATAAGTTTGAAGATATTTGCATTATCCAAAAAACACCCGTTCTTCAATCTTTTTGAGGAAATGGATCTAACCTTAAAAACATCCGTTTTTCAAGGTTTTGGATAATATTACTTCTATTCGAGAGCAATAACTTCCTAAGTTTGAAAAACGGTTTATTTTCTTCAAAACTGACGTTTTGCAAGGTTTTTTTAAGAAATCGATTGAATCTGAAAACTTGCTGTTTTTGCATGTTTTTGCTTAATATTACTTATAATCGTAGACCTTAATTTGATAAGTTTGAAGATATTTGCATTATCTTAAAAACTCCCGTTTTTCAATCTTTTTAAGGAAATGGATCAAAACTTGAAAACGGCCGTTTTACCAGGTTTTGGTTGATATTATTTAAATTCGAGAGCAATAACTAGCTAAGTTTAAAAAACGGTTTATTTTCCCAAAACTGACCGTTTTCAAGCTTTTCTTAAGAAATCGATCGAATCTCAAAACTCGCCGTTTTTGCATTTTTTGCCTAATATTACCTATAATCGGAGACCTTAATTTGATTAGTTTGAAGATATTTGCATTATCCAAAAAAACTCCCGTTTTTCAATCTTTTTAAGGAAATGGATCTAACCTTAAAAACAGCCGTTTTTCAAGGTTTTGGTTAATATTACTTAGATTCGAGAATAATAACTGCCTTAGTTTGAAAAACGGTTTATTTTCTTCAAAACCGACGTTTTTTAAGCTTTTTTGAGGAAATCGATTGAATCTGAAAACTTGCCGTTTTTGCATGTTTTTGCTTAATATTACTTATAATCGTAGACCTTTATTTAATAAGTTTGAAGATATTTGTATTATCTTAAAAACTCCCGCTTTTCAAACTTTTTTAGAAAATGGATCAAAACTTAAAAACGGCCATTTTTCCGGGTTTTCGGTTAATATTACTCAGATCCGAGAGCAATAACTGCCTAAGTTTGGAAAACGGTTTATTTTCCCAAACCTGACGTTTTTGAACCGCGAGTTTTGAGATTCGATCGATTTTTAAGAAATCGATCGAATCTCAAAACTCGCGGTTTTTGCATGTTTTTGCCTAATATTACTTATAATCGGAGACCTTAATTTGATAAGTTTGAGATATTTGCATTATCAAAAAAACTCCCGTTTTTCAATCTTTTTAAGGAAATGGATCAAAACTTAAAAAAAGGCCGTTTTACCAGGTTTTGGTTAATATTATTTAAATTCGAGAGCAATAACTAGCTTAGTTTGAAAAACGGTTTATTTTCCCCAAACTGACGATTTTCAAGCTTTTCTTAAGAAATCGATCGAATCTCAAAACTCGCCGTTTTTGCATGTTTTCACCTAATATTACTTATAATCGGAGACATTAATTTGATAAGTTTGAAGATATTTGCATTATCCAAAAAACACCCATTTTTCAATCTTTTTGACGAAATGGATCTAACCCTAAAAACAGCCGTTTTTTTAGGTTTTGGATAATATTACTTCTATTCGAGAGCAATAACTTCCTAAGTTTGAAAAACAGTTTATTTTCTTCAAAACTGACGTTTTGCAAGCTTTTTTTAAGAAATCGATAGAATCTGAAAACTTGCCGTTTTTGCTTAATATTACTTATAATCGTAGACCTTTATTTAATAAGTTTGAAGATATTTGTATTATCTTAAAAACTCCCGCTTTTCAATCTTTTTTAGAAAATGGATCAAAACTTAAAAACGGCCGTTTTTCCGGGTTTTTGGTTAATATTACTCAGATTCGAGAGCAATAACTGCCTAAGTTTGAAAAACGGTTTATTTTCCCAAAACTGACGTTTTTGAAGCTTTTTTTAAGAAATCGATCGAATCTCAAAACTCGCGGTTTTTGCATGTTTTTGCCTAATATTACTTATAATCGGAGACCTTAATTTGATAAGTTTGAAGATATTTGCATTATCAAAAAAACTCACGTTTTTCAATCTTTTTAAGGAAATGTATCAAAACTTAAAAAAAGGCCGTTTTACCAGGTTTTGGTTAATATTATTTAAATTCAAGAGCAATAACTAGCTAAGTTTGAAAAACGGTTTATTTTCCCCAAACTGACGATTTTCAAGCTTTTCTTACGAAATCGATCGAATCTCAAAACCCGCCGTTTTTGCATGTTTTCACCTAATATTACTTATAATCGGAGACATTAATTTGATAAGTTTGAAGATATTTGCATTATCCAAAAAACACCCGTTTTTCAATCTTTTTGACGAAATGGATCTAACCCTAAAAACAGCCGTTTTTTTAGGTTTTGGATAATATTACTTCTATTCGAGAGCAATAACTTCCTAAGTTTGAAAAACGGTTTATTTTCTTCAAAACTGACGTTTTGCAAGCTTTTTTTAAGAAATCGATTGAATCTGAAAACTTCCCGTTTTTGCATGTTTTTTTTTAATATTACTTATAATCGTAGACCTTAATTTGATAAGTTTGAAGATATTTGCATTATCTTAAAAACTCCCGCTTTTCAATCTTTTTTAGAAAATCGATCAAAACTTAAAAACGGCCATTTTTCCGGGTTTTTGGTTAATATTACTCAGATTCGAGAGCAATAACTGCCTAAGTTTGGAAAACGGTTTATTTTCCCAAAACTGACGTTTTTGAAGCTTTTTTTAAGAAATCGATCGAATTTCAAAACTCGCGGTTTTTGCATGTTTTTGCCTAAATATTACTTATAGTCGGAGACCTTAATTTGATAAGTTTGAAGATATTTGCATTATCAAAAAAACTCCCGTTTTTCAATCTTTTTAAAAAAATGGATCAAAACTTGAAAACGGCCGTTTTACCAGGTTTTGGTTGATATTATTTAAATTCGAGAGCAATAAGTAGCTAAGTTTGAAAAACGGTTTATTTTCCCCAAACTGACGATTTTCAAGCTTTTCTTAAGAAATCGATCGAATCTCAAAACTCGCCGTTTTTGCATGTTTTCACATAATATTACTTATAATCGGAGACATTAATTTGATAAGTTTGAAGATATTTGCATTATCCAAAAAACACCCGTTTTTCAATCTTTTTGACGAAATGGATCTAACCCTAAAAACAGCCGTTTTTTTAGGTTTTGGATAATATTACTTCTATTCGAGAGCAATAACTTCCTAAGTTTGAAAAACGGTTTATTTTCTTCAAAACTGACGTTTTGCAAGCTTTTTTTAAGAAATCGATTGAATCTGAAAACTTGCCGTTTTTGCTTGATATTACTTATAATCGTAGACCTTTATTTAATAAGTTTGAAGATATTTGTATTATCATATAAACCACGCTTTTCAATCTTTTTTAGGAAAGGGATCAAAACTTAAAAACGGCCATTTTTCCGGGTTTTTGGTTAATATTACTCAGATTCGAAGGCAATAACCGCCTAAGTTTGGAAAACGGTTTATTTTCCCAAAACTGACGTTTTTGAAGCTTTTTTTAAGAAATCGATCGAATCTCAAAACTCGCGGTTTTTGCATGTTTTTGCCTAATATTACTAATAATCGGAGACCTTAATTTGATAAGTTTGAAGATATTTGCATTATAAAAAAAACTCACGTTTTTCAATCTTTTTAAGGAAATGGATCAAAACTTAAAAAAAGGCCGTTTTACCAGGTTTTGGTAAATATTATTTAAATTCGAGAGCAATAACTAGCTAAGTTGGAAAAACGGTTTATTTTCCCCAAACTGACGTTTTTCAAGCTTTTCTTAAGAAATCGATCGAATCTCAAAACTCGCCGTTTTTGCATGTTTTCACCTAATATTACTTATAATCGGAGACATTAATTTGATAAGTTTGAAGATATTTGCATTATCCAAAAAACACCCGTTTTTCAATCTTTTTGACGAAATGGATCTAACCCTAAAAACAGCCGTTTTTATAGGTTTTGGATAATTTTACTTCTATTCGAGAGCAATAACTTCCTAAGTTTGAAAAACGGTTTATTTTCTTTAAAACTGACGTTTTGCAAGCTTTTTTTAAGAAATCGATTGAATCTGAAAACTTGCCGTTTTTGCATGTTTTTGCTTAATATTACTTATAATCGTAGACCTTCATTTGATAAGTTTGAAGATATTTGCATTATCTTAAAAACTCCCGCTTTTCAATCTTTTTTAGAAAATGGATCAAAACTTAAAAACGGCCGTTTTTCCGGGTTTTTGGTTAATATTACTCAGATTCGAGAGCAATAACTGCCTAAGTTTGAAAAACGGTTTATTTTCGTAAAACTGACGTTTTTGAAGTTTTTTTTTTAAGAAATCGATTGATCTCAAAACCCGCGGTTTTTGCATGTTTTCACCTAATATGACTTATAATCGGAGACATTAATTTGATAAGTTTGAAGATATTTGCATTATCCAAAAAACACCAGTTTTTCAATCTTTTTGACGAAATGGATCTAACCTTAAAAACAGCCGTTTTTCAAGGTTTTGGATAATATTACTTCTATTCGAGAGCAATATCTTCCTAAGTTTGAAAAACGGTTTATTTTCTTCAAAACTGACGTTTTGCAAGCTTTTTTTAAGAAATCGATTGAATCTGAAAACTTGCCGTTTTTGCATGTTTTTGCTTAATATTACTTATAATCGGAGACATTAATTTAATAAGTTTGAAGATATTTGCATTATCCAAAAAACACCCGTTTTTCAATATTTTTGAGGAAATGGATCTAACCTTAAAAACAGCCGTTTTTCAAGGTTTTGGATAATATTACTTCTATTCGAGAGCAATATCTTCCTAAGTTTGAAAAACGGTTTATTTTCTTCAAAACTGACGTTTTGCAAGCTTTTTTTAGGAAATCGATCGAATCTCAAAACTCGCCGTTTTTGCATGTTTTTGCCTAATATTACTTATAATCGGAGACATTAATTTGATAAGTTTGAAGATATTTGCATTATCAAAAAAACTCCCGTTTTTCAATCTTTTTAAGGAAATGGATCCAAACTTAAAAAAAGGCCGTTTTACCAGGTTTTGGTTAATATTATTTAAATTCGAGAGCAATAACTAGCTAAGTTTGAAAAACGGTTTATTTTCCCCAAACTGACGTTTTTCAATCTCTTTGAGGAAATGTATCTAACCTTAAAAACAGCCGTTTTACAAGGTTTTGGATAATATTACTTTTATTCGAGAGCAATAACTTCCTAAGTTTGAAAAACGGTTTATTTTCTTCAAAACTGACGTTTTGCAAGCTTTTTTTAAGAAATCGATTGAATCTGAAAACTTGCCGTTTTTGCATGTTTTTGCTTAATATTACTTATAATCGTAGACCTTAATTTAATAAGTTTGAAGATATTTGCATTATCTTAAAAACTCCCGTTTTTCAATCTTTTTAAGGAAATGGATCAAAACTTGAAAACAGCCGATTTACCAGGTTTTGGTTGATATTATTTAAATTCGAGAGCAATAACTAGCTAAGTTTGAAAAAAGGTCTATTTTCCCAAAACTGACCGTTTTCAAGCTTTTCTTAAGAAATCGATCGAATCTCAAAACTCGCCGTTTTTGCATGTTTTTGCTTAATATTACTTATAATCGTAGACCTTTATTTAATAAGTTCGAAGATATTTGTATTATCTTAAAAACTTCCGCTTTTCAAACTTTTTTAGAAAATGGATCAAAACTTAAAAACGGCCATTTTTCCGGGTTTTCGGTCAATATTACTCAGATTCGAGAGCAATAACTGCCTAAGTTTGGAAAACGGTTTATTTTGCCAAAACTGACGTTTTTGAAGCTTTTTTTAAGAAATCGATCGAATCTCAAAACTCGCGGTTTTTGCATGTTTTTGCCTAAATATTACTTATAATCGGAGACCTTAATTTGATAAGTTTGAAGATATTTGCATTATAAAAAAAACTCACGTTTTTCAATCTTTTTAAGGAAATGGATCAAAACTTAAAAAAAGGCCGTTTTACCAGGTTTTGGTAAATATTATTTAAATTCGAGAGCAATAACTAGCTAAGTTGGAAAAACGGTTTATTTTCCCCAAACTGACGTTTTTCAAGCTTTTCTTAAGAAATCGATCGAATCTCAAAACTCGCCGTTTTTGCATGTTTTCACCTAATATTACTTATAATCGGAGACATTAATTTGATAAGTTTGAAGATATTTGCATTATCCAAAAAACACCCGTTTTTCAATCTTTTTGACGAAATGGATCTAACCCTAAAAACAGCCGTTTTTATAGGTTTTGGATAATTTTACTTCTATTCGAGAGCAATAACTTCCTAAGTTTGAAAAACGGTTTATTTTCTTTAAAACTGACGTTTTGCAAGCTTTTTTTAAGAAATCGATTGAATCTGAAAACTTGCCGTTTTTGCATGTTTTTGCTTAATATTACTTATAATCGTAGACCTTCATTTGATAAGTTTGAAGATATTTGCATTATCTTAAAAACTCCCGCTTTTCAATCTTTTTTAGAAAATGGATCAAAACTTAAAAACGGCCGTTTTTCCGGGTTTTTGGTTAATATTACTCAGATTCGAGAGCAATAACTGCCTAAGTTTGAAAAACGGTTTATTTTCGTAAAACTGACGTTTTTGAAGTTTTTTTTTAAGAAATCGATTGATCTCAAAACCCGCGGTTTTTGCATGTTTTCACCTAATATGACTTATAATCGGAGACATTAATTTGATAAGTTTGAAGATATTTGCATTATCCAAAAAACACCAGTTTTTCAATCTTTTTGACGAAATGGATCTAACCTTAAAAACAGCCGTTTTTCAAGGTTTTGGATAATATTACTTCTATTCGAGAGCAATATCTTCCTAAGTTTGAAAAACGGTTTATTTTCTTCAAAACTGACGTTTTGCAAGCTTTTTTTAAGAAATCGATTGAATCTGAAAACTTGCCGTTTTTGCATGTTTTTGCTTAATATTACTTATAATCGGAGACATTAATTTGATAAGTTTGAAGATATTTGCATTATCCAAAAAACACCCGTTTTTCAATATTTTTGAGGAAATGGATCTAACCTTAAAAACAGCCGTTTTTCAAGGTTTTGGATAATATTACTTCTATTCGAGAGCAATATCTTCCTAAGTTTGAAAAACGGTTTATTTTCTTCAAAACTGACGTTTTGCAAGCTTTTTTTAGGAAATCGATCGAATCTCAAAACTCGCCGTTTTTGCATGTTTTTGCCTAATATTACTTATAATCGGAGACATTAATTTGATAAGTTTGAAGATATTTGCATTATCAAAAAAACTCCCGTTTTTCAATCTTTTTAAGGAAATGGATCCAAACTTAAAAAAAGGCCGTTTTACCAGGTTTTGGTTAATATTATTTAAATTCGAGAGCAATAACTAGCTAAGTTTGAAAAACGGTTTATTTTCCCCAAACTGACGTTTTTCAATCTCTTTGAGGAAATGGATCTAACCTTAAAAACAGCCGTTTTACAAGGTTTTGGATAATATTACTTTTATTCGAGAGCAATAACTTCCTAAGTTTGAAAAACGGTTTATTTTCTTCAAAACTGACGTTTTGCAAGCTTTTTTTAAGAAATCGATTGAATCTGAAAACTTGCCGTTTTTGCATGTTTTTGCTTAATATTACTTATAATCGTAGACCTTAATTTAATAAGTTTGAAGATATTTGCATTATCTTAAAAACTCCCGTTTTTCAATCTTTTTAAGGAAATGGATCAAAACTTGAAAACAGCCGATTTACCAGGTTTTGGTTGATATTATTTAAATTCGAGAGCAATAACTAGCTAAGTTTGAAAAAAGGTCTATTTTCCCAAAACTGACCGTTTTCAAGCTTTTCTTAAGAAATCGATCGAATCTCAAAACTCGCCGTTTTTGCATGTTTTTGCTTAATATTACTTATAATCGTAGACCTTTATTTAATAAGTTCGAAGATATTTGTATTATCTTAAAAACTTCCGCTTTTCAAACTTTTTTAGAAAATGGATCAAAACTTAAAAACGGCCATTTTTCCGGGTTTTCGGTCAATATTACTCAGATTCGAGAGCAATAACTGCCTAAGTTTGGAAAACGGTTTATTTTGCCAAAACTGACGTTTTTGAAGCTTTTTTTAAGAAATCGATCGAATCTCAAAACTCGCGGTTTTTGCATGTTTTTGCCTAAATATTACTTATAATCGGAGACCTTAATTTGATAAGTTTGAAGATATTTGCATTATCAAAATACTCCCGTTTTTCAATCTTTTTAAGGAAATGGATCAAATCTTGAAAAAGGCCGTTTTACCAGGTTTTGGTTGATATTATTTAAATTCGAGAGCAATAAGTAGCTGAGTTTGAAAAACGGTTTATTTTCCCCAAACTGACGATTTTCAAGCTTTTCTTAAGAAATCGATCGAATCTCAAAACTCGCCGTTTTTGCATGTTTTCACATAATATTACTTATAATCGGAGACATTAATTTGATAAGTTTGAAGATATTTGCATTATCCAAAAAACACCCGTTTTTCAATCTTTTTGACGAAATGGATCTAACCCTAAAAACAGTTGTTTTTTTAGGTTTTGGATAATATTACTTCTATTCGAGAGCAATAACTTCCTAAGTTTGAAAAACGGTTTATTTTCTTCAAAACTGACGTTTTGCAAGCTTTTTTTAAGAAATCGATTGAATCTGAAAACTTGCCGTTTTTGCATGTTTTTGCTTCATATTACATATAATCGTAGACCTTAATTTGATAAGTTTGAAGATATTTGCATTATCTTAAAAACTCCCGTTTTTCAATCTTTTTAAGGAAATGGATCTAACCTTAAAAACAGCCGAATTTCAAGGTTTTGGTTAATATTACTCAGATTCGAGAGCAATAACTGCCTTAGTTTGAAAAACGGTTTATTTTCCAAAACTGACGTTTTTGAAGCTTTTTTTTAGGAAATCGATCGAATCTCAAAACTCGCCGTTTTTGCATGTTTTTGCCTAATATTACTTATAATCGGAGACATTAATTTGATAAGTTTGAAGATATTTGCATTATCAAAAAAAACTCCCGTTTTTCAATCTTTTAAGGAAATGGATCAAAACTTAAAAAAAGGCCGTTTTACCAGGTTTTGGTTAATATTATTTAAATTCGAGGGAATAACTAGCTAAGTTTGAAAAACGGTTTATTTTCCCCAAACTGACGTTTTTCAATCTTTTTGAGGAAATGGATCTAACCTTAAAAACATCCGTTTTTCAAGGTTTTGGATAATATTACTTCTATTCGAGAGCAATAACTTCCTAAGTTTGAAAAACGGTTTATTTTCTTCAAAACTGACGTTTTGCAAGCTTTTTTTAAGAAATCGATTGAATCTGAAAACTTGCCGTTTTTGCATGTTTTTGCTTAATATTACTTATAATCGTAGACCTTTATTTAATAAGTTTGAAGATATTTGTATTATCTTAAAAACTTCCGCTTTTCAAACTTTTTTAGAAAATGGATCAAAACTTAAAAACGGCCATTTTTCCGGGTTTTCGGTCAATATTACTCAGATTCGAGAGCAATAACTGCCTAAGTTTGGAAAACGGTTTATTTTCCCAAAACTGACGTTTTTGAAGCTTTTTTTAAGAAATCGATCGAATTTCAAAACTCGCGGTTTTTGCATGTTTTTGCCTAATATTACTTATAATCGGAGACCTTAATTTGATGAGTTTGAAGATATTTGCATTATCAAAAAAACTCCCGTTTTTCTATCTTTTTAAGGAAATGGATCAAAACTTAAAAAAAGGCCGTTTTACCAGGTTTTGGTTAATATTATTTAAATTCGAGAGCAATAACTAGCTAAGTTTGAAAAACGGTTTATTTTCCCCAAACTGACGATTTTTAAGCTTTTCTTAAGAAATCGATCGAATCTCAAAACTCGCCGTTTTTGCATGTTTTCACCTAATATTACTTATAATCGGAGACATTAATTTGATAAGTTTGAAGATATTTGCATTATCCAAAAAACACCCGTTTTTCAATCTTTTTGACGAAATGGATCTAACCCTAAAAACAGCCGTTTTTTAGGTTTTGGATAATATTACTTCTATTCGAGAGCAATAACTTCCTAAGTTTGAAAAACGGTTTATTTTCTTCAAAACTGACGTTTTGCAAGCTTTTTTTAAGAAATCGATTGAATCTGAAAACTTGCCGTTTTTGCTTAATATTACTTATAATCGTAGACCTTTATTTAATAAGTTTGAAGATATTTGTATTATCTTAAAAACTCCCGCTTTTCAATTTTTTTAGAAAATGGATCAAAACTTAAAAACGGCCATTTTTCCGGGATTTTGGTAAATATTACTCAGATTCGAGAGCAATAACTGCCTAAGTTTGGAAAACGGTTTATTTTCCCAAAACTGACGTTTTTGAAGCTTTTTTTAAGAAATCGATCGAATCTCAAAACTCGCGGTTTTTGCATGTTTTTGCCTAATATTACTTATAATCGGAGACCTTAATTTGATATGTTTGAAGATATTTGCACTATCAAAAAAACTCACGTTTTTCAATCTTTTTATGGAAATGGATCAAAACCTAAAAAAAGGCCGTTTTACCAGGTTTTGGTTAATATTATTTAAATTCGAGAGCAATAACTAGCTAAGTTTGAAAAACCGTTTATTTTCCCCAAACTGACGTTTTTCAAGCTTTTCTTAAGAAATCGATCGAATCTCAAAACTCGCCGTTTTTGCATGTTTTCACCTAATATTACTTATAATCGGAGACATTAATTTGATAAGTTTGAAGATATTTGCATTATCCAAAAAACACCCGTTTTTCAATCTTTTTGACGAAATGGATCTAACCCTAAAAACAGCCGTTTTTTTAGGTTTTGGATAATATTACTTCTATTCGAGAGCAATAACTTCCTAAGTTTGAAAAACGGTTTATTTTCTTCAAAACTGACGTTTTGCAAGCTTTTTTTAAGAAATCGATTGAATCTGAAAACTTGCCGTTTTTGCATGTTTTTGCTTAATATTACTTATAATCGTAGACCTTCATTTGATAAGTTTGAAGAAATTTGCATTATCTTAAAAACTCCCGCTTTTCAATCTTTTTTAGAAAATGGATAAAAAATTAAAAACGGCCGTTTTTCCGGGTTTTTGGTTAATATTACTCAGATTCGAGAGCAATAACTGCCTAAGTTTGAAAAACGGTTTATTTTCGCAAAACTGACGTTTTTGAAGTTTTTTTTAAGAAATCGATTGATCTCAAACCTCGCAGTTTTTGCATGTTTTCACCTAATATTACTTTTAATCGGAGATCTTAATTTGATAAGTTTAAAGATATTTGCATTATCCAAAAAACACCCGTTTTTCAATCTTTTTGAGGAAATGGATCTAACCTTAAAAACAGCCGTTTTTCAAGGTTTTGGATAATATTACTTCTATTCGAGAGTAATAACTTCCTAAGTTTGAAAAACGGTTTATTTTCTTCAAAACTGACGTTTTGCAAGCTTTTTTTAAGAAATCGATTGAATCTGAAAACTTGCTGTTTTTGCATGTTTTTGCTTAATATTACTTATAATCGTAGACCTTAATTTGATAAGTTTGAAGATAATTGCATTATCTTAAAAACTCCCGTTTCTCAATCTTTTTTACAAAATGGATAAAAAATTAAAAACGGCCGATTTACCAGGTTTTGGTTGATATTATTTAAATTTGAGAGCAATAACTAGCTAAGTTTGAAAAAAGGTTTATTTTCCCCAAACTGACGTTTTTCAATCTTTTTGAGGAAATGGATCTAACCTTAAAAACAGCCGTTTTTCAAGGTTTTGGATAATATTACTTCTATTCGAGAGCAATAACTTCCTAAGTTTGAAAAACGGTTTATTTTCTTCAAAACTGACGTTTTGCAAGCTTTTTTTAAGAAATCGATTGAATCTGAAAACTTGCCGTTTTTGCATGTTTTTGCTTAATATTACTTATAATCGTAGACCTTAATTTGATAAGTTTGAAGATATTTGCATTATCTTAAAAACTCCCGGTTTCAATCTTTTTAAGGAAATGGATCAAAACTTGAAAACGGCCGATTTACCAGGTTTTGGTTGATATTATTTAAATTTGAGAGCAATAACTAGCTAAGTTTGAAAAAAGGTTTATTTTCCCAAAACTGACCGTTTTCAAGCTTTTCTTAAGAAATCGATCGAATCTCAAAACTCGCCGTTTTTGCATGTTTTTGCTTAATATTACTTATAATCGTAGACCTTTATTTAATAAGTTTGAAGATATTTGTATTATCTTAAAAACTTCCGCTTTTCAAACTTTTTTAGAAAATGGATCAAAACTTAAAAACGGCCATTTTTCCGGGTTTTCGGTCAATATTACTCAGATTCGAGAGCAATAACTGCCTAAGTTTGGAAAACGGTTTATTTTCCCAAAACTGACGTTTTTGAAGCTTTTTTTAAGAAATCGATCGAATTTCAAAACTCGCGGTTTTTGCATGTTTTTGCCTAATATTACTTATAATCGGAGACCTTAATTTGATGAGTTTGAAGATATTTGCATTATCAAAAAAACTTCCGTTTTTCTATCTTTTTAAGGAAATGGATCAAAACTTAAAAAAAGGCCGTTTTACCAGGTTTTGGTTAATATTATTTAAATTCGAGAGCAATAACTAGCTAAGTTTGAAAAACGGTTTATTTTCCCCAAACTGACGATTTTTAAGCTTTTCTTAAGAAATCGATCGAATCTCAAAACTCGCCGTTTTTGCATGTTTTCACCTAATATTACTTATAATCGGAGACATTAATTTGATAAGTTTGAAGATATTTGCATTATCCAAAAAACACCCGTTTTTCAATCTTTTTGACGAAATGGATCTAACCCTAAAAACAGCCGTTTTTTAGGTTTTGGATAATATTACTTCTATTCGAGAGCAATAACTTCCTAAGTTTGAAAAACGGTTTATTTTCTTCAAAACTGACGTTTTGCAAGCTTTTTTTAAGAAATCGATTGAATCTGAAAACTTGCCGTTTTTGCTTAATATTACTTATAATCGTAGACCTTTATTTTATAAGTTTGAAGATATTTGTATTATCTTAAAAACTCCCGCTTTTCAATTTTTTTAGAAAATGGATCAAAACTTAAAAACGGCCATTTTTCCGGGTTTTTGGTTAATATTACTCAGATTCGAGAGCAATAACTGCCTAGGTTGGAAAACGGTTTATTTTCCCAAAACTGACGTTTTTGAAGCTTTTTTTAAGAAATCGATCGAATCTCAAAACTCGCGGTTTTTGCATGTTTTTGCCTAATATTACTTATAATCGGAGACCTTAATTTGATATGTTTGAAGATATTTGCACTATCAAAAAAACTCACGTTTTTCAATCTTTTTATGGAAATGGATCAAAACTTAAAAAAAGGCCGTTTTACCAGGTTTTGGTTAATATTATTTAAATTCGAGAGCAATAACTAGCTAAGTTTGAAAAACCGTTTATTTTCCCCAAACTGACGTTTTTTAAGCTTTTCTTAAGAAATCGATCGAATCTCAAAACTCGCCGTTTTTGCATGTTTTCACCTAATATTACTTATAATCGGAGACATTAATTTGATAAGTTTGAAGATATTTGCATTATCCAAAAAACACCCGTTTTTCAATCTTTTTGACGAAATGGATCTAACCCTAAAAACAGCCGTTTTTTTAGGTTTTGGATAATATTACTTCTATTCGAGAGCAATAACTTCCTAAGTTTGAAAAACGGTTTATTTTCTTCAAAACTGACGTTTTGCAAGCTTTTATTAAGAAATCGATTGAATCTGAAAACTTGCCGTTTTTGCATGTTTTTGCTTAATATTACTTATAATCGTAGACCTTCATTTGATAAGTTTGAAGAAATTTGCATTATCTTAAAAACTCCCGCTTTTCAATCTTTTTTAGAAAATGGATAAAAAATTAAAAACGGCCGTTTTTCCGGGTTTTTGGTTAATATTACTCAGATTCGAGAGCAATAACTGCCTAAGTTTGAAAAACGGTTTATTTTCGCAAAACTGACGTTTTTGAAGTTTTTTTTAAGAAATCGATTGATCTCAAACCTCGCAGTTTTTGCATGTTTTCACCTAATATTACTTTTAATCGGAGATCTTAATTTGATAAGTTTGAAGATATTTGCATTATCCAAAAAACACCCGTACTTCAATCTTTTTGAGGAAATGGATCTAACCTTAAAAACAGCCGTTTTTCAAGGTTTTGGATAATATTACTTCTATTCGAGAGCAATAACTTCCTAAGTTTGAAAAACGGTTTATTTTCTTCAAAACTGACGTTTTGCAAGCTTTTTTTAAGAAATCGATTGAATCTGAAAACTTGCTGTTTTTGCATGTTTTTGCTTAATATTACTTATAATCGTAGACCTTAATTTGATAAGTTTGAAGATATTTGCATTATCTTAAAAACTCCCGTTTTTCAATCTTTTTAAGGAAATGGATCAAAACTTGAAAACGGCCGTTTTACCATGTTTTGGTTGATATTATTTAAATTCGAGAGCAATAACTAGCTAAGTTTGAAAAACGGTTTATTTTCCCAAAACTGACCGTTTTCAAGCTTTTCTTAAGAAATCGATCGAATCTCAAAACTCGCCGTTTTTGCATTTTTTGCCTAATATTACCTATAATCGGAGACCTTAATTTGATTAGTTTGAAGATATTTGCATTATCCAAAAAAACTCCCGTTTTTCAATCTTTTTAAGGAAATGGATCTAACCTTAAAAACAGCCGTTTTTCAAGGTTTTGGATAATATTACTCAGATTCGAGAGTAATAACTGCCTTAGTTTGAAAAACGGTTTATTTTCTTCAAAACCGACGTTTCTCAAGCTTTTTTGAGGAAATCGATTGAATCTGAAAACTTGCCGTTTTTGCATGTTTTTGCTTAATATTACTTATAATCGTAGACCTTCATTTGATAAGTTTGAAGATATTTGCATTATCTTAAAAACTCCCGCTTTTCAATCTTTTTTAGAAAATGGATCAAAACTTAAAAACGGCCGTTTTTCCGGGTTTTTGGTTAATATTACTCAGATTCGAGAGCAATAACTGCCTAAGTTTGAAAAACGGTTTATTTTCCCAAAACTAACGGTTTTCAAGCTTTTCTTAAGAAATCGATCGAATCTCAAAACTCGCCGTTTTTGCATGTTTTCACCTAATATTACTTATAATCGGAGACATTAATTTGATAAGTTTGAAGATATTTGCATTATCCAAAAAACACCCGTTTTTCAATCTTTTTGACGAAATGGATCTAACCCTAAAAACAGCCGTTTTTTTAGGTTTTGGATAATATTACTTCTCTTCGAGAGCAATAACTTCCTAAGTTTGAAAAACGGTTTATTTTCTTCAAAACTGACGTTTTGCAAGCTTTTTTTAAGAAATCGATTGAATCTGAAAACTTGCCGTTTTTGCATGTTTTTGCTTAATATTACTTATGATCGTAGACCTTCATTTGATAAGTTTGAAGATATTTGCATTATCTTAAAAACTCCCGCTTTTCAATCTTTTTTAGAAAATGGATAAAAAATTAAAAACGGCCGTTTTTCCGGGTTTTTGGTTAATATTACTCAGATTCGAGAGCAATAACTGCCTAAGTTTGAAAAACGGTTTATTTTCCCAAAACTAACGGTTTTCAAGATTTTCTTAAGAAATCAATCGAATCTCAAAACTCGCCGTTTTTGCATTTTTTGCCTAATATTACTTATAATCGGAGACCTTAATTTGATTAGTTTGAAGATATTTGCATTATCCAAAAAACTCCCGTTTTTCAATCTTTTTAAGGAAATGGATCTCACCTTAAAAACAGCCGATTTTCAAGGTTTTGGTTAATATTACTCAGATTCGAGAGCAATAACTGCCTTAGTTTGAAAAACGGTTTATTTTCCAAAACTGACGTTTTGCAAGCTTTTTTTAATAAATCGATTGAATCTGAAAACTTGCTGTTTTTGCACGTTTTTGCTTAATATTACTTATAATCGTAGACCTTAATTTGATAAGTTTGAAGATATTTGCATTATCTTAAAAACTCCCGTTTTTCAATCTTTTTTAGAAAATGGATCAAAACTTAAAAACGGCTATTTTTCCGGGTTTTCGGTCAATATTACTCAGATTCGAGAGCAATAACTGCCTAAGTTTGGAAAACGGTTTATTTTCCCAAAACTGACGTTTTTGAAGCTTTTTTTAAGAAATCGATCGAATCTCAAAACTCGCGGTTTTTGCATGTTTTCACCTAATATTACTTATAATCGGAGACATTAATTTGATAAGTTTGAAGATATTTGCATTATCCAAAAAACACCCGTTTTTCAATCTTTTTGAGGAAATGGATCCAACCTTAAAAACAGTCTTTTTTCAAGGTTTTGGATAATATTACTTCTATTCGAGAGCAATAACTTCCTAAGTTTGAAAAACGGTTTATTTTCTTCAAAACTGAAGTTTTGCAAGCTTTTTTTAAGAAATCGATTGAATCTGAAAACTTGCCGTTTTTGCATGTTTTTGCTTCATATTACATATAATCGTAGACCTTAATTTGATAAGTTTGAAGATATTTGCATTATCTTAAAAACTCCCGTTTTTCAATCTTTTTAAGGAATTGGATCTAACCTTAAAAACAGCCGATTTTCAAGGTTTTGGTTAATATTACTCAGATTCGAGAGCAATAACTGCCTTAGTTTGAAAAACGGTTTATTTTCCAAAACTGACGTTTTTGAAGCTTTTTTTAGGAAATCGATCGAATCTCAAAACTCGCCGTTTTTGCATGTTTTTGCCTAATATTACTTATAATCGGAGACATTAATTTGATAAGTTTGAAGATATTTGCATTATCAAAAAAACTCCCGTTTTTCAATCTTTTAAGGAAATGGATCAAAACTTAAAAAAAGGCCGTTTTACCAGGTTTTGGTTAATATTATTTAAATTCGAGAGAATAACTAGCTAAGTTTGAAAAACGGTTTATTTTCCCCAAACTGACGTTTTTCAATCTTTTTGAGGAAATGGATCTAACCTTAAAAACAGCCGTTTTTCAAGGTTTTGGATAATATTACTTCTATTCGAGAGCAATTACTTCCTAAGTTTGAAAAACGGTTTATTTTCTTCAAAACCTACGTTTTGCAAGCTTTTTTTAAGAAATCGATTGAATCTGAAAACTTGCCGTTTTTTGCATGTTTTTGCTTAATATTACTTATAATCGTAGACCTTAATTTGATAAGTTTGAAGATATTTGCATTATCTTAAAAACTCCCGGTTTCAATCTTTTTAAGGAAATGGATCAAAACTTGAAAACGGCCGATTTACCAGGTTTTGGTTGATATTATTTAAATTTGAGAGCAATAACTAGCTAAGTTTGAAAAAAGGTTTATTTTCCCAAAACTGACCGTTTTCAAGCTTTTCTTAAGAAATCGATCGAATCTCAAAACTCGTCGTTTTTGCATGTTTTTGCTTAATATTACTTATAATCATAGACCTTTATTTAATAAGTTTGAAGATATTTGTATTATCTTAAAAACTTCCGCTTTTCAAACTTTTTTAGAAAATGGATCAAAACTTAAAAACGGCCATTTTTCCGGGTTTTCGGTCAATATTACTCAGATTCGAGAGCAATAACTGCCTAAGTTTGGAAAACGGTTTATTTTCCCAAAACTGACGTTTTTGAAGCTTTTTTTAAGAAATCGATCGAATTTCAAAACTCGCGGTTTTTGCATGTTTTTGCCTAATATTACTTATAATCGGAGACCTTAATTTGATAAGTTTGAAGATATTTGCATTATCAAAAAAACTCCCGTTTTTCTATCTTTTTAAGGAAATGGATCAAAACTTAAAAAAAGGCCGTTTTACCAGGTTTTGGTTAATATTATTTAAATTCGAGAGCAATAACTAGCTAAGTTTGAAAAACGGTTTATTTTCCCCAAACTGACGATTTTTAAGCTTTTCTTAAGAAATCGATCGAATCTCAAAACTCGCCGTTTTTGCATGTTTTCACCTAATATTACTTATAATCGGAGACATTAATTTGATAAGTTTGAAGATATTTGCATTATCCAAAAAACACCCGTTTTTCAATCTTTTTGACGAAATGGATCTAACCCTAAAAACAGCCGTTTTTTTAGGTTTTGGATAATATTACTTCTATTCGAGAGCAATAACTTCCTAAGTTTGAAAAACGGTTTATTTTCTTCAAAACTGACGTTTTGCAAGCTTTTTTTAAGAAATCGATTGAATCTGGAAACTTGCCGTTTTTGCTTAATATTACTTATAATCGTAGACCTTTATTTAATAAGTTTGAAGATATTTGTATTATCTTAAAAACTCCCGCTTTTCAATTTTTTTAGAAAATGGATCAAAACTTAAAAACGGCCATTTTTCCGGGTTTTTGGTTAATATTACTCAGATTCGAGTGCAATAACTGCCTAAGTTTGGAAAACGGTTTATTTTCCCAAAACTGACGTTTTTGAAGCTTTTTTTAAGAAATCGATCGAATCTCAAAACTCGCGGTTTTTGCATGTTTTTGCCTAATATTACTTATAATCGGAGACCTTAATTTGATATGTTTGAAGATATTTGCACTATCAAAAAAACTCACGTTTTTCAATCTTTTTATGGAAATGGATCAAAACTTAAAAAAGGCCGTTTTACCAGGTTTTGGTTAATATTATTTAAATTCGAGAGCAATAACTAGCTAAGTTTGAAAAACCGTTTATTTTCCCCAAACTGACGTTTTTCAAGCTTTTCTTAAGAAATCGATCGAATCTCAAAACTCGCCGTTTTTGCATGTTTTCACCTAATATTACTTATAATCGGAGACATTAATTTGATAAGTTTGAAGATATTTGCATTATCCAAAAAACACCCGTTTTTCAATCTTTTTGACGAAATGGATCTAACCCTAAAAACAGCCGTTTTTTTAGGTTTTGGATAATATTACTTCTATTCGAGAGCAATAACTTCCTAAGTTTGAAAAACGGTTTATTTTCTTCAAAACTGACGTTTTGCAAGCTTTTTTTAAGAAATCGATTGAATCTGAAAACTTGCCGTTTTTGCATGTTTTTGCTTAATATTACTTATAATCGTAGACCTTCATTTGATAAGTTTGAAGAAATTTGCATTATCTTAAAAACTCCCGCTTTTCAATCTTTTTTAGAAAATGGATAAAAAATTAAAAACGGCCGTTTTTCCGGGTTTTTGGTTAATATTACTCAGATTCGAGAGCAATAACTGCCTAAGTTTGAAAAACGGTTTATTTTCGCAAAACTGACGTTTTTGAAGTTTTTTTTAAGAAATCGATTGATCTCAAACCTCGCAGTTTTTGCATGTTTTCACCTAATATTACTTTTAATCGGAGATCTTAATTTGATAAGTTTAAAGATATTTGCATTATCCAAAAAACACCCGTTTTTCAATCTTTTTGAGGAAATGGATCTAACCTTAAAAACAGCCGTTTTTCAAGGTTTTGGATAATATTACTTCTATTCGAGAGTAATAACTTCCTAAGTTTGAAAAACGGTTTATTTTCTTCAAAACTGACGTTTTGCAAGCTTTTTTTAAGAAATCGATTGAATCTGAAAACTTGCTGTTTTTGCATGTTTTTGCTTAATATTACTTATAATCGTAGACCTTAATTTGATAAGTTTGAAGATAATTGCATTATCTTAAAAACTCCCGTTTCTCAATCTTTTTTACAAAATGGATAAAAAATTAAAAACGGCCGTTTTTCCGGGTTTTTGGTTAATATTACTCAGATTCGAGAGCAATAACTGCCTAAGTTTGAAAAACGGTTTATTTTCCCAAAACTAACGGTTTTCAAGCTTTTCTTAAGAAATCGATCGAATCTCAAAACTCGCCGTTTTTGCATGTTTTCACCTAATATTACTTATAATCGGAGACATTAATTTGATAAGTTTGAAGATATTTGCATTATCCAAAAAACACCCGTTTTTCAATCTTTTTGACGAAATGGATCTAACCCTAAAAACAGCCGTTTTTTTAGGTTTTGGATAATATTACTTCTCTTCGAGAGCAATAACTTCCTAAGTTTGAAAAACGGTTTATTTTCTTCAAAACTGACGTTTTGCAAGCTTTTTTTAAGAAATCGATTGAATCTGAAAACTTGCCGTTTTTGCATGTTTTTGCTTAATATTACTTATGATCGTAGACCTTCATTTGATAAGTTTGAAGATATTTGCATTATCTTAAAAACTCCCGCTTTTCAATCTTTTTTAGAAAATGGATAAAAAATTAAAAACGGCCGTTTTTCCGGGTTTTTGGTTAATATTACTCAGATTCGAGAGCAATAACTGCCTAAGTTTGAAAAACGGTTTATTTTCCCAAAACTAACGGTTTTCAAGATTTTCTTAAGAAATCAATCGAATCTCAAAACTCGCCGTTTTTGCATTTTTTGCCTAATATTACTTATAATCGGAGACCTTAATTTGATTAGTTTGAAGATATTTGCATTATCCAAAAAACTCCCGTTTTTCAATCTTTTTAAGGAAATGGATCTAACCTTAAAAACAGCCGATTTTCAAGGTTTTGGTTAATATTACTCAGATTCGAGAGCAATAACTGCCTTAGTTTGAAAAACGGTTTATTTTCCAAAACTGACGTTTTGCAAGCTTTTTTTAATAAATCGATTGAATCTGAAAACTTGCTGTTTTTGCACGTTTTTGCTTAATATTACTTATAATCGTAGACCTTAATTTGATAAGTTTGAAGATATTTGCATTATCTTAAAAACTCCCGTTTTTCAATCTTTTTTAGAAAATGGATCAAAACTTAAAAACGGCTATTTTTCCGGGTTTTCGGTCAATATTACTCAGATTCGAGAGCAATAACTGCCTAAGTTTGGAAAACGGTTTATTTTCCCAAAACAGACGTTTTTGAAGCTTTTTTTAAGAAATCGATCGAATCTCAAAACTCGCCGTTTTTGCATGTTTTTGCTTAATATTACTTATAATCGGAGACCTTAATTTGATAAGTTTGAAGATATTTCCATTATCAAAAAAACTCCCGTTTTTCAATCTTTTTAAGGAAATGGATCAAAACTGAAAAAAGGCCGTTTTTTAGGCTTTGGATAATATTACTTCTATTTGAGAGCAATAACTTCCTAAGTTTGAAAAACGGTATATTTTCTTCGTAACTGACGTTTTGCAAGCTTTTTTTAAGAAATCGATTGAATCTGAAAACTTGCCGTTTTTGCATGTTTTTGCTTAATATTACTTATAATAGTTGACCTTCATTTGATAAGTTTGAAGATATTTGCATTATTCTAAAAACTCCCACTTTTCAATCTTTTTTAGAAAATGGATCAAAACTTAAAAACGGACGTTTTTCCGGGTTTTTGGTTAATATTACTCAGATTCGAGAGCAATAACTGCCTAAGTTTGAAAAACCGTTTATTTTCGCAAAACTGACGTTTTTGAAGTTTTTTTTTAAGAAATCGATTGATCTCAAAACTCGCGGTTTTTGCATGTTTTTGCTTAATATTACTTATAATCGTAGACCTTTATTTAATAGGTTTGAAGATATTTGTATTATCTTAAAAACTTCCGCTTTTCAAACTTTTTTAGAAAATGGATCAAAACTTAAAAACGGCCATTTTTCCGGGTTTTCGGTCAATATTACTCAGATTCGAGAGCAATAACTGCCTAAGTTTGGAAAACGGTTTATTTTCCCAAAACTGACGTTTTTGAAGCTTTTTTTAAGAAATCGATCGAATTTCAAAACTCGCGGTTTTTGCATGTTTTTGCCTAATATTACTTATAATCGGAGACCTTAATTTGATAAGTTTGAAGATATTTGCATTATCAAAAAAACTCCCGTTTTTCTATCTTTTTAAGGAAATGGATCAAAACTTAAAAAAAGGCCGTTTTACCAGGTTTTGGTTAATATTATTTAAATTCGAGAGCAATAACTAGCTAAGTTTGAAAAACGGTTTATTTTCCCCAAACTGACGATTTTTAAGCTTTTCTTAAGAAATCGATCGAATCTCAAAACTCGCCGTTTTTGCATGTTTTCACCTAATATTACTTATAATCGGAGACATTAATTTGATAAGTTTGAAGATATTTGCATTATCCAAAAAACACCCGTTTTTCAATCTTTTTGACGAAATGGATCTAACCCTAAAAACAGCCGTTTTTTTAGGTTTTGGATAATATTACTTCTATTCGAGAGCAATAACTTCCTAAGTTTGAAAAACGGTTTATTTTCTTCAAAACTGACGTTTTGCAAGCTTTTTTTAAGAAATCGATTGAATCTGGAAACTTGCCGTTTTTGCTTAATATTACTTATAATCGTAGACCTTTATTTAATAAGTTTGAAGATATTTGTATTATCTTAAAAACTCCCGCTTTTCAATTTTTTTAGAAAATGGATCAAAACTTAAAAACGGCCATTTTTCCGGGTTTTTGGTTAATATTACTCAGATTCGAGAGCAATAACTGCCTAAGTTTGGAAAACGGTTTATTTTCCCAAAACTGACGTTTTTGAAGCTTTTTTTAAGAAATCGATCGAATCTCAAAACTCGCGGTTTTTGCATGTTTTTGCCTAATATTACTTATAATCGGAGACCTTAATTTGATATGTTTGAAGATATTTGCACTATCAAAAAAACTCACGTTTTTCAATCTTTTTATGGAAATGGATCAAAACTTAAAAAAAGGCCGTTTTACCAGGTTTTGGTTAATATTATTTAAATTCGAGAGCAATAACTAGCTAAGTTTGAAAAACCGTTTATTTTCCCCAAACTGACGTTTTTCAAGCTTTTCTTAAGAAATCGATCGAATCTCAAAACTCGCCGTTTTTGCATGTTTTCACCTAATATTACTTATAATCGGAGACATTAATTTGATAAGTTTGAAGATATTTGCATTATCCAAAAAACACCCGTTTTTCAATCTTTTTGACGAAATGGATCTAACCCTAAAAACAGCCGTTTTTTTAGGTTTTGGATAATATTACTTCTATTCGAGAGCAATAACTTCCTAAGTTTGAAAAACGGTTTATTTTCTTCAAAACTGACGTTTTGCAAGCTTTTTTTAAGAAATCGATTGAATCTGAAAACTTGCCGTTTTTGCATGTTTTTGCTTAATATTACTTATAATCGTAGACCTTCATTTGATAAGTTTGAAGAAATTTGCATTATCTTAAAAACTCCCGCTTTTCAATCTTATTTAGAAAATGGATAAAAAATTAAAAACGGCCGTTTTTCCGGGTTTTTGGTTAATATTACTCAGATTCGAGAGCAATAACTGCCTAAGTTTGAAAAACGGTTTATTTTCGCAAAACTGACGTTTTTGAAGTTTTTTTTAAGAAATCGATTGATCTCAAACCTCGCAGTTTTTGCATGTTTTCACCTAATATTACTTTTAATCGGAGATCTTAATTTGATAAGTTTAAAGATATTTGCATTATCCAAAAAACACCCGTTTTTCAATCTTTTTGAGGAAATGGATCTAACCTTAAAAACAGCCGTTTTTCAAGGTTTTGGATAATATTACTTCTATTCGAGAGTAATAACTTCCTAAGTTTGAAAAACGGTTTATTTTCTTCAAAACTGACGTTTTGCAAGCTTTTTTTAAGAAATCGATTGAATCTGAAAACTTGCTGTTTTTGCATGTTTTTGCTTAATATTACTTATAATCGTAGACCTTAATTTGATAAGTTTGAAGATAATTGCATTATCTTAAAAACTCCCGTTTCTCAATCTTTTTTACAAAATGGATAAAAAATTAAAAACGGCCGTTTTTCCGGGTTTTTGGTTAATATTACTCAGATTCGAGAGCAATAACTGCCTAAGTTTGAAAAACGGTTTATTTTCCCAAAACTAACGGTTTTCAAGCTTTTCTTAAGAAATCGATCGAATCTCAAAACTCGCCGTTTTTGCATGTTTTCACCTAATATTACTTATAATCGGAGACATTAATTTGATAAGTTTGAAGATATTTGCATTATCCAAAAAACACCCGTTTTTCAATCTTTTTGACGAAATGGATCTAACCCTAAAAACAGCCGTTTTTTTAGGTTTTGGATAATATTACTTCTCTTCGAGAGCAATAACTTCCTAAGTTTGAAAAACGGTTTATTTTCTTCAAAACTGACGTTTTGCAAGCTTTTTTTAAGAAATCGATTGAATCTGAAAACTTGCCGTTTTTGCATGTTTTTGCTTAATATTACTTATGATCGTAGACCTTCATTTGATAAGTTTGAAGATATTTGCATTATCTTAAAAACTCCCGCTTTTCAATCTTTTTTAGAAAATGGATAAAAAATTAAAAACGGCCGTTTTTCCGGGTTTTTGGTTAATATTACTCAGATTCGAGAGCAATAACTGCCTAAGTTTGAAAAACGGTTTATTTTCCCAAAACTAACGGTTTTCAAGATTTTCTTAAGAAATCAATCGAATCTCAAAACTCGCCGTTTTTGCATTTTTTGCCTAATATTACTTATAATCGGAGACCTTAATTTGATTAGTTTGAAGATATTTGCATTATCCAAAAAACTCCCGTTTTTCAATCTTTTTAAGGAAATGGATCTAACCTTAAAAACAGCCGATTTTCAAGGTTTTGGTTAATATTACTCAGATTCGAGAGCAATAACTGCCTTAGTTTGAAAAACGGTTTATTTTCCAAAACTGACGTTTTGCAAGCTTTTTTTAATAAATCGATTGAATCTGAAAACTTGCTGTTTTTGCACGTTTTTGCTTAATATTACTTATAATCGTAGACCTTAATTTGATAAGTTTGAAGATATTTGCATTATCTTAAAAACTCCCGTTTTTCAATCTTTTTTAGAAAATGGATCAAAACTTAAAAACGGCTATTTTTCCGGGTTTTCGGTCAATATTACTCAGATTCGAGAGCAATAACTGCCTAAGTTTGGAAAACGGTTTATTTTCCCAAAACAGACGTTTTTGAAGCTTTTTTTAAGAAATCGATCGAATCTCAAAACTCGCCGTTTTTGCATGTTTTTGCTTAATATTACTTATAATCGGAGACCTTAATTTGATAAGTTTGAAGATATTTCCATTATCAAAAAAACTCCCGTTTTTCAATCTTTTTAAGGAAATGGATCAAAACTGAAAAAAGGCCGTTTTTTAGGCTTTGGATAATATTACTTCTATTTGAGAGCAATAACTTCCTAAGTTTGAAAAACGGTATATTTTCTTCGTAACTGACGTTTTGCAAGCTTTTTTTAAGAAATCGATTGAATCTGAAAACTTGCCGTTTTTGCATGTTTTTGCTTAATATTACTTATAATAGTTGACCTTCATTTGATAAGTTTGAAGATATTTGCATTATTCTAAAAACTCCCACTTTTCAATCTTTTTTAGAAAATGGATCAAAACTTAAAAACGGACGTTTTTCCGGGTTTTTGGTTAATATTACTCAGATTCGAGAGCAATAACTGCCTAAGTTTGAAAAACCGTTTATTTTCGCAAAACTGACGTTTTTGAAGTTTTTTTTTAAGAAATCGATTGATCTCAAAACTCGCGGTTTTTGCATGTTTTTGCTTAATATTACTTATAATCGTAGACCTTTATTTAATAAGTTTGAAGATATTTGTATTATCTTAAAAACTTCCGCTTTTCAAACTTTTTTAGAAAATGGATCAAAACTTAAAAACGGCCATTTTTCCGGGTTTTCGGTCAATATTACTCAGATTCGAGAGCAATAACTGCCTAAGTTTGGAAAACGGTTTATTTTCCCAAAACTGACGTTTTTGAAGCTTTTTTTAAGAAATCGATCGAATTTCAAAACTCGCGGTTTTTGCATGTTTTTGCCTAATATTACTTATAATCGGAGACCTTAATTTGATAAGTTTGAAGATATTTGCATTATCAAAAAAACTCCCGTTTTTCTATCTTTTTAAGGAAATGGATCAAAACTTAAAAAAAGGCCGTTTTACCAGGTTTTGGTTAATATTATTTAAATTCGAGAGCAATAACTAGCTAAGTTTGAAAAACGGTTTATTTTCCCCAAACTGACGATTTTTAAGCTTTTCTTAAGAAATCGATCGAATCTCAAAACTCGCCGTTTTTGCATGTTTTCACCTAATATTACTTATAATCGGAGACATTAATTTGATAAGTTTGAAGATATTTGCATTATCCAAAAAACACCCGTTTTTCAATCTTTTTGACGAAATGGATCTAACCCTAAAAACAGCCGTTTTTTTAGGTTTTGGATAATATTACTTCTATTCGAGAGCAATAACTTCCTAAGTTTGAAAAACGGTTTATTTTCTTCAAAACTGACGTTTTGCAAGCTTTTTTTAAGAAATCGATTGAATCTGGAAACTTGCCGTTTTTGCTTAATATTACTTATAATCGTAGACCTTTATTTAATAAGTTTGAAGATATTTGTATTATCTTAAAAACTCCCGCTTTTCAATTTTTTTAGAAAATGGATCAAAACTTAAAAACGGCCATTTTTCCGGGTTTTTGGTTAATATTACTCAGATTCGAGAGCAATAACTGCCTAAGTTTGGAAAACGGTTTATTTTCCCAAAACTGACGTTTTTGAAGCTTTTTTTAAGAAATCGATCGAATCTCAAAACTCGCGGTTTTTGCATGTTTTTGCCTAATATTACTTATAATCGGAGACCTTAATTTGATATGTTTGAAGATATTTGCACTATCAAAAAAACTCACGTTTTTCAATCTTTTTATGGAAATGGATCAAAACTTAAAAAAAGGCCGTTTTACCAGGTTTTGGTTAATATTATTTAAATTCGAGAGCAATAACTAGCTAAGTTTGAAAAACCGTTTATTTTCCCCAAACTGACGTTTTTCAAGCTTTTCTTAAGAAATCGATCGAATCTCAAAACTCGCCGTTTTTGCATGTTTTCACCTAATATTACTTATAATCGGAGACATTAATTTGATAAGTTTGAAGATATTTGCATTATCCAAAAAACACCCGTTTTTCAATCTTTTTGACGAAATGGATCTAACCCTAAAAACAGCCGTTTTTTTAGGTTTTGGATAATATTACTTCTATTCGAGAGCAATAACTTCCTAAGTTTGAAAAACGGTTTATTTTCTTCAAAACTGACGTTTTGCAAGCTTTTTTTAAGAAATCGATTGAATCTGAAAACTTGCCGTTTTTGCATGTTTTTGCTTAATATTACTTATAATCGTAGACCTTCATTTGATAAGTTTTGAAGAAATTTGCATTATCTTAAAAACTCCCGCTTTTCAATCTTTTTTAGAAAATGGATAAAAAATTAAAAACGGCCGTTTTTCCGGGTTTTTGGTTAATATTACTCAGATTCGAGAGCAATAACTGCCTAAGTTTGAAAAACGGTTTATTTTCGCAAAACTGACGTTTTTGAAGTTTTTTTAAGAAATCGATTGATCTCAAACCTCGCAGTTTTTGCATGTTTTCACCTAATATTACTTTTAATCGGAGATCTTAATTTGATAAGTTTAAAGATATTTGCATTATCCAAAAAACACCCGTTTTTCAATCTTTTTGAGGAAATGGATCTAACCTTAAAAACAGCCGTTTTTCAAGGTTTTGGATAATATTACTTCTATTCGAGAGTAATAACTTCCTAAGTTTGAAAAACGGTTTATTTTCTTCAAAACTGACGTTTTGCAAGCTTTTTTTAAGAAATCGATTGAATCTGAAAACTTGCTGTTTTTGCATGTTTTTGCTTAATATTACTTATAATCGTAGACCTTAATTTGATAAGTTTGAAGATAATTGCATTATCTTAAAAACTCCCGTTTCTCAATCTTTTTTACAAAATGGATAAAAAATTAAAAACGGCCGTTTTTCCGGGGTTTTTGGTTAATATTACTCAGATTCGAGAGCAATAACTGCCTAAGTTTGAAAAACGGTTTATTTTCCCAAAACTAACGTTTTCAAGCTTTTCTTAAGAAATCGATCGAATCTCAAAACTCGCCGTTTTTGCATGTTTTCACCTAATATTACTTATAATCGGAGACATTAATTTGATAAGTTTGAAGATATTTGCATTATCCAAAAAACCACCCGTTTTCAATCTTTTTGACGAAATGGATCTAACCCTAAAAACAGCCGTTTTTTTAGGTTTTGGATAATATTACTTCTCTTCGAGAGCAATAACTTCCTAAGTTTGAAAAACGGTTTATTTTCTTCAAACTGACGTTTTGCAAGCTTTTTTAAGAAATCGATTGAATCTGAAAACTTGCCGTTTTTGCATGTTTTTGCTTAATATTACTTATGATCGTAGACCTTCATTTGATAAGTTTGAAGATATTTGCATTATCTTAAAAACTCCCGCTTTTCAATCTTTTTAGAAAATGGATAAAAAATTAAAAACGGCCGTTTTTCCGGTTTTTGGTTAATTATTACTCAGATTCGAGAGCAATAACTGCCTAAGTTTGAAAAACGGTTTATTTTCCAAAACTAACGGTTTTCAAGATTTTCTTAAGAAATCAATCGAATCTCAAAACTCGCCGTTTTTGCATTTTTTGCCTAATATTACTTATAATCGGAGACCTTAATTTGATTAGTTTGAAGATATTTGCATTATCCAAAAAACTCCCGTTTTCAATCTTTTTAAGGAAATGGATCTAACCTTAAAAACAGCCGATTTTCAAGGTTTTGGTTAATATTACTCAGATTCGAGAGCAATAACTGCCTTAGTTTGAAAAACGGTTTATTTTCCAAAACTGACGTTTTGCAAGCTTTTTTTAATAAATCGATTGAATCTGAAAACTTGCTGTTTTTGCACGTTTTTGCTTAATATTACTTATAATCGTAGACCTTAATTTGATAAGTTTGAAGATATTTGCATTATCTTAAAAACTCCCGTTTTTCAATCTTTTTTAGAAAATGGATCAAAACTTAAAAACGGCCGTTTTTCCGGGTTTTCGGTCAATATTACTCAGATTCGAGAGCAATAACTGCCTAAGTTTGGAAAACGGTTTATTTTCCCAAAACAGACGTTTTTGAAGCTTTTTTTAAGAAATCGATCGAATCTCAAAACTCGCCGTTTTTGCATGTTTTTGCTTAATATTACTTATAATCGGAGACCTTAATTTGATAAGTTTGAAGATATTTCCATTATCAAAAAAAACTCCCGTTTTTCAATCTTTTTAAGGAAATGGATCAAAACTGAAAAAAGGCCGTTTTTTAGGCTTTGGATAATATTACATCTATTTGAGAGCAATAACTTCCTAAGTTTGAAAAACGGTATATTTTCTTCGTAACTGACGTTTTGCAAGCTTTTTTTAAGAAATCGATTGAATCTGAAAACTTGCCGTTTTTGCATGTTTTTGCTTAATATTACTTATAATAGTTGACCTTCATTTGATAAGTTTGAAGATATTTGCATTATTCTAAAAACTCCCACTTTTCAATCTTTTTTAGAAAATGGATCAAAAACTTAAAAACGGACGTTTTTCCGGGTTTTTGGTTAATATTACTCAGATTCGAGAGCAATAACTGCCTAAGTTTGAAAAACCGTTTATTTTCGCAAAACTGACGTTTTTGAAGTTTTTTTTTTAAGAAATCGATTGATCTCAAAACTCGCGGTTTTTGCATGTTTTTGCTTAATATTACTTATAATCGTAGACCTTTATTTAATAAGTTTGAAGATATTTGTATTATCTTAAAAACTTCCGCTTTTCAAACTTTTTTAGAAAATGGATCAAAACTTAAAAACGGCCATTTTTCCGGGTTTTCGGTCAATATTACTCAGATTCGAGAGCAATAACTGCCTAAGTTTGGAAAACGGTTTATTTTCCCAAAACTGACGTTTTTGAAGCTTTTTTTAAGAAATCGATCGAATTTCAAAACTCGCGGTTTTTGCATGTTTTTGCCTAATATTACTTATAATCGGAGACCTTAATTTGATAAGTTTGAAGATATTTGCATTATCAAAAAACTCCCGTTTTTCTATCTTTTTAAGGAAATGGATCAAAACTTAAAAAAAGGCCGTTTTACCAGGTTTTGGTTAATATTATTTAAATTCGAGAGCAATAACTAGCTAAGTTTGAAAAACGGTTTATTTTCCCCAAACTGACGATTTTTAAGCTTTTCTTAAGAAATCGATCGAATCTCAAAACTCGCCGTTTTTGCATGTTTTCACTAATATTACTTATAATCGGAGACATTATTTGATAAGTTTGAAGATATTTGCATTATCCAAAAAACACCCGTTTTTCAATCTTTTTGACGAAATGGATCTAACCCTAAAAACAGCCGTTTTTTTAGGTTTTGGATAATATTACTTCTATTCGAGAGCAATAACTTCCTAAGTTTGAAAAACGGTTTATTTTCTTCAAAACTGACGTTTTGCAAGCTTTTTTAAGAAATCGATTGAATCTGGAAACTTGCCGTTTTTGCTTAATATTACTTATAATCGTAGACCTTTATTTAATAAGTTTGAAGATATTTGTATTATCTTAAAAACTCCCGCTTTTCAATTTTTTTAGAAAATGGATCAAAACTTAAAAACGGCCATTTTTCCGGGTTTTTGGTTAATATTACTCAGATTCGAGAGCAATAACTGCCTAAGTTTGGAAAACGGTTTATTTTCCCAAAACTGACGTTTTTGAAGCTTTTTTTAAGAAATCGATCGAATCTCAAAACTCGCGGTTTTTGCATGTTTTTGCCTAATATTACTTATAATCGGAGACCTAATTTTGATATGTTTGAAGATATTTGCACTATCAAAAAAACTCACGTTTTTCAATCTTTTTATGGAAATGGATCAAAACTTAAAAAAAGGCCGTTTTACCAGGTTTTGGTTAATATTATTTAAATTCGAGAGCAATAACTAGCTAAGTTTGAAAAAACCGTTTATTTTCCCCAAACTGACGTTTTTCAAGCTTTTCTTAAGAAATCGATCGAATCTCAAAACTCGCCGTTTTTGCATGTTTTCACCTAATATTACTTATAATCGGAGACATTAATTTGATAAGTTTGAAGATATTTGCATTATCCAAAAAACACCCGTTTTTCAATCTTTTTGACGAAATGGATCTAACCCTAAAAACAGCCGTTTTTTTAGGTTTTGGATTAATATTACTTCTATTCGAGAGCAATAACTTCCTAAGTTTGAAAAACGGTTTATTTTCTTCAAAACTGACGTTTTGCAAGCTTTTTTTAAGAAATCGATTGAATCTGAAAACTTGCCGTTTTTGCATGTTTTTGCTTAATATTACTTATAATCGTAGACCTTCATTTGATAAGTTTGAAGAAATTTGCATTATCTTAAAAACTCCCGCTTTTCAATCTTTTTTAGAAAATGGATAAAAAATTAAAAACGGCCGTTTTTCCGGGTTTTTGGTTAATATTACTCAGATTCGAGAGCAATAACTGCCTAAGTTTGAAAAACGGTTTATTTTCGCAAACTGACGTTTTTGAAGTTTTTTTTAAGAAATCGATTGATCTCAAACCTCGCAGTTTTTGCATGTTTTTCACCTAATATTACTTTTAATCGGAGATCTTAATTTGATAAGTTTAAAGATATTTGCATTATCCAAAAAACACCCGTTTTTCAATCTTTTTGAGGAAATGGATCTAACCTTAAAAACAGCCGTTTTTCAAGGTTTTGGATAATATTACTTCTATTCGAGAGTAATAACTTCCTAAGTTTTGAAAAACGGTTTATTTTCTTCAAAACTGACGTTTTGCAAGCTTTTTTTAAGAAATCGATTGAATCTGAAAACTTGCTGTTTTTGCATGTTTTTGCTTAATATTACTTATAATCGTAGACCTTAATTTGATAAGTTTGAAGATAATTGCATTATCTTAAAAACTCCCGTTTCTCAATCTTTTTTACAAAATGGATTAAAAAATTAAAAACGGCCGTTTTTCCGGGTTTTTGGTTAATATTACTCAGATTCGAGAGCAATAACTGCCTAAGTTTGAAAAACGGTTTATTTTCCCAAAACTAACGGTTTTCAAGCTTTTCTTAAGAAATCGATCGAATCTCAAAACTCGCCGTTTTTGCATGTTTTCACCTAATATTACTTATAATCGGAGACATTAATTTGATAAGTTTGAAGATATTTGCATTATCCAAAAAACACCCGTTTTTCAATCTTTTTGACGAAATGGATCTAACCCTAAAAACAGCCGTTTTTTTAGGTTTTGGATAATATTACTTCTCTTCGAGAGCAATAACTTCCTAAGTTTGAAAAACGGTTTATTTTCTTCAAAACTGACGTTTTGCAAGCTTTTTTTAAGAAATCGATTGAATCTGAAAACTTGCCGTTTTTGCATGTTTTTGCTTAATATTACTTATGATCGTAGACCTTCATTTGATAAGTTTGAAGATATTTGCATTATCTTAAAAACTCCCGCTTTTCAATCTTTTTTAGAAAATGGATAAAAAATTAAAAACGGCCGTTTTTCCGGGTTTTTGGTTAATATTACTCAGATTCGAGAGCAATAACTGCCTAAGTTTGAAAAACGGTTTATTTTCCCAAAACTAACGGTTTTCAAGATTTTCTTAAGAAATCAATCGAATCTCAAAACTCGCCGTTTTTGCATTTTTTGCCTAATATTACTTATAATCGGAGACCTTAATTTGATTAGTTTGAAGATATTTGCATTATCCAAAAAACTCCCGTTTTTCAATCTTTTTAAGGAAATGGATCTAACCTTAAAAACAGCCGATTTTCAAGGTTTTGGTTAATATTACTCAGATTCGAGAGCAATAACTGCCTTAGTTTGAAAAACGGTTTATTTTCCAAAACTGACGTTTTGCAAGCTTTTTTAATAAATCGATTGAATCTGAAAACTTGCTGTTTTTGCACGTTTTTGCTTAATATTACTTATAATCGTAGACCTTAATTTGATAAGTTTGAAGATATTTGCATTATCTTAAAAACTCCCGTTTTTCAATCTTTTTTAGAAAATGGATCAAAACTTAAAAACGGCTATTTTTCCGGGTTTTCGGTCAATATTACTCAGATTCGAGAGCAATAACTGCCTAAGTTTGGAAAACGGTTTATTTTCCCAAAACAGACGTTTTTGAAGCTTTTTTAAGAAATCGATCGAATCTCAAAACTCGCCGTTTTTGCATGTTTTTGCTTAATATTACTTATAATCGGAGACCTTAATTTGATAAGTTTGAAGATATTTCCATTATCAAAAAAACTCCCGTTTTTTCAATCTTTTTAAGGAAATGGCATCAAAACTGAAAAAAGGCCGTTTTTTAGGCTTTGGATAATATTACTTCTATTTGAGAGCAATAACTTCCTAAGTTTGAAAAACGGTATATTTTCTTCGTAACTGACGTTTTGCAAGCTTTTTTTAAGAAATCGATTGAATCTGAAAACTTGCCGTTTT